>CM055123.1:24805003-26005003 GCA_029206835.1 Rana muscosa | reverse complement strand
TTGCACCATGCATGTGAGGTATCACCGCAAAGGTCAGATCGAGGGCAGTAATTTTAGCAGTAGACCTCCTCTGGAAATCTAACGGGGTAACCTGTAAAGGCTTTTAAAGGCTTTTAAAAATGTATGTAGTTTGTCGCCAATGCGCGTTTGTGCAAAATTTTAAAGCATGTCATGTTTGGTATCTATGTACTCGGCCTAAGATCATATTTTTTATTTCATCAAACATTTGGGCAATATAGTGTGTTTTAGTGCATTAAAATTAAAAAAGTGTATTTTTCCCCAAAAAATGCGTTTGAAAAATCGCTGCGCAAATACTGTGTATAAAAAAAAATGCAACACCCACCATTTTAATCTGTAGGGCCTTTGCTTTAAAAATATATATAATGTTTGGGGGTTCAACATAATTTTCTTGCAAAAAAAAATATGTTTTCATGTAAACAAAAAGTGTCAAAAAGGGCCTTGTCTTCAAGTGGTTAGAAGAGTGGATGTAAGCTTCCTAATGTTGTGTATAAAATGCCAGAACAGTTCAAAACCCCCCCAAATGACCCCATTTTGGAAATTAGACACCCCACGCTATATACTGAGAGGCATGTCGAGTCCATGGAATATTTTATATGTTGACACAAGTTGCGGAAAAAATACAATTTTTTTTTTTTTTTTGCACAAAGTTGTCACTAAATGATATATTGCTCAAACATGTCATGGGCATATGTGGAATTACACCCCAAAATACATTCTGTTGATTCTCCTGAGTACGGGGATACCACATGTGTGAGACTTTTTGGGAGCCTAGCCGCGTACGGGACCCCAAAAACCAAGCACCGCCTTCAGGCTTTCTAAGGGTGTAAATTTTTGATTTCACTTCTCACTGCCTATCACAGTTTCAGAGGCCATGGAATGCCCAGATGGCACAAACCCCCCCCCAAATGACCCCATTTTGGAAAGTAGACACCCCAAGCTATTTGCTGAGAGGTATTGTGAGTATTTTGCAGATCTCGCTTTTTGTCACAAAGTTTTGAAAATTGAAAAAAAATAATATTTTCTTTCTTCATTTTCAAAAACAAAATGAGAGCTGTAAAATACTCACCATGCCTCTCAGCAAATAGCTTGGGGTGTCTACTTTCCAAAATGGGGTCATTTGGGGGGGTTTTGTGCTATTTTGGCATTTTATGGCCTTCGAAACTGTGATAGGTAGTGAGGAGTGAAATCAAAAATTTGTGCCTAGAAATCCTGAAGGCGGTGCTTGGTTTTCGGGGTCCCGTACGCGGCTAGGCTCCTAAAAAGTCCCACACATGTGGTATTCCTGTACTCAGGAGAAGCAGCAAAATGTATTTTGGGGTGTAATTCCACATATAACCATGGCATGTGTGAGCAATATATCATTTAGTGACAACTTTTTGTATATTTTTTTTTTTTGTCATTATTCAATCACTTGGGACAAAAAAAAAAATATTCAATGGGCTCAACAGGCCTTTCAGCAATTTCCTTGGGGTGTCTACTTTCTAAAATGGGGTCATTGGGGGGGGGGGGGTTTGTGCTATTTTGGCATTTTATGGCCTTCGAAACTGTGATAGGTAGAGAGGAGTGAAATCAAAAATTTGCGCCCTTAGAAATCCTGAAGGCGGTGCTTGGTTTCCGGGGGCCCGTACGCGGCTAGGCTCCCAAAAAGTCCGAAACATGTGGTATCCCCGTACTCAGGAGAAGCAGCAAAATGTATTTTGGGGTGCAATTCCACATATAACCATGGCATGTGTGAGCAATATATCATTTAGTGACAACTTTTTGTAATTTTTTTTTTTTTTAGTCATTATTCTTTTGTTTACAAAAGTTTTATTTGGAAGATTTGAAAGAAAAATACGTTACAGAGTTGCGAGGATATTCTTCAGAAGAAGATATAAAGCAGTACAAGATAAACAATGGTGATTAAGTGATGGTTCAAGTAAGAGCAGAAGATAAGATAATATGTCAATATGTGGAAAGGGTGCCAGTTGGAGTTGATACCATTCAGAGTAGGAGGTGTCATGGGGGGTATGGGAACCCAGAAAAGGTCAGCACATAAAAATATACAAAAGATCCGGGAGGCATATGGATCATTCATTGGACCAGAACATCCATTTCGAATTAAAGGTGGGGATGCTATCAAATAGTGTGTGATGAATTCTTTCCGATAACTGAATATTTCTCATTCTGGATATTACCTGGGACCAGGGGAGATTGTTGGATCTCCAGTTAAGGGCAATCATCCATTGGATTAAGCTTACTAATGAGTGAATCAGTCTAACACAGGGAGGGGGGATATCAGGGATATTAGCGTAAAGAATACATATTTGTGGGGAGAGGGAGATTTTTTTTTTAATCATGGATTCTATTTCCAGTTCTGCCTGTCGCCACACTGCCTCCAGGCATCTACAGCTCCAGAAAATATGAGTGTATGTACCAATTTCCGAGCAACCCCTGAAGCAGTATGGAGAAGCAGATGAATAGAAAGAGTGGATCTTATCAGGGGTTAGATATAGTCTAGAAAATAGTTTCATAGGGGATTCTCTGTATGCTGGAGCTATATTACATTTGCGGAGATTCTCAGACATAGTGTTCCATGTATCTATGGGAATGTTGCAGCCTAGTTCGGATTCCCAGTGTAGCATTTGGGTCGATTTTTCAGGCAATGAGGTACTGTTAAGGTCTTTGTAAAGCGTGGAGATTAAGCCTTTATCTCTTGAGGAGTGTATGCAGATGTGTTCAAAAATCGTCGTAGGAGGACGTATAGTTAAAGAATAATGCTCATTGAAGAAGTTTTTAATTTGAATATAGTTTGTGAGTTCCGAGGAAGGAAGATTGTATTTAGATTGGAGTGCAGAGAACGTGAGAAAAGTATTGTTAGAGGACAATGTTTTTAGGGAGGACAAATTGTTATTTCGCCATAGGGGGAACGAATGCATGTTGTTCAAGTTCTGTATAAGCCTAGGGTCCCCCAAGAAGGAAGCAAGAGGGGGTGTGTCAGAAGAGAGTTTGAGGGTTTTAGTGAGGACAAGCCATAATCGAAGGAGATGGGCCACTATAAGATTAGATTTGAGAAGTTTTTGGTGGGGAATAAAATTAGACCAAATAATTCCTTGGAGATGGTATGGGGTAATAGAAGAAGATTCGAAAATAAGCCAAGGGAGGTTTAAGGTGGGGGCATGCCATTGGGCTATTTGTGAGAGCTTAGTAGCAATGAAGTAGTGCCAGATATTGGGGATGCCTAGGCCGCCCTTATTTTGGGGTCTGAACATGAGTGGGTAGCCACATCTTGGTTTTTTTGAAGACCAGATAAATTTGTTGATCTCCCTTTGAAGAGATTCAATTCTTGTTTTAGGGACATTGATAGGTAAAGCTCTAAAAAAATATAATAATTTTGGAAGGAGGGTAATTTTAAAGGCGCAAATCCTTCCAAGGAGGGAAATGTGTTATGTGGACCATATTTTGAGTAGAGAGCTTATCTGTTGGAATAGAGGGGTGAAGTTGGTAGTATATAAGGTTTTATGATGGGAGGTGATGTGGACCCCAAGGTACCTAAAAGATTTATAGCACCATATGAAGTTGAAGTTTTTTTGTAGAGTATTGGTAAGGTTAGGGTCGAGGTTGATAGGGAGAGCAGAGCACTTATTAATGTTGATACCCAAACCAGAGATGATGTGGAAAGATTTAAGTTCAGAGATGAGGTTTGGTAAAGACGTTAAGGGACTTGATAAAAACACCAGAGCATCATCAGCATAAAGGCTAATTTTGGATTCGTACTGGCCCTTGATATACCCTTTGATATTTGGGTTGTTTCTAATAGCTTGTGCTAGAGGTTCAATGGCCAGGGCGAATAAAAGAGGGGAGAGGGGGCAGCCTTGTCTGGTACCTCTACTTAAGGGAAAAAAATCAGAGTTATGGCCTGGGATTTTAATTCTGGTATGGGGGAGGTGGTAGAGGGCATTAAATCCATGGATAAATCTGTCTGTGATGCCAAATTTAGGGAGAAGATAATTAAGATAGGACCAGTTCACACTATCAAATGCCTTATGGATGTCAAGGCTAAGAAGGCATAGTGGGTTAGAGAAAAGATTAGCATCTTGAATGATGTTAGTAACAAGTCGGATGTTATCTGTGATTTGACGGCCAGGGATAAACCCAGATTGGTCGATATGGATAAGGGAAGTGATAACAGATGCCAATCTATCAGCTAAAAGTCGGCCAAAGATTTTCAGATCGTTATTAAGAACCGAAATTGGGCGAAAATTTTGGGGAAGGGAATGATCTCTAAGAGGTTTAGGAATCAGAGACAGATTCGCAAGGAGCATGTCCTCAGGGAAATGTCCGCCAGTGAGAATATGATTGAATAATTTAGTTAGTCTAGGAGCTAAGAGTGGTGCAAATTTTTTGTAGTACAATGTGGAGAAGCCGTCAGGGCCTGGCGCTGTCGAAGTCTTAAGTGATTTAATGATGTTCATAATCTCTAGATCCGTGCAAGGATTGTTGAGAATGGAAGTTTGTTGATCATTGAGGGAGGGAAGGTGTAAATTATCTAGCCAATTAAGGGCGGAGGAAGAAGGATGCGTCTGAGGCCCTGAAAGGAGATTTTTATAGAAGGAGGAGAAAATGTCTAAAACATCACAGGGATGTGTAACCAGGTTGCCCTTATGATTACGCAGTTTGTATGTGTGGGGGGGGGGTTATGTTCCTGGTTGAGTTTGCGAGCAAACATTTTAGATGTGGTGTTGCTCTGTAACAAGAATTTAGCTTTAGAAAATCTAAGGGATTTCTCAGTGTCTGATGAGAGGATCGTGTCTAAGGATTGGCGTTTAGAGAGGATTTGTTTGGTGATATCAGGGGGTGGAGATGAAGATTGGCTAAGTTTGTTGTATAAGAGATCCAAGTCTCTAGTTAGCGATTTAATTTCTGTAAGTTTAGCTTTATTCTTGGCTGCAGCAATGCTAATCAGGTGTCCTCTCAGGACTGCCTTGTGTGCAGACCAGAGTGTAGTAGGAGCAATGTCTTCGGTATAGTTATTAGCAAAATAATCTTCAATGTGAAAGTTTATGTCTTGAAGTATGTGTGGGTCTGATAGAAGTGAATCATTGAGACGCCAATTAAATGCAGAGGGGACGAGCCCCACATGAGAAGTGTCAAATTCAACCATGTCATGGTCAGACCAGGGACAAGGGTGAATTAGAGCTCTCGAAGAGTTTGCAAGAAGAATAGGGGTGCAGAATATATAATCGAGTCTGGCATAACTGTCATGTGGGTGGGAATAGTGGGTGTAGGCCTTTATGCCAACGTTGTGGGATCTCCACGAGTCCATCAGTTGGAGTTTATTAAGTGTGCGGTTCATTGATCTGGAGAATGCTTTTGTGGAGGGAGTCACTTTGCTCCTATCTAGGAAGGGGTGTGCCGCTAAATTGAAGTCGCCCCCTAGCACCATGTGAGGGGAGCTATATTGGTCAAGAGTGTCAAAAAAAGAATTAAAAAAAGTAGAGTGTGCTTCATTAGGTGCGTAGATGGAGGCGATCGTGATCGATCGTTTGTTTATAGTGCCTTTTAGGATGATGAAGCGGCTTTCTGTGTCTCTATATATCCTTTGTATGTCAAAGATGATAGAGTTACGGATGAAGACTGCAACCCCTTTCAATTTATTAGAGAAAGTGGTAAAGAAGTGTTGACTATATGTTTTGGCAAAGTAATTAGGGTGATTTTCTGCGGAGAAATGGGTTTCTTGGAGAAGGATGATGTCAGCACCTAATCTTTTATAGTGCTTGAAAGCTTTTTTGCGTTTGTGTGGAGAGTTAAACCCATGGACGTTGTGGGAAAGGATTTTAAGACCCATTGGCAGAGGGGGTGTGTGTGCTAAGTGCTGGGGAGAATATAGAAATAGTGCTGTATGAGAATTGGATAGCGGAAGTAGGTATTGTAGGGAAGTGTATGACATCACAGTGTATAACAACATACAGAGCAAGGTTATGAAGGGCATAGTTATGAAACGTAAAAGGAAGGCATACATATAGCAGTAATACGAATATCTTCAAGTGTCTAACAACAGTAACGAAACTGTAGAGAATTTCGATGAAAGATCTAGTACAAAAAAGTGCTATTTGAGCAATACAGCATACTCTGAAAAATTTCAAAGAAGGGTCAGGTAGCGGGATGATAACCGACCATTTGCGATTGAATCTTCCATAGCGTTTTCTAGAAACATAGTAAGCAATGTAAATAACTGATAACATATAGAGAAAAAATAAAAGGGGGTCAGAGGACCGGAGGTCCAATGACCAAAAAATTTGTGAAGAGGGACAATAAAGTCCAAAACTCACAACCAAGGCCCAGCACCGCCACCCACACAAGGGGGAGGCCACACCGGGCCACGGACGAGAGCGTGGGGACAAACCAGCAGCAGCGGATGAGCCAGGATATGAAAAATTTCCTATATCTGCTGTGTGCAAAATAAGGGTTAGAGATCGAGGGCAAACAAAGCGTAAAAATAAAACCGTAATAATAAGTAGGCCCAAAGCCAAACAAGAAGGAGGGGACACTCTATTATCTATAGACTGCTCCCAAAACATGGGAAGATCCCTATTACATGTTTGAATACGCCGTCATCATCCTTTCGGAAGAGGAGGTGGAGAGGGAGAGACAACACAAAAAAAAAGGGGGGGGGGGAAGGGAGGAGGGGGAAAGGGGAAAGGGGGAAAGAACCATGATGAACATATATATTGGTTGTCTGCGAGACAGGTAATCTTGAATATAGAGTTATTGCTCAAAATGTAAAATTTTAGGTCTGGGAGGTAAAAATATGGCAAAAAAAGGGGGGGAAGAGGTGGTGGGATAATACTGGATGATGAGAAGAGGAATCAACTTATAGTCTATTAATCTTGGTCTTGAAGGGAATTTCGCCATCTTCTCTGATCTCTTGGGTTACGACGGGTGGAAGGGGTGGTCCAAATAGGCGAAGAGCGAGGAGTCGCAGGAGGACGGTTGGGGGGTTCAGGGTCTAGCAGGCCTAGCTTGACCAGAAGTTCTTTTCCTTCAATGACATTATATATTGTATGTGTAGCACCATTATGCATCACAGACAGTTTGAAGGGGAAGCCCCAGCGGTATTTAATTCTGGCTGTTTGTAGGATTGTGGTAACTTCTTTCATCCTGCGTCTGCGATCCAGGGTAGCAGGAGATATGTCAGGATAAATTTGTAGTCTGGAGCCATCTAGTTCAATATTAGGTGTGTTTCTGGAGGCCCCCATTATGTCCTCTTTGATGAGGAAGTCCTTAAGGCACAAAATTATGTCACGTGGAGGTTTGTCAGGAGGAGGTTTGGGGCGAAGAGCTCTATGAATCCTGTCGCAGACAAAAGCTGAGGCAGATTTGTCAGGCAGGAGCATATTAAACACTCTAGAAACTGCGGGAAGTAATTCAGTTAAGGATTCAGGAATGCCGCGCAGTCTAATATTATTCCTGCGATTTCGATTGTCCAAATCCTCTATGTGTGCCTGCATATAGGAAAAGCTATCCGCTAATGTCTCATAATCCCTTCTAAGGTCATTGTGAGCAAGGGAGAGTTCATCGTGCTTGGTCTCTAGGACATCAGTACGCCCCCCAATACTGGCAATCTCCTGTGATAAGGCATGAGTGGATTTATGTAGTTCCTGCTGAAATTTATCTGCTAATTTATCATACATAGCAGAGAGGCTTTCATCAAGATCAGCCTTAGATAGAGAGGAGTACTCACAGTCTTTTGCAGGCTGGTGTTGTTTCTGTGTAGAGTTGTGAGAGGCAGCTCTCGTTCCGGCGCCATTTTGGGACATCTTCCCTGCTTGTTCCTCCAGGCTCAGGAGATAGCCAGTAAGGGAGTAGTTGTAGCGGCGTTTACCCTTATTTTTATAAAAATTCATGCACCGATATGTTTCCCAGGGGTGCTGGGGAAATGTTGCTCGATGATAGTCGAGTTTAGCCCCGGGAATCAGGCCTGGCAGAGCCGGTCAGACGGAGCTTTCAGCAAACACGTCCGCTCCGCATCGCGCCGCGCATGCGCCCCTTTTAGTTATTATTCAATCACTTGAGACAAAAAAAAAATATTCAATGGGCTCAACATGCCTCAGCAATTTCCTTGGGATGTCTACTTTCCAAAATGGGGTCATTTGGGGGGGTTTTGTACTGCCCTGCCATTTTAGCACCTCAAGAAATAAGATGGGCAGTCATAAACTAAAAGCTGTGTAAATTCCAGAAAATGTACCCTAGTTTGTAGACGCTATAACTTTTGCGCAAACCAATAAATATACGCTTATTGACATTTTTTTTTACTAAAGACATGTGGCTGAATAAATTTTGGCCTAAATGTATGACTAAAATTGAGTTTATTCGATTTTTCTTAAAACAAAAAGTAGAAAATATCATTTTTTTCAAAATTTTCGGTCTATTTCCGTTTATATCGCAAAAAATAAAAATCGCAGAGGCAATCAAATACCATTAAAAGAAAGCTCTATTTGTGGGAAGAAAAGGACGCAAATTTCGTTTGGGTACAACATTGCATGTCCGCACAATTTACAGTTAAAGCAGTGCAGTGCAAAATTCTGAAATCACCTCTGGTCCTTTAGCTACAAAATGGTCCGGGGCTTAAGTGGTTAACAATCATAAATCAAACTTTCACTTTTTAATACTTGGTTGCAAATCCTTTGCAGTCAATTACAGCCTAAAGTCTGGAACGCATAGACATCACCAGACGCTGGGTTTCATCCCTGGTGATGCTCTGCCAGGCCTCTACTGCAACTGTCTTCAGTTCCTGCTTGTTCTTGGGGCATTTTCCCTTCAGTTTTGTCTTCAGCAAGTGAAATGCACGCTCAATCGGATTCAGGTCAGGTGATTGACTTGGCCATTGCATAGTATTCCACTTCTTTCCCTTAAAAAACTCTTTGGTTGCTTTTGCAGTATGCTTTGGGTCATTGTCCATCTGCACTGTGAAGCGCCATCCAATGAGTTCTGAAGCATTTGGCTGAATATGAGCAGATAATATTGCCCGAAACACTTCAGAATTCATCCTGCTGCTTTCTTTCTCGTACATCACGGGACACAGAGCGACATAGTCATTACTATGTGGGTTATATAGATACCTTCAGGTGCTGGCACTGGCAACTTCCAAAACCGGAAGTACCCTCCCCTATATAAGCCCCTCCCATCCGGGAGTACCTCAGTTTTTTGCCAGTGTCTAAGGTGTTGGCCAAGAAGTAACATGTGTTTTTCACTGAGCTTGCGTACAGGTTCTTTTGGGCCTCAGTAAGCTATTCCGGATCCGACCAAAAAAGCTTCATAGCTAAACGGTCGGTACCCGGGCCTTGCAAGAGAAGAGCAAGGTTTTGCCAGTAATGCCTCTCTTAGGAGGGCTGGACCCTGGGATCCAGAGCTCTGGTCATACCCATGACCAAGATGTTTTCTGTGCAGGGTGCTATACAGGTCCAGGGGAGTGGAATCCTTGGGAACCCGGTCCCTGAAGGTTTAATTACAATGTCTGCCGTGATAGGTGAAGTTTGGGCTTCTGTGGACCAAACAGAGTCCTGCGGCGAGGAAAAGGTAAGTGGGGGCCCTCAGGAACTTGGTTCTATTGGGGGACCCCCAAGCCTAATTTGTCTTTCTGCCTGTTACCTAAGGTATTCCCGCTAATATTCTGTGCATGCCTGTTACTACTAAGAAAATGTAAAAAATTTTAATGGTAGGCAAGAAAAAAAAAGAAAAAAAATGGTAAAACCGCGGTACCTGTGTTAAACACTAGAGGCCGCTATGGTTCTTTTTTCTTGTAATGTGGATTTTTTTTTCTTCCAAAGTCAAATCCAGGCAGTTGGTAAGTTCTCTGCTGGGAAGCTGTCTCCTCTACCCTGTTGCTGCGCTCATCCATCCCCGGGCCCTGCGGCAGGGACCCTGGCTCCCATCTAGCTCCTTATTTTTTTTAAAAGAGCGCCGAAGGCGCACGTGCCCGCGCCCGCGCGCGTGCGCGTGCACGCGCCTCTATATTTAGAGGCGATCTGAAAAAAGGGGCGGAGCTGGTGGATGACGCTCGGTGTGCGCCGCAGCGCTACTGCGCATGTGCGGGCGTCCAGCGTGTTTAAAGGCACAATCACAGCTGGCTATTGAAGTGCACAGACAGAGCTAGCAACAGTAAATAAGGCACACAGAGGCGGTTGATGCAGGCATCCCCTAGAAAGGCACTTTAGTAGACACCAACTGTTATATAACAGCAATTGTGCTAGACTATTATCAGTAAAAGTGGTGTATTACGGCTGGAATACCTCAGCTTTGGGTTTAGGAATATGCCGTCCAGAAGCTCCAGGACTAAATCTTCCAGGAAGCGAAGGGGGTCTCCATCGGGCTCTGAGGATCTTGGGCATGCTTCTGCTGCACCAGTCTCCCCTGAAAATTCAGAGGTTAGTGACCGTAGAGACCCCGCAGGAGTACCTGGTACTGTGGCTGTCCTCAGTTCACCTGCTCCTGTGTATGTAACAGAGGAGGTTTTTTCCTCAGCTCTGGGAGGATTAGAAGAGAGATTGTCAACATTGATCGCTGCCTCCCTGTCACAGGGAAAGCACGCCCGATCTCCGTCTCCTCCTTCAGAGTACCTGTTAGCGGAGCAACAGTCCCATACAGGGATCGACCTGCCTGAAGGGGATCAGGATGAGGTTGATTCTGCTTAGAGGAATCAACAGTGGAGGAACCTTTCTCAGCATCTCAAGCTGAAAGATTATGGGTTCAGTCTCTGACTAACATGGTCCGATCAGCATTTAAAATGCACCTTGCGGAACCATCAACCACTACTGTCTCCTCGCTGGGGTCGCTAAAAGCTCCCCAGACTGTCTGTTCCTTTCCACTTCACCCTTTACTGGAAGGGCTCATTTACCAGGATTGGGAACATCCTGATAAAATATTTACTCCCCCCAAGAGATTTCCGGTGGTCTATCCCATGGAGGATAAGTTCATCAAAAAATGGAGGGTCCCTACAGTGGACGCAGCCATCTCTTGTGTGAATAAATCACTGACATGTCCAGTGGATAATGTCCAAATGTTCAAGGACCCAATAGATAAAAAATTGGAGTCCTTATTAAAATCTGCTTTTTCTACAGCAAGCTTGGTAACACAACCAGCAGTGGCAGCTATTGGGGTCTGCCAAGCAGTGAAGGATCAGTTGAAACAGGTCTTAAGGGACTTGCCAGATCAGCAGGCCCTTGCCCTAGCTGATCTACCTAGAGCCTTATGCTTTGCGGTTGACGCCATAAAGGATTCAATCCATCAGGCCTCCCGCCTTACGCTGTCTGTAGTACATATGCGCAGGCTTCTATGGCTCAAAAACTGGTCTGCTGAAGCTCCCTGTAAAAAATTGCTGGTTAGCTTCCCATTTCATGGTGAACGCTTATTCGGGGAAGACCTGGACAAATATATCCAGAAAATTTCCAGCGGTAAAAGTACACTCTTGCCGGTTAAAAACAGAGTTAGAGGTCCCTCTTTTAAGAGGCCTGCTTCTCCAGTCCCTGGGGCATCGGCTGTGAAACAGTTCCGACGGCCTGCTCGGTCAAATCCCGGGGGTAAAAATCAGGGACAATCGCAGGGTAATAAACCCTGGGTCAGGAGAGGTACAAAACCTCCCCCCAAGTCAAATTCATGAAGGGTTGCCCCCACTCAATCGGGTGGGGGGAAGACTCCAGTTGTTCGCAGAGACCTGGCGGGACACGATCAGAGACAGATGGGTGCTCTCCGCAGTAAGTCTGGGATACAGATTGGAGTTAAAAGACTCTCCTCCTTCCCATTTTATGAGGTCAAACGTGCCAAGGGATCCCCGGAAGAGAGAGTCCCTCCTGTTGGCACTAGAACAACTATTGCTCCAAGGAGTAATTATGGAGGTTCCCCTGGAAGAATGGGGGTTCGGGTTTTACTCAAACCTCTTTACAGTCCCGAAGCCAAACGGGGACGTGAGGCCCATATTAAATCTAAAAGGGCTAAACAAATTCCTACATATCAGGACTTTCCGGATGGAGTCGATCCGATCGGTGGCCACTGCCCTACAAGGGGAGGAATGGTTAGCCTCGATCGACATCAAAGATGCTTATTTGCACATTCCCATCTTTCCAGTCCACCAAAAATTTCTACGCTTTGCAGTAGAAGGGCGCCATTTTCAGTTCAGAGCCTTACCCTTCGGTCTGGCCACAGCACCACGAGTGTTTACAAAAATTCTGGCCCCATTATTGGCCAATCTAAGAACACAAGGTGTAACGATAATGGCATATCTAGACGACTTGTTGCTGATAGACCACTCAGTGAAAAAACTAGAAGTGGTCGTTCACAAGACAATCAAGTATCTGGAATCTCACGGTTGGATTATCAACCGAGACAAGTCAGCCCTAAAACCAGTCAAAAGTCTGGAATACTTGGGGCTAAGGCTGGATTCAGGCCAGAGAAAAATATTCTTGCCTCGAGAAAAGGTGTTGTCTTTGAGAGATTTGATCCACCTAGTGGGTACAAAAAGACAGCCGTCCATACGCCTGTGCATGAGGCTGCTGGGAAAAATGGTGGCATCATTCGAAGCAGTACCCTACAGTCAATTCCATTCAAGGAATTTGCAAAGGGCCATACTGTCAGCCTGGAACAAAAAAGTTCAGGCCCTAGACTTACCAATGTCCTTGTCCCCTTCCGTTCGCAAGAGCCTCCGTTGGTGGTTGGTTCTCCAGAATCTGGAAAAAGGGAAATCCTTCAGTCCGATTTCTTGGAAGGTGGTCACTACAGATGCCAGCCTTATAGGCTGGGGAGCAGTACTGGAGCAATGGTCTCTCCAGGGCAGATGGTCGGATGCAGAAAAGGCCCTGCCCATCAATCTCTTAGAGATACGAGCAGCCCGGTATGCCCTAGTAGCATGGACATCCAAACTCCAAGGGTCCCCTGTCAGAATTCAATCAGACAATGCCACAGCAGTGGCATATATCAATCATCAGGGTGGCACCAGGAGTCGTGCAGCCCAGAGGGAAGTAAATTACATCCTGAAATGGGCAGAAAGATATGTCCCAGCCATATCCGCGGTATTCATTCCAGGAGTGGAGAATTGGAAGGCGGACTTTCTAAGTCGCCAACAATTATGCCCAGGGGAATGGTCCCTTCACCCCGAGGTTTTCCGGACAATATGTCAGCGGTGGGGAACACCGGATGTAGATCTGCTAGCATCCAGATTCAAGGCAAAGGTGGACAGGTTTGTCTCTCGGACAAGGGATCCCCTAGCTTGCGGCTCGGATGCCCTAGTGTTTCCTTGGGATCAGTTCAAGCTGATATATGCATTTCCACCGCCACAATTGTTACCTCGATTACTCCGCAGAATCAGGGTAGAAAAGAAACCAGTGATTCTGGTGGCTCCAGCGTGGCCCCGAAGAGCATGGTACGCGGAGATTGTAAAAATGTCCGGACCTGCTTTCGCAAGGACCGATATACCACCCTTCCTTACCAGCCCTAGGTTTGACGGCCTGGCTATTGAAGCCCACATTCTAAAAAAGAGAGGTCTCTCTAATCCTGTGGTAGCTACCATGATCAATGCCAGGAAGCCGGTATCCAGGCAGATCTACTATAGAATCTGGAAGCCGTACATCGCGTGGTGTGAGGCCAAGAAATGGCATCCACGTAAGTACGTAATAGGTAGGATTCTGGACTTCCTACAGTGGGCTGTAGATAGGAAGCTTGCCTTGAGTACTATCAAGGGTCAGATTTCGACCTTGTCAATATTTTTTCAAAGGCCCTTGGGTTTGCATTCACTAGTCAAAGCTTTTATACAAGGAGTGATGCGTATTAGCCCTCCGGTTAATATTCCCATATGTCCATGGGACTTAAACCTGGTTCTGTCGGTTCTACAGAAGCAACCATTTGAACCATTACAGCACATTTCCTTGGTTCTTCTCACCAGGAAATTGATTTTTCTAGTAGCCATTTGTTCGGCTAAAAGAGTGTCGGAATTAGCCGCTATGTCCTGTAAAGAGCCATATCTGGTTATCCATAAGGACAGAGTAGTGTTACGTCCTCATCCAGCCTTTCTTCCTAAGGTGGTATCGAGGTTTCATTTGAACCAAGATGTGGTTCTTCCTTCCTTTTTCCCCAAACCTAGTTCGGTAGAGGAAAAGTTATTGCATTCTTTGGATGTAGTAAGAGCAGTTAAAGCTTATCTAAAAGCCACTGCTCAGATTCGTAGAACGGATACTTTGTTTATTCTGCCGGAAGGCCCCAGAAGGGGTCAGGCAGCGTCAAAATCTACTTTAGCCAAGTGGATTCGACAGGTCATAATGCAAGCCTATGGCTTGAGAAGGAGACCGCCTCCGTTCAAAGTTAGGGCGCACTCCACGAGAGCAGTTGGAACTTCATGGGCAGTGCATCACCAGGTCTCCCTGGCTCAGATCTGTAAGGCCGCAACATGGTCTTCAGTACACACGTTTACTAGGTTCTACCAGGTGGACGTTAGAAGTCAGGAGGATGTCGCCTTTGGGCGCAGTGTGTTGCAGGCCGCAAAAGATCCTCATGTCTGATAGCGCTCAGCTTATGTATGGTGTATCCCCCCCCTCATTGGGCATTGCTTTGGGACGTCCCACATAGTAATGACTATGTCGCTCTGTGTCCCGTGATGTACAAGAAAGAAAATAGGATTTTTATAACAGCTTACCTGTAAAATCCTTTTCTTGGAGTACATCACGGGACACAGAGCTCCCACCCCTCTTTTGGGGACACTTATTGCTTTGCTACAAAACTGAGGTACTCCCGGATGGGAGGGGCTTATATAGGGGAGGGTACTTCCGGTTTTGGAAGTTGCCAGTGCCAGCACCTGAAGGTATCTATATAACCCACATAGTAATGACTATGTCGCTCTGTGTCCCGTGATGTACTCCAAGAAAAGGATTTTACAGGTAAGCTGTTATAAAAATCCTATTTTTGTCAGCAGTCACATCATCAATAAATACAAGAGAACCAGTTTAATTGGCAGGCATACATGCCCACTCCATGACACTACCACCACCATGCTTCACTGATGAGGTGGTATGCTTTGGATCATGAGCAGTTCCTTTCCTTCTCCATACCCTTCTCTTCCCATCACTCTGGTACAAGTTGATCTTGGTCTCATCTGTCCATAGGATGTTGTTCCAGAACTGTGAAGGCTTATTTAGATGTTGTTTGGCAAACTCCAATCTGGCCTTATTGATTTTGAGGCTCACCAATGGTTTACATCTTGTGGTGAACCCTCTGTATTCACTCTGGTGAAGTCTTCTCTTGATTGTTGACTTGGCCAACTTTTGTGAAGGGTGTTTTCTTTACCAGGGAAAGAATTCTTCGGTCATCCACCACAGTTGTTTTCCGTGGTCTTCCGGGTCTTTTGTTGTTGCTGAGCTCACCGGTGCATTCTTTCTTTTTAGGGATGTTCCAAACTGTTGATTTGGCCACACCTAATGTTTTTGCTATCTCTCAGATGGGTTTGTTTTGTTTTTTCAGCCTAATGATGGCTTACTTCACTGATAGTGACAGCTCTTTGGATCTCATATTGAGAGTTGACAGCAACAGATTCCAAATGCAAATAGCACACTTAAAATGAACTCTGGACCTTGTATCTGCTCCTTGTAAATGGGATAATGAGGGAATAACACACACCTGGCCATGGAACAGCTGAGCAGCTATTTGTCCCATTACTTTTGGTCCCTTAAAAAGTGGGAGGCACATATACAAACCGTTGTAATTCCTACACCATTCACCTGATTTGGATGTAAATACCCTCAAATTAAAGCTGAAAGTCTGCAGTTAAAGCACATCTTGTTCTTTTCATTTCAAATCCATTGTGGTGGTGTATAGAGCCAAAAAGATTAGAATTGTGTCGATGTCCCAATATTTATGGACCTGACTGTATATACTGTGTATATATATATATATATAGTGAAATATTTAGAGCTCATGTGTTAGTGAGTGATTTGTATAAATTATATGTAAACATCTTGTATTATAAAAAGGTATTTGAAACACTGTATAGTACAGTGTGTGTGCTTAGCTACATTTTCCTGCAGATTTTCACCTGAATAAGGCATTACTATATCTATAGACATGGGGAAATCTGCAGTACAAGACAGCCATACCTATTATAGAAGGAATAAAGCTGGTCGTACATGGCTCAGGTTTCATCTGATTCAGCAACTGGAGCTGTGGGTGGAACTGACCCGGCATGACAAACTTTGATTGGCAAATCAGAGGTGCTGGAAGGAAAACTGTTGGCCAAACAGTGACTACATCCTATCAGATGCAGTCAATGTTTGGGCATTAAGAAGTCATGTGTTTTCCTGCTGCTTGAATACAATAGCCAATGAGGGAGACTCCTTCCTTCACCCATCATGTTTTGTGTGGATAAAAGAATACATTAGTGTTCTTTCATGGCTAAATGAGACACATTTATGCACGTATGGCTATATGTCTATTGGGCAAAAGTGGATATCGTAGAAAGTAAAATAGGCTATATGCATAAATTGTACAAATAGCCTAATATTAATCCTAAATTTAAGATTGACATTTATGATCCTATTCTGGCCCTGTCAAGTTTGTAGGACTTTAGGGTGGCTATAGGGCAGCTTATTGTTTTGAGGTTTTGTTCATTGATGCCTTGCAATGGCCCTGCCCACACAATCTAGTCCATATTAACTATCTGAAGATGAGTAGAGTGGGGTGAAAAATTACAAATGTGTTGGGAGTAATGCAAATATAGCCCTATCAGACCTGGCTCTAGGAGAATCCTTGTAATGAAGCCTTTCTGAAATTTTGCCTAGTCAGCAAAAAAAAAAAAAAAATCAGCTTTGTCAAACTGATCTGCATGGTAAATCTAGACACACAGTAGACCTATTGTCACATATGTGGTATCTCACAAAAGTGAGTACACCCCTCACATTTGTGTAAATATTTTATTATATCTTTTCAGATGACAACACTGAAGAAATGACACTTTGCTACAGTGTAAAGTAGTGAGTGTACAGCTTGTATAACAGTGTAAATTTGCTGTCCCCTCAAAATAACTCAACACACAGCTATTAATGTCTAAACCGCTGGCAACAAAAGTGAGTACACCCCTAAGTGAAAATGTCCAAATTGGGCCCAATTAGCCATTTTCACTCCCTGGTGTCATGTGACTCATTAGTGTTACAAGGTCTCAGCTGTGAATGGGGAGCAGATGTGGTAAATTTGATGTTATCGCTCTCACTCTCTCATACTGGTCACTGGAAGTTCAAAATGGTACATCATGGCAAATAACTCTCTGAGGATCTGAAAGAAAGAATTGTTGCTCTACATAAAGATGGCCTAGGCTATAAGAAGATTGCCAAGACCCTGAAACTGAGCTGCAGCATGGTGGCCAAGACCATACAGAGGTTTAACAAGACAGGTTCCACTCAGAATAGGCCCCACCATGGTCGACCAAAGAAGTTGAGTGCACATGCTCAGCATCATATCCAGAGGTTGTCTTTGGGAAATAGACGTATGAGTGCTGCCAGCATTGCTACAGAAGTTGAAGGGATGGGGGGGTCAGCCTGCCAGTGCTCAGACCATACGCCGCACACTGCATAAAATTGGTCTGCATGGCTGTCATCCGAGAAGGAAGCCTCTTCTAAAGATGATGCACAAGTCTTCTGTTAAAAAAAAAAAGATGATGCACAAGAAAGCCCGCAAACAATTTGCTGAAGACAAGTAGACAAAGGACATGGATTACTGGAACCATGTTCTGTGGTATAATGAGATCAAGATCAATTTATTTGGTTCAGATGGTGTCAAGCGTGTGTGGCAGCAACCAGGTGAGGAGTACAAAGACAAGTGTGTCTTGCCTACAGTCAAGCATGGTGGGAGTGTCATGGTCTGGGGCTGCTTAAGTGCTGCCAGCACAGGGGAGCTACAGTTCATTGAGGGAACAATGAATGCCAACATTTACTGTGACATACTGAAGCAGAGCATGATCCCCTCCCTTCAGAGACTGGTCCCCAGGGCAGCATTCTAACATAATAACAACGGCAAACACACCTCCAAGATGACCACTGCCTTGCTAAAGAAGCTGAGGGTAAAGGTGATGGACTGGCCAAGCATGTCTCCAGACCTAAACCCTATTGCATCTGTAGGGCATCCTCAAATGGAAGGTGGAGGAGGGCAAGGTCGCTAACACCCTCCATGATGAAATCACGGAGCTGGTGGATGTTAGAGGATGTTAGAGGACTCCAGTGGCAACCTGTGAAGCTCTGGTAAACTCCGTGCCCAAGAGGTTTAAGGCAGTGCTGGAAAATAATGGTATTGACACTTTGGGCCCAATTTGGACATTTTCACTTAGGGGTGTACTCCCTTTTGTTGCCAGCGGTTTAGACATTAATGGCTGTGTGTTGAGTTATTTTGAGGGGACAGCAAATTTACACTGTTATACAAGCTGTACACTCACTACTTTACATTGTAGCAAAGTGTAATTTCTTCAGTGTTGTCACATGAAAAGATATAATAAAATATTTAAAAATTTGTGAGGGGTGTACTCACTTTTGTGAGATACTGTATCTATGTGAATTGTTATGTTTGCAGGCTATATAAAATAAAAAAAACACAGAAACACTAAACCCAGAGACATTACAGATGATTATACTGTATATGTAACAACTGGTACATAAATTGAGGTTTTTATAAAATAGGTCATAATAGAATAAAGTAACCTATAGCAATTATATTTAATTTTTCTGACTAATGGAACTTGATAAAAACTAAAAACAATCTGTTTGTTATTGGTTATTTTTTTGGACTGCCTTATTCATTAAGGCTACCAAAGCTTCTCAAAAGCAAATTGTTCCTAAAGGCTACTTGATATAGTTTGCACTAGTAGTTAATACAAAAAAAACTTATGTCAAACTTGTGTTGGAAGCCTATGGAACATGTCTTGGTAATGAGATGGCTTGCTGAGATTTGGTCTGCACAATTTACCTCAGATGTTGTGTTAAATCTGTAATCATATTTTCACAGTTTGATTTCATTCTGAAGAGCTAATTAAATGACGAGGCGTGGACACATGCCAATGTTACAGAGGACACAAAGTGATTAGGCTAATTAGAGAAACATATTTATGTTTTTTTTATTTTTTTATTTCTTTTCATTATTTTGTCATCTATAATAAACAAGTGTTTTTCACTATTTTCTCTGTATCGGATAAATTAATTAATTCATAAAACTGTGACTAATTTAGATGTTCTTTTCTAACAACTTTTGTTACACTGTTACAGTGGTACAAATTTATTACAGTAGGTGAAAAGGTCAAATGTAAAAATATATATTCATTTGACTATGCCAAAAGAAATAGTTTAAACCCAATTTTGCCAAGCTGAAATAGAGCTGGTTATGGTAAAGAAAGTTTTAAAAACATTTTGAATATGTTAGAATAGATATTTTACAAACAGGATCTTAAAGTACACCTGAAAAACATAAATGTTCAACTTTCTTGTACAATTTTTCTTTAGATTTACCTTAAACTATGAAGTGCAAGGGCCTGCCTAATTGGATATGGTTGAAAGTTGTTTAGTTTTGACCTCATTATATTGTTTTTGGTAAATCTAAAGGAAAATTGTACAAGAAAATTGAACATGTATGGCCAGCCTTAATGCAGTGCAGCTGAGCAGCCTTGTGGCGTGTGATGTGGTGGCTGCAATGCATGTGAGTATAATTTTACATGTTTTAAATAAAATAATTCCTAGTATGCTATGCTATGCGGCCTCTTTCTCTCCTTTCTCTTGTCTTGGGTTTATTGCATTAAGTGCTGGAAGCACAGAAGAGTTATTCCCTCCATAATAGTAGCCTTCTTCGGCATTAGAGTGGATGTTTTCCAAAATGCTAACTCCATGCTGTAAAATTCCTAGAGCTACCAGCAGGGAGGATGTAAAGGGTAACTTCACTTTCGTGGGGAAAAAACATAGCAAATAAAGAAAAAATAATAAAGAGTTTACAATTTCAACACAAGTCATATTGTAATTGAATATTATTAAAAATTACCTTTCCTTTTCAATCTGCAGTGCTCTAATTTTCTGAAAATGCAATGCAATATGGCTACCTGAAGGTATTCTGTACACAGAATGTGTACAGAATGCCCACCAGAAACATCATTTCCTGCTAGTGTGATTGGCTCACTGATTTTCCCAGAAGTCTACACTAAGATACGAATCAGATATCAGGCATCCCCTGCAACATAAATGTCATTTTTGGTGAGATATTCCCAATAGGACCAAGTCTAGTGCCCTGCAGGTGCTGCAGCTGATTGATAATTAAGAAACTACTCCCATTAGAATTCACTTTCCCATATGGATACAGACAAACACACACATGGATTTCTTCAGAATAACAAAAGGGAGGAATCTCACAACTAGGAGTACTGCGTGCTCTTAGCATTAAAGGGGAACCTTTTACAAATCAAATGTCACCACGCAGTGCCACATGACGAAAGCAGAGGCTACTTTTTATGAAGCTTCAGTAAATGCAAAATCATCAATTTCACCACAGAATAAAGTTTGGCAAAATCACTAATTCATCCCTATACATTAAATTTTTCCCTGAGTATATGTGGTTTATAGATTCTGTAAATTATGTATAAGTAATATAATATTATAGCAGTGGAGGCAAAGATTTAAAATGGAATTCATCTTCATACTAGCTATGATATACCACATGTATTATGCTTTAAGGGCTAAAAGGATTTCTTTTAAAATTGTTATCCTGATCTGATTCCAAGATACAATTTAAACAAATGGATTTTATATTGTTTTGATTCCTAATTGACTCAGTTTCCTAATGTAAAAATCTTGATTATTTGTAAGTTACATTTTTACTAAACAAGAACCCATTTGGTTTTCAGCACAGTGGTCACTTCTAGAAATTATTTAATGTTTTTTATTTGTGAGGTGATGACATATCTTTTATTGTTGATTTACCAAGACATATTTGTTCCATTTAGAGTGGATTTTTTTTTTATTGCTATGGATATGGAAATAAAGGACTAATTCAGCCTAATATGGGTCGTAATCCCAATGTTGTAGCAGTAGACTGGCAGTTTAAAGTGGTTCTAAACGCTAAAGTTTTTTTTTTTTTACCCTAATACACTTTTTGCATTAAGGTAAAAAAAACTTCCATGGTCTGTTTCCCTCCCCCTCTTCCATCACTTACCTGACTCCTCAATCGATCCAGCATTGTGCCCAGCTGCAGGTCTTCTCTCCCCTCTTTCTGGTCTCACAGGCGTTGTAATAGCAGTAGAAGCCTGTTTCTGTCAGTCAAATTTAGTGAAGAGGGAGCAAGGGAGGGCAGGGCTGAGCTGCGCTATGTGTGTCTGTGGACATGCACAGCCCAGTTTGGGGGCGTGCATGCACATTTGCCTCCATAGCAAGCAGCTTGCTATGGGGGGCAGACACAGAAGAGGATAACGCCTCTGATGACATCCATTCGTATGAAACATGTCAGGCTGGCCGATGCAAGCACGCTGAGAGTCGCGGATTTATCTATGTCATGATGATCTTTTTCACCTGTAAGTAGAATACAATAAAATCCTTTATTTTATCTTACGGGCTTCACTATGCTGGTTTTTCTTCTTCAACTTGGGTAAACACTTCCTCTTGAGGACTGCATAGTATCTCTATCCTAATCAAAGTCCCGGAGGTCACTCTGATGCTGGTGATGCTGACCATTTCTGATATTGACCCATCAAGTTTGGAAAGCTGTATCTACCATTGACCCTCTGCAACTATTCATACAACCCTTGTGTTTTTTTACCTTCTGGTAAGCAGATTGTGAGCATGATTGGTGTGGTGTGCTTTTTTGTCTTTGCACACTGAAGTTTGGTGGTGTTTTTTTCATCAGTTCCTACATTCACTTCATCATATGCTGATTTATTGCACCTGGACTATTTTATACACATTTTTCTATTAAGCGCTGCATTTTGGACTATTATTATTTGATGTTTGCTTTATCAACAGACTGTGCTGGCTCTGCTTCATTCACTTTAATTAATTATTCACTGTTAGCGCAGATATTTGTTCACCCTGTTTTCACAGAAGAGGATAAGCCCAGACCACCGGTCATAAGTCTTGAGTGTGCACCTACTTCTCCATAACTTATCATCTCTTAGTACTACATTAATCAAATACTGGTACTTTTAGAACTTTTTAGTAAACAACAATCAAAATCTTGAAGAGCCTGTTAAATTCACAGTGGATAAAAAGTTAAAGAACACCTGTTGTGAAAAATATTGTACTCTGATAAATGTGGTTAAAGTTTATATATAGAGCTGCTCTGCTGAAAACTCAAAAAATTTAGATTTCTTCGAACTTTCTGTCTTGTTAACAATGGTCATCAGCAAAACAGAGAGAGTGAAGTTCCCTAACGGGGCCACAGAAAGCAATAGAAACTTGTCAGGGTTTTTTTTTATCTCGCCCTAGCCTAAAACCTGTATAAAAATGTTGTTACAATTACATGCCCATCAAGCTGTCCACTGTTTCCAGCAAAGATAATGGTAACAGGCGATAGAACAAACTATGACAGTAATAGGTGAATAAACAGTAACCATTGATATTGGTATAGTTTGCTCAGTGTTCATGATGAGCTCAGGCGTGTTCACAACTCCATGTGCCCGAGCCTGCCAGGAAGCTGACACTCCGCAGCGCTAATCACAGGCAGTGAGACATTTCCCAATCCGCGGCTGCACAGATCGGGAATGTCTCACTGCCTGTGATTAGCACTGTGGAGTGCTAGCTTCCTGGCGGGCTCGGGCATGTAGAGTTGTGAACACGCCTGAGCTCATCCTTACTCAGTGTATTGCCTGCATACAATTATTGTAATGTAGTGATAGGTGTTGTTTTATAATTTACCTCAATGCAAAAATAATTATAAAAATTGTGTTCTGTTCTAATTATTAATGTTCCCTAATTTACTTGATGTAGAATGCCATAGTCAATGATATTGTATTAGCTAGTATACAGTGTCATCTTCATTGGTGTCTAGTGATAAGGAGTGCCTATTCCCAAGCAAATCTAGCTGTAAAGAGATCCTAGCTCCTTTATGTACAAAGCCTAGAATTTCAAAGTAAGACAACCTGTTAGAGCACTACTTGTTATAATCAGCGGTGTAGCTGTTGACACCCTAGCGATAATGAGAATGCAAGAAGCCTTTTATTTCTTTTAGCGATCTTTTGACATTGAACAAAAATTCCTGAGGATGGATTGTTTAATTTTCCCTTAAGAAATGGCTGCATTCCTTACACAGTTTGTTCATTAAAAGTAAATGTCATCCCTGTCCCTAGAAAGTAGCAGTAATAGCAGAATAAATAGTTCAGTCCCTTAATTTAAATGATACACTTTATTGAATAGAGTAGATCATCATTAAACTCTGTAGGTATCATTTCTCACTATGTTTACCTGCATATGACAATGGCTAACACATACAACATTTTACCGTGGGTTCAATCTCCCCAGCAGCCCAACTATGATGCCGCGTACACACGACCGTTTTTCATGACGAGAAAAATGCAATTTTTTAAATTGGTCATTAAAAACGATCTTGTGTAGGCTCCAGAGCATAGTTTTTCTCGTCGTGAAAAACGTCCGTGTGTACGCTTTAATGACGGGGAAAAAAACACGCATGCTTAGAAGCAAGTTATGAGACAGGA
Source organism: Rana muscosa (assembly GCA_029206835.1). Taxonomy (NCBI): domain Eukaryota; kingdom Metazoa; phylum Chordata; class Amphibia; order Anura; family Ranidae; genus Rana; species Rana muscosa. Next base: position 25,981,305 of record CM055123.1, on the reverse strand, counting down.
GCGCTCGTTCTGGAAAAACTAGCGTTCGTAATGGAGATAGCACATTCGTCATGCTGTAACGGACTGAAAAGCACAGAGACTGAAAAGCGCGAATCGGCTAACACCAAACTTTTACTAACACGCGGTAACACGAAATCAGCAAAAGCAGCCCAAAGGGTGGGGCCATCCGAATGGAACTTCCCCTTTATAGTGCCGTCGTACGTGTTGTCGTACGTGTTGTACGTCACCACGCTTTGCTCAAGCATTTTTTTTCACGATAGTGTGTATGCAAGGCAGGCTTGAGAAGAATCATGTCGAGAAAAACATTGTTTTTTTCCATGACATTAAAAACGGTCGTGTGTACGCGGCATTGATGTCTGATGACACTGACATCGAACGTATCCATTTTATTGACAGCTGTACTGGCCTCAGATGGACATAGTGTTGTTCTAGAAGAGATACCAGATCGAAATGCTGTGGAGCTTGTGGTAAATGGAGAGACTGTATTTCAGTGCAACATCAAAGATCTTGATTTTGGTAAGAAAAAATATAATATTTATTAAATTGTCTTTTATTTCTGTACATTTAATAATCTTTGAATTTCATTGTTGCAGGGGTAGTCAACCTCGGCCTCTCCAACTGTGGTGAAACTACAAGTCCCTTGCGATATTGCAAGACCCTGATAATCACAGGCATGACTTCTAGAGGCAGAGGCATGATGGGATTTGTAGTTTAACCACAGCTGTAGTGCTGAGGTTGCCTACCCCTGCTCTATGGTAATATGCACAATGTTATGATAGTTACTTCGCTAAATAAAGCCTATTATGTGTATTTGTGCTAATACAGCCTTTCTCAACCTTGGAACAAGGGAACAAATAATAATAATGGCCAGAAAAGAAACCCCAACAGTGAAAATTGCAGTGCCCCTCACATTGATGGCCAGTGGAAAAGTGCCTTTTTATATTTGTAGTCTGTATAATGGTCAAATACATTAATGGTAGAAGGACCCCTTATAATAATGGTTAGTGGAAGAAGGACATTCTTACATTGTTGACCAGTGGGAGAACTTCCTCCTTACACCCAGCTACAAATATAACTGATATTAGTGGTTACTGGGAATTAGAAACTCTCCATTGCTCAATGAACCCCTAGCAACCTCTAGAGCAGGGATATGCAATTAGCGGACCTCCAGCTGTTGCAAAACTACAAATCCCATCATGCCTCTGGGTGTCATGCTTGTGGCTGTCAGAGTCTTGCTATGCCTCATGGGACTTGTAGTTCTGCAACAGCTGGAGGTCCGCTAATTGCATATCCCTGCTCTAGAGGAATACTCGTGTTCAATGGAACCCTGGTTGAGAATTTCTGTGCTAATACAAACCATTAAACACAGCCCACACAAAGCATTCTTCTTTGGTAACTCTGTTCATAAAGAGGAAGACACAAAGAAGCACTGCATGTGAAGATTTTGATTGTCAGGGCCCATTAATATTAAACAGACATCTGCCTCACAGTAAAACCACAGCGATTTTACTGTGCGGCAGGTGTCCATTCCAGCTGCAGTGAGCTGGTGGTAGGGGGCGATGTGGTGCACAATTTTTTTGTACAAACTTCATTTGAGGTGACACTTCATTCATGTCGCTGTACAGCTGCATGGTGTTCAATACTGCTTTACAGTGACATGCAATCTTGTCCAGTGCACTGCGATAAAATGCATCCTGCCTGCTTTTTATCGCGAATCACTGCAGTGCAGCTCCGGGCTGCATTTCAGTGTGAATAGGAAATATACACTCACTGGTCGCTTTATTAGGTACACCCTGCTAGTACCAGGTTGGACCCACTTTTGCCTTCAGAACTGCCTTAATTCTTTGTGGCATAGATTCAACAAGGTGTTGGTAATATTCCTCAGAGATTTTGGTTCATATTGACATGATAGCATCACGCAGTTGCTGCAGATTTGTTGGCTGCACGTCCATGATGCGAATCCACCATTCCACCACATCCCAAAGGTGCTCTATTGGATTGAGATCTGGTGACTGTGGAGGCCATTTGAGTACAGTGAACTCATTGTTATGTTCAAGAAACCAGTTTGAGATGATTTGAACCTTGTGACATGGTGCATTATCCTGCTGGAAGGAGCCATCAGAAGATGGGTACACTGTAGTCATAAAGGGATGGACATGGTCAGCAACAATACTCAGGTAGGTAGTTGTGTTTAAACAATGCTCAATTAGTACTAAGGGACCCAAAGTGTGCCAAGAAAATATCCCCCACACTGTTATACCACCAGCCTGAACCATTGATACAAGATAGGATGGATCCATGCTTTCATGTTGTTTAATGCCAAATTCTGACCCTACCATCTGAACGTCGCTGAAATCGAGACTCATCAGACCAGGCCAGGTTTTTCCAATCTTCCATTGTGCAATTTTGGTGAGCCTGTGTGAATTGTAGCCCCAGGAGTAGCACCCGGTGTGGTCTTCAGCTGCTGCAGACCATCTGTTTAACCACTAGGCACCCGCGCTATAGCCGAATGATGGCTACAGCGCGGACCCCAATTGCCGGGAGGACGTCAATAGACGCCACTGAGACTCGGGTGATCACAGATCTGAGTAAGGGGCTTATGCGGGCCCCTTACCATGTGATCTGCTGTCAGCCAATGACAGCTGATCACGTGATGTAAACTAAGCACGGTAATCATTTTTTTTCTCCTCACGCTGACAGCGTGAGGAGAAAAAAAAGCCGATCACCGGCTCTTGTGTAAGGGACATTGGTCCCCAGTGGAAGAGGCACATCAGCTTCATTAGTGCCCACCAGTGCCCCCTGCCAGTGCCCCCTGCCAGTGCCACCTGCCAGTACCCACAGTGACACCAGTGCAATGAAGTGCCAAGTACCAGTGCCCATCACTGCCACCTATCAATGTCCACCAGTGGTGCCAGTCAGTGCCACCTAGCAGTGCTGCCTATCAGTCTCACCTACCAGTGCTGATCAGTACCCATCATTGCCACCCATCAGTGCCCATCACTGCCACCTATCAGTGCCCATCACAGCCAGCTATCAGTGCCACCTATCATTGCCACCTATTAGTGCCAATTCTCAGTGCCCACCAGTGCCACCTATCAATGCCCTTCAGTGCCACCCATCAGTGCCACCCCTCAGTGCCCACCAATGCCGCCTCTCAGTGCCGCCTATCAGGGCCCACCAGTGCCGCCTATCAGTGCCCACCAGTGCCGCCTTATTGGTGCCCATCAGTGCAGCCTATTGGTGACCATCAGTGCAGCCCATCAGTGCCTATCGGTGACCATCAGTGCAGCCTCATCAGCGTACATCAATGAAGGAGAAAAATTACCCATTTGCAAATCTTATGCCGCGTACACACGATCATTATTCACGGCGGTTAAAAAACCGCCGTGAATAATGACAGGAAAAACGAGGGAACCACTTGGTTCCCTACACACGGTCGTTTTTCCCGTCATTTTTTCTCTTGACGAGAAAAACGACCGTCTGTGGGAAAACTGCCGCGGAAAAAAATGCTGGAAAAAACGATGAGAAAATTTAGAACATGTTCTAAATTTTCTCGTCGTTTTTTATGCCGGCGAAAAAAAAAATGCCGTTTTTCTCGTCGAGAAAAGCGGTCGTGTGTACACGGCATTATAACAAAATATAAAACGGTTTTGTATTTTTTTTTTTTTATTCTGTCTTTCTTATTATTTTTTTACCAAAAAATAAAAACTGCAGAGGTGATTAAATACCACCAAAAGAAAGCTCTATTTGTGGGGAAAGAATGATAAAAATTGCATTTGGGTACAGTGTTGTATGACCGCACAATTGTCATTCAAAAAATGAGAGCGCTGAAAGGTGAAAATTGGTCTGGGCAGGAGGAAGGTTTAAGTGCCCAGTAAGCAAGTGGTTAAGGTTCAATGTGTTGTGCATTCAGAGATGGTATTCTGCATACCTTGTTTGTAACAAGTGGTTATTTGAGTTACTGTTGCCTTTCTATCATCTCAAACCAGTCTGCCCATCCTCCCCTGACATCAACAAGGCATTTTCGTCCACACAACTGCCGCTCACTGGATATTTTTTTGTTTTCGGACCATTTTCTGTAAATCCTAGAAATGGTTGTGCATAAAAATCCCAGTAGATCAATAGTTTTTGAAACACTCAGACCAGCCTGGCTGGCACTAACAACCATGCCATGTTGAATGTCACCTAAATCCCCTTTTTTCCCCATTCTGATACTCGGTTTGAATTTCAGCAAGTCGATTTCACCACGTTTAGATGCCTAAATGCATTGAGTTGCTACCATGTGATTGGCTGATTAGCAATTTGTGTTACCAAGCAATTAAACAAGTGTACCTATTAAAACGAAAACACAGACAAAAGGACTCTAATACAGTGCTACCCTTGTACCAGTACCCTAGGTATTAAACTAATGGAACAAGTAATATGTTCCCAGCAGGTGTACTAAAAAAAGATAATATATTCCCGGGGGTTAGAAAATAGCAAATTCTAAAATAGTCACAGGCTGACACTGTAAGCACGTGCAAGGCTGCCATCTTATAATGGACGGGGAATCCAACAGCTGCAAGAGAAGAGGGGAAGGACAGAGAGGCGCCGAGCAGGCTATGGTGTAGCACAGTTTAATATGAAAATGTATAAATACACAACAAAATGCACTCACAAAGCTTTTTGGGTGACAGGCGAAGGACAGTGGAGGATATGCTATCCAGGATCGCCCAGGGGAAGCAGCTGCCAACACTGGCAGTCCATGGAGAGCTGACAGTCCGAGGGACCAGTCCAGGGTGAGCCGAGGTCAGAGAAGCTGGAGACCGCTGGGCAGATGATTCTAGAGCTATGGTAGACACCTGGGAAGATCTTACAGCCTGTGTAAACAACCTGTCAGCCCAATGATCGATAGCCAATAGGGATGCGTTTTGAAGGCAAGCCACACCTCCTTCATCGGACTGCCCAGCTTCTCCGGCTTCGGCTCACCCTGGACTGGTCCCTCGGTCTGTTTGCTCTCCCTGGACTGCTGCCCCCCACGCCAGTGCAAGTTATTGTGGAAGACAGCTAAACCAATGCAAGTTATTGCGGAAGACAGAAGGCTATTTTTTTAATGGAGAACAGATACCACTAGCCTACAGTTCCATCAGAGTGTTCTCTGCATCATGATGCAGAGAACATTCCATGAAAGAAATCACATGGCTTTAACAGGAATATTCCAACACTTTTTTTTCCACAATCAATAGTTGTTCACTTGCTTTAAAAGCTGTTAGTGCTTCCCTTGTTTTAAAAGCTGTGCTTTATAAATGTGATTTTTTTTTTTTTGCCTTTTCTTTTTTTAAAAACATTTTTATGGCTGTAGTAAGACTATACCCCTGCTTTTAAATGGGCCTATTAGTAGCCCCACCACCAAGTTTAGGTACTGCTGTCAGAATACAATGTCCTGGGAGGCGATTCATAATTGAGCCTTCTGTACCTTGTTTGCGTGGATGGATGAACCTGTTAGTTGTTTTTATTTAATTCAACCTGTTGACTGAAAAAAAAATAAAAAAAATAAAACTGACAGTGTATGGCCAGCTTTGGATCACACAAGGGAGTTCTGGGGAATTGTTTTATTCATGCAAGACCAAGACCTTTTTTGTACTTTATGTACAGCTTACCGTATATACAATTTACAATTTACACAAAACAAATAGAAATAATAAATCAGTGGCTAATTTCTCTGTGCTGTAATTTGCCTTTTGCAGGAGGTGATGGACTACTGGATCCACTTTGTGAAGATGCAAGACAAGCAGTGATGAGGGCTTACTAACGAATCTATTGTATCCCGCTGCAACCTTATATTCTCCATCTAGCCCTATAACTAATTTATTTACAATTACCTTACAATTGGAAATAAAAGTAAGCTTTTAATAACACTTTTCTAGTGCAATGATACTTTTTGAAAGGTATGCCAAAGAACCCTTTACCATACATATAACATCAAAATGTGTGCCATCAGAGAATCACCCAAATTGAGCTCAAAACTCACGCACTTAATGTCTTGTCCATAAAACTGCCAAACCACTGCAATAAGTCTTGTGTTAAAGAAACGCTGTCAGCTCACCCATGCAAACATTATTATTTATTATCATTTTTAAACATTATTTATTTTTATTTTATTTATTTATTGTTTTTGCACTATTTTTCAAGAAAAATTTGTATAAAAAAAAAACATTACCCTTTTTTACAAAATGCTACTTGAGTAATAGCTTGGCATATCAATTTTTTATGGCTTCATCCTCACAGCAAATGAACTCAGAGCTTTACATTTAAAAATATCACAACATCCTGTCTAAATTGTATACATTTTTATTTACCCAGGTAGAGGAATAAGAAACATAGCACAACTTCAAAAATCTTTTCTTTTTTTTTTTTGGATGCAATTTGTATTTCATTGTTTTTAGTAGGGCTGTTACTGATTAAAATTTTCGTGTTCGATTAATCGATTTTTTTTAAATCGATTAATCGACTAATTTCGATTAATTATAAACGCACATACAGATCCAACTACTTTTAGCTGATCTCCTTGCAGGCTGATTCCCAGTGCAGCGACCAACCACTGGAAAAATGGATAGCAGGATACAAAAAACACACAAAGGCAGCGCTCGATGAGAATAGCATTAAAACTTTTATAGTCTTTAAGTAGGTAACAAAATAAATATTGCACTGGAGATAAAATCGATGTAGCTACATAAACTGTAAAAATGGTGCGAGTAATACCAAACGGTAGCAAAAGCAGTCATAAAAAACATGTAGCTAAGTATGATACTGGTATAAAAATGTGTACAACGATACCACTGCTGAATCCAGATGAGGAGGGGTTAACATCAGTCCGTTGGCATGTAGATGTCCCGTGAAGGGAACTATCACAACTCCCAGTGGATGGCTGTAGAATCCCAGGTTGATAGAGGGAAGTGTAACAGCCCTTGCATGTGGCAGATAGTAAGGTCCCGCCGGCATGCAGATATGAAGGTACAGAAAAGGAGCCCTTCAGATGGACACGGCAAGCCCCGCTGGTGTCCGTGACGTCACCGGATCTCCAACGGAACTCCCTGAAGACCCGGAAGCCGGCGGAGAGGTGAGTACCGATCAAAAGAATTTTGATCGATCAAAAAAATTCATCGATTAATCGAGGAATTAATAGTTAATTTCCACAGCCCTAGTTTTTAGTAAAAGAATCTGAATAGTTGGTAGTTCTAAGGGGGCCCCCTTTCATTAGGCCTTTGGAAATGCACAAAAATGCAAAAGAACACAACTAGCGGTACTATGTTCAGGAAGAAATGTATACATAGAATAAGAAGCAGACTCTTGTTTCTTAATAAAATACTACTACTGCTATTAATAATACTATTACTATTAAGAATAAACTTCTTTCTGAACATAGTACCACCAGTTGTCCAGAATCAGGTCCTTATTTGCACTCCCAACTCTCCAGTGAAGGGGATCCCTTGGAACCTCTGGAACACTTTGGCTTCTTTGACCTAATAGGACAAATAAAATTAATCTGAGCCTCCTGTACCATAGAGAGATGACCATTGAACTATTCATGTGGCAACAACTCACCCATCTAGGATCCTAGCAATAATAGGAGAGCCAGGGCTCCATAGTCCTGCCATAGTGTGACCTCGACACATTAATTTGTGTATCTAGATGTACACATATTTTGCATCTCTTTAATCAGGATACATTGAATCAAAAATTCTGTATGCTAAATATCTGCAAAAGTATTAGATTTTGAAAACTCTGTACAAGGAAATTCTTTAGATTTTTTTTTCAATCTTATAAACAATATATCGAAAGTTAGTTTATACACTTTCTGTAAAGCAGCACAGACCCAGCTACAGTGGTAAGAACCAGGAAGCAAACTTTACTAATCAGTTATAAACCCAGTCCAGTCTCATTCACTGCATGTAAGGGCATTTTAATTAAAACTTTAGAAAAAGATCTTTTTAAATTGTGTTTACTGCTATTTGTACATGTTCAATTAAATTACAGAGTTACATAGTTAGGTTAAAAAAAGACATACAGTAAGTCCATCCCATTCAACCATTGTTAGCCTTCAGTAATAATTTAGTAATATCTCTATCATTTACCTTTAAAAAGTTACTAGACTACATTTTACACATTCTATTGTTTACAGGCTGTTTTGTCTTATTGCATGGGTAGGCCATACGTACGTTTTTTTCCAAAAATGAATTTAAATTTTTAAGCATTTTATTTTACAGTACATATACAGATTGACTATAGTGGTAGCTTTTGCTAGAGCATAATAAATTATATTCTGTAATTTGTCCTATTAAATATATAACAGAAAATTTACATTTCTGGTACAAAGCATTCCAAACTTATTTACAAACTAACTTTTTAAATAGTTTCCATTTTTTTTCTAATGCTAAAAAACAAACAAAAAAAACAGTTAACAAAAACGAAATCATTTGCATACCACCCAGACCTAGCAACTGAAAAAACGTTTCTGCATGTGGTATAATCTATTTTTTATTAAAGTGGATGTAAAGGCAGAAGTTTTTTTTGCATAGAATGCATTAAGGTAAAAAAAAACTTCTGGGTGCAGCTCCCCCCAGCACCCCCTTATACTTACCTAAGCCCCATCTGTATCCGGCAATGTGCATGAGAGTAGCAGCTCTCCCGGGTCTATTTCTCCTCATTGGCTCACACAGCCATTGGCTCCTGCTGCTGTCAATCACAGTCAGTAAGCCAATGAGGAGAGAGCGGGGGCAGGCCCGAGCCACACTCTGTGTGTGAATGGACAATATCCATTCACAGGAGTGCTTCTGGTGAGAGAGCCTGCTCAAGTGCCTCCATATCAAGAGCCTTGCTATTAGGGGCACTCAGCATGGCAGGGGAGTGGAGCCAGGACCATTGGTCGGGGACCCAAAAAGAAGAGGATTGGGACTGCTCTGTGCAAAATCATTGCTAGCACAGAGCAGATAAGTAAAACAAGTATGTTATTGAAAAAAAAAAAAAACACAACTTTTAGAATCACTTTAAGTAAAAACAAATTAATAAAACCATAAAAAATATCATGCACCCTTAATCCCATAAAATGATTTTTTTTAAAATGACATATCCATAAGCCCTCCTATAACATTCTCACAGTTCAGTCAAATTACATTACAAATGGTGCAAAACACACAACTATAAATATATAAGAAATGTGAATGTACCATAACTATATACTGTGGCTGAGATTACCAAGTATACCAGGCATAAAATAAAATAACAATAATAATAAAATAAAATGCAATAATAGGATTCTATAAAAATAAATATAAATTCCACACTATGGTATAGCTGAAATGTATGTGTGTTGCTGCCTGGACAATGATAAGGGGATAATCCCAGTACACAATTTAGATGAGTGCGGTGCTTACTAATTAATAAATAAATATTTAAAAAAACAAGCAAACTTATTATGAAATATAAAGTGCAAAAAGTGCAGTAAACATAAAACACCTCCTATGTGAATCTCATACATAAATACCTCAAATGTATGTCTCTGTAAATTATAAATTCATTACCATACGTGGATTACCTTCATATATGTACCATTATACTAAAGTTTAAAGTGCCATAAACAAATGAAATTTCTTAGTGTTAAACCAAATTATAAAAATTCCATTAAATAAAGTTCCAAATATAGAGTCCACTATGTGCAGATTAAAGTGACCAGTGCTCAAACTTCATAACATCCGGTGTTCATTCGTGCAACCACTCTGTGCTCCCCTCTATTGCCACCACACTCACAGGAACATGGTGACCCCTTGTATAATTTGGTCTACAAGCTCTTTGGGATTTGGATACAGTCTACTTTTCTGCTCCCGTTGACCCCGCTTTATTTAGAAGTATTTTCCGCTGTTTTTTTCGTTTATAAAAGCCAGGGCAGCCTCCAATAGCATAATTCAGTTTTATCTATGCCGTTACACATTTAAAAACTACTCACAGAATATAAATGCTCACATTACACAAGCCGAGAGTGCTCAAATTACTTCCTACACCATTCGTGTTCCATCTGCCGGAAATGTAAAGGAGGAAGTGACATCAACAAGCCTCGCCCAATGCGTAACACTGATCCAGTACTGTATCATTAGAGATTGAAGAGCTTGCAACTGACTCTGACCCTTGTGAAGGTTCCAGTAAAGAAGAGCTAACATCAGACGCATAGGAGAAATCTTTGGAATAATAATGTTGCTAGTCACAGCACTCCCTTGGTTACTCTGTACAGCAAGTAGCTGCTGTAAATGCTACTGTGTGTCTAAGCATTGCAACCCAGATCTCCTTCCAATCTGGTATGCCAGTAGTAGCCAGCTCTATAAAATTATTCCTGTATATCTAGCACAATATTCCTAACGCCGAAAAAAAATTCAAAAGATTCTACTCAGTAATTATTATTGATATGTATAAAGGGAATAGTCGCGCTAAGTAAGTGTATGAAAAAGTATGTTATGTGATATTAAATGTGCTCTTAAGCAAAAATATGCTGTACCTTAAATAGAGCAAAGTGTCCTACCACATATACACACAAGAATATATATACATATACAATGAATTCAGTGAACATATAGCAATATAACAATGGCAAATACCTAAAGTAGTCCACCAACAAATCTGTATATTGAACAGATGACAAGTGCTCAGAAAGTTAAACTAGGGGGAGTTGTGACAAAATAAATCGATATAAAGTCCACTAAAATCAAAAATAAGTTTGATCCAGTTTCACAGTGTGACCAAAAACAGAGTGAGCAAAGAATTGAAGTTGAGAGTGAAGTTGTAGATGGCTATCCACCCACACCAAGGGATGAGCTCCTCCTCGTGGGACACACTGCAGAGAACGGGGACCCTTACCAGATTGGATGGACCTCCCAATAGTAGCAAGGTCACAGATGCCTGCAAATATAACCCTCTGCGGGGTCTTGGGTTCATCCGTGAAGTCAGAATCTCCAGGCTCCTGTCGATCTCCTCACCGCAGGTTACTGTACCACCGTCCTGAGAGTATCTGGAACACTTTCTCCCATGGGGGTCTAAGCCCTCCCTCGGATGAGGGGACAGGCATGTAGTGGGATAAGAAAAGACTGTCAGTGGGACTGACCCTCAATCCAAGATGGCGGCCTAGGCAGCGGCGGTGATGTTGGCTTTACATTCAGCTCCTTCAGCAGGATCACAAGAAGACGCGGCACGGAGTCCCCGGATTACTGCCTGGCCCTCGGCTGCTGGTCACATAGAAATCAATCAATGCTGACCAGAGCCGCCACTACCCTACCACAGGCCACGGCTACAAGCCAGCTGGAGTCTTCCCTGTAAACTTTACTGACGTCAGACTTTATATTGATTTATTTTGTCACAACTCCCCCTAGTTTAACTTTCTGAGCACTTGTCATTTGTTCAATATACAGATTTGTTGGTGGACTACTTCAGATATTTGCTATTGTTATGTTGCTATATGTTCACTGAATTCATTGTATATGTACATATATTCTTGTGTGCATATGTGGTAGGATACTTTGCTCTATTTAAAGTGGTTGTAAACCCACTTGAAGGACTTCTACCTATAGGTAAGCCTAGAATAAGGCTTATCTATAGGTAGTGGAAATATCTCCTAAACGTGCGCCGTTTAGGAGATATTTCACTTGTAGTCCGCCGAAAATCTTCACTGCGCATGCGCATGCGCGGGGAAGAAACAAAACTAAGTGCCGTTTCTTCCCCAGCCTGTGCCGTGAATTATGGCTCCCGTGCGTTGGAGTGACGTCACGCGGCTCCGGCGAATCACAGCGCCGGAGTCAGTGACCCGGAAGGAAGAGGGGGCAGAAGATGGACGCTGCCTACTCTGGGGACATCCCTGGATTCTTTTGCAGGTAAGTGCCACATAATGGGCTAGTATGCGATGCATTCTAGCCCATTATGCCTTTCATTTGCAGGCTGCAGCAGCGGGCTAAAGAGGAAGTAAAACCCATCAGGGTTTACTTCCTCTTTAAGGTACACCATATTTTGGCTCAAGAGCACATTTAATATCACATAACATACTTTTTCATACACTTACTTAGCGCGACAATTGCCTTTATACATATTATTTTACATGATTATCACATGTTTTGTGTCGCAGCTTGGCTTTAGCGTGGTATTGCCCCCTTTATTACAAGTTATTATTATTATTACTGCTATTACTAGCAGTACAAATAAAAAAATTGGTGGATCTTACAATAGGGACCCAGCAATAAAATATTCACAACGGGAAGGACTGAAATCCTGCAGCACCTGCAAGGTCCCCCTGCTCATAAAAGCACATGTACAGGCCTGTCTGAAGTTTTCTAATGAACATCTGAATGATTCAGTAGAGAACTGGGTGAAAGTGTTTTGGTCTGATGAGACCAAAATTAAGCTCTTTGGCATCAACTCGCCATGTTTGGAGGAGGAGGAATGCTGCCTATGACCCCAAGAACACGATACCCACTGTCAAACATGGAGGTGGAAACATTATGCTTTGGGGGGGGGGTTTCTGCTAAGAGGACAGGACAACTTTACTGCATCAAATGGACGATGGACGGGGCCATGAACTGTCAAATCTTGGGTAAGAACCTCCTTCCCTCAGCCAGGGCATTGAAAATGGGTCATGGATGGGTATTCCAGCATGACAATGAACCAAAACACACGGCTAAGACAACAAAGGATTGGCTCAAGAAGAAGCACATTAGAGTCCTGGAGTGGCCTAGCCAGTCTCCAAACCTTAATCCCATAGAAATTTTGTGAAGGGAGCTGAAGGTTCGAGTTATCAAACGTCAGTCTCAAAACCTTAATTACTTGGGGAGGATTTGCAAAGTGGAGTGGGAAAAAATCCCTCCTGAGATGTGTGCAAACCTGGTAGCAACTACAAGAAATGTCTGACCTCTGTGATTGCCAACAAGGGTTTTGCCACCAAGTATTAAGTCATATTTTCTGAAGGGGTCAAATATTTATTTCACAAAATCAGCAGGGGATCAAATACTTTTTCCCTCATTGTAGTTCCCCAAATGCACCTCTATATGTTGGCTGTAGCCCCACTCCCTTTTGAAGCCCAAATTATGGGAGTTTCTGTGAAGAGAGATACAGCCGGCACAGAGCCCCTGCCCCCTCTCTAAGCTGAGTGATCTTTCACTATTATTAATGATCAGCGCTGCTTTTTTATTCATAAAAGTAAAAGATTAGAGCTGCAGCTCTGTGCAATATATCTGCCGTTGCATTGTACGTGTAAAAGTAGGTGCAGCTAAATCAAACAGAGCTGCAGCTCTGAGTAATTTTTTACTATTATAAATGAACAGACAGCTGCTTTTACACATACACAGCTACAGCTGATGAATCACATAGTACCAAATTGCTGAGTGATCTTTTACTTTTATGGATGAAGGATCAGTAATGTCAGGCCAGTGCCATGCATGACAGCACTGGCAGCACCAATCATTCATTCATAAAACTGAAATCGCTGTGCAGCACTCTGTGATCCATCAGCTGGGGCTATGAAGGTTTAGATGCAGCCGCAGATAGTCACACAGCTCCACAGGCCATGTGATCTTTGAATGACAGCGCTGGTCTCCAGAGCGATCCCTACTGCCAGACACCAGAGCTGTCTCTCACAAATCTGTCTTCTTCCTAGCAGCATGGTTGGATAGGGAGAGACAGACTGTTGACCATGATGCTTAGCAACTGAGGGCATATAGCTCTTGGTCCCTTTGGGGGAATAAAACAAGGCAAATATTTGATATGAGACTAATGCCGCGTACACACGGACGTTTTTAATGTCATTGAAAAAAACAAGGTTTTTCTCAACGTGATTCTTCTCAATCCTGCCTTGCCCACACACTATTGTGAAAAAAAATGCTCGAGCAAAGCGCGGTGACGTACAACACGTTCGACAACACGTACAACGGCAATATAAAGGGGAAGTTCCATTCGGATGGCGCCACCCTTTGGGCTGCATTTGCTGATCCTCGTGTTAGTAAAGTTTAGTGAGAGACGATTCGCGCGTTTCAGCCTCGTGCTCTTCAGGCCATTACAGCGTGACGAATGTGCTATCTCCATTCAGAACGCTAGTTTTACCAGAACGAGCGCTCCCGTCTCATAACTTGCTTCTGTGCATGGGCGTTTTTTTCCCGTCATTAAAGCGTACACACGGCCGTTTTTCATGACGGGAAAAACGACAACGTGAAAAAATGTCGAGAAAAAATAGAGCAGGTTCTACATTTTTAATGCCCATTTTTCACGTCGAGAAAAATGCTCTGGAGCCTACACACGATCGTTTTTAATGACCAATTTAAAAAATGGCATTTATCTCGTCATGAGAAACGGTCGTGTGTACGTGTACGCGGCATTAGGATTAGTACAACTTTACAGAAAAAATGTGAAGGTGAACTAACACCAGACACCCTCTCCCCCCCGGTCTAGGAAAGAAATGTGCTTATTCCACACCTCAACATTACTCCTTAGACTCGTTTGTAAATAACTTGCTTACCACATTGACCTGCACCTCTGTTTTCACATCTAGATTTTCACATTTCTCGTGTTTGTAGTAGGGTTAATCAACTTGTGCCATATGATGTTCATGTATTTGTGTATATGTATATATTTGCCTGCATTAAAGCTTTCCTACTTTGGTCCAAACTGTGTTTTCAACATTCTAGTGACAGAGTAAAGTTTGCTCCTCCTGGCAGCTTCTTTACCATAACATTACTCACACACAAAGAAAGGATATAGGATTTCGTTACAACATACGCAGACATAAGTAAAACATTGTAGCTAGCAATTGATTTTAATAATATGCCAGTGGTAGCAAATGTATCTCAACAAAGCAAGATTTCTACGTGTTTTGTATCTCAAACATAGATTGTCCCAATTTCAGTATAAAAGCATAATTAACATTGTCTCGACAGCACAACACAATATGAAGCACATTTCTTCAGTGTAATTTACAACTTGTCAGCAAGCAACAAAAAGTATTATTAAACATATTTTTCAAGTTTCTTTTTCCAGAAGGTAAATGTAACTGTAGCCCATGCAATTTTTCTTGCCGGTAATTATTTAAAGCCTCCAAAAAGTAATTACCCTATAAAAAAAGTTGTTGATGTGACAGAGGTTCTCTTTCCAAGTCTGTTGATAGATTTACATTGCTGTGCAATCTGAAGAAGTTTGAGTAGAACTTTTACCAACACAATTCTGCACATTTGAACTTTAATATATGTACAATGGACACCTTTTGCTGTTTTATATTTCACATTTAAGCTTTATGTGAAATAATTTCCTTAAAACCTATGGTTTTCTCTCACCAATTGACTTACATCATCATAATACAGCATTTAAAGTGGAACTTCACCCCTAAAAGGAAGTTCTGCTTTTCTGCCTACTCCCACCCCCTTTAAGTTTTGGACACTTTTTTGTTGGGGGGGGGGGGTGAACAGTGTAATAAGCAATCTCTAACATTGTTCACAGGTTTCCTTGCTGACTACTGTCATGCTGCGATTGGTCACAGCTATCACATGGCACAGGTCCGCTGTGATTGGCCCCTGTGCCATGTGATCACTGTTACCAATTACAGAAATCACAATAGTACCAATAGTACACACAATGGCTATGAGTGAAGGCCATTGTTGACAACTGACATGTGATTGCTGCGAACACATGGTAGCAGGACTGGTACAACGATCCACGTTCCACTGTGTCTGGTGGACACAGCGCGTCACAGATCACACCATTGTGCACCCCCTAAGGCATGAACGAGGCTCGTGAATGAGAGGACGTCATCCTCCTCCTCCTGACATCCTCCTGGAATAACACTGCTCCCGCTCAGCCATTTTTTTTACTATAGGAGGTGGTTAAAAACCAATTGAGCTGTCAGTTTAAATCATCTAAATAGTACATTACCGGTGCACCAAAACAAAAGATGTGCAAAGTTTACAGGTTACTTTCTGCTGATTGAAGAGCTATTTCTCTAACTTGCATTGAGTGTGTCAGACCTCTGCTGACAGACCACTGCTTTTACACAGAAAAAGTGTCCTTCTCTGCAGCATGCTGGCAGGGAACATGCTTTTTATGTACTAATGCACCTGGGAATTCACAGTAATATCATAGACCCTTACTAAAGTTAGGTTTGACCTTCCAAAATCACCAGCAATCATAGCAAAGCACAGAAAAAAAACTATACTCTCTCCTTGACATCTGCTGTTCAAACCTCTTTAAAACTTTTTTTATTTAGTAAATGAGACAGAAGTTTATTCTTAGACCATGGGCTATATGCCACTACCTTCAGATGTTTGAACACTGACAAAAGCTTTGCTGGAAACTGCCCCCCAGTCTATCCTTTTAACCCTGCCCATTCCACGAAGCTCCAATTTTTTTATCAAACAGTATAAGATCATGGAGGAAAAGGGGAGAAAACCATGTCCAGTACTGTACTTCAAGATATGAAATTTACAGTTATGCCGAAATTCCTTTTATCTTCGGCCTCCTTCACACCGTGTGCAAAGACTTAAGGATTTATGCATGCGTTCTTCAAGGGCACAAATAAAACAGTTGTTCTCCTTTTGCCTTGTTCACACCGCATACTAGTATCATGCTCTGATTTATTTCTATGCAGAAATCTGCAACATGTATGCCGTTTTCTGCGTGGAAAAAACGGACTTGACATCAACATAATGGTGTGAACAGGGCAAGTGAAATCTGCACATTTATTCCATCAGTTTTTATGCACATATGCTGTGAATAAGGCCTTAATCTACAGGACACAGGAGTTGATTCTTAAGCCATGGGACATCCCCAAGCAATATATAAAGGGATGGGTGGTAAAACAGACAAAGTTGCAGCAACAGGCCGACAGGAAGAACAAGGAGGGTCACTGGATCTGAACAGACAGATGGCAGCAGAAGCTCAAACAGGCAAATGCCCAAAAAAGGTTTATTAAATGTGAAAAAAAACAGAGGCAGTGGCCCTGCCACCCTTGAGAAGAACCAATGCTAGATGCTTAAAAGAGCACAAAAACCCTAGTCTTCTACGGGAATTAATTCAAGTAGGGAAAGAGGAACTCATTCCCTGTGGGCAGAAGCCCTGGAAGAAGGGCAAATTAACTACTGGCTGGGTAAAAAAGGAGGGAGGCATCCCATAAAGGGACCTTCCTGCAAGGAACAAAAAAGGGGTCAGTGGGCAAAGAATATATGGCAGGCCAGATTATATCACACTCCTGACCCCAGCCATAAGATGAATTGTAAGTGTTTGACATTCTTTCAAGGCAGAACACAAGGAGGGAGAATTACATTTCCACAGAAGGTGAAAAAAGAAGCCCAAGGGAGGTAAGAAAGACAGGCTTCCAGGATACTTCATCTCAATTTAGTGCATGAGGAGGAGGGGAGGCCCAGAAAAAAAAAACTGAGGGATCCAAGGCAGGACTACAGCTGTTTTGTTTAAAAGAGAGATGATGGTTACATTCTTACAGAGGCTCTTATAAAAAAAAAAAGTAACCACTCTGAGCACAAATGGCTCTGAGTGAGCAAAAGCAGCTGAGGAACGCCCCAGAGGGGCATAGAAAATCACAACGACAATGAAGAACAACTTTTTGAAAAAAAGGAGCGCAAGGCCAAGGTGTTATGAAGAGAGTATACATGGCCAAACCAAGACATGCCAGGAACCAGGGACTAGGTAGTTTGTGATTCCAAACAGAAAAAATTGTAGCATTAGAAATAGGAACAAGTTTTAGGATGAGGTTCCCTCACCACAACACCACACCACGTGAGAACTACCTTACATGACAGATTTAAGAGCATAAGGGGAGCACAATCTGTAAGCCCTCAAAAAGTGAGAGGTACCCATCCCAGAGGTTGGAATGTGTCTAACTAGTGAGTATCTCGGTTTCTGGATGAGAGTCTGTAGAGTAGTCACAAAATTTAAAATATACAGTATGCTGAGATGGGCAGACAAGTCCGAATCCTGAGGTATCTACAAAGCACATCTGGCGGTAAACAAGCACATAAGGGGGAACTAAGGTGAAGGGCCTGCGGCCTTTTCCAGTGCTAGGTTGGTGAAAGAAGTCAACTGGTGCCAAGGCCAGTTCCTTTTAAGGAGATGAGAGCAGAAGAATTTTTAATCTCGTAAAACAGGTAGCCCTGGTGATCCATGACTTACCAGGGAGAGAGGGAATGTCAAAATTCAGGGTAGAGTCTGAGGGTTGTAGGCCAGGGAGACTTGTGTGGGTAAGGGGGTTCCGTGTAATGGAGATAACCTCCTTGCATAGTGAGTAGAGTGAACTTCTATAGAGAAGCCAGGCACTGGCTGTCCCGAAGGAGTCTGGCAGTAGAACCTGAGGGAAATTCTCACGGGGATGCAACCAAAGAGTGTCAATGGCAGCATGTTTGTGAACATGGTGTCAGTAATAGACAAAATGTTTTGCTGAATATAATTATAATGATATGAGGATTAGCACCAGATATCCCAATTAGTACAAGATAGTGGGAAGGAAACATGAGATAGGTGCAGTGCAGTGGTGGAACTTCCAGGGTCGCAAAGGTCGCACTTGTGACTAGGCCCTGGCATTCTGCCAATGTAGAGGGGTCCCAAGACTGCAAGAAGGGGGCACGCTGTCGGCTTGGAACTGCCCGACTGCTGCTACTGCTTGGGCAGCAGGGGGCAGGTCTGGCAGTGGCAATGCAGAAGCCCTGATCCGTGGCTAGGAAAATAGCAGCAAAGGGCGGACGAGGAAGCAGTGTCTGAACTGTCCCGGTGTTCTGTCAAAATAGCCAATTCATCGAGATTTGCAATCACGTCACATCCGGTTACTGTAAAGCATCAGTAATTGGAGATTTAGATGAGTTTTACACCCCGGCAAGCGTGTACACTCCGGTACACAAAGTGTTTGCTGTTTTGACAGAATAGCAACTAAGGAGGAAAAAGTTGTCACAGCCTTGTAGGTGGCCATGTTGTTGGTTAGTATCGGGCGGACTAACAATGTCCGCTCATAATATGGTGTACCGGAGTATATACGCTTGCCGGTGTGTCAAAACAGCAACTCGTTTAAATCTCCAATTACTGATGCTTTACAGTAACCAGAAGTGATGTGATTGGAAATCTCGATGAATTGGCTATTTTGACAGAACACCGGGGCTCAGGCTGATGTTTAGCGTGTAGACCAGACTCCTCCTCCCTGCAAAGACAGAAGCCCCCATCTGCAGGAACGGACACCAACAAGGAGCAATCCACTGGTAGAGTTACCATAGGAACATACACCACAAGCTGGACTGGGCGAATGTCGGGGTTGTGGCAGGAAGAGGCTGAGCATGACAGGAATAGGGTGGCCTTGATGTGGGCGGTGTGCTCCGCTCCTCCTAATACAGACATGGCAGAAACAGGCTGGTCCACGTGGCACTCATCGCTCTCTGTAGAGGGCACTCTGCCGGTACTATCTTAGTGCCTCCAGTGTGCCCCTTTACATTCTCCAGAGTGCCCCCTTAGTGTCTCCAGGGTGCCCCTTTACATCCTCCAGAGTGCCCCCTTAGTATGGTAGTACTAAGGGGACACTCTGGAGGAAGATGTAAGGGGCAACTCTGGAGGTACTTTAGTTAATACGGCCAAGGGCCACACTGGAAGATGTAAGGGGGCTCTAATGTAAGGCAGCACTCTGGGGACACGGATGTAAGGGCGACTCTGATTTATAGGAGGAATACAGGGGACTTTTATGGGAATGTACTGCTCATCCAGACTGCTGCACTCCATACGTTGTTTTTATTATTTTATTTATTCATTAAAGGTTCTTATATAACGTCGTCAATTTACGCTGCGCTTAACATATATTATACATTCACAGTCAGTCCTTGCCCTCGAGGAGCTTACATTCTAAGGTCCCTAACTTATATTCATACATACTAGGGCCGATTTAGACAGGAGCCAATTACCATGTCTTTGGAGTATGGGGGGAAACCCATGCAGGAACACGGAAAACATGCAAATTCCAGGCAGGTAGTGCAGTGGTTGGGTTTTGAACCGACGACCCTAGTGCTATCAGGCGGAAGTGCTAACCACTTAGTCACATTGCTTGGTTATTTACTTCTGACCCTACACTCTATACATAATGCTGTACATAGACCTGACCATTGTATCAACAGTTGCTGGTTTTAATGAAGTTCTTCTTTAAAGTGGTAGTAAACTCAATAGTATTATTGAGTTTACGAATCAGTGTATATGATGCTCTATTTACATTTTGTCTAACCTGTGCAATTCTGTTGCAATCCACATAGGATAGATGTAATGACTTCACCGGGCATACACGTTTCTGCAGGTATCCACGGCATGCTCTGCGTGCGGTCTCGCTACTCCGACCGATGCTGTGCCTTCATCATCTACTCTCTGCAGCATTGCAATGCCGTGAGAGTACAGCCCTGTGCACAGCTTCCTGAAACACCCCTAGTGACTTGCTGCGTCACAAGGGGGTGTAACCATCAGCGCTGGTCACGGATCCCGGATCGAAAATGAGGCTTGCTTATCACTCAATGCGCATGCGTGAGATTCCGGACATACAGTGCCTTGAAAAAGTATTCATACCTCTTGAAATTTTCCAAATTTTGTCATGTTACAACCAAAAAGGTAAATGTATTTTATTGGGATTTTATGTGATAGACCAAAAATATAAAGTGGCACATAGTTGTGAAGTGGAAGGAAAATGATAAATGGTTTTCATTTTTTTTTACATGTGAAAAGTGTGGCATGCATTTGTATTTAGCCCCCCTGAGTCAATACTTTGTAGAACCACCTTTCGCTGAAATTACAGCTGCAAGTCTTTTTGGGTATATCTCTACCAGCTTTGCACATCTAGAGAGTGATATTTTTTGCCCATTCTTATTTACAAAATAGCTCAAGCTCTGTCAGATTGGATGGAGAGCGTCTGTAAACAGCAAGTCTTGCCACAGATTCTCAATTGGATTTAGGTCTGGACTATGACTGGGCCATTCTAACATATGAATATGCTTTGACCTAAATCATTCCATTGTAGCTCTGGCTGTATGTTTAGGGTCGTTGTCCTGCTGGAAGGTGAACCTCCGCCCAGTCTCAAGTCTTTTGCAGACTCTAATGCCGCGTACACACGACCGTTTTTCAAGACGAGAAAAATGCAATTTTTTTATTTGGTCATTAAAAACGATCGTGTGTGGGCTCCAGGGCCATTAAAAATTTGGAACATGCTCTAATTTTTCTCGTCGTTTTTCACGCCGTCGTTTTTCACGCCGTCGTTTTTCTCGTTATGAAAAACGGCCGTGTGTAGGCTTTAACGATGTGAAAAAAACACGCATGCTCAGAAGCAAGTGATAAGATGGGAGCGCTCGTTCTGGTAAAACTAGCGTTTGTAATGGAGATAGCACATTCGTCACGCTGTAACGGACTGAAGAGCGCAAGGCTGAAAAGCGCAAATCATCTCTCACCAAACTTTACTAACACGAGGATCAGCAAAAGCAGCCCAAAGGGTGGCGCCATCCGAATGGAACTTCCCCATTATAGTGCCGTCGTACATTTCGTACGTCACCGCGCTTTGCTCGAGCAATTTTTTTCATGATAGTGTGTAGGCAAGGCAGGCTTGAGAAGAATCACGTCGAGAAAAACTTACCGTATTTTTCGGACTATAAGACGCACTTTTTTCCCCCAGAAATATGGGGGAAAATGTCCCTGCGTCTTATAGTCCGAATACATGACAGGCCCCGCCCCCCGCCATCGCTGGCACCGCCCCTGCCATCTGCTCTCATTGCGCCTGTAGCCGCTGGAATCCCCTGACCACCGCCACTGGCTCCGCCCCCCCCGCCGCCGCTGGCACCGCCCGTCATCCGCTCTCATTGCTCCCGTAGCCGCTGGAATCCCCTGACCACCGCCACTGGCTCCGCCCCCTCCGCCGGTGGCACCACCCCTTACACATTGCTTGCATTGCGGCAAATCCAATTAGAGCCGCTCTCTCTTTCTTTTCTCCCTTCGGGTTACAGAAAGGGAAGGGGGGCGGCGGGGGATACAGACAGCCCGCAGCTCTCCTCTCCCTGTCACAGCGCTGCCAAGTTCTCTGGCAAATAGAGCAGCGGCGCTGTGACAGGGAGAGGAGAGCTGCGGGCTGTCTGTATATCTCCCCCGCCGCCCCCCTTCCCTTTCTGTAACCCGAAGAGAAAGAGAGAGCCGCTCTAATTGGATTTGCTGGCCGCCACCCAGCTTACTGCCCACTGTTTCCCTCCCCATGATTGGCCACAGCAGAGGGCCAATCAGAAGACACTGGGGGCATCATGGGAAATAAAGCCCCTGCAGAGTTCTGGCACCAGTTCCTCCAGCATGCAAACACTCTGCTGGAGGGGGGGGAGGGGGTGTTAGAAGAGGAGCAAAAGAGTATACTCTGCTGGGGGACACGCTGTACCCCGCACCACCAGAGAGCCACGCTGTTCCCCGCACCGCCAGAGAGCCACGCTGTACCCCGCACCGCCAGAGAGCCACGCTGTACCCCGCACCGCCAGAGAGCCACGCTGTACCCCGCACCGCCAGAGAGCCACGCTGTACCCCGCACCGCCAGAGAGCCATGCTGTACCCCGCACCGCCAGAGAGCCACGCTGTACCCCGCACCGCCAGAGAGCCACGCTGTACCCCGCACCACCAGAGAGCCACGCTGTACCCCGCACCGCCAGAGAGCCACACTGTACCCCGCACCGCCAGAGAGCCATGCTGTACCCGCACCACCAGAGAGGGAGCCACACTGTTCCCGCACCACCAGAGAGGGAGCCACATTGTACCCGCATCACCAGAGAGGGAGAAAGACCGAGCCGCTGCCAGGATACAGACATGCTACACTACTGACTAGAGTCACCCCGGGCAACCCAGAGTGAGCGAAGGTCCAGCCAGAGGGATCACTGTTGCGATTTCGCTGGGTCTGGTAAGAGGGCCTGTTGGCCATTATCCATTACTATTCCCAGGGTCTGAGCCATTAGGAAGTGCCTAACCTGATATCCTCTAGGCCTTATTGACCGCCACAACATCCCTATCTGTCCTCTTCCCACAACGTCCCTCTCTGTCCTCTTCCCACGGCGTCTCCTCTCTCCTCTTCCCACGGCGTCCCCTCTCTCCTCTTCCCACGGCGTCCCCTCTCTCCTCTTCTCATGGCGTCCCCTCTCTCCTCTTCTCACGGCGTCCCCTCTCTCCTCTTCTCACGGCGTCCCCTCTCTCCTCTTCCCACGGCGTCCCCTCTCTCCTCTTCCCACGGCGTCCCCTCTCTCCTCTTCCCACGGCGTCCCCTCTGTCCTCTTCCCACGGCGTCCCCTCTGTCCTCTTCCCACGGCGTCCCCTCTGTCCTCTTCCCAGGGTGTCCCACCACTGATGGCATGGTCACTCTATGTTTACTATGACAATCGTCACTCTGCATTTACTATGGCAATGGTCAGGCTGCATTTCATGGGCACTGGAAAATATTTTAGTACACCATTTGGTTCAGAATATTTTTTTTCTTGTTTTCCTCCTCTAAAACCTAGGTGCGTCTTATGGTCAGGTGCGTCTTATGGTGCGAAAAATACGGTAGTTTTTTTCAATGACATTAAAAACGGTCGTGTGTACGCGGCATTACAGGTTTTCTTTTAAGATTGCCCTGTATTTGACTCCATCCATCTTCCCATCAACTCTGACCAGCCTCCGTGTCTCTGCTGAAGAAAAGCATTTCCACAACATGATGCTGCCACCACCATGTTTCACATGGGGATGGTGTATTCAGGGTGATGTGCAGTGTTAGTTTTACGTCCCACATAACGTTTTTCTTTTAGGCCAAAAAGTAAAATTTTGGTCTCATCTGACCAGAGCACCTTTTTCCACATGTTTGCTGTGTCCCCCACATGGCTTCTCGCAAACTGCAAACGAGACTTCTTATAGCTTTCTTTCAACAATGGCTTCTTGCCAGTCTTCCATAAAGGCCAGATTTGTAGAATGCACGACTAATAGTTGTCCTATAGACAGATTCTCCCACCTGAGCTGTGGATCTCTACAACTCCTCCAGACTTACCATGGGCCTCTTGGCTGCTTCTCTGATTAATGCTCTCCTTGCCCAGCCTGTCAGTTTAGGTGGACGGCCATGTCTTTGTGGGTTTGCAGTTGTGCCATATTCTTTACATTTTCGGATAATAGATTTGAACAGTGCTCCGTGAGATGTTCAAAGCTTGGGAGATTTTTTATAACCTACAGTAACCCTGCTTTAAACATCTCCACAACTTTATACCTGACCTGTCTGGTTTGTTCCTTGGTCTTCATGATGCTGTTTGTTTACTAA
The DNA here is from genome assembly GCA_029206835.1 of Rana muscosa. Lineage (NCBI taxonomy): Eukaryota > Metazoa > Chordata > Amphibia > Anura > Ranidae > Rana > Rana muscosa. The sequence goes on along the minus strand of CM055123.1, from coordinate 25,956,998 downwards.
GGTTCTCTAACAAACCTCTGAGGCCTTCACAGAACAGCTGTTATTATACTGAGATTAAATTACACACAGCTGAACCCTATTTACTAATTAGGTGGCTTCTGAAGGCAATTGGTTCCACTAGATTTTAGTTAGGGGTATCAGAGTAAAGGGGGCTGAATACAAATTCACGCCACACTTTCCAGATATTTATTTGTAAAAAAAAACAAAAAACCATCTATCAATTTTCTTTCCACTTCACAATTATGTGCCACTTTGTGTAGGTCTATTGCATAAAATCCCAATAAAATACATATACGTGTAGCGGACCCCTAAAATTGGGGTCGCTATGCCTTAAATTTAAGGGCAGCCTGAGCAATAGTTTGGTTCAGGTTTTCTGTATTCTTAGCATTGGTGTTGCCTGGGTGTATAGTTCCCCTTGACCTGTGGGTGGCGCTGTCGCTCAGGTCTCGGGTTGAACCTCAGGTGGCATTGTGCCGTGATTGGGTGTCCTCTCTCAGCAGCCATACTGTGGGCATGGTCTATCTGCTGCGCATGCCGGGAGAGTGTACATAAGGGACAGACGCCATGATCTGGAGAGATTGGCCGGAGGATTCCAAGGTGGAACCCCTGGTGGTGAGAGTCGTGCCCGTTGGCCCTGCTGGCCAGGGGTGCGTGAATTGGTCGAGGAATCTGGAGCACCTTTGGCCCAAGGCTGTAGTGTTCCAGGTAGGCCCAGTACCTTCAACTGGGTCTACAGCTAAACCATCAGAGTCCCAGGGAACCCGAGGGAGGGTGGCCCGCTCTGAAAGAGAGGAAACCAGGGGAGGACCTGTCCGGAGGATCGGTGAAGGAAGTCACTGTCTCAGGAGAGGCCTGGTTGCCTATCAGAGGGAAGGACTCCGTGAGTCACACAGTAGCGCCTGTGGTGTGCCCCATTGGCATCTATGGTCTCTAAAGGATTGCAGGCGTTGAAGAGTTCTAGATTCAGGAACTAAAGGATTCTGTGGTAGAGGATCTCCTGAACTTGTCTTTGAAGGGGACTAAATCTGAAGTAACTGTTCGTGCTCCACACCGGCTGCTAGAACTGTGAGAGGGATCTATCCGGGTGAGCAATACCCACTCAGGCTTGAGTGGAGAATAGGGAAACTGGGTGATCTCCCTACCCAACTCTATCTCTGTTTTCAACCTTTTCCCAATCTGTTCCAAGCAAGGAAAATAAACTTGTCTGTTGGAGTTTAAACACAGTCTGAACATTTGCCTTCTTTTGGGAGAAAGAATAGACTTTTCCCTATACTCTATGGACGAGAACCAATGGAGGGAGGTAACTCGCTGCAGGACCCAAAAATAGTATGAACACCGCTCAACCTCTTATACCAGGAGGATACGGGCCTGTGGCATGGTGTGCCTTACCCTGCAAGTGAAGGTAAGCAGGAAAAAGGGTCCAAGTGCTACATACGTTATTGGTTGTAACATGACAAAATGTGGAAAATTTTAAGGGGTATGAATACTTTTTCAAGGCACTGTACAACAAGAAAGGGCAAACGTTTTATAGTGCACAGATGTGGAAGAGAAGAGTAAAAATTGCGCTGGCTTGGAATGGGAGACAGGGAAAGCAAAATCTGCTAAAAAAAATAAGGAACCAAGGGGATTTATTTACAAGGCGGATTGATATAAAAAGCTTTTTTTTTTGTAGTGCCTACATTCATTTTCAGAATTTAGTTTGGCAAGTTTACTACCGCTTAAGGTAGGCTCAGAAAGACAAAAAAATATCCTGTTTGCGTGCATAAGAGGTTTATTTGTGTCTGGGAAACTGACAATTGTGGCACAGTAATTAGTATTTTGTGGGTACAAGGACTGTGGTACTGCACACGCAAGATCTTTAAGACCCTCCCACTGGCCACACCCATTGTTCATTTATGGACTTATGTTCAACTTATTTTTCTGTTCATTTCCACAGTGCCACAGGTCTTTCATAATTTTAGTCTTGCTTACACTTTGTCATGCTGTTTTGACTTTTTCACTGCAAAGCCTGCAGATTATTTGAGTCTTGTTAGTGTTTACATCTCATTTGTATTATTTAAAGTCCAAGCTTGCCTTTAGGAACATATTATATGTTACACCCATATTTAAGGTGTATTATTTTGCTAAGCACCCCAAACCCCTCACCCTATGATCAGCGTAGTCTTTTGACACTTCCTCCAGTTTTCTACCGGAAAAAGGTGGAGAAGTGTCTGCAGGAGCCCGACATTGCACTTGCCATCCACTGATCTACTGAGCGCAGGTGCAATGATTTGCAAGCTCTTGTGAGAAAAAAATAAAAATAAATGCACTTTTTTCCCTGAAAAAATACGTGCATTTAATATTTTTTTCCTTAATTGTAAATTTAGCCTTTAAATATTGATTTTCTTAGTTTACAATCTGAGTTTCTGTCATATTTTAGGTTGTCAGAAATAAAACGTGGTCAGTCAGTAACTTTTTCATGCTTTGTCAGTAAAAATAAGGTCATTAGGGGTTGGTAACACTGAACGGGAGTAAAGGGCCCTGAGATCAGTGGGAAGGGCCCTGGGCTTATGGTGTGTGGGAGTCAGGGGGACCCTTAATGGTCTCTTGAACTGGAGCCCTGAAGGTTCCAGTTATGCCTCTGATGTGGTCAGGGCCATCTTTAACGCAGGGCAAAAGGGGTAGCTGCCCTGGGCCCTGTCAATGTCAGGGGGCCTGCCAAAGCAGCTGTCCCTTGAGCCCGCGCTGCCCGCAAATTGGGGTCCCATGATAACACCGCCGAGCGCAAAAATACATTGATGCTGTATTTCCCGGCCAGCAGGGCGGGGGTGGGGCCGGGAGCTCCACTGCTGCTTTGACCCCGCCCCATGCAGCCTGTATGCTCAGAGCTGAGATCAGAGTCGGAGCGCTGAGAGCCACGCCCCTGGACCTTTGCTAGTCCCGCCCCCAAACCATTGCTAGTCCCGCCCCCAAAACCATTGCTGATCCTGCCCCTGGACCTTTGCTAGTCCCACCCCCTGACCTTTGCGAGCCCTGCCTCCCGCTCCTGGACCCCTGAGGGCTCCGTGCCTGGACCCCTGAGGGCCCCGCACCTGGACCCCTGAGGGCCCCACACCTGGACCCCTGAGAGCACCGTCCCTGAATCAATGAGAGCGGGTGGTAAACCTGGCTGGCTAGGTAGGTCCTCCACCCCATAGACTGCTTGTTGACTGTTATCCTAGCCTTGACCAGTTTATGAACAGTGTAGCTGTACACTGCTGATAGGGAAAATTTTAAAATGGTTACTTAGTTGATCACCTCCTGTACTCTATTTATCTCCTATAATAGATTAAAGTCTCTGGTTATCTCCTGTAATAGATTTGCAGTCTCTGGTTATCTCTTGTATTAGATTTGCAGTCTCTGGTCATCTCCTGTAATAGATTTGCAGTCTCTGGTCATCTCCTGTAATAGATTTGCAGTCTCTGGTCATCTCTTGTATTAGATTCGCAGTCTCTGGTCATCTCCTGTATTAGATTCGCAGTCTCTGGTCATCTCCTGTAATAGATTTGCAGTCTCTGGTCATCTCCTGTAATAGATGTGCAGTCTCTGGTCATCTCCTGTAATAGATTTGCAGTCTCTGGTCATCTCCTGTAATAGATTCGCAGTCTCTGGTCATCTCCTGTATTAGATTTGCAGTCTCTGGTCATCTCCTGTAATAGATTTGCAGTCTCTGGTCATCTCCTGTAATAGATTTGCAGTCTCTGGTCATCTCCTGTATTAGATTCGCAGTCTCTGGACATCTCCTTTATTAGATTCACAATCTCTGGTCATCTCCTGTAATAGATTCGCAGTCTCTGGTCATCTCCTGTGATAGATTAGCAGTCTCTGGTCATCTCCTGTATTAGATTTGCAGTCTCTGGTCATCTCCTGTATTAGATTTGCAGTCTCTGGTCATCTCCTGTAATAGATTTGCAGTCTCTGGTCATCTCCTGTATTAGATTCGCAGTCTCTGGTCATCTCCTGTAATAGATTTGCAGTCTCTGGTCATCTCCTGTAATAGATGTGCAGTCTCTGGTCATCTCCTGTAATAGATTTGCAGTCTCTGGTCATCTCCTGTATTAGATTTGCAGTCTCTGGTCATCTCCTGTAATAGATTCGCAGTCTTTGGTCATCTCCTGTAATAGATTTGCAGTCTCTGGTCATCTCCTGTATTAGATTTGCAGTCTCTGGTCATCTCCTGTAATAGATTTGCAGTCTCTGGTCATCTCCTGTAATAGATTTGCAGTCTCTGGTCATCTCCTGTATTAGATTCGCAGTCTCTGGTCATCTCCTTTATTAGATTCACAATCTCTGGTCATCTCCTGTAATAGATTCGCAGTCTCTGGTCATCTCCTGTGATAGATTCGCAGTCTCTGGTCATCTCCTGTATTAGATTTGCAGTCTCTGGTCATCTCCTGTAATAGATTTGCAGTCTCTGGTCATCTCCTGTATTAGATTCGCAGTCTCTGGTCATCTCCTTTATTAGATTCGCAGTCTCTGGTCATCTCCTTTATTAGATTCACAATCTCTGGTCATCTCCTGTAATAGATTTGCAGTCTCTGGTCATCTCCTGTATTAGATTTGCAGTCTCTGGTCATCTCCTTTATTAGATTCACAATCTCTGGTCATCTCCTGTAATAGATTCGCAGTCTCTGGTCATCTCCTGTGATAGATTTGCAGTCTCTGGTCATCTCCTGTAATAGATTTGCAGTCTCTGGTCATCTCCTGAATTAGATTTGCAGTCTCTGGTCATCTCCTGTAATAGATTTGCAGTCTCTGGTCATCTCCTGAATTAGATTTGCAGCCTCTGGTCATCTCCTGTAATAGATTTGCAGTCTCTGGTCTTCTCCTGTATTAGATTTGCAGTCTCTGGTTATCTCCTGTAGTATGTCTCTCAGTGAGCAGTAATGATGTGCAGTAACCTCTAGCAATGAATGAGGAAGCAGAAATTATGTGTTGTAACATCTAACAACCAGTCAGTGATCGGTAATAATATCCTATATCCTCTGGCAACCAATTGCAATTGCTGCCTGATCTGCTGCAGTAAACATATTTTGAGTCTAACTGCTTATTGTTATATGTTTAAGAGCGGTTGGGGGGCCCAAGAATAGAGATGGCCTTGCGGTTCGCCCTGCGGTCAGTTCGCTGCGAACTTGACGCGTTCGCTATTCGCCAAACCGGCGGACATATGGCGCTGTTCGCGGCCGCCATATTCTTTTACATTGTGGAGAACTTTGACCCATGACACATCCATCATGTGGTACAGGACAGCCAATTGAGACATTTCAGCACATGGGCATACCCCCTACCTTATAAATAGACCTGATCTGGCTGCCATTTTACATTCTGTCTTTTGTCAGCGTAGGGAGAGGTTGCTGTGTGGAGCAGGGACAGACTGTAATCCTAGCTACTGTATTAGGGCCACAAAAGTCCTTTTAAGGACTGGTATAGGTGTACTATTGTTTGGTGTGTAGTATATAGGGGTGTAATACACTTATAATATACTTTCAAATATAGAAAGCATATGTAGCGCTACCCCCAGTTAAGAGAGCCGCTGGATTTGTTTTCGGGCCCTGTGTACAGCACCATCAACCCCCGGCAATCTGCTCGACCCACCCTGGCACAGCTAGTCTAGGGGTTATATTTTTATCATAATCAATTGGTATTGTAAAGGCACCCTCTTTACAGTAAGACAACACACAAATGTTAAAGATTAAAATATAACAGTTTTACTTTGGTTGTAAAAAGGCTTAAGCAGAATATAATACAGAGCCCTGCAGCAATCAATATAGCACACAATAATGGCGCTGCGCGGTAATCCACCATGCGTAGCTATTATGGTATACACGCCCTGTGGCGAACAAAACAATATCCTATCTCCCCACCCTGGCCAGGCCTGACCTAGAATAAATCTCAGTCCTTCCTATAGGGATTTCTTTGCATGCAAACTTTCGGTGGTGCACTTGATGAATAGTATTTGTAATCCACAAACTGGCAATCACTAAGAACACTATGCTGGCGGGACACTTCAACTCTGTCCTGCTACCGGTCCCCCCAATGGAACAACGAGCAAACGATCGGTGAGCCAAGGCAGTCTACAGGCCTAGAAACGGTAAAGTCTATTTGATTGAGCAAGTGCTCGCTCATCACTCCGGATGCGATCCCAGTCCGGGACTTCCACCTGCTGTGTCTCCGCACACAGCGTCTGCAACGATCGGGTCCCCAATCCAACTGATGTCCTCACTTGACCAGTCTGGTGCCACCCAGGCTCCGCAGCGGGTTGGAAGGCTCTTCAGAAGTTGCGCAAAGCCCCAGGCTTCAGGCCTTGCACTGCTGCAGATCCGCACAGGAAGAAGCTGATGCTTGCAGCGCGGTGTCCAAAGAGGCCGAGCTCCGCCTCGCTTCCTTCTTAAATAACCCCTCCCATGAGTCTCTGCGGTGGCCACTTCACTCTGGGTGCCGAACGGGGTTCTGGGTAACGTAGTCCCGGGGCCTTAAAGGAGACCCCGCTACACACTCCCCCCACTTAAACTCTTTGGTCCCCAAAGATAACATAAACTTAAATCACAGAACGTACAACATCAATCAAAGTTTTGTATGATGTTGGCAGAGGAAATTCCCACCAAAACCAAGGCGGTGAACTCCCCTGCCCACAGGTCACACCATCACTAGTGTCCTGCCTAACTGTGCCAGAGAGTGAGCTGGGGTTGCCCCCCACTAAATGAACAGTGGGAGGATCAGGGTCTTCCATACTCCTTCTGGCAGTAACCACAGTGTCTTCCGCACTCCTCCCCATCTGTGGGTAAGTTAATCTTCTGGGAGGCTTTATGGCTCTTCGCTTCCTCTGTCCTCTTGGGCTCTCTGTTAGAACAGGCTCCTCCTCTGGAACCAACTCAGGAATTTCCTCTGGTTCGGGAGCACTGGACTACGGAGCAGGGAGGTACATGGATTCTCTTGGGTCTTCCTCTGGGAGTAAGTCACAGGCACCCTCCCAAGCATCTGACCAAGGACTGGACGGGATGAACTTAGTTGCTTCTGCATTCAGTGTTCGGTCTTTGGTGTCTTCTTCAGGTGGAAGATCAATAACAGAAGTTTATGGGGCCTGGGAAGGCCAAAGCCAATCAAGTTCCTCTCCCTCATCTTCACTTATCTCCGAGGTCTCTGTATCCCTGACTTGAGGGGTCTGGGACCAAGTGTTTGGTCTGGGAGTATCCAGGATGGAGGTTGACTCAGGGGAACCCATCACAGGGGGTATCCGAACTGCCTCAGCTAGTGGGAGTAGGTGGTTCCGATGCCAGGTCTTCAAGGGCCCCACCTTCCCTTCTGGTTTAAGTCTGTAAACGGGTAGGCCCGTAGTCTTTTGCAAACAACATAAGGTTCAGGTCTCCATCTGTCTGCAAGATTGTGCTTTCCAGGGACCCCCAAGTTCCGCAGCAACACTCTGTCTCCAGGTTGTAGATCTTGGATCCTAACTTTCAAATCAAAATTTCTCTTGTTGCATGCCCCCCTTTGCTCCGAGGCCGCCTGGGCCTTAAAGGAGACCCCACTACACATATTATAGTTCATTTCAATTGTGCAGCATTAGGACTGCAGTGCTGAGTGGTTCTGCAGCTGTCTTTATTCAGTGTAGGGAGGTTGCTGTGTGTGTACTAGCAGGGACAGACTCTACTAATCACTAGCTATTAGGTCCACAAAAGTCCTTTTAAGGACTGGTATAGGTGTACAGTATATAGGGGTGTAATACACTTATAATATACTTTCAAATATAGAAAGCATATTATAGTGCATTTCTACTGTGCAGCATTTCTACTGTGCAGTTTCTGAGCGGTTCTGCAGCTCTTTTGTCAGTGTAGGGAGAAGTTGCTGCTGTGTGTCGCAGGCACAGACTAGCGACTAAAATCGCTAACCAATAAAGCTCCACAAAAGTTATTTTAAGGACTGGTATAGGTGTACTATTTGGTGTGCAGTATATAGGGGTGTAATACACACATAAAATACTTTCAAATATAGAAAGCATAGTATAGTGCATTTCTACTCTGCAGCTGCTGAGCGGTTCTGCAGCTCTTTTGTCAGTGTAGGGAGAGGTTGCATTGTGTCACAGGGACAGACTAGCGACTAAAATCGCTAACTTATAAAGGTCCACAAAAGTCCTTTTAACGACTGGTATAGGTCTACTATTTGGTGTGCAGTATATAGGGGTGTAATACACGTATAAAATACTTTCAAATATAGAAAGCATATTATAGTGCATTTCTACTGTGCAGCATTGTGACTGCTGAGCGGTTCTGCAGCGATACTACAAAGAGTAACAAACGCAATTATAAAAAAGTATTATAACTGGTGTGATAGACCAGTGGCCCCTCAAAACGACAGATTGAAGCGGGGTGTTATATACCTTCTTCCACATATACTGCACTTCTCTAGAGACTTTTGTCACAGGGTCATTTAAAAAAATGACAGGCAGAGGAAGAGGCAGGCCCTTCCGCAGGGGTGGTAGGGGTAGGGCAGAAGTACCAGGCCGGAGCCAAAGTGTGAAGTTGCAGAAGGCGCATTCGATTACGTCAAAGGACGCACCAGACTTGGTTGAGTGGCTCACTCAGCCTTAAGCCTCGTACACACGGCCGAGATTCTCGTCGAAAAAAACATGTCGTTTTTTTCGACGAGATTCTTGGACAAGAAACTTGTCCCGGCCGAGTGTACACACGCTCGATTCAAAGAACCCGCGGTTCTTTGAATGGAGCGAACGCGGTGACGTCATCGAATACAACGAGCATGCGCTTGTCACATTCGATGCCGTCGCCGCCATCTTGGTATATCCTACCTATGCCTAGGAAGCTACCGCGCATGCGTCTAATTCATTTCGAACATGCGCGGGCTTCCCGGAGGACAGGTAAGTGTACACACACTCACTTTTCTCGTCGAGAAACAGGCTGACGAGAATTTCGACGAGAAAATAGAGAGCAGGTTCTCTATTTTCTCGTCGAGATTACTTGTCGGTTTTCTTGACGAGAAACCATACACACGAACGAATTTCTCGGCAAGACATCTCTGCCAGCAAGTTTCTTGCTGGTTCTTGCCGAGAAACTCGGTCGTGTGTACGAGGCCTTACTCTTCTGCACCCTCCTCATCCTCTCTATCTGCACCCTCTTCACTCTCTGCTGTGTGCACCCCCAAAGACACTACCACCAATACCACCACCACCATATACCCTCCGCTTGAGTCACAGGAATTATTTTCCGATCCATCACAAGACATTTCTGATGCGCAGGCATTCTTGACATTGGATCAGGAAGAGGAGGTAGCAACAACCGCCACTCAGCAGTCTGACGACAGTACCCAGATCAGCCCAAGGAGGTTGGTCCCCGCTGTTGCTGCCTACTTCGAGATCTCTAATGTTAGTGGTGGGGAAGGTGACGTCGATGATGACGTGTCTATGGACGTCACGTGGGTGCCCACAAGAGAGGACCAGGAGGGGAGTTCAGAGGGAGAGGTGGACCAGCAGATAAGGAGGAGAGGCAGGCGGAACTTACATTGCACAGGAGGGACAAACCAGACTGCTAATGTATCAGGACTCAGAGCGAGCCATCAACCATGTACGGTCACATCTGGCGCTCCCAGGACGCCGGCACATGGCTCCGCAGTGTGGGCTTTTTTTAACGTGTCCGCTGCTGACAATAGTGTTGCCATCTGCAGCCTTTGCAGTCAACGCATAAGTCGCGGTAAGCCCAACACTCACCTAGGGACGACCGCCTTAAGAAGGCACATGAACTTCCATCACCAAGCCCAGTGGGAGCAACGCCGTCAGAACCCACAAAGCCAAACTCCAGGCTCTCACCGTCCAGCCTCTTCTACTACTTCTCCTCTCTCTTCACAGTTGTCCTCCACTCCACCTTCCATCATCCCGTCCCCAAGTCTTTCTGGAAAAAGGCAGGCTTCCGTGGGCCAAATGTTCGAGTATAAAAGAATGATGACGCCGGATAACCCTCTTGCCCAACGGTTGACCGCTGGCTTGTCAGAACTGATAGCCCGCCAACTGCTGCCATAAAAACTGGTGGACTCGAAGGCCTTTCGAAAATTTGTGGCCATTGGAACACCACAATGGATGGTCCCAGGAAGGAAATATTTCTCCCAGAAGGGCATCCCAGAGCTATATGGCCATGTTCAGCGGCAAGTGAATGTATCTCTGGCACACAGTGTCGGTGCCAAGATACATCTGACCACACACACGTGGTCTAGCAAACACGGGCAGGGAAGGTATATTACTTTTACTGCCCACTGGGTGAACCTTCTGACGGCCGTCAAGCATGTAACCCGTGGCACCCGTGTAGATTTGGTTTTACCGCTACGGATTGCATGCAGGCCTGCCTCTTCTTCTCCTCCTCCTACTCCATCCTCCCTGTCCTCCTCGGTTGACTCCTCCTTTTCCGCTGCTACCGTCTCTTCCGCTGCACCGCCCAAGATCCCCAGAACCTATTCGACATGCCAGGTGAGACGTTGCCATGCTGTGCTGCGTCTGTTGTGCCTGAAAGCCAAGAGCCACACTGGCCCTGCACTCCTTTCAGAGTTGCGTTCACAGGTAGATCAGTGGCTAACACAGCTCAATTTGACAGTTGGTAAAGTGGTGTGCAACAACGGTGCCAATCTGCTGAGCGCATTGAAACAGGGCAAAATTACACACGTGCCATGCATGGCACACGTCTTGAACTTGGTCGTGCAGCGATTCGTTGTCAAATACCCTGGGGTCCAGGACGTCTTGCGGCAGGCAAGGAAAATCTCGGCCCATTTCAAAAGATCTTACACGGCCATGGCTCGCCTTGCTGACATTCAGCGGCGACACAATCTGCCAGTCAGACGTCTTATTTGTGACTGCCCGACGCGATGGAACTCAACCTTGTATATGCTTGATAGGCTGCTCCAGCAGAAACGTGCAGTTAACGACTACCTGTACGAACTCTGCGCCAGAACAGGTTCTGGGAGCTTGTTTTTTTTCACTGTGTCAGTGGCTGCTCATGCGCGACGCATGCAGACTTTTGCAGCCATTTGATGAGATCACCAAACTGGTCAGTCGCAGCCATGGCGCCATCAGTGACATCGTACCTTACGCCTTCTTTATGGAGCGTGCATTGCGTTGTGTCATTGATCAAGCTGTCAAGGAGCAGAAGCATGAAAATGAGAAAGTCGCAATGCTGGATGAATTCCCAGGGGGGGGGCTACTCCATCTGAGACAAGTCAACAACAGGAGTCTGAAGAGGAGTCAGAGGAGGATGGTGCCGGGGCGGATGAGGAGGAGCAAGAAGAGCATGCTTTAAACCTTTCTGGGATCCCTGTTATTGTCCGTGGATGGGGGGAGGAGAACGAGGACGACAATATCCTGGATGATGAGCAGGAGCCAGGCCACCACACCGCTTCCAGTTTACTGCAAATGGGGGCCTTCATGCTCCAGTGTTTTAGGAGGGACCAGCGTGTAAAAAGCATAAAGGGCAATGACCATTACTGGGTGGCAACGTACTTGGACCCACGGTACAAACAAAAAATGGCGGATATTTTACCACCATCACAGATGGCTGTCAGAATGGAGCACTTCCAGGCCTTGCTTAGAGAAATGCATTCTGCTTTTGCATGCGCTGGCAGAGGAATTTCCACTCCCAGAGAAACAGTTGCGGGTACCAAACCAACAGCGCCTGCAAGAAGAGGGCGGTTTGAAGATGTGTTGGTCACTTCTGATATGAGATCATTCTTTCAGCCAACCCATCTACAGGTGTCGTCTGGATCCAGCATCTGGGAACGCCTAGACCGGCAGGTGTCCGACTACATCGGGTTAACGGCCGATGTGGGTGCTCTGAGAAGTGATAAACCCCTGGACTACTGGGTGGGCAGGCTTGACCTGTGGCCAGAGCTTGCACAATTTGCAATGGAACTGTTGGCTTGCCCCTTGTCCAGTGTCCTGTCCGAAAGGACGTTCAGTACAGCAGGGGGGATCGTGACCGATAAGCGCACTCGCCTTGATCACGACAGTGTTGACTACCTCACATTTATAAAAATGAATGAGGCATGGATCTCTGAGGAATTCAACACGTGACCAGTAGACCATGTATATGCATAATTGTCTAAACGATTTATATAATGTAGCACACGGACCTTTTTTTCTACCTTTGGCTCACTTGTAGAAAGAAAGCACACCGTACTATATGCCTGTACCCCTTCTGTTTGAAGAGGTTGAGCGGTGTCATATATTTGGGTCCCGCAGCGAGTTGCTTCCTTCCACTGGTTCTCCCCTCTAGAGTTTAGAGGCAAGTCTTTACCTTTCCCAAAGAAGGCCAATGTCCACACCACGCTTCAACTCCAACACAAGTTTATTTTGCTTTTATGCTTTAGTAACCGGAGAGTTGAAAAGAGAAAGGGGTTAGCAGATAGAACTGATTCAGGCACACTCTTGGCTTCATCGCCACTCGGTCCCGAGTGGGTACAGCTCACCCGGATAGTCACCCAATGGCACTAGCAGCCGGCATGTAGCTTGAACAGTGACTTAGTCCCCTCCAAGGACAAAGTCAAGGAGATCCCTCCTTAGGTAGCAGGCTAGCAGCACTCCGCAAAGGCAGTCTGCTGAGCAAGGAATCCTTCCCTCCGACAGGTCACCAGGCCTAACCCGAGACAGCAATCTTTATCACTCGCCTCCTGTTATGGGACCGATCCTCCCCTGGCTTCCTCTTAGTCAGAGCGGTCGCCCTCACCTGGGCTCCCTGGGTTTCCTTTCTGGCTTTGTAGACCCAGCTTAAGGTACTGGGCCTACCTGGAACTCCGCAGCCTCGGGCTGAAGGTGCCCGGCCGAGACCCCACAGTCAATGCTCGTATCCCCCCTCGAGGGGATACACTCCTCCGGGTACAGGTCCCCGGGTATTCGCGCCCAGAACAATGGCGTCTGCCCCTTTTGTACCCTCTTCTGGCATGCACAGCGGGTAGACCACGCCCACTGCATGGCTGCCGAGAGAGGACACCCAATAGCCACTCCATCACCTGTGGTTCAACCCCGGGTACAAGTGTCAGCACCTATACACCTAAGGGGAACTGCACGCCAGGTGAAGCAGCAGCAAGGCAGAGTCCAAACAATTAAAAGACCCCAGCCAACTATTGCTCAGGTGACGGTCACCCCTAAATTTGGGATACCCGCTACAATAACTTATAAAAAAAATAAAAAATGGTCAATGTTTTGACACAGGAGGTCTCCGAGACACCCAAGGACATGAAGGCTCAGGGTTTGATTAAACATCTGTAGCAAGGTCCTGGGTCCCCTTTGGTCTAATGAGAACCTCCAGAGTTAGGAACAGCTGACATCCTTCTGTGTAGCGTGGGTTACAAGGCATGGTGGGTGTAGTGCAAGGTAGATTCATGGGCACCAGACACTTCTTGAATGCAAAGAGATTTATTGTCTCTTAAATAGAACTGTGGGAGAGAGGGTTTAGAGCAAGGTCACCCTTTACTGGTTGCAATGTTAATTAGCAAACCCCAAGACTTCTATGGGGGGACAGCCATGCAGGGAAAGGCACCCAGCCGACACCACATTTGCATGTGTAGACACGTTGTTGCCTATGGCAACGATCTTGAACAGTTTCTAACGAAGGTTACAATGAACTCTTTACTTCCTCTACAATCTCCTATTGCAGATCTTCACTCAACTGAGCTCCCCGTTTCTCTCACTAGACTTGCTGATCCACTGCCACTGGATCTCCTGAGCTCTTCCAATCTCCTCTCTCAGTTTCTTCCTCAAGTGTCACCCCCGCTTTCCTGATGGGTTTCTAGCTTGGCAAGATACTCCTCAAGCGTCACACCACTGGCCTACTCGGTCCCTGGCTTGACACACAAGGCTGCTCTGCTGTCTGGCTTGACATCTGCTAAAGTTTCCCAATTCTTCACTGTCCCCAGTTGGCGAGAATACTGCTCTGGTTCTTGCTTCAGCTACTCACAGTGGTCCCTGGTAATAAGATGGATGGTCCCTTAGTGGCGACAACTTCCCCTCTATCTCCGACTCCGACAGGTTCTCTGGCTGGCAGAACCGTCACCTCTCGTTGAACTGCAAGCCACAGTCCCAACCCTATGCTGCTCTCTTGCTTCTGGATAGGCCCTCAGTCAGCCTAGCAGCCAGATGTCCCTGGGATAGGCCTCAGGCTCTGGCCTAGCAGCCTCGGGGCAGCACAACACATGTCCACCCAGACAGCTGTCCAGGTGGCACAGAACCACGATCACCTGACCTCACCCAAATAAATAGGCTCTCTCAGCAGGCCAAGGGACCCAAAAAGATCCCTGCCCATTGGCTGAGATACCCTATTTATTCCTAATCTGTCCTTGCAATGCCCTTGTCTTATCTAATGCCGCCAGACACCCGGCCATCTAGCAACAGAAAAGAGAAGGGCAGCAACTCCAGAATTCGGGTGGGATTAATTGATCTCCTATCAACTGGCCAAGGCTACTATTCCTGGCAGGTAAATTTACTAGCAACCCTTCCTAAACATCAGGGTGCTATACATCTAATGGTATAGCACCACAATGTGTGGTGAGCTCAGCAATGTAAAAACTACATTAAAGTGTGGATAGATGGGGATTAAACTCCTCACATTGCAGTTGCTATTAAAGTTAGAGAGAGCATACGAGAGATATACTGGCAGGTCTATAGAATACCATGAAGAAGCAACTCTCCTGCAATAGATTTAGTGACAAGTCTACAGGAGATCAGCCAGGAGGCTGGTTACTGCAGTAATTGGTATATATGTGTAGCAAGGTCTCCGGCCTCCTTCTGTCTAATGAGGACCTCCAGGGCCAGAGATAGCTGACATCCTTCTGTATATGGTGGGTCGTGAGGCATAGTGGGTGCAATGTGTAAGTTATTGGGCGCCAGACACTTCTTGAATGCAAAAGAGATGTTTATTTCTCTTACAAACTTTTATGGGCTAAAGAGGGTTAGGGCCAGGACACCCTTGAGTAGTTGCAAGTTTAAATTAGCAGACTCAGAGACTTCAAAAGGAGGACAGCTGTGCAGGAAAAGGCCTCCAGCAAGAAGCCACACTGTACATGCAGAAATGCTATCTCCTATAAGAAAAACAGATATGGAAGGCACGCACACCTATTGCATTACCAGAGATAATTTAATAATAAGAAATTTTTGTATAAAAATGGGTACTCACAAAATGCAACTGGTGAAAGGCCATAAACACAGTGCATGGACATGCAGAGAACACGGGGTACAGCTAACGCGTTTCTGGGGGTGCATCCCCTTCCTCAGAGCCTAGCTTTTCTGTTTTTCTTGTAGTTCCTTTCGGATTACCCCATCTGAGGAGGGCAGCATCCACCTAGTTCCCTCGGACGCCAGCTACACTGCATTGCTGGAAGCCAGGAGATACCTTTCCTTGCATTGTAATGATCTGGCACATACTGAGGCAAAACACTTAGCTAACTCTTTATTTGCTGAATGGGACAAAAATGGGAGACTACTGGCAAGACTGGTGGCAGATAACAACAAAATCACTCACATCCCAATAATCAAGGGCCACAATGGGGATTTGCTTAAAGACCCGGCAGACATTTTAGCTGAATTTCAAAAATACTTCTAAACACTTTATGCACCGGGTAGACAATATGACACGGCGGGCCTGGACAACATGTTGGATGGCCTGTCCCTCCCTAGATTATCTGAGGAAGATAGACTGACATTAGAAGCCAAATTTACGAACAAAGAGGTGACGGCGGCAATTTTTGCATTTCCACCTAATAAGGCACCTGGTCCAGACGGGTTCCCAGCTGATTTTTACAAGACTTATGCGGACCAACTGGCCCCAAGACTTACGACATTGCTAGCATACTGTTTACAACAAAAGAGGTTACCAGACTCGATGTTTGATGCCTATATGATTTTATTACTTAAACCTGGTAAGGACCCTTTAGAACAGTGGTTCTCAACTCCAGTCCTCAGGGCCCACCAACAGGCCAGGTTTGCAAGATAACTGAAATGCATCACAGGTGATATAATTTGCTGCTCAGGGATTGCAGTGTTCTAGTCTGCATCTCACCAAGGTAATACTTAAAATCTGGCCTGTTAGTGGGTCCTGAGGACAGGAGTTGAGAACCACTGCTTTAGAATGTTCTTCATACCGACCCATTGCTCTCTTAAATATGGACCTTAAAATTTTAACTAAGGTCCTGGCAAGGAGGTTGGCAGCGGTAGTCTCCTCTCTGGTGGATGTGGACCAGACGGGATTCATGCCGGACAAGTCGACGGATACCAACTTGAGGAGACTGTTCACTCACTTACAATTTCCCAACTTAGATTCATCCTATAGAATCATTGTCTCAATCGACATTGAGAAGGCCTTTGATTCAGTTGACTGGCACTTCATGCATGCAGTCCTAGAACGTATGGGGTTTGGCCCATGCTTTCGTCAATGGATATCTCTCTTGTATAGTACACCACAGACAGCCATCCGCACGAGTACACACACATCTGAATATTTTACAGTAGGTAGGGGTACTCGTTAGGGGTGCCCTCTATCGCCATTTTTGTTTGCGCTCATGATGGAGCCGTTAGCGGTGGCATTGAGAGCGTCGACAAGGGTTAAAGCAATCCGGGTAGGCAATATAGATGAGGGCTTGGCATTATATGCCGATGACCTTTTATTATTTTTACAGGACCCTGCAGACTCACTGGTGGCGGCCCTAGACCTAATGGACACCTTTGCTGGCTACTCGGGTCTAAAGGTCAACTGGGCCAAGTCCTCTATTTTACCTTTGGATGACGAAGCCAGAGCTAGAGCGAATCCAAACTTACCGTTGAAATGGGTTACTCAGATTACGTATCTTGGAATAAAAGTAACGACGAAGGTGTCGGATTACATGTCCTTGAATTTAGAACCACTCATAACATTCTTTAAACAAAAGACACAGGTGTGGCAACAACTCCCACTATCTCTGATAGGTAGGATTAATCTAATAAAAATGAAAATTCTCCCGGTTATCTTATATTTCTTGAGAAATGCTCCGGTGTGGATACCGAAGTCTATTTTCAGGAAACTGGATGGGATCACCAGCTCATTTCTGTGGGCCCCTAAAATGCCCAGAATAGGCCTGAAAGTGCTACAAGAGCCATGGGGACAGGGAGGGTTGGCTCTGCCGGACTAGCGCAAGTACTATTTGGCAGGCCAATTGGTTTTTGTGAATAGATGGTTGGTCTCCGATGAGGGCGACTCGGCAACAATTCTTGAGGCAGCCCACCTAGGTTCCTACAAATCCCTCCGTTTAGCCATACACAGAGGTCTGAGAAGTGAGCTCCCTCTCACAGATTCTATGAAAGCCACTATAAAAGCATGGGAGGAGGCAGTGAAATTGGCGTGCCCTAGTTTTCAGGGAATTTCCCCAACATCCCCACTATGGATGAACCCAAAGTTGAAACATTTCTATGCCCTGGAGGACTCAATTGGGTGGGCGAGCAAGGGAGTCAGACTACTAAAAGACATTACACGAGATGGTGAACTCTTGACATTTAATGACCTCAAGGTTAGACATGACCTCCATAAATCTCAGTACTTCAGATACCTGCAGTTAAGACACGCTTTTCAGACGCAATTTAGGGAGGTGAGGGTTGAATCCTTCCCCTCTAGGTTAGAAGACACACTCATGACGGAGGATCTAGCAAAGACATTATCAGTAACATATAAAGAATTGTTCAAAACTAGTCCCAAGGCTCTAACTAAATGTAGGGAAAGATAGGCAGCGAAGGTACCAGACATACAGGGGAAGGACTGGGACGATATGTGGGAACAACCATTTCAGAATCTAGTGGCAGCAAGGGATAGGCTTATCCATTTTAAATTCTTGCATAGAATATATTATACCCCCGCCAGATTGGCCACAATATACCCATCCGTTTCCTCAGAGTGCTGGCGGTGCTCTGCCGCCCCGGCGGACGCACATCATGTGTTCTGGAGCTGCCCCCTGATCCGCCAATTTTGGTCTGGGGTCACCTCCTGTATAGCGGAGGTGCTGCAAGTTCCGGTACCATTAACTATCGAGGTGTGTCTTCTGGGGTTGGTCGACGAGGTAGTCCCATCAAGGGCACACAGAACCTTACTTACAATACTACTATTCTATGGAAAGAAGGCCATTATACTAAAGTGGAGAAAAATGGGGGCCCCTGAAATAACCTTTTGGAAAGGATTGGTGAACGCAATGCTCCCGCACTACAAAGCCACGTATAGGGCTAGAGGGTGCAGTAAAAAATTTGAAAAAGTATGGAGAGCATGGTATGAGTCTGATCAAACAGTGTGACGGGCTAATTTTAAGCTGAAAGGATGGGAGGGTCCGATGTGTAGCCAACATGTATTATACCCTGGAGGAAGAGTAAATGACAATTATTTTGGGTGATTAGAGAAGTGATATGGCTTGCATCCCACAAATAATATAATTTTCGTTGGAGGGAAGGGAACTGAGTACAGGGAGGGGGGCAGGGGGGGGGGGTTATACTTGCTGTAGCTGTCGGTTGGATGGCATTGTTAATGTTGTTAGACTTACCAGCCATGTTGGCTGACTGTTTAGTTTGGTGTTGTACCAAGCTGTTTATGTGTTGTATGTCAATAATGTTCAATAAAAAGAATAAAAAAAAAAAAAGTGTCTGACTCTCTCTTCTGACAACCAGCCGTCGCTATCACACGACTCTTGTCACCTGGCTATCCTTATCTCGTTGCAGCTTCCGGGAGGGGTCATCCAGGCAACCACTATAATTGATTCTGGAGCCTGTAGCTGATTTATTGATCAGGCGTTCGCCACACAGCACAAGATTTCCCTACAACCAAAGTCTTATGGACTATCTATTCACCTGGCAGTAGGGATGAGCTTCGTGTTCGAGTCGAACATACGTTCGACTCGAACATTGGCTGTTCGATCGTTCGACGAAGATCGAACGATTTGGGCCGTTCGCGCCAAATTCGAGTGACGCGAACGGCCCACAATGCACTACGCCATCGCAGTGTCATCCAGGCGCTGTGATTGGCCAAGCATGCACTGTGACCCCGCATGCTTGGCCAATCACAGCGCCGGCAGCGAGGAGAGCAATGATTGGCCACAGGCAGGATGCCTGTGGCCAATTATTGCTGAGGGTGTTTAGTACACGCCCCACACTATAAAAGGCCGCCAGCACGGCGGCCTAGTGTAGTGTGTTCCGGAGCAGGGAAAGACAAGCATAGGCAGGGACAGTGACATTTATTTCTTTCTTGCTTAACCTGGATTCCTTTAGTTTAGGGAAAGAGAAGGATAGGTAGGGAGAGTGTCAGTGTGTTTTACTGTGCGAGTCCTTGTTTCTAGGGACAAAGAAGGAAAGTGAGGGGATTTCTCCTTGTGCTATAGTGTGCTTTAAAAAAACATTTTTTCTAGGGACAGAAAACTCTAGGTAGGGAGAGTGTCAGTTTCTTTCACTGTGAGAGTCCTTGTTTCTAGGGACAAAGAAGGAAAGTGAGGGGAATTCTCCTTGTGCTATAGTGTGCTTTAAAAAAACATTTTTTCTAGGGACAGAAAACTGTAGGTAGGGAGAGTGTCAGTTTCTTTCACTGTGCCAGTCCTTGTTTCTAGGGACAAAGAAGGAAAGTGAGGGGAATTCTCCTTGTGCTATAGTGTGCTTTAACCACTTAACAACCACCTGCCGACAAATAACGGCGGCAGGGTGGTTGCTTAACTCTGGGAGGACGTTATATAACGTCCTCCCAGAATCGCGCTCCCGCGCGCCCCCTGGGGCGCGCACACGGGAAACTCCGTGACCTCCGGGTCCAGAGGACCCGGCGGATCACGAATCGCGGTAAATCGCCGCTGATAGCGGCCGTTTACCACGTGATCGCTCCGTCAAATGACGGAGCAATCACTTGTAAACAGACCGGCGTCATTTGATGACGCCGGTTCCTCCCTCCCCTCTCTGTACCGATCGGTACAGTGTGAGAGGGGAGGGGGAGGGAGCGGATGGCAGCAGCAGCACTGTGGGCTGGATCTGTGACAATTGCAGTCACAGATCCATCCATCCATCCATCCCTGCTCAGCCATCCCTGTGCTATACCCTGCCAATACTCTGCAATACACCCTGCCAATACTCTGCAAAATACCCTGGTGCAATACTCTGCAATACCCTGGTGCAATACTCTGCAATACCCTGGTGCAATACTCTGCAATACCCTGGTGCAATACTCTGCAATACCCTGCGAAATACTCTGCAATACCCTGCGAAATACTCTGCAATACCCTGCGAAATACTCTGCAATACCCTGCGAAATACTCTGCAATACCCTGGTGCAATACTCTGCAATACCCTGGTGCAATACTCTGCAATACCCTGGTGCAATACTCTGCAATACCCTGGTGCAATACTCTGCAATACCCTGGTGCAATACTCTGCAATACCCTGCACAATACTCTGCAATACCCTGCACAATACTCTGCAATACCCTGCAAAATACTCTGCAATACCCTGCAAAATACTCTGCAATACCCTGCAAAATACTCTGCAATACCCTGCGCAATACTCTGCAAAATACTCTGCAATACCCTGCACAATACTCTGCAATACCCTGCACAATACTCTGCAATACCCTGCACAATACTCTGCAATACCCTCCACAATACTCTGCAATACCCTCCACAATACTCTGCAATACCCTCCACAATACTCTGCAATACCCTCCACAATACCCTGTGCAATACCCTCCACAATACCCTGTGCAATACCCGTGCAATACCCTGCCATACACCGCAATACCCTGCCATACACCGCAATACTCCGCAATGCCCTGCAATACTCCGCAATGCCCGGCAATACTCCGCAATGCCCGGCAATACTCCGCAATGCCCGGCAATACTCTGCAATAACCACTTCCCGCCCTCCGGCCGTCATATGACGTCCTTGACTTTGTGCGGGGATATCTGAATGATGCCTGCAGCTACAGGCATCATTCAGATATCGGCTTTTTCAGCCGGCGATTCCCTACACCATAAGAACAATCATAGCGGCTGTTCCGCCGCTTGATCATTCTTACGGGAGGCAAGAGGGGATGCCCCCCCCCCGCCGCCCTCCGGTGCTTCTACCGACTCACCGCTACGATCAAAGCCAGGATTGTTGTTTTTTTTTTTTGTTTTTTTTTCAGGCTTCCCAGCCTAGAGGTGAGATGTGGGGTCTTATTGACACCCCCCCCCCTCATATCTCACTGTAAAGAGGACCTGTCATGCCATATTCCTATTACAAGGGATGTTTACGTTCCTTGTAATAGGTATAAAAGTGATCAAAAAAATGTTTAGGGCGGAAAAACATGTCAAACTAAAATAAATAAAGTAAAATCAAGAATAAAATATTTTTTTTTTTTAAAGCGCCCCTGTCCCCGTGAGCTCGCATACAGAAGCAAACGCATACGTAAGTCCCGCCCACATATGAAAACGGTTTTCAAACCACACATGTGAGGTATCTCTGCGAACGTTAGAGCGAGAGCAATCATTTTGGCCCTAGACCTCCTCTGTAACTCAAAACATGTAACCAGTAAAAATATTTAAAGCGTCGCCTATGGGGATTTTTTAAGTAGCGAAGTTTGGCGCCATTCCACGAGTGTGTGCAATTTTTAAGGGCGACATGTTAGGTATCTATTTACTCGGCGTAACTTCATCTTTCACATTATGCAAAAACATTGGGCTAACTTTACTGTTTTTTTTTTTTTTTTAAGCACAAAACATTTTTTTTCCGTAAAAAACGCGTTAAAAAAATTGCTGCGCAAATATCGTGCGAGATAAAAAGTTGCAACAACCACCATTATATTCTCTAAGGTCTTTGCTAAAAAAACATATATAATGTTTTGGGGTTCTATGTAATTTTCTAGCAAATAAATGATGATTTTTACATGTAGGAGAGAAATGTCAGAATTGGCCTTGGTGCTCCAGAACGCCTGAAGGTGCTCCCTGCATGTTGGGCCTCTGTATGTGGCCACGCTGTGTAAAAGTCTCACACATGTGGTATCGCCATACTCGGGAGTAATAGCAGAATGTGTTTTGGGGTGTAATTTGTGGAATGCATATGCTGTGTGTGAGAAATAACCTGCTAATATGACAATTTTGTGAAAAAAAAAAAAGAGAAAAAAAAAATCTTGATTTTGCAAAGAATTGTGGGAAAAAATGACAACTTCAAAAAACTCACAATGCCTCTTTCTGAATACCTTGGAATGTCTTCTTTCCAAAAAGGAGTCATTTGGGGGGTATTTGTACTTTTCTGGCATGTTAGGGTCTCAAGAATTGAGATAGGCCGTCAGTACTTCAGGTGTGATCAATTTTCAGATATTGGCACCATAGCTTGTGGACTCTATAACTTTCACAAAGACCAAATAATATACACCAATTTGTACTTATTTTTACCAAAGATATGTAGCAGTATAAATTTTGGCCAAAATTTATGAAGAAAAAATTGTAATTTGCAAAATTTTATAACAGAAACGAAAAAAAAATCATTTTTTTACAAAATTTTCAGTCTTTTTTCTCTTATAGCGCAAAAAATAAAAAACCCAACAGTGATTAAATACCACCAAAAGAAAGCTCTATTTGTGTGAAAAAAAGGACAAAAATTTCATATGGGTACAGTGTTGTATGACTGAGTAATTGTCATTCAAAATGTGAGAGCACCGAAAGCTGAAAATTGGTCTGGTTATTAAGGGGGTTTAAGTGCCCAGTGGTCAAGTGGTTAAAAAAACATTTTTTCTAGGGACAGAAAACTGTAGGTAGGGAGAGTGTCAGTTTCTTTCACTGTGCCAGTCCTTGTTTCTAGGGACAAAGAAGGAAAGTGAGGGGAATTCTCCTTGTGCTATAGTGTGCTTTAAAAAAACATTTTTTCTAGGGACAGAAAACTGTAGGTAGGGAGAGTGTCAGTTTCTTTCACTGTGCCAGTCCTTGTTTCTAGGGACAAAGAAGGAAAGTGAGGGGAATTCTCCTTGTGCTATAGTGAGCTTTAAAAAAACATTTTTTCTAGGGACAGAAAACTGTAGGTAGGGAGAGTGTCAGTTTCTTTCACTGTGCCAGTCCTTGTTTCTAGGGACAAAGAAGGAAAGTGAGGGGAATTCTCCTTGTGCTATAGTGTGCTTTAAAAAAACATTTTTTCTAGGGACAGAAAACTCTAGGTAGGGAGAGTGTCAGTTTCTTTCACTGTGCCAGTCCTTGTTTCTAGGGACAAAGAAGGAAAGTGAGGGGAATTCTCCTTGTGCTATAGTGTGCTTTAAAAAAACATTTTTTCTAGGGACAGAAAACTGTAGGTAGGGAGAGTGTCAGTTTCTTTCACTGTGCCAGTCCTTGTTTCTAGGGACAAAGAAGGAAAGTGAGGGGAATTCTCCTTGTGCTATAGTGTGCTTTAAAAAAACATTTTTTCTAGGGACAGAAAACTGTAGGTAGGGAGAGTGTCAGTTTCTTTCACTGTGCCAGTCCTTGTTTCTAGGGACAAAGAAGGAAAGTGAGGGGAATTCTCCTTGTGCTATAGTGTGCTTTAAAAAAACATTTTTTCTAGGGACAGAAAACTGTAGGTAGGGAGAGTGTCAGTTTCTTTCACTGTGCCAGTCCTTGTTTCTAGGGACAAAGAAGGAAAGTGAGGGGAATTCTCCTTGTGCTCTAGTGTGCTTTAAAAAAACATTTTTTCTAGGGACAGAAAACTGTAGGTAGGGAGAGTGTCAGTTTCTTTCACTGTGCCAGTCCTTGTTTCTAGGGACAAAGAAGGAAAGTGAGGGGAATTCTCCTTGTGCTATAGTGTGCTTTAAAAAAAACATTTTTTTCTAGGGACAGAAAACTCTAGGTAGGGAGAGTGTCAGTTTCTTTCACTGTGCCAGTCCTTGTTTCTAGGGACAAAGAAGGAAAGTGAGGGGAATTCTCCTTGTGCTATAGTGTGCTTTAAAAAAACATTTTTTCTAGGGACAGAAAACTGTAGGTAGGGAGAGTGTCAGTTTCTTTCACTGTGCCAGTCCTTGTTTCTAGGGACAAAGAAGGAAAGTGAGGGGAATTCTCCTTGTGCTATAGTGTGCTTTAAAAAAACATTTTTTTCTAGGGACAGAAAACTCTAGGTAGGGAGAGTGTCAGTTTCTTTCACTGTGCCAGTCCTTGTTTCTAGGGACAAAGAAGGAAAGTGAGGGGAATTCTCCTTGTGCTATAGTGTGCCAAAGCATTCCTCATCAACCATCTTTGAAATCCTTGTTTTTTGGACAGTCAGGGAAATTGTCGTTGTGCTATTCTGTGCAAAAGCAATAATCCTCAACCATATTTAGAAATCCTTAAGTAAAGGGACAGAGAAGGACACCTGAAGGTAGCCCTTATTGCTTTTTTCCCATCTCCCTGCAGGCCATCTATTAGAATGTCTGGAAGGCAAACAAGGAGAGGCAGACAGTCAGGAGGCAATAAAAGAGGGCAAGCAGGCTCTGTGTCTGGGGGCAACAGTGCTGGTCGTGGACGCGGTGCATTGTCATCAGCACATGGCCATGGGACACGCTTGTCCTTCTTTTCGGCAGCTGGACATGTTGAGCCACATCATGCCGAAGACTTGGTAGAGTGGATGACCAAGCCCTCCTCCTCCTCCTCATCCTCTCTCACCCAGGCTCAGGGTACTGGCAAAGCAGCTGCCAAAGCGTCCTCTTCCCTGGTATCAATGTCAGACTCATCATCAGTCACTCCTTCCCTAGACCCACCATGTCCTCCTCCTGAGGAGTCCCCCGAACTGTTTGAGCACAGTGTTGGGTACATGCTCCAGGAGGATGCCCAGCGTTTCGAAGGGTCTGATGATGAAACCCAGCTACAGGAAGGCAGTAGCGTGAGAGCAGACAGAGGGGATGCTCAAGAAGGACACCAATCTGGCAGTCATGTTCCAGCAGCTGCAGCATACTGCCAGATTGGCTCCAGTGATGAGGAGGGAGGGGATGATGAGGTCACTGACTCCACGTGGGTGCCTAATAGGAGAGAGGAGGAGGAGGAGGATGAGGAGGAGGCACATCTCCAACGAGGCAGGATGCCCTTTGGTGGCCAGCGTAAGGGCAGTACACCGACGGAATCACACCGCAGAGCTCCGCCTGTGCAGGGCGCAGCCTCTGCCCGTCATTCAAAAAGTTCCTTGGTGTGGGCCTTTTTTGAGGCTAGTGCATCAGATCGCACAGCTGCTGTTTGCAACATATGTCTCAAGCGTATATCGCGTGGCCAAAACATCAGCCGCTTGGGTACCACATGCCTGACCAGACATATGTTGACCTGCCATGCAGCTCGTTGGCAAGCCTACCTCAAAGACCCACACCAAAGAACAAAGCGGACCTCTCCTTGCACCGCATCAGCTGGGATCTCCAACCCCACTATAACTTCAGTCCTCTCTGAAACATGCACTGAGAGGAATGAAGGTGTAGAATTAGGTGTGTCACAGCCAAGTACTTGCGGCCACTCTGCTAGCAGTACACCGACGCCTGATTCTAGCAGGCAAATTTCCCTGCCCCAGCTGCTGGACCGTCGAAAGAAGTTCACTCCCAGCCATCCACATGCCCAGCGGTTGAATGCTAGCTTGGCTAATTTGCTAGCGCTTCAACTGCTGCCTTTTCAGTTGGTAGACTCGGCCCCCTTCCGTGAGTTTGTGCAATGTGCGGTTCCTCAGTGGCAGGTTCCCAAACGCCACTTTTTCTCACGGAAGGCTATTCCGGCTCTCTACCGGCATGTGGAAGGCAATGTCTTGGCCTCGCTGGACAGGGCGGTCAGCGGTAAGGTGCATATTACCGCTGACTCATGGTCCAGCAGGCATGGACAGGGACGTTACCTTTCTTTCACGGCCCATTGGGTCACTCTTTTGGCAGCTGGGAAGGATGCAGGACAAGGTGCAGTAGTGTTGGAGGTTGTTCCACCGCCACGCCTCCAAAATGCTACTACTGGTTGTGACACACCTCTCTCCTCCACCCCCTCCTCTTCTTCTTCCTCCATGGCCTCTTCCTGTGGTTTGTCCTATGAACCAGCGGTGCTCCGTAGCCGTTCACGGGGCTACGCAAGTACGCAGGCAAAAAGATGCCATGCCGTGCTTGCGCTGGTGTGTTTGGGGGACAGAAGCCACACTGGGGCAGAGGTCCTGTCTGCTCTGCAGGGCCAGGCCGAGAGGTGGTTGACGCCACGCCAGCTTAAGCCAGGAATGGTGGTTTGCGACAATGGCACCAACCTCCTCTCCGCCCTCCGACAGGGACAACTGACCCATGTGCCCTGTGTGGCTCACGTCCTTAACCTGGTGGTGCAGCGGTTCTTGGGCAGGTACCCGGGCTTACAGGATGTCCTGAGGCAGGCCAGGAAAGTCTGTGTGCATTTCCGCAGATCTTATAATGCCAGTGCTCGCCTGGTTGAGCTGCAAAAGGAGTTGAACCTGCCCAAGAACCGCCTTATATGTGACATGCCCACCAGGTGGAACTCAACGTTGGCCATGCTGCAGCGGCTGCACACGCAGCAGAGGGCCATCAATGAGTACCTGTGCGACTACGGCACCAGGACAGGGTCAGGGGAGCTTGGTTTTTTTTCTCCACGCCAGTGGGGCATGATCAGGGATGCATGCACTGTCCTGGCACCATTTGAGGAGGCCACGAGGATGGTGAGCAGTGACAGTGCATGCATCAGTGACACTGTACCTCTTGTCCACCTGTTGGAGCACACGCTGCGTGGAATAATGGACAGGGCACTTGAGGCAGAACAGAGGCAGGAAGAGGAGGACTTCCTTGCCTCTCAAGGCCCCCTTTACCCAGACAGTGTTCCTTCTGTCCCACCCATCGCACAGGAAGAGGAAGAGGAGGAGGAGGAGGAGGAGGATTGTGTCAGCATGGAGGTGGAGGCTGGCACTCAGCATCATCAGCAGCAGTCTTTTAGGGATGATTTACAGTCCCAAGAAACCAGTGGACTTGTACGTGGCTGGGAGGAGGTGGCTGCGGATCATGTCGTCCTTAGTGACCCAGAGGACTCCGGAGCGAATGCCTCAGCAAACCTACGCTGCATGGCCTCCCTGATCCTGCAAAGTCTGCGGAAGGATCCTCGTATTCTTCGGATCAAGGAGAGGGACCATTACTGGCTGGCCACTCTCCTTGATCCACGGTACAAGGGTAAGGTTGCGGACCTTATGTTACCTTCGCAGAGGGAGCAGAGGATGAGACAACTCCGGGAGGCCTTGCAGAAAGGTCTGTGCAACGCGTTCCCAGAGACTGGGAGGTTACAAACTCCTGGTCCTGGACAACGAGTTGCTGAGGCTTCGGCCAGTCAAAGAAGGAGCGGTGGGGAAGGTGGCCGTCTGACCGATGCGTTCAGACAATTCTTTAGTCCGCAGCCCCAAAGTATGATCGGTTCCAGCAACCATCGCCAGCGTCTGATAAACATGGTGCAGGAATATCTAGGGGCAAGGTCAGACTTGGACACCTTCCCCACCGAAAATCCTCTGGCTTACTGGGTCTTGAGGATGGATCACTGGCCAGAGCTTGCACAGTATGCAATTGAGCTACTGGCCTGTCCTGCATCCAGCGTTCTTTCGGAACGCACATTCAGTGCTGCTGGAGAATTTGTCACGGATCACAGGGTGCGCCTGTCCACCGACTCGGTTGATCGACTGACTTTCATCAAGATGAACCAGTCTTGGATCACCACCAGCTACCACACACCTGATGCTGATATAACAGACTAATTGATTTTAACATGTCACATCCCTTCAAGACTGATGCTGATGCTGAGTGCCTGTGCTGTTATGTTGACTGGCTATCCTCCTCCTCCGAGTCCTCAATGATACGATTGATGATGATAGCTTGGAAGATCATTTTTGTTTATGGGTGCCGCCACCAGTGGCTAAGGCCCAATTTTTCAGCCCCTGTTTTACAGGGGCGTGTAATTACAATTTTTTTAGCAATAATTTGCCATAGGGCTCATTGCTGTGCTCCAAGTACAGTATCTGTGAGGGGTTGGAGTGTTGTGGCACCAGTGCCTAAGGCCCAATTTTTCAGCCCCTGTTTAACAGGGGCGTGTCATTACAATTTTTGAAGCAATACTTTGCAACAGGGCTCATTGCTGTGCTCCAAGTAACGTATCTGTGAGGGGTTGTAGTGTTGTGCCACCAGTGCCTAAGGCCCAATTTTTCAGCCCCTGTTCAACAGGGGCATGCAATTACAATTCTTGATCTAATAATTCACAGCAGGGCCCATTGCTGCACCCACCAAGAGTAACTCTGAGGGCTTACAGTGTTGTGGCAACGCCACCACCACCACCACCACCACGAAAGGCCCAATTTTTCAGCCCCTGTTCAAAAGGGGCATGTAATTACAATTCTTGATCTAATAATTCACAGCAGGGCCCATTCCTGCACCCACCAAGAGTAACTCTGAGGGCTTACAGTGTTGTGGCAACACCACCACCACCACCACCACCACGAAAGGCCCAATTTTTCAGCCCCTGTTCAACAGGGGCATGCAATTACAATTCTTGATCTAATAATTCACAGCAGGGCCCATTGCTGCACCCACCAAGAGTAACTGTCAGGGCTTACAGTGTTGTGGCACCAGCACCACCATCAAAGGCCCAATTTTTACTACCACTGTTCAACAATTATATGTAATTAAAATTCCTGATATAATAGTTGACAGCAGGGCGTTCCAGAACCAACCAAGAGTAACTGTGAGTGCTTACAGTGTTGTGCCAACACCAACAACTAAGGGGCCTATTTCTGCAGAGTATATACGGCAGGTCCCTACTTTCAAACATCCAACTTACAAACGACTCCTACTTGCAAACGCAAGAAGACAACAGGAAGTGAGAGGAAATCTACCACTAGGAAGGAAAATTCTCTCCTGTAAGAATAAATATGGGAGAAAGGTGTCTCCTCTGTACTGATGCTTTATCAGCAATCCTTTTTTCAAGAAAAACACCACATTTCAAAAACAGTTGTCATTGGGACGGAAAGTGAGGTGAAATGTTCTGAACAGGGGCACAGACAGCAAAACAAATGTTACAGGGGTGATAACCCTTACCTATGTTTTCCAAAAAGTTTAAAAATAGATTTTTGGGCTGGAGCTACACTTCAACAATGTACCTGTTCAAAATTACAAACAGATTCTACATAAGAACAAACCTACAGTCCCTGTCTTGTATGCACCGCCTGTATACGGCTGTTCAGAGTATATAGGGCCTTTTTTATTTTATGTGCGGGGTTCCCCTTAATATCCATACAAGACCCAAAGGGGCTGGTAATGGGCTGGGGTAGGGGGGGGGGGGGGGTCATGGGGTAGCTATGCCATTTTTCTTAAAGATTTTCATCCATATTACCGGGACCAGACATTACATTAAAGCCGCAAGCAGTTTTAAATGGCTTTTTTTTCCTTTAGAAGTGTCATTTTGTGCAGGGACAGTTCTAAACACGGGAAACACGTGGCACTTCACAGGCATACTTTAGACACCCCCCAGGTACGATATTTAAAGGAATATTTGACTTTTTTTTTTTCACTTTATGCATCATTAAAATGACTGCTCCCGAAAAACGACCGTTTTTAAAACTTCTTTTTGCATTGATACATGTCCCCTGGTGCAGAACCCGGGTTCCCAAACCCTTTTTAGGACAATAACATGCATAATAGTTGTTATAATTAGCACTTTAGAATTCGAACGTTCGCATCCATTGTATTTAATAGGGTTCTAATGTTCGTACGAACTTTCGGTCCGTTCGCGGGTTCTGGTGCGAACCGAACCCGGGGGTGTTCGGCTCATCACTACCTGGCAGATGGGTCACACATTAAATCTGGCCCTGTTACTTAAGAAACTGTTCCATTACCTGCCACTTTATCTGGAATACTGTTGCGCCTGGATGCCATAACTTCACCTCTGTTCCCTGTCATCTTGTGTATGCCTTGGCTACAGGTGCACAACCCTTGCATTAACTGGGGCACGGTAGCAATCAAGTTTTCATCACCTTACTGCCATAAACACTGTCTCTCCAAACCATCTATTCATCCACCTACCTTGCTTGTTGACTGTTGACTTTAGCAGAATTTGCATACAATAATTCGGAGTACTCTGCTGCTAAGCAATCTCCATTTTTTGCCAATTATGGTTTTCATCTTTCGTTCCTGATCGCTGCAAGTCCTGAATGTCCCGTTCCTGCTGTCCAAGGTATAATCATTTTTTTTTCAGTTTTAATAACAAACTCCTACAAGAAACAATGGCTAGGACACAGGAAGTCAATAAAAAGTTTTTTTGATAAAAAGAGGTGGGGTGAATTGATCTTAGCCTGGTGATTAGGTATGGTTGGCCACAACAAATCTGAAGTTAACCTATCCTTTGGGGAAATTGGTGCTTAAGTATGTGGGACCATTTCCAGTAAAGAAAAAGATCAATGATGCCAATGAGTTAATGTTGGAGAATTTCCTTAAGAATTCACCCTGTTTCATGTTGTATGGTCATGTCATCTCATCCAGCCGTTTTGGACAGAGGTGGTAAACGCAATAAATTCTGTAGGAAATCTAACTTTAGGCATGGACCCTACTATCCTTCTTCTAGGCATTTGTGATACTGTCACGTCTAACACTCATAAATAGTTGTTTATATTTTATGCCACGTTTTATGCCAGAAAGGCTATCCTAATTAAAAGGAAGCAGCCTATGCCCCTTATGGTCTCACAATGGAGATCTATGATTCATTCCACTCTGCCACTTTATAAGCTTACATACTGTATATGAGCCGTAAGCATCCAAAAAATTTTGAAAAGATATGGGGTACCTGGGTTAAGAGCCAATGACCTAACAAACTTGGAGGTCCTCTATATAAGAAATTAGAATTCTAGAGGACATAATTGTGCTTCTCCCTTCTCTCTCCCGCCCACACCCCTCCCCCACCCTACCCCAGGGGTAAATATACTGCTAATCTATACCAGATAAGAGCCTGACCTAACGAGTATGTTAAAGTTTCTTCCAGATGCCTTACACCAACTATTGTGGTAAATTTGACCCGAGATGTATCCTGTCTAATGCATTACACACGAACTAT
This sequence comes from Rana muscosa, assembly GCA_029206835.1. NCBI lineage: Eukaryota > Metazoa > Chordata > Amphibia > Anura > Ranidae > Rana > Rana muscosa. The sequence goes on along the minus strand of CM055123.1, from coordinate 25,925,963 downwards.
GTGCTTTAATGTTCAAATTTTTTTGTTGTTTTTTTCTTTCTTTTCTTCTGTATAAGTTGTTTATTTCTTTTTTGGAGATAAATAACCCCGTTTTGCATGTGTCGTAATGGTGGATGGGGAGGAGAAATGCGAAGTGGAGGCAATTGTGGATTGCTGGCAGAGATGTAATCAAATCCAGTATTTGATCAAGTGGAAAGGGTATGGGCCTGAAGACAATTCTTGGGAGCCTGAAAGCAATATCCATGCTGAAAGACTCATTCAAGCATTTAAGCATAATCATCCAGAAAAAAATAGCTCAGTTGGGCATCCCCTTTGGGGGGGGGGCAATGTAAGGAAAAGCCTTCTGTGCACAGGTTAAAACAGGTTCCTTCTTGTGCTCTCAGGAATTGGGCATTGGCTAATGCATAAATTTGTGCGCGCGCAAAATACGCAAAAATTTCACTCTCTAGATGTGCAAAGTATTGACTTGGGGGGGCTGAATACAAATGCACGCCACACTTTTTAGATATTTATTCGTAAAAAATCTTGAAAACCATTTATCATTTTGCTTCCGCTTCACAATTATGTGCCACTTTGTGTTGGTCTATCACATAAAATCCCCAAAAAATACATTTCCATTTTTGGTTGTAACATGACAAAATGTGGAAAATTTCAAGGGCTATGAATACTTTTTCAAAGCACTGCGTGTGAATATACACCCCAAAACACATTCTGCTATTTCTGCCGAGTATGGGGATACCACACATGTGAAACTTTTTGGCAGCCAAGCCACATACAGGGGCCACCCTCAGGCTTTCAATGGGTGTTAGGTACACATTTTATTTCCAGACTACCTATCACATTTTCAGAGGCCCTAAAATGCCAGGACAGTATAATCACCTCCAAAATGACTTTTTATGGAAAGTAGACACCCCAAAGTATTTGCTGAGAGGCATCTTATTTTTTGCTACAAGTTTTTGGCAAACAAAATAAAACTAAAATGTATTTTACTTTTTAATTTTATAAAAAATACGATCTGCAATATGATCACCATGCCTCCTATCGAATACCTTGGAGTGTCATTTTGGGGGTGTTTATATCGTCTTGGCATTTTAGCGCCTCTGAAAATGTGATAGGTAGTCAGGAAAAAAGTTTTAATTTTCCAAAACATTGTTCCAAAACATTGAACATTGTTGCAAAAAATAAAATCTTTGATAGACTCAACATTCCTCTTAGCAAATACATTGGGGTGTTTACTTTTCAAAAAGAAAAGGGGGGTGTCTGAACTGTTCTGGCATTTTAGGGTCTCCAAATCTTTGATACGTAATCAGAAAATAAAATGACTAAGCTACGTCCTTTGAAAGCCTGAAGGTGGTCATTGGATTTTGGGACCCTGTACGTGGCTAGGCTACCAAAAAGTATCACCATACTTGGGGGAAATAGCAGAATGTGTTTTGAGTGGTAATTTCACATACCCATGGCATATGTGAGAAATGTGTTTGTACTGTCCTAGCACCTCAAGCAATGTGATAGGCAGTCGGAAAATCAGAGCTGTGTAAACTCCAATATACTGTATATACCATAGTTTGTAGAAGCTAAAACTTTCACACAAACCAATAAATATACACTTATTGGGATGTCTTTTGTTTTACCAAAAACATGTATTAGAATACATTATTTGTGGGCCTAAATTTATGAAGAAATTACATGTACGCCCTGCTACTTTTCAAGTAGGCGCTATGTGTAAATTTAGGGGTTATCTGAGCTGTAAGTAGCTCAGAGTTGATCTATGTAAATTGTTGGTTCTGTTCCAGTTTTGCCTGTCTGTGCATATTTCCCAATGTTGCCAGTAGGTGTCACTGTTGTCACAAGCCAGTGTGAGAAATACAGCCTGCTGAAGTGTATTGGATATTCTTTCTCCCAGAAAACAGCCCAATCAGGAGCTTCTTTGTAGCTGGGCATGCTGGGAGAAAGATATTTAAGGGGCAGTGCCATGTGCTCCGGGGTTCGTCTTGCCTCATGGCCCTCCAGGCCGGAGACTATGCGGATGTGTCTGCTGCAAGTAGGCCCAGAAGCCTGTCTGGGGACTACTTAAGGAAAGGTGATCCTGTGCTGTCTGTCCTGCGGGAATAAGCCACTCAAGCGAAGAATATTCCAGGGGAGGACCTTGCTGAAGGGGCTCGAGCTGATGGCTGGTATCTCAGGAAGGGCCTGGTGACTTGTTTGGAGTATGCACCCAAGTAACCTACCTCACAGAACTGCCGGATGGCTTAAAGGTTCAGGTACTGTGCAGTTGACCTAACTAACTGACTACTGGCTAACAATCCTGTGGCAGGGGATTATCCAGGAGTGTCTGTTATCACTCATGTCTGTGGCAGAGACTGTCCGTTATCACTCAAGTCTGTGGCAGAGACTTTGTCTGTTATCACTCAAGTCTGTGGCAGAGACTTTGTCCGTGCTTCATACCGGCTGCTAGGTCGGTGTGAGAGGCCAATCCGGTAGTCGCAAGAACCAGAGGCAGAGAGCTGTGTCATCTGGAATCAAGAATAGCATTAGTGATCTGAAAGAAACCTGAACTTCCCCTAACCCTCTATCCCCTATCTGAAGTTGGTTAATAAAGCAAATTGAGAAAAAGACCGATGTGACTGGCAATCACCTTTTTCAAAACTACCAAGATAGACTCTTAAGTTCTGGGACGGTGAAGTGTGGGGTAACGGCAGGACCCAAAATTATTTCCAGCAGCTCCTGCGGGGGTAGTGCTACATAAATTTTATTGGATATGCTTTATTATAACAGAAAGTAGAAAATATTATTTTTGTTAAAAACTTTTGGTATTTTTTTATTTTATATAATAAAAAAATCCAGCAGTGATCAAAATACAATCAAAAGAAAGCTCTATTTGTGTGAAAAAAATTATTTAATATGCGTACAATTTTGCATGACCGAGCAATTGCAAGTTAAAGTAGCACAGAGCTGAATAGCAAAAAAATGGTCTGATCATAAAGGGGATAAAACCTTCTAGTGGTCAAGTGGTTAAACTTGCTAAAGCGTTTAATTATTGCAGTTTTTGTCACGATCTAGCCTGCAGTTTTCTGTTTGTGAAATTCTTACCTCCTTGCTGCAGTGGTTCTGCTAGATCTGTGATACCATTAACCACCTCCCTACTGTGCACGAAAACCCCCTTCCTGCCCAAGCCATTTTTCAGCTTTCAGCGCTGTCACACTTTGAATGACAATTGCGCGGTCGTGCGACGTGGCTCCCAAACAAAATTTGTGTCCTTTTTTTCCCACAAATAGAGCTTTCTTTTGGTGGTATTTGATCACCTCTGCGGTTTTTATTTTTTGCGCTATAAACAAAAGAAGAGCGTCCAGTTTGGAAAAAAAACACTATTTTTTACTTTTTGCTATAATAAATACCCATTTTTTTTTAAAATAAAATTTTCCTCAGTTTAGGCCGATACGTATTCTTCTACATATTTTTGGTAAAAAAAAAAAATCGCAATAAGTGCGTATTGATTGGTTTGCGCAAAAGTTATAGCGTGTACAAAATAGGGGATAGATTTATAGCATTTTTTTTTTTTATTAGTAATGGCGGCGATCTGCGATTTTTTATTGTGACTGCGATATTGCGGCGGACACATCGGACACTTTTGACACATTTTTGAGACCATTCACGTTTATACAGCGATCCCTGCTATAAAAATGCATTGATTACTGTATAAATGTGATTGGCAGGGAAGGGGTTAACCACTAGGGGGCGGTAAGGGGTTAAATATGTTCCCTCAATGTTTTCTTACTGTGGGGGGAGGGGACTGACTGGGGGAGGTGACTGATGGTTGTCCCTATGTACAAGGGACATACCATCAGCCTCCTCTCCCTCACAGGACTTGGATCTCTGTGTTTACACACAGAGACCCACTTTCCTGCTCGTTTTCCTGGGAAATCGCGGGTGCCCGGCGGCAATCGCGGCCGCCGGGCACGCGCACCGGGGCCTTGTGAACGCGGCGAGCGCGCGCCTTCTAGCTTGTTTTAAAGGGAGGACGTCATATGACGTCCTCCCAGAACGAGAGTGTCCTCCGCCCGCCGTCAATTGACAGTGGGCGGTGGACAAGTGGTTAAAATGTGCTGCTGGCTTCTATGTTCAACTAGATGTTCAACTATGGGCACCGCCTATTCCACTGTGGATTTTTATCCCTTTCTCTTTTATCACTTCCTGGCCCACCTCCCTGTAGTCTGTAACTATATATAAAAATGCTCAGAGCAGCCTGGGTTGCTTAAGAAACCTCTTAGTTTTACTGTGCTCCTGGCTTGCCTTGTATTACTTGTATTCTGTGCCTGACTACCCATGCACCCTGATTTTGGCTTGTTTCCTGGATCCTTCTGTCTGTATGCTGCTCATGTGAGTGGCCTTGGCATTATTAGCTGGGCGTATCTTAGGGCTGTGACCTGGTTCCAGTTTGCTGCCAGCCCATCCCCATCATCAGGGGCCCTGGTAAAGAAGCAGGCTGGGGCTTAGACTTGGTGCCATGGGGAACCCAGAGTTGGCTCACTACCATAGAAACTTGACAGTTTTGTTTTCTTTTTCGTACATCACGGGACACAGAGCGACTTAGTCATTACTAATGGGTTATATAGATTACCTTCAGGTGCTGGCACTGGCAACTTCCAAAACCGGAAGTACCCTCCCCTATATAAGCCCCTCCCATCCGGGAGCACCTCAGTTTTTTGCCAGTGTCTAAGGTGTTGGCCAAAGAGTAACATGTGTTTTCACTGGGCTTGCGTACAGGTTCTTTTATGGGCCTCAGTAAGCTGTTCCGGATCCGACCAAAAAAGCTTCATAGCTAAACGGTCGGTACCCGGGCCTTGCAAGAGAAGAGCAAGGTTTTGCCTGTAATGCCTCTCTTAGGAGGGCTGGACCCTGGGATCCAGAGCTCTGGTCATACCCACGACCAAGATGTTGTCTGTGCAGGGTGCTATACAGGTCCAGGGGAGTGGAATCCTTGGGAACCCGGTCCCTGAAGGTTTAATTACAATGCCTGCCGTGATAGGTGAAGTTTGGGCTTCTGTGGACCAAACAAAGTCCTGCGGCGGGGAACAGGTAAGTGGGGGCTCCCAGGAACTTGGTTCTATTGGGGGACCCCCAAGCCTAATTTGTCTTTCTGTCTGTTACCTAACGGTATTCCCGCTGATATCTGTGTATGCCTGTAACTACTGGAAAATGTAAAATTTTAATAGTAGTCAAAAAAAAAAAGGAGACCGCGGTACCTGTGTTAAACCACTAGAGGCCGCTGTGGTCCATTTTTCTTGTCATGTGGATCTTTGGCTTTTTAAAGTCAAAAGATCCAGGCAGTTGGTAAGTTTCTCTGTGGGAATCCACTTCCTCTGCCCTGTTGCTGCGCTCATCCACCGCACAGGCCCTCCGGCAAAAAGGGCCCTGGCTCCTAGTCCCTGCTTGGTTTCAAAAAAGGCGCCGAAGGCGCACGGGCGCGGGCGCGTGCACGCGCCTCCTATGAAAGGAAAGGAAAGGGGCGGGTGGATGACGCTCGATGTGCGCCGCGGCGCTTCTGCGCATGTGCAGGCGTCCCAGCATGGATAAAAGACACAGTACAAGTGTCAGCTGGATGCAAGCAGAGCTAGCAACAAACGGTGGCACACAGAGGCGGTTGATGCAGGCATCCCCATAGAAAGACACTTTAGTGGACACCAGCTGGTATATAGCAGCAACTGTGTTAGACTATTACCAGCAAAATTGGTGTATGACGACGGGAATACCTCAGCTTTGTGCTTAAAGGATATGTCGTCCAGACGCTCCGGAAATAAGTCTTCCAGGAAGCCAAAGGGGTCTCCATCGGGCTCTGAGGATTTTGGGCATGCTTGTATTGCACCAATCTCCCCTGAAAATTCAGAGGTCAGTAGCCGTAGGAACCCCGCAGGAGTACCTGGTGCTGCGGCTGTCCCCAGTCCACCTGCTCCTGTATATATAACAGAGGAGGTTTTTTCCTCAACTCTGGGAGGATTGGAAGAGAGATTAACAGCATTGATCGCTGCTTCCCTGGTACAGGGAAAGCGCGTCCGATCTCCGTCTCCTCCTTCAGAGTGCCTGTTAGTGGAGGAACAGTCCCACACAGAGATCGACCTACCTGAAGGGGATCAGGATGAGGTTGATTCGGTTATAGAGGAATCAACAGTGGAAGAACCTTTCTCAGCATCTCAGTCTGAAAGATTATGGGTTCAGTCTCTGACTAACATGGTCCGATCAGCATTTAAAATTCCTCTTGCGGAGCCATCAACCACTACTGTCTTCTCGCTGGGGTCGCTGAAAGCTCCCCAGACTGTCTGTTCCTTCCCAATCCACCCTTTATTGGAAGGGCTTATTTACCAGGATTGGGAGCATCCTGACAAAATATTTACTCCCCCCAAGAGATTTCCAGTGATCTATCCCATGGAGGATAAGTTCATAAAAAAATGGAGGGTCCCTACAGTGGACGCAGCCATCTCTTGTGTGAATAAATCACTGACATGTCCAGTAGATAATGTTCCAATGTTCAAAGACCCAATAGATAAAAAATTGGAGTCTTTACTAAAATCTGCTTTCTCTACAGCAAGCATGGTGACACAACCTGCAGTAGCAGCGATTGGAGTCTGCCAAGCAGTGAAAGATCAGTTGAAACAAGTCTTAAGGGACTTACCAGATCAGCAGGCTCTTGCCCTAGCTGACCTACCTAGAGCCTTGTGTTTTGCGGTAGACGCCATAAAGGATACAATCCAACAGGCCTCCCGCTTTACGCTGTCTGTAGTACATATGCGTAGGCTTCTATGGCTCAAAAACTGGTCTGCTGAAGCTCCCTGTAAGAAATTGCTGATTAGCTTCCCATTTCATGGAGAACGCTTATTTGGAGAAGATCTGGACAAGTATATCCAGAAAATTTCTGCCGGTAAAAGTACACTTTTTACAAATTTTTAAAAATTGTTACCGCGATTAATCCGCAGAATCCGGGTAGAAAAGAAACCGATGATTCTGGTGGCTCCAGCGTGGCCCCGAAGGGCATGGTACGCGGAGATCGTAAAAATGTCAGTGGGGAGTTCTTGGACCCTCCCACATCGTCCGGACCTGCTTTCGCAGGGACCGATATACCACCCTTCCTTACCAGCCCTGGGTTTGACGGCCTGGCTATTGAAGCCCACATTCTAAGAAAGAGGGCTCTCTAATCCTGTGGTATCTACCATGATCAATGCCAGGAAGCCGGTATCCAGGCAGATCTATTATAGGATCTGGAAGGCGTACATCGCGTGGTGTGAAGCCAGGAAATGGCATCCGCGTAAGTACGTAATAGGTAGGATTCTGGACTTCCTACAGTGGGCTGTAGATAGGAAGCTTGCCTTGAGTACTATCAAGGGTCAGATTTCGGCCTTGTCAATATTTTTTTAAAGGCCCTTGGCTTTGCATTCATTAGTCAAAGCTTTCATACAAGGAGTGATGCGTATTAGCCCTCCGGTTAGTATTCCCATATGTCCATGGGACTTAAACCTGGTTCTGTCGGTTCTACAGAAACAACCATTTGAACCATTGCAGCACATTTCCTTGGTTCTTCTCACCAGGAAATTGATTTTCTTAGTAGCCATTTGTTCGGCTAAAAGAGTATCGGAATTAGCCGCCTTGTCCTGTAAGGAGCCATATCTGGTTGTCCATAAGGACAGAGTAGTATTACGTCCTCATCCAGCCTTTCTTCCTAAGGTGGTATCGAGGTTTCATTTGAACCAAGATGTGGTTCTTCCTTCTTTTTTTCCCAAACCTACTTCGGTAGAGGAAAAGTTATTGCATTCTTTGGATGTAGTAAGAGCAGTTAAAGCTTATCTAAAAGCCACTGCTCAGATTCGTAGAACGGATACTTTGTTTGTTCTGCCGGAAGGCCCCAGAAAGGGTCAGGCAGCATCAAAATCTACTTTAGCCAAGTGGATTCGACAGGTCATAATACAAGCCTATGGCTTGAGAAGGAGACCGCCTCCGTTCAAAGTTAGGGCGCACTCCACAAGAGCAGTTGGAACTTCATGGGCAGTGCATCACCAGGCCTCCCTGGCTCAAGTCTGTAAGGCCGCAACATGGTCTTCAGTACACACGTTTACTAGATTCTACCAGGTAGACGTTAGAAGTCAGGAGGATGTCGCCTTTGGGCGCAGTGTGTTGCAGGCCGCAAAAGATCCTCATGCCTGATGGCGCCCAGCTTATGTATGGTGTATCCCTCCCCTCATTTGGCATTGCTTTGGGACGTCCCATTAGTAATGACTAAGTCGCTCTGTGTCCCGTGATGTACGAAAAAGAAAAAGGGATTTTTATAACAGCTTACCTGTAAAATCCTTTTCTTGGAGTACATCACGGGACACAGAGCTCCCACCCCTCTTTTTGGGACACTTATTGCTTTGCTACAAAACTGAGGTGCTCCCGGATGGGAGGGGCTTATATAGGGGAGGGTACTTCCGGTTTTGGAAGTTGCCAGTGCCAGCACCTGAAGGTAATCTATATAACCCATTAGTAATGACTAAGTCGCTCTGTGTCCCGTGATGTACTCCAAGAAAAGGATTTTACAGGTAAGCTGTTATAAAAATCCCTTTATTACAAATAGTCTCCAGCATATTGAAAGGCTGCACTAGGTTGACTTCTCCTGTTTTGACTTCAACTGTCATTTCGATTTTACTGCACTACTTTGAACCTTCCTGTTCTCTATAACTAGTGTCTTTTTTTGATGCAGTTAAAATAAATGACAGACTGTACTGATGGCAAAATTGTCATATATACCTACTGCAACGTGAGATTAGAGAATGAAAACTAAGATCATTAAGAGTGGTGTTCCTGAAAATATTACCTTTTACTTGTAGCGGTACCCCCAGTTAAGAGGGCTGCTGGTATTGATTTGGGTTCTGTAGTGCACCGCTGTCAACCCCTGGCAATCGGCTCTAACCTCCCGTGGCACAGCTAGTAGTAGTGGGATAAGACCGCGTGACCGCAACTGTTGGTGACGCAGTCTTATAGCAAGCATGCACAGCAATATACTTTTAAACTCCTATAAAAGTAACGGAAGCTGACACCAACTCTACTTGACCCAGATATTTTACTAATGCAAATGGGCAAGTAATAAACTGACAGTATAACAAAGTGCAGATTTTAAGAATAAACAGTATTTAAATGAACAAACAATCGGATAACTCAAATAATGCAATGCGGCTCTATCGCTGCCCCTTTTCAATCACTTCCCCTCGTGGGTAGACTAACTCTCAATAGTATCTACCTACACAGTCAGGCCTGACTGATCTAAATGGAAGTTCAGGGAAAACAATCTTCGCATGCAATCTTTCGGTAGTGCACTTGATGAACAAACTTATAATCCAAACGAATAATGAAGATAAAGTATCTGTCTATGAGCAAGTGCTCTCTGACCACCCGGACAAGTCCAAGTCCGTTTCCTCCGCCGATTCGTCTAGGAACAGGAATCCACCGACATTCAGGCCTTCGATCCTTCTGGTGTAGTACAGCAAGGATGAGGAAATGTCTTTCAGGTTCCACTAGGCTGGCAGAGGGCTCTTTGGAGAAATGCACAAGGCCCAGGCTTCAGGCCTTGTGCACACAGCAGTTCAGCACAGGGATCCTCTTGCTAGGAGAGGGGGTGTCCAAAGAGACAGAATAAACTCTGCCTCCCCTTTATAAAGTCCGCCCCAGCAGTCTTTGCTCCGTGGCAATGCACCCCGGGTGCTGCAGGATGTACTGGGAAATGTAGTCTCTCTGTATTAAAGGGGAATACTCCGTTACATACTGAAAGCCTGGCATTTAACTCGCTTTTGAATTACAAATGTTCTCATGTCAAGTGCTGTTAAATTTAAAGTGATATTAAAGTTTTGTTTTTTTGTTTAAAAATAAAAACATGTTATACTTGTGTAGCGATACCCCCGAAGGAGCTGCTTAAGTTTGTTCAGTTCGTTTCTCTGCCTTTCAACCCCAAAGAACTATCTAAGCCCCTCTGGCACACCTAACAAACAGTGTACTTGCAAATACCATAAAACAGACCCTAAATGTAGTGAACAGGAAGTTTGTTTACTGGGACGCTTTCACAATCAAACAAACAGTGATCTGGTAACTCAATAGTCAAGAATGGCAAACTGTGGTCTTTAATAGTGTTAAACCTAAAATGCAGACTTCAAAATAACACAGTCAAACAATTTAAATAGGTCTAGAGTGGCCTATGGACTCAGGCATAAAGGGGAACTGATCTGACTTAACATGGGTCAGTCTGTTTCCCTCAAATCCTGAAATCACAGACCCAGGCAGTTAAATGTGAGACAATAGGCCACAAATGCAATTTATCACATTACACCGATCTCCGCTCCAAGTACACGGAGCCGAGATCAGGCTCATTGTCACTAGTCAGAGCGGGGAGATGCTTGTTTACACAAGCATCTCCCCCCTCTATACCTCCGTGACACGTTCGCGGGGATCCCCGCAGCGATCAGGTCCGCGGGACCCGCGGTCTGACTCACAGGGATGGCGGCAGCGTCGCGAGCGCCGCCGATGCGCGCGCAACCACACGGACAGGCATTTAAAGGGGACGTACAGGTACGTTGATGTGCCTGTCCGTGCCATTCTGCCAACGTATATGTACAAGAGGCGGTCGGCAAGTGGTTAATCATTCATGTGAGAGTTCCCCTTCAAAAGGTAGTCACTGGAATCACTAAATTACTGATACTGAAGGAGTAACAGAAAGGGTCCTCACAATCGAGATATCCTGGATCTTTGGCTAGCCTGGAGTTGGTGCACTTGGTGTCCTGTTGAGCAGGGTAAACAAAGGGGTACTTTAAAGTATCCTGATAGGCAAAGTGGGATGTGGAATGGTAGCAGCATCCTGATAGGCAAAGTAGAATGTAGTGACTGTTCAGCAGGGTGCAAGTATTCCTACAAATGTGAGCACTGATGAGGCAATGTTGCTTGACTACCGTATCTTTAAAGATGGGCAAACGCCCGCTCTCCCATCCTGCGACCAAAGGATCAAGTGACCAGTTCCCTGAAAGCCACCTTGTAACCAGAACGGTCCACGCCCTCAGGAACACCTGGAGATATAGCCGGGATCCCTCTCTGGCTGGATGTCCGTCGCCATCCGACTACTGGAACCGTGGCAGAATCAGCACAACGACCTCTGGAGCTGTGGCAGGATCAACACACCAACCTCTGGAACTCTGGCTGGATGAGGGCCACAGTTCCAGAGACAGCCAGCTCTCTCCCCTCTTTCAGGCTGGAAAGCCTGTGCACATGCAATCATCTGCGTTAATGCACATGCAGCCCATCTGTGTTAATGTAAGTCTTTGGCTGCAATACCCACTACACTTCCCTGCTCAGTGCAGTGGTTTTGCACAGTGCAGCCCAGATCCTCCTTTTCTGGGCTCCCTCGCCGGAGCTCCTGGCCTCTCCCTTATGCTAAGTGATCCCACAGCAAACAGCTTACTATGGGGCACCAGAGCCGCTGCTCTGTGTGTCCATTTAGACATGGAGCCATTGGCTCGGCCCCACCCTCTATCTCTCCTCATTGGCTCACTTTAATTGACAGCAGCGGGTGCCAATGGCGCCCGCTTCTCTCTCAGCCAATGAAGAGGGAGAGTCCTGGATAGCCAAAAAAACACAAGAGCAACGCTCGATGGATGCGGCATAAAACGTTATAGTCTAGTAAGTGGTAAAAATACATAAAAATTGCACATAATGATAAACACTTGAAATGCACACAATTGGCAATGATGTGGTATATTGAAAGGATGTGACATCCTTCACAACAGGTACACTAGCCACATATTGCATTTCTCCACTCCACCTGTTATTGGTGGTTACCTTGTTGGATTGACAGATTCTCCCTGGGGACCCATACTAATCCTGGATTGATGACACCTTCAACTCCTGACTCTAGAGAGGTACCATTGCTGCTTTCAATATACCACATCATTGCCAATTGTGTGCATTTCAAGTGTTTATCATTAAGTGCAATTTTTATGTATTTTTACCACTTACTAGACTATAAAGTTTCATGCTGCATCCATCAAGCGCTGCTCTTGTGTATTTGTGTGTTATTCTATCCACCCTTCCAGTGGTTTGCAGCCGCACTGGTACTGGCTCTCTTTAACCCTTAAAGGTTGGACTATTTCACGCTATATTGAAAGTTTGTAGTGCCCACAGGACTTTTTTGTTTATGCTGGACAGCCAAAGGCTGTCGTGCAATATTGCTGGACTTAGATGGGGCTCAGGCAAGTATTAGGGGGGCTGAAGGGGAGTGCTGCTGCACACAGGTTTTTTTTATCCTAATGCATATGTAGCGGGTACCCCAAAATTGGTGTATCGCTATGGTCTAAATTTAGGGGTAGTATGAGCCAAAGTGGGCTCAGGTTCTCTAATTTGTTATGTATTGGACTCTGCTCTGCTGTAAGTGTTGTCTGGTGTGCAGTTCCCCTTTGGCCTGTAGGTGAAGCTGTTGCCCAGGCCTAGGAACGAACCTCAGGTGACACGATAGCGTGATTGGATGCCCTCTCTCGGCTGCCGTGCGGGGCTCCACCTGCTGTGCATGCCGGGAGAGGATATATAAGGGGCAGAGAGCCATGATTGTAGAAGGAGTGCCGGAGAGAGGAGTACCCGGAGGCGTGTGCCCCGCTGGGGTGGTATGTCAGGGGGAGTCCAAGGACCCCTGACGGCGAAGTCGCGCCCTATGGCCCTGTTGGCCGGGGGGGTGCGTGAACTGGCTGAGGAGTCTCGGGAACCTTTAGCCCGAGGCTGCAATGTTCCAGGCAGGCCCAGTACCTTTAACTGGTTCTGCGATCTATATGCTGGAGTTCCAGGGAGCCCGTGTGAGGGGCGGCCCACTCTGAAGGAGAGGAAACTAGGGGAGGACCTGTCTGATGGACCGGTGAGAGATGTCACGGTGAAAGAGAGGCCTGGTTGCCTATCAGAGGGAGGACTCAGTACTCAGCAATATAACCCTGTAAAGTGCCCATTGGCATCATCGGTTCTCTAAGTTCTACAGAGGTTTAAGGAATGTTCTGGATTCAGGGCTAACAGGATTCTGCTACTATTAGAGGATCTCCTGAACCCGTCCCTGGAGGGGACAAAGTTACAGTATTGTTCGAGCTCCACTCCGGCTGCTAGAACTGTGAGAGGGATCTATCCGGGTGAGCTAAACCCACTCGGGATCGAGTGGCGACGAGTGAGTCAAGTGTTGTGTGCCTGAATCGACCTCCTATCTTCGCTAACTTCTTTCTCTTTTCAATTTCCCCGTTAACGGAAGCAAAAAGAAAATAAACTCTTTGTTGGAGTTGAAGTTGTGTGAACATTGGCCTTCTTGGGGAAGAATATAGACTTTTCCCTACAATTCTAGGGACGAGAACCAGTGGAAAGAGGTAACTCGCTGCAGGACCCAAATCTGTGAACGCTGTCTGACCTCTGATAAGGAGGACACCGGCTTGTGGCATGGTGTGTCTTACCCCCCGCAGGTGAAGGTAAGCCGGGACAAAAGGATCTGTGTGCTACACATAGAATGCATTAAGATGAAAAATCGGCTGCCTTTAGAACCACTTTAACGTAATGAATAGCCATTTCAGGTGCAGTGATGGGTCGAGAAAGGTGAAGGTAAGCGGGGGCAAAAGGATCTGTGTGCTACACGTGGGGGCTCGTCCAGGATTTTGCAGCCCCCCTGGAAGTTGGACTATATTTTTTCCCCTGTTGTGGTTCTGTGAAAGTCGGCCATTTCGAAAAAAATGTAACTGCATCACTGTGAGAGAAATGGAGGTACAGGCCTAAACCTATACTGGATGTTTCTAACTGCGTAGTTCGTGGGTGTGTCTCAGATCCAGAAAAGCCCGCGAGCTACGTGGGGCAAACAGTGAGTTGCACGTGGTGCGTTTGGCGCCAAAGGACAGTACGAGCTGGAACTAGTGAAGGAGAAGCAACATGTCTGCAGCCCCATGGATTTCTGTTGCACCGGGACCACGGATGTTCCCACCTACCCCAACCATGGATGTTGCTCCCCTCACTGCCCCCCTGATGGATACAGGGATCTGGCTTAAGCCTAGGGGCCGCTTTGCGCTCTACACCTGCAGGGATGCGGAGGCCCTGGGCATGCTCTGTCCTGGATGCCAAGGACTGGCGGTACAGCTTCGGCCATTTGGAAGATGTACTACATGCGGAGAGTTTCTCTTCGAAGTGGACCAGCCCACTGAGAAACCCCGGGGTTACCGAGTCATCTGCCTTACAGGCATCGCCACTCTTGAAGAGGAAACCTATACTCCCACAGCCTGCCCCAGCGCCTGCCTGAATCGGATCTCAAAGCCGGAGGGACGTCCAGGAGATCCACGGAAGAGGACGGTAATGAGGCTGGGGAAACTGTGACATTGAGTTTGTTGGGGAAGGGAAAGAAGCTCATACCCCATGCTACTGGGGATGTGTGGACAGCCAACCCGCGGAAACTTCCTGTTTTTGGGGACTGTGTCTGTGTCCACCAAGAATTACCTGCCAGCGGAGGAGTGTGACACTTCCGATCTGGATTCATCATCCGATGTGGGAGATGATTTCCCCACAGATGAGACTTTTGCTAGAAAGGGTTGGGATAAAATTCTGTTGGCCTCGCCCCGTAGTCTTCGGGAGGGCTCACCCATGGACTCTGGGGAAACTACACCCCTTGTGGAAGCCCCTACTCTAACAGAAGAAATAAATCCTATGCCCGCTTTGCCTGCTCCAGCATCCTCTGTGCTTAATGTTACTGAGGTCCGTTCACCATTGCGGCCACCCTTGCCACTGCTGGAGCTTGCACCATTAAAAAAGTCTCCGGATGCTATTGTCCTTCCTGGAGCAGGAGATCAGGCCACCATGCCACCTCTAGCCAGATTGCAACGGCTCCTAAATAAGAAGGTTGCTATGGAATACGGATGGGAATACCCATATGTTTCAAAAGAACTTATCTTTGAGTAGGGATGAGCTTCGTGTTCGAGTCGAACATACGTTCGACTCGAACATCGGCTGTTCGATCGTTCGACGAAGATCGAACGATTTGGGCCGTTCGCGCCAAATTCGAGTGACGCGAACGGCCCACAATGCACTACGCCATCGCAGTGTCATCCAGGCGCTGTGATTGGCCAAGCATGCACTGTGACCCCGCATGCTTGGCCAATCACAGCGCTGGCAGCGAGGAGAGCAATGATTGGCCACAGGCAGGATGCCTGTGGCCAATTATTGCTGAGGGTGTTTAGTACACGCCCCACACTATAAAAGGCCGCCAGCACGGCGGCCTAGTGTAGTGTGTTCCGGAGCAGGGATAGAGCAGCATAGGCAGGGACAGTGACTTTTATTTCTTTCTTGCTTAACCTGGATTCCTTTAGTTTAGGGAAAGAGAAGGATAGGTAGGGAGAGTGTCAGTGTGTTTTGTGCTTGTGCTATATTGTGCTTAAAAAAAACATTTTTTCTAGGGACAGAAAACTGTAGGTAGGGAGAGTGTGTCAGTTTCTTTCACTGTCAAAGTCCTTGTTTCCAGGGACCTGGAAGGACAGTGAGTGAATTCTCCTTGTGCTAAATTGTGCTTAAAAAAAACATTTTTTCTAGGGACAGAAAACTGTAGGTAGGGAGAGTGTGTCAGTTTCTTTCACTGTCAAAGTCCTTGTTTCCAGGGACCTGGAAGGACAGTGAGTGAATTCTCCTTGTGCTAAATTGTGCTTAAAAAAAACATTTTTTCTAGGGACAGAAAACTGTAGGTAGGGAGAGTGTGTCAGTTTCTTTCACTGTCAAAGTCCTTGTTTCCAGGGACCTGGAAGGACAGTGAGTGAATTCTCCTTGTGCTAAATTGTGCTTAAAAAAAACATTTTTTCTAGGGACAGAAAACTGTAGGTAGGGAGAGTGTGTCAGTTTCTTTCACTGTCAAAGTCCTTGTTTCCAGGGACCTGGAAGGACAGTGAGTGAATTCTCCTTGTGCTAAATTGTGCTTAAAAAAAACATTTTTTCTAGGGACAGAAAACTGTAGGTAGGGAGAGTGTGTCAGTTTCTTTCACTGTCAAAGTCCTTGTTTCCAGGGACCTGGAAGGACAGTGAGTGAATTCTCCTTGTGCTAAATTGTGCTTAAAAAAAACATTTTTTCTAGGGACAGAAAACTGTAGGTAGGGAGAGTGTGTCAGTTTCTTTCACTGTCAAAGTCCTTGTTTCCAGGGACCTGGAAGGACAGTGAGTGAATTCTCCTTGTGCTAAATTGTGCTTAAAAAAAACATTTTTTCTAGGGACAGAAAACTGTAGGTAGGGAGAGTGTGTCAGTTTCTTTCACTGTCAAAGTCCTTGTTTCCAGGGACCTGGAAGGACAGTGAGTGAATTCTCCTTGTGCTAAATTGTGCTTAAAAAAAACATTTTTTCTAGGGACAGAAAACTGTAGGTAGGGAGAGTGTGTCAGTTTCTTTCACTGTCAAAGTCCTTGTTTCCAGGGACCTGGAAGGACAGTGAGTGAATTCTCCTTGTGCTAAATTGTGCTTAAAAAAAACATTTTTTCTAGGGACAAAAAACTGTAGGTAGGGAGAGTGTGTCAGTTTCTTTCACTGTCAAAGTCCTTGTTTCCAGGGACCTGGAAGGACAGTGAGTGAATTCTCCTTGTGCTAAATTGTGCTTAAAAAAAACATTTTTTCTAGGGACAGAAAACTGTAGGTAGGGAGAGTGTGTTAGTTTCTTTCACTGTCAAAGTCCTTGTTTCCAGGGACCTGGAAGGACAGTGAGTGAATTCTCCTTGTGCTAAATTGTGCTTAAAAAAAATTTTTTTCTAGGGACAGAAAACTGTAGGTAGGGAGAGTGTGTCAGTTTCTTTCACTGTCAAAGTCCTTGTTTCAAGGGACAGAGAAGGACACCTGAAGGTAGCCCTTATTGCTTTTTTCCCATCTCCCTGCAGGCCATCTATTAGAATGTCTGGAAGGCAAACAAGGAGAGGCAGACAGTCAGGAGGCAATAAAAGAGGGCAAGCAGGCTCTGTGTCTGGGGGCAACAGTGCTGGTCGTGGACGCGGTGCATTGTCATCAGCACATGGCCATGGGACACGCTTGTCCTTCTTTTCGGCAGCTGGACATGTTGAGCCACATCATGCCGAAGACTTGGTAGAGTGGATGACCAAGCCCTCCTCCTCCTCCTCATCCTCTCTCACCCAGGCTCAGGGTACTGGAAAAGCAGCTGCCAAAGCGTCCTCTTCCCTGGTATCAATGTCAGACTCATCATCAGTCACTCCTTCCCTAGACCCACCATGTCCTCCTCCTGAGGAGTCCCCCGAACTGTTTCAGCACAGTGTTGGGTACATGCTCCAGGAGGATGCCCAGCGTTTCGAAGGGTCTGATGATGAAACCCAGCTAGAGGAAGGCAGTAGCGTGAGAGCAGACAGAGGGGATGCTCAAGAAGGACACCAATCTGGCAGTCATGTTCCAGCAGCTGCAGCATACTGCCAGATTGGCTCCAGTGATGAGGAGGGAGGTGATGATGAGGTCACTGACTCCACGTGGGTGCCTAATAGGAGAGAGGAGGAGGAGGAGGATGAGGAGGAGGCACATCTCCAACGAGGCAGGATGCCCTTTGGTGGCCAGCGTAAGGGCAGTACACCGACGGAATCACACCGCAGAGCTCCGCCTGTGCAGGGCGCTGCCTCTGCCCGTCATTCAAAAAGTTCTTTGGTGTGGGCCTTTTTTGAGGCTAGTGCATCAGATCGCACAGCTGCTGTTTGCAACATATGTCTCAAGCGTATATCGCGTGGCCAAAACATCAGCCGCTTGGGTACCACATGCCTGACCAGACATATGTTGACCTGCCATGCAGCTCGTTGGCAAGCCTACCTCAAAGACCCACACCAAAGAACAAAGCGGACCTCTCCTTGCACCGCATCAGCTGGGATCTCCAACCCCACTATAACTTCAGTCCTCTCTGAAACATGCACTGAGAGGAATGAAGGTGTAGAATTAGGTGTGTCACAGCCAAGTACTTGCGGCCACTCTGCTAGCAGTACACCGACGTCCGATTCTAGCAGGCAAATTTCCCTGCCCCAGCTGCTGGACCGTCGAAAGAAGTTCACTCCCAGCCATCCACATGCCCAGCGGTTGAATGCTAGCTTGGCTAAATTGCTAGCGCTTCAACTGCTGCCTTTTCAGTTGGTAGACTCGGCCCCCTTCCGTGAGTTTGTGCAATGTGCGGTTCCTCAGTGGCAGGTTCCCAAACGCCACTTTTTCTCACGGAAGGCTATTCCGGCTCTCTACCGGCATGTCGGAAGGCAATGTCTTGGCCTCGCTGGACAGGGCGGTCAGCGGTAAGGTGCATATTACCGCTGACTCATGGTCCAGCAGGCATGGACAGGGACGTTACCTTTCTTTCACGGCCCATTGGGTCACTCTTTTGGCAGCTGGGAAGGATGCAGGACAAGGTGCAGTAGTGTTGGAGGTTGTCCCACCGCCACGCCTCCAAAATGCTACTACTGGTTGTGACACACCTCTCTCCTCCACCCCTCCTCTTCTTCTTCCTCCATGGCCTCTTCCTGTGGTTTGTCCTATGAACCAGCGGTGCTCCGTAGCCGTTCACGGGGCTACGCAAGTACGCAGGCAAAAAGATGCCATGCCGTGCTTGCGCTGGTGTGTTTGGGGGACAGAAGCCACACTGGGGCAGAGGTCCTGTCTGCTCTGCAGGGCCAGGCCGAGAGGTGGTTGACGCCACGCCAGCTTAAGCCAGGAATGGTGGTTTGCGACAATGGCACCAACCTCCTCTCCGCCCTCCGACAGGGACAACTGACCCATGTGCCCTGTGTGGCTCACGTCCTTAACCTGGTGGTGCAGCGGTTCTTGGGCAGGTACCCGGGCTTACAGGATGTCCTGAGGCAGGCCAGGAAAGTCTGTGTGCATTTCCGCAGATCTTATAATGCCAGTGCTCGCCTGGCTGAGCTGCAAAAGGAGTTGAACCTGCCCAAGAACCGCCTTATATGTGACATGCCCACCAGGTGGAACTCAACGTTGGCCATGCTGCAGCGGCTGCACACGCAGCAGAGGGCCATCAATGAGTACCTGTGCGACTACGGCACCAGGACAGTGTCAGGGGAGCTTGGTTTTTTTTCTCCACGCCAGTGGGGCATGATCAGGGATGCATGCACTGTCCTGGCACCATTTGAGGAGGCCACGAGGATGGTGAGCAGTGACAGTGCATGCATCAGTGACACTGTACCTCTTGTCCACCTGTTGGAGCACACGCTGCGTGGAATAATGGACAGGGCACTTGAGGCAGAACAGAGGCAGGAAGAGGAGGACTTCCTTGCCTCTCAAGGCCCCCTTTACCCAGACAGTGTTCCTTCTGTCCCACCCATCGCACAGGAAGAGGAGGAGGAGGAGGAGGAGGAGGAGGAGGAGGATTGTGTCAGCATGGAGGTGGAGGCTGGCACTCAGCATCATCAGCAGCAGTCTTTTAGGGATGATTTACAGTCCCAAGAAACCAGTGGACTTGTACGTGGCTGGGAGGAGGTGGCTGCGGATCATGTCGTCCTTAGTGACCCAGAGGACTCCGGAGCGAATGCCTCAGCAAACCTACGCTGCATGGCCTCCCTGATCCTGCAAAGTCTGCGGAAGGATCCTCGTATTCTTCGGATCAAGGAGAGGGACCATTACTGGCTGGCCACTCTCCTTGATCCACGGTACAAGGGTAAGGTTGCGGACCTTATGTTACCGTCGCAGAGGGAGCAGAGGATGAGACAACTCCGGGAGGCCTTGCAGAAAGGTCTGTGCAACGCGTTCCCAGAGACTGGGAGGTTACAAACTCCTGGTCCTGGACAACGAGTTGCTGAGGCTTCGGCCAGTCAAAGAAGGAGCGGTGGGGAAGGTGGCCGTCTGACCGATGCGTTCAGACAATTCTTTAGTCCGCAGCCCCAAAGTATGATCGGTTCCAGCAACCATCGCCAGCGTCTGATAAACATGGTGCAGGAATATCTAGGGGCAAGGTCAGACTTGGACACCTTCCCCACCGAAAATCCTCTGGCTTACTGGGTCTTGAGGATGGATCACTGGCCAGAGCTTGCACAGTATGCAATTGAGCTACTGGCCTGTCCTGCATCCAGCGTTCTTTCGGAACGCACATTCAGTGCTGCTGGAGGATTTGTCACGGATCACAGGGTGCGCCTGTCCACCGACTCGGTTGATCGACTGACTTTCATCAAGATGAACCAGTCTTGGATCACCACCAGCTACCACACACCTGATGCTGATATAACAGACTAATTGATTTTAACATGTCACATCCCTTCAAGACTGATGCTGATGCTGAGTGCCTGTGCTGTTATGTTGACTGGCTATCCTCCTCCTCCGAGTCCTCAATGATACGATTGATGATGATAGCTTGGAAGATCATTTTTGTTTATGGGTGCCGCCACCAGTGGCTAAGGCCCAATTTTTCAGCCCCTGTTTTACAGGGGCGTGTAATTACAATTTTTTTAGCAATAATTTGCCATAGGGCTCATTGCTGTGCTCCAAGTACAGTATCTGTGAGGGGTTGGAGTGTTGTGGCACCAGTGCCTAAGGCCCAATTTTTCAGCCCCTGTTTAACAGGGGCGTGTCATTACAATTTTTGAAGCAATACTTTGCAACAGGGCTCATTGCTGTGCTCCAAGTACAGTATCTGTGAGGGGTTGTAGTGTTGTGCCACCAGTGCCTAAGGCCCAATTTTTCAGCCCCTGTTCAACAGGGGCATGCAATTACAATTCTTGATCTAATAATTCACAGCAGGGTCCATTGCTGCACCCACCAAGAGTAACTCTGAGGGCTTACAGTCTTGTGGCAACGCCACCACCACCACCACCACGAAAGGCCCAATTTTTCAGCCCCTGTTCAAAAGGGGCATGTAATTACAATTCTTGATCTAATAATTCACAGCAGGGCCCATTGCTGCACCCACCAAGAGTAACTGTCAGGGCTTACAGTGTTGTGGCACCAGCACCACCATCAAAGCCCCAATTTTTACTACCACTGTTCAACAATTATATGTAATTAAAATTCCTGATATAATAGTTTACAGCAGGGCGTTCCAGCACCAACCAAGAGTAACTGAGTGCTTACAGTGTTGTGCCAACACCAACAACTAAGGGGCCTATTTCTGCAGAGTATATACGGCAGGTCCCTACTTTCAAACATCCAACTTACAAACGACTCCTACTTGCAAACGAAAGAAGACAACAGGAAGTGAGAGGAAATCTACCCCTAGAAAGGAAAATTCTCTCCTGTAAGAATAAATATGGGAGAAAGGGGTCTCATCTGTACTGATGCTTTATCAGCAATCCTTGTTTCAAGAAAAACACCACATTTCAAAAACAGTTGTCATTGGGACGGAAAGTGAGGTGAAATGTTCTGAACAGGGGCACAGACAGCAAAACAAATGTTACAGGGGTGATAACCCTTACCTATGTTTCCCAAAAAGATTAAAAATAGATTTTTGGGCTGGAGCTACACTTCAACAATGTACCTGTTCAAAATTACAAACAGATTCTACATAAGAACAAACCTACAGTCCCTGTCTTGTATGCACCGCCTGTATACGGCTGTTCAGAGTATATAGGGCCTTTTTTATTTTATGTGCGGGGTTCCCCTTAATATCCATACAAGACCCAAAGGGGCTGGTAATGGGCTGGGGTAGGGGGGGGGGGGTCATGGGGTAGCTATGCCATTTTTCTTAAAGAATTTCATCCATATTACCGGGACCAGACATTACATTAAAGCCGCAAGCAGTTTTAAATGGCTTTTTTTTCATTTAGAAGTGTCATTTTGTGCAGGGACAGTTCTAAACACGGGAAACACGTGGCACTTCACAGGCATACTTTAGACACCCCCCAGGTACGATATTTAAAGGAATATTTGACTTTTTTTTTTTCACTTTATGCATCATTAAAATGACTGCTCCCGAAAAACGACCGTTTTTAAAACTTCTTTTTGCATTGATACATGTCCCCTGGTGCAGAACCCGGGTTCCCAAACCCTATTTATGACAATAACATGCATAATAGTTGTTATAATTAGCACTTTAGAATTCGAACGTTCGCATCCATTGTATTTAATAGGGTTCTAATGTTCGTTCGAACTTTCGGTCCGTTCGCGGGTTCTGGTGCGAACCGAACCCGGGGGTGTTCGGCTCATCACTATCTTTGAGGTTGAGGCCTCCCATGAACGATGGTACGCTGACTTTGTGTGGGATCATATAAAAGTACCAAGAGGCTACAGGTACTTCAAGTGTTCAGCTGAAATTACAAATCGTTACAAAGGTTGCCGGAAGGACTGGACTTATGGTCGGCACATCCACGTGGACCGGGTGGTAATATGCAGCAAAGAAAAAGAGGATGGTGTGTATTCAATAGAGACTCTGGACAGACAATGGATGACTCTTGTTCTCCCGCATCCTCAGTATTGCCTGTAAAAAAAAAAAAAAGGGAACATGTTTTTTTTGGGATATTCCGTTTTACAAAAAAAAACCTGCCCTGAACTCGCTGGTGACATTACCCTATGCTGCAGGGGAACCTACTCTGTTGAGGAACTGGAGAACTGTTTTATTTTTTTTCTCCTCCTCAGTCCCGCAAAAAATAAAGTTTTTTTCTCTTTGAAGAAAAAAAAAAGAAGGGAACTGAACACGGGGTAAAGTTAGTCAGGGCCAAAGCAGGAAGCCGCCGTGATCAAGATGGAGGGTTCCTGTGCGCTAAAACATGCCTATACGCATTATTGAGAGTGTAGTAATGTGTGATGCCACTAGGTGGTGGTGTTCTGCAGAAATTTATGCTGCAGAAGTCAGTCATTCCTTCCTGGAGGAATGGTTTGCTTCTGTTTCAAGAAGTTAGGATGTGTTCATTGTGTGTTTGGTTTTGTTTCTCTCCCTCTGCAGGTGATCGGCCGTCAACTCTACCGGAGAATGGGTGGGGAAGATATGAAGGAGAGGGAGGGATTGTTGTTTGTGAAGAAAAATGTGTTTTATAAAAATAAAATGTAATATATATTGCTACATGCTCTTTCCCTTTTCTTTCTATTATTTTACTCTATTTCCAAAATTTTGGATTCAGGCACAATTTATCAAAATTTTTCAAATATTGTACATATTTGAAAAAGGCCAGAACCCACTCAGGATTGAGGGGGTTTCTGACCTCTTCCAGCGACTGGGGACAGTGGCTTTTTCAGGAGGGGGTGTGTGTAGCGGGTACCCCAAAATTGGGTTATCGCTATGGTCTGAATTTAGGGGTAGTATGAGCCATAGTTGGCTCAGGTTCTCTAATTTGTTATGTATTGGACTCTGCTCTTTTGTAAGTGTTGTCTGGTGTGCAGTTCCCCTTTGGCCTGTAGGCGACGCTGTTGCCCAGGCCTAGGGTCGAACCACAGGTGACACGATAGCGTGATTGGATGTCCTCTCTCGGGTGACGTGCGGTGGGCGGGGCTCTGCCTGCTGTGCATGCCGGGAGAGGATATATAAGGGGCAGGCGCCATGGTTGTAGGAGGAGTGACGGGGAGAGGAGTACCAGGAGGAGTGTGCCCCGCTGGGGTGGTGTGTCAGGAGGAGTCCAAGGACCCCTGACGGCGAAGCCACGCCCTATGGCCCTGTTGGCGGGGGGTGTGCGTGAACTGGCTGAGGAGTCTCGGGCACCTTTAGCCCGAGGCTGCAACATTCCAGGCAGGCCCAGTACCTTTAACTGGGTCTGAAATCAATATGCTGGAGTTCCAGGGAGCCTGTGTGAGGGGCGGCCCACTCTGAAGGAGAGGAAACCAGGGGAGGACCTGTCTGATGGACCGGTGAGAGATGTCACGGTGAAAGAGAGGCCTGGTTGCCTATCAGAGGGAGGACTCAGTACTCAGCAATATAACCCTGTAAAGTGCTCATTGGCATCATCGGTTCTCTAAGTTCTACAGAGGTTTAAGGAATGTTCTGGATACAGGACTAACAGGATTCTGCTACTATTAGAGGATCTCCTAAACCCGTCCCTGGAGGGGACAAAGTTACAGTATTGTTCGAGCTTCACTCCGGCTGCTAGAACTGTGAGAGCGATCTATCCGGGTGAGCTAAACCCACTCGGGATCGAGTGGCGACGAGTCAAGTGTTTTGTGCCTGAATCTACCTCCTATCTTCGCTAACTTCTTTCTCTCTTCAATTTCTCCGTTAACTGAAGCAAAAAGAAAATAAACTCTTTGTTGGAGTTGAAGTTGTGTGGACATTGGCCTTCTTGGGGAAGAATATAGACTTTTCCCTACAATTCTAGGGACGAGAACCAGTGGAAAGATGTAACTCACTGCACGACCCAAATCTGTGAACACTGCCTGACCTCTGATAAGGAGGACACGGGCTTGTGGCATGGTGTGTCTTACCCCCCGCAGATGAAGGTAAGCGGGGGCAAAAGGATCTGTGTGCTACACATAGAATGCATTAAGATGAAAAATCGGCTGCCTTTAGAACCACTTTAACGTAATGAATAGCCATTTCAGGTGCAGTGATGGGTCGAGAAAGGTAAACAATTGTCAAACTGTGCACTAAGGACTTTGTTGTGTACATTTTTACCGTTTGCTTGCAGTTTATAGTAACCATCAAGTTTTTCTTGTTCCTGGACTTTGTCTTCAACTCTCTCCCAGTAAACGCAATTTTGATTAATTTGCGTCAATCTTGAAATAAAAACTCTGAGCACGTTGGCACATGTTGTTGCTGTCAAGCAGTAGCACAGGTTTTGCTGTTTGTCGACAGTGGTATATCGAACATTACATCCATTCTGCTATTATATACTGTGTTTATGTTTAGCATTGCTATACCATCTTAATATCTTATGTACATAATTTGGATTCCAGGATTATTTTGCTACCAAGGTTTACTACATTTCTGATGTGTATTCAAACTGAGAAATGAATGAATTACCTGTGTGCCATACCCCTGTTATTTTCAGATTGATGTTTAATCCTTTCTGGCTGACACTCATTTTAGTGGATTATAAATAAAGATGGACATTTTATATTATGTATATCATCACTGTTTCTTCTGTTTTGCTGAAGTAATAAAGTATACATAGAACAGGTGGATCTTTGCAGGTTAAAGTAACCATTCTTAAGCCTCGTACACACGGCCGAGAATCTCGTCGTTAAAAACATGTCGTTTTTTACGACGAGATCCTTGGACAAGAAACTTGTCCCGGCCGAGTGTACACACGCTCATTTCAAAGAACCCGCGGTTCTTTGAATGGAGCGTACGCGGTGACGTCATCGAATACGACGAGCATGCGCTCGTCACATTCGATGCCGTCGCCGCCATCTTGGTTCACCCTACCTATGCCTAGGAAGCTACTGCACATGCGTCAAAGTCATTTCGAGCATGCGCGGGCTTCCCGGCGAACAGCTAAGTGTACACACACTCAATTTTCTCGTCGAGAAACAGGCTGACGAGAATCTCGACGAGAAAATAGAGAGCAGGTTCTCTATTTTCTCGTCGAGATTCTTGACGCTTTTCTTGACGAGAAACCATACACACGAACGAATTTCTCGGCAAGAAATCTCTGCCAGCAAGTTTCTAGCTGGTTCTTGCCGAGAAACTCGGTCGTGTGTACGAGGCTTGAGTTTAAAAAGTGCTGTCAATCATCTTCACATCCTACATTTTTTTTGCTTCGAGTTCTTTTTTTTTTTTGCTTCGAGTCCCTGTTAGAGGGCAGCGCCCTGGTGTTGTTCACATGGTTACGTCAGCATTGTCTTGCGTCAAAATTTACCTGATTTTGCCACTCCTCAAATGCTTCTATTATGTCAAAATAAACATGCTGCAACGCACAGCAAAGGCATCGCAAATGCGTTTACAGCGAATTTGAGATGCGTTTAGAAAGTGTTACTATAAGATGAGAATACAAAAATACATAGAATAAAAAACCAACACAGAAGGGGCATATGGCAAGCATTTTTGATGCTACACAAACGCATGAAAAATACACCAGAAATGAACCATTAATGTGTTCCTACGGTTATTAGGCGCCCACATTTCTTTGCACGACTAAATGAGCCCTTAAACCTTGTGCAAAGAGTCACTTTTTGTCACAAGATACATACATTTGTAAATTAAAAGAAGAGAGCTGACCTATCCTTATCATATGCTGGGAAGTGAAGAAAAATCTTAGCTTTTTCTATTCTGTTCAAGTTGTGTGATGTCTGATGTGATCACATAACTGGGACACGGCAAAATAGGAGGGTTTTCTTTCACTTCCTGGTTGCAGTGCTCAGACTGTAGGACACACACCTAAAAAAGTCTAATAAGCTTTATATAGAAGATATACAGTACATAGGTTTCTTCAACATATTTTTGTAGTAACCTGAAATATGGCTCAGCGAATAATCATAAATAAGTTATTATAACATACTCATAAAATAGTACTCATATCTAGTCTTCATTTAAGCCCATAGGTGTCAGGAGAAGTCTAAGGATGCCACTCCCCCATCCGTTGGGATAGTAAGAGAACAGTAAAACAGCGTCAGGCTCCGCCCCTCTCTGGCCATGCCCTCTGATGCATTTCTCCCTGCCCCAGTTTTTTAACCACTTCAATACAAGGCACTTATACACCTTCCTGCCCAAGCCAATTTTCAACTTTCAGCGCTGTCGCAATTTGAATGACAATTGTGCGGTCATGCTACACTGTACCCAAACAAATTTTGTATCATTTTAAATTCCACAAATAGAGCTTTCGTTTGGTGGTATTTGATCACCTCTACAATTTTTATTTTTTGCGCAACAAATAAAAAAAGAGCGAAAGTTTTGAAAATAAAAAAAGTTTTTCTTTGTTTCTGTTAATTTTTTTGTAAATAAGTACCTTTTCTTCTTCAATGACGGGCACTGATAAGGTGACACTGATGGGCACCAATGAGGTGGCACTGATGGGCACTGATAGGCGGCACTGATATGTGGCACTGATGGGCACTCATAGGCGGCACTGATGGGTACTTATAGGTGGCACTGATGGGTGGGCACTGGTAGGTGGCACTGATGACACTGGTGGGTGGCATTTCTGGGCATCACAAATTTTGTTCGTGCCATGATGCTGCCAGTCAGTGGCCATTTGTGGGCACTGATTGGCATATGTTATGCATATATTTGTACATGTTGTTGGCCATGGGGCACTTACCTGGCCATCCACATGTTAGGTGCTTCCCTGGTGGTCCTGGGCAGCATCCTGGTGGTCCAGTGTGGGCATCCGAGGGGGGGCTGCGCTGATAAACAATCAGCACGAACCCCCACTGTCAGAAGAGCCGCCGATCGGCTCTCCTCTACTCGCGTCTGTCAGACGCGAGTGAGGAAAATCCGATAAATGGCTCTTCCTGTTTACATCGTGATCAGCCGTGATTGGACATGGCTGATCACATGGTAAGGAGCCTCTGCCAGAGATCGGTGTTGCGGTGTGTCAGACTGACACACCGCACCACCGATCGCCGCGATGCGCACCCCCACGGGCGCGCAGCGGCTGTTATCCTGCTGGACGTTATACCAGCAATGGGGTACTATTCCTCCCATTGACAACAATTATGGGACACTATTTCACCTCCTACTGGCCACAGGCACTATGCAGCTTTTTTTTTTGTTGTTACTCCCAATGCTGCAGCAGTGACAGTTCTCTGTGTAACTGATGATTTTAGTGTTCAATAACACAAAGATCACACAGACTGCAACCATTCCCACACAGTACACCAAGTACCACTGTACCTGTCCAAGTGTCCCATGAACATCCGAACCAGTGTCCCAGTGCACAAAACATCTGTCATAGTGTACCACTGTCCCATCAACATCTGTACCAGTGCACAAAAACATCTGCAATAATGTTCCATTGCAACATCAACATCTATTAGTGTCCGCCTGTGGACAATCAACATCTGTCACAGTGTACAAGTGCGCAAAAACATCTGTCAGTGCACCAGTGTCCAACCAATCAATTAATAAATAACATCTGTCAGTGCACCAGTGTCCAACAAATCAATTAATAAATAAAAAAATTAAAGTGCCCCCATCCCCCCCGTGCAAAGGCAAGCGCATATGTTGGCCCCGTAACTATACGTAAACACCGATCGCACCACACATGTGAAGTATCACCATGAATGCCACAACGAGAGCAATAACTCTAGCACCAGACATACTGTGCAACTCTGAACTGGTAACATATAATAGGATTTTTATAACAGCTTACCTGTAAAATCCTTTTCTTGGAGTACATCACGGGACACAGAGCGGCATAGTCATTACTATGTGGGATTATATAGATTACCTTCAGGTGCTGGCACTGGCAACTTCCAAAACCGGAAGTACCCTCCCCTATATAAGCCCCTCCCATCCGGGAGTACCTCAGTTTTGTAGCAAAGCAATAAGTGTCCCCAAAAGAGGGGTGGGAGCTCTGTGTCCCGTGATGTACTCCAAGAAAAGGATTTTACAGGTAAGCTGTTATAAAAATCCTATTTTCTTTCTCGTACATCACGGGACACAGAGCGGCATAGTCATTACTATGTGGGATGTCCTAAAGCAATGCTGAGCGCTATTAGACATGAGGATCTTTTGCGGCCTGCAACACACTGCGCCCAAAGGCGACATACTCCTGACTTCTAACGTCCACCTGGTAGAACCTAGTAAACGTGTGTACTGAAGACCATGTTGCGGCCTTACAGATTTGAGCCAGGGAGGCCTGGTGATGCACTGCCCATGAAGTTCCAACTGCTCTCGTGGAGTGCGCCCTAACTTTGAACGGAGGCGGTCTCCTTCTCAAGCCATAGGCTTGCATTATGACCTGTCGAATCCACTTGGCTAAAGTAGATTTTGACGCTGCCTGACCCTTTCTGGGGCCTTCCGGCAGAATAAACAAAGTATCCGTTCTGCGAATCTGAGCAGTGGCTTTTAGATAAGCTTTAACTGCTCTTACTACATCCAAAGAATGTAATAATTTTTCCTCTACTGAACTAGGTTTGGGGAAAAAAGAAGGAAGAACCACATCTTGGTTCAAATGAAACCTCGATACCACCTTCAGAAGAAAGGTTGGATGAGGACGTAACACTACTCTGTCCTTATGGATAACCAGATATGGCTCCCTACAGGACATAGCGGCTAATTCCGACACTCTTTTAGCCGAACAAATGGCTACTAGAAAAATCAATTTCCTGGTGAGAAGAACCAGGGAAATATGCTGTAATGGTTCAAATGGTTGTTTCTGTAGAACCGGCAGAACCAGGTTTAAGTCCCATGGACATATGGGAATATTAACCGGAGGGCTAATACGCATCACTCCTTGTATAAAGGCTTTGACTAGTGAATGCGAAGCCAAGGGCCTCTGAAAAAATATTGACAAGGCCGAAATCTGACCCTTGATAGTACTCAAGGCAAGCTTCCTATCTACAGCCCACTGTAGGAAGTCCAGAATCCTACCTATTACGTACTTTCGTGGATGCCATTTCTTGGCCTCACACCAGGCAATGTACGCCTTCCAGATTCTATAGTAGATCTGCCTGGATACCGGCTTCCTGGCATTGATCATGGTAGATACCACAGGATTAGAGAGACCTCTCTTTTTTAGAATGTGGGCTTCAATAGCCAGGCCGTCAAACCTAGGGCTGGTAAGGAAGGGTGGTATATCGGTCCTTGCGAAAGCAGGTCCGGACGATGTGGGAGGGTCCAAGGACTCCCCACAGACATTTTTACAATCTCCGCGTACCATGCTCTTCGGGGCCACGCTGGAGCCACCAGAATCACTGGTTTCTTTTCTACCCTGATTCTGCGGAGTAATCGAGGTAACAATTGTGGCGGTGGGAATGCATATATCAGCTTGAACTGATCCCAAGGGAACACTAGGGCATCCGAGCCGCAAGCTAGGGGATCCCTTGTCCAAGAGACAAACCTGTCCACCTTTGCGTTGAATCTGGATGCTAGCAGATCTACATTCGGTGTTCCCCACCGCTGACATATTGTCCGAAAAACCTCGGGGTGAAGGGACCATTCCCCTGGGCATAATTGCTGGCGACTTAGAAAGTCCGCCTTCCAATTCTCCACCCCTGGAATGAATACCGCGGATATGGCTGGGACATATCTTTCTGCCCATTTCAGGATGCAATTTACTTCCCTCTGGGCTGCACGACTCCTGGTGCCACCCTGATGATTGATATATGCCACTGCCATGGCATTGTCCGATTGAATTCTGACAGGGGACCCTTGGAGTTTGGATGTCCATGCTACTAGGGCATACCGGGCTGCTCGTATCTCTAAGAGATTGATGGGCAGGGCCTTTTCTGCATCCGACCATCTGCCCTGGAGAGACCATTGCTCCAGTACTGCTCCCCAGCCTATAAGGCTGGCATCTGTAGTGACCACCTTCCAAGAAATCGGACTGAAGGATTTCCCTTTTTCCAGATTCTGGGGAACCAACCACCAACGGAGGCTCTTGCGAACAGAAGGGGACAAGGACATTGGTAAGTCTAGGGCCTGAACTTTCTTGTTCCAGGCTGACAGTATGGCCCTTTGCAAATTCCTTGAATGGAATTGACCGTAGGGTACTGCTTCGAATGATGCCACCATTTTTCCCAGCAGCCTCATGCACAGGCGTATGGACGGCTGTCTTTTTGTACCCACTAAGTGGATCAAATCTCTCAAAGACAACACCTTTTTTCGAGGCAAGAATATTTTCCTCTGGCCTGAATCTAGCCTTAGCCCCAAGTATTCCAGACTTTTGACTGGTTTTAGGGCTGACTTGTCTCGGTTGATAATCCAACCGTGAGATTCCAGATACTTGATTGTCTTGTGAACGACCACTTCTAGTTTTTTCACTGAGTGGTCCATCAGCAACAAGTCGTCTAGATATGCCATTATCGTTACACCTTGTGTTCTTAGATTGGCCAATAATGGGGCCAGAATTTTTGTGAACACTCGTGGTGCTGTGGCCAGACCGAAGGGTAAGGCTTGGAACTGAAAATGGCGCCCTTCTACTGCAAAGCGTAGAAATTTTTGGTGGACTGGAAAGATGGGAACGTGCAAATAAGCATCTTTGATGTCGATCGAGGCTAACCATTCCTCCCCTTGTAGGGCAGTGTCTACCGATCGGATCGACTCCATCCGGAAAGTCCTGATATGCAGGAATTTGTTTAGCCCTTTTAGATTTAATATGGGCCTCACGTCCCCGTTTGGCTTCGGGACTGTAAAGAGGTTTGAGTAAAACCCGAACCCCCATTCTTCCAGGGGAACCTCCATAATTACTCCTTGGAGCAATAGTTGTTCTAGTGCCAACAGGAGGGACTCTCTCTTCCGGGGATCCCTTGGCACGTTTGACCACATAAAATGGGAAGGAGGAGAGTCTTTTAACTCCAATCTGTATCCCAGACTTACTGCGGAGAGCACCCATCTGTCTCTGATCGTGTCCCGCCAGGTCTCTGCGAACAACTGGAGTCTTCCCCCCACCCGATTGAGTGGGGGCAACCCTTCATGCATTTGACTTTGGGGGAGGTTTTGTACCTCTCCTGACCCAGGGCTTCTTGTTACCCTGCGATTGTCCCTGATTTTTACCCCCGGGATTTGACCGAGGAGGCCGTCGGAACTGTTTCACAGCCGATGCCCCAGGGACTGGAGAAGCAGGCCTCTTAAAAGAGGGACCTCTAACTCTGTTTTTAACCGGCAAGAGTGTACTTTTACCGCTGGAAATTTTCTGGATATATTTGTCCAGGTCTTCCCCGAATAAGCGTTCACCATGAAATGGGAAGCTAACCAGCAATTTTTTACAGGGAGCTTCAGCAGACCAGTTTTTGAGCCATAGAAGCCTGCGCATATGTACTACAGACAGCGTAAGCCGGGAGGCCTGATGGATTGAATCCTTTATGGCGTCAACCGCAAAGCATAAGGCTCTAGGTAGATCAGCTAGGGCAAGGGCCTGCTGATCTGGCAAGTCCCTTAAGACCTGTTTCAACTGATCCTTCACTGCTTGGCAGACCCCAATAGCTGCTACTGCTGGTTGTGTCACCAAGCTTGCTGTAGAAAAAGCAGATTTTAATAAGGACTCCAATTTTTTATCTATTGGGTCCTTGAACATTTGGACATTATCCACTGGACATGTCAATGATTTATTCACATAAGAGATGGCTGCGTCCACTGTAGGGACCCTCCATTTTTTGATGAACTTATCCTCCATGGGATAGACCACCGGAAATCTCTTGGGGGGAGTAAATATTTTATCAGGATGTTCCCAATCCTGGTAAATGAGCCCTTCCAGTAAAGGGTGAAGTGGAAAGGAACAGACAGTCTGGGGAGCTTTTAGCGACCCCAGCGAGGAGACAGTAGTGGTTGATGGTTCCGCAAGGTGCATTTTAAATGCTGATCGGACCATGTTAGTCAGAGACTGAACCCATAATCTTTCAGCTTGAGATGCTGAGAAAGGTTCCTCCACTGTTGATTCCTCTATAACAGAATCAACCTCATCCTGATCCCCTTCAGGCAGGTCGATCCCTGTATGGGACTGTTGCTCCGCTAACAGGTACCCTGAAGGAGGAGACGGAGATCGGGCGTGCTTTCCCTGTGACAGGGAGGCAGCGATCAATGTTGACAATCTCTCTTCCAATCCTCCCAGAGCTGAGGAAAAAACCTCCTCTGTTACATACACAGGAGCAGTTGAACTGAGGACAGCCACAGTACCAGGTACTCCTGCGGGATCTCTACGGTCACTAACCTCTGAATTTTCAGGGGAGACTGGTGCAGCAGAAGCATGCCCAAGATCCTCAGAGCCCGATGGAGACCCGCATCGCTTCCTGGAAGATTTAGTTCCGGAGCTTCTGGACGGCATATTCCTAAGCCCAAAGCTGAGGTATTCCAGCCGTAATACACCACTTTTACTGATAATAGTCTTTGCTGCTATATAACAGTTGGTGTCTACTAAAGTGCCTTTCTAGGGGATGCCTGCATCAACCGCCTCTGTGTGCCTTTTTACTGTTGCTAGCTCTGTCTGTGCACTTCAATAGCCAGCTGTGATTGCTTTTAAACACGCTGGACGCCCGCACATGCGCAGTAGCGCCGCGGCGCACACCGAGCGTCATCCACCCGCTCCGCCCCTTTTTCCAGATCGCCTCTATATATAGAGGCACGTGCACCTTCGGCGCTCTTTTTTGAAAAAA
This sequence comes from Rana muscosa, assembly GCA_029206835.1. NCBI lineage: Eukaryota > Metazoa > Chordata > Amphibia > Anura > Ranidae > Rana > Rana muscosa. Next base: position 25,892,844 of record CM055123.1, on the reverse strand, counting down.
ATAAGGAGCTAGATGGGAGCCAGGGTCCCTGCCGCAGGGCCCGGGGATGGATGAGCGCAGCAACAGGGCAGAGGAGACAGCTTCCCAGCAGAGAACTTACCAACTGCCTGGATTTGATTTTGGAAGAAAAAAAAAAATCCACATTACAAGAAAAAGAACCATAGCGGCCTCTAGTGTTTAACACAGGTATCGCGGTCTTACATTTTTATTTTATTTTTCTTGCCTACTATTAAAATTTTTACATTTTCTCAGTAGTAATAGGCATGCACAGAATATTAGCGGGAATACCTTAGGTAACAGGCAGAAAGACAAAATAGGCTTGGGGGTCCCCCAATAGAACCAAGTTCCTGAGGGCCCCCACTTACCTTTTCCTCGCCGCAGGACTCTGTTTGGTCCACAGAAGCCCAAACTTCACCTATCACGGCAGGCATTGTAATTAAACCTTCAGGGACCGGGTTCCCAAGGATTCCACTCCCCTGGACCTGTAGAGCACCCTGCACAGAAAACATCTTGGTCGTGGGTATGACCAGAGCTCTGGATCCCAGGGTCCAGCCCTCCTAAGAGAGGCATTACAGGCAAAACCTTGCTCTTCTCTTTGCAAGGCCCGGGTACCGACCGTTTAGCTATGAAGCTTTTTTGGTCGGATCCGGAATAGCTTACTGAGGCCCAAAAGAACCTGTACGCAAGCTCAGTGAAAAACACATGTTACTTCTTGGCCAACACCTTAGACACTGGCAAAAAACTGAGGTACTCCCGGATGGGAGGGGCTTATATAGGGGAGGTTACTTCCGGTTTTGGAAGTTGCCAGTGCCAGCACCTGAAGGTATCTATATAACCCACATAGTAATGACTATGCCGCTCTGTGTCCCGTGATGTACGAGAAAGAAAAAGGCTTATAAAGCATCGCCTATGGAGATTTTTAAATATCAACGTTTGGTGCCATTTTACAAGCATGCGCAATATTGAAGAGTTGTTCGGTATCTATTTACCCGGTGCAACACCATATTTTATATTTTACCAAAAATGTGGGTTTTATATTGTCTTTGTGCGCATTGGAATTCATTAAAGTGTATTTATGCGGTAGTGTGTAAAATTGCATTTGAAAAACTGCTGTGCAAATACCGTGTGACATAAAAATAGCAAAACCCACCATTTTAGTCTCTAGGGCCTCAGCTACAAAAATATATACTTTTGGGGTTCGAATTCATTTTCTAGCAAAAATACAGATTTTTACTTGTAAACAAAAAGTGCCAGAAGAAGGCCTAGTCTTAAAGTGGATAGTGCCTAAAGGTACTCCTTGAATGTTACGCCTCCCTATGTGGTAGGGCTGTGAAAAAGTCTCACACATGTGGTATCGCCATACCCAGGAGAAGCAGCAGAATGTGTTTTGGGGTATAGTTGCAAGTATGCCTATGCCGTGTGTGAGAAATAACTTGTTAATATGACATTTTTGTAAAAAACAAAAAACAAAAAACTAATTTGATTTAATTTCTTTATCTTCCAAAGAATTGTGAGAAAAAATTGCAACGTCAAAAAACTCACCATGCCTCTTATTAAATACATTGGACAGCCTACTTTCCAAAAAAGGGTCGTTTGGGGGTATTTGTACTGTCTTGGCATGTTAGGGCCTCAATAAATTAGATAGGCTGTGTCATGAATCTGCAGTAATGTTCATGTCTGTCTGTCTGTTTACCTCTCTGTTGTGTTCAGCTTAGAGACCGGTTTATGTTCACCTGTATGCTTAAGTAATCATCCCTCAAGCATGCCTCCAACAGGAAACACTATATTAACCTGTGCACTGCAAGCAAAGTCTTGCTGATTAATATTGTGTGTTTAGCTACCGGTGTGCTTCTTGCCATGTGCTCTACGTCTGACTCTGTTTACCGACCTTGGCATGTTTTGACTATCCCTGTCTGCTTGATAACCCGACCTTTGGCATGTTCCCCCGTCTATCCCTGCCTGCTCGTTGCCCCAACCTTTGGCTTGTATCCTGACTATCCCTTCTTGTCCTGGACTGCTGCTGCCTTTCTATAAACCCGCCTTCCGTGAGCTGGGAGACCCTATGGGCTGCGACTTGGAGCCAGTTGCAGCGAAGGCCATCCTCACCATTAGAGACCCTGGTGAACACTTGCTGGCTCTTAGACTCTGCGCCCTGGGGAATCCCATGCTCTAGCTCCCAGTGTGATCTGTGTTGGTGCTCCAGTGGACCTGCTTTCCTGAACTCCCCAGAGCTCCATTTACAGCAGTCAGCCGAAGGGTCCACTACCTTAGCGGTGCACTCCTGATCCCAACGGGCTGTCAAGACATCAGGTGTGATCAATTTTCAATGATTTGCACCATAGCTTGTAGACTAACTTTCACACATATACACTGATTTGGGTATAAGGGGGGGAAGGGTTGGGACTTTGAATGAGGTGTATTTGGTGGAACCAAAACATGATCATGTAGATGCAAATAAATGTCATTTGATACGCCAAAAAAAAAAATGAATGTTTCATAGCACAATGTGATTTGTATATGAATTTTGACAATTCATTAACCAATAACATTATGACAATACAGCACATGGTACAAGGATTTTACATACATAGTTCCCCATGTAGTGGATAAAAGAGGTCACAGCATAAAATGGTAAAACCATCTATAATTGTTAAAATATATGTTTTGTGGATGCATCGGAAATAAGCTTGGCGCGTTTAGTGGGATTATACCCACTGACAGGGCTTCCATCTTCACCCAGTCTTCCTTCCAGATTCACAAGCTCTGACCGCTTGAATGGCCGAGCCCCGATGACATCACTCCAGTGTTGCCAACCGTCAGTATTTTCACTGGCAGCCAGTAAGAGCCACAATAATGGCACAACGATCTCAAGAGGTGCAAAAAACACAAGTCTGGCGCTAACCGTTAAGTTCCAATCGTCATAAAATCTGTATGAAAGAACCATACACACAATCCCAGAGCAACACATTTTGCTGCTGTTAGATGACCTTTTGGATGAGGTAAGAAACAACAAACTGTGCCAAAATCAAAGCACATAAAATGTTTCCCAGGGTAATAATCACAATATGGCCATCGTGTGCCTTGTTCCCTGGTGACTTATGAAAATTACTGTAACCGCGTACATAAGACAATGGGGGTCATTTACAAAAGGCAAATCCACTTTGCACTACAAGTGCAAAGTGCACTTGAAATTGAACTGAAAGTGCACTTGGAAGTGCAGTCGCTGTAAATCTGAGGGGTAGATCTGAAATGAGGGGAAGCTCTGCTGATTTTATCATCCAATCATGTGTAAGCGAAAATGCTGTTTTTTATTTTCCGTGCATGTCCCCCTCGTATCTACAGTGACTGCACTTTCAAGTGCACTTGTAGTGCAAAGTGGATTTGCCTTTCATAAATGATCCCAATGTATAAGTTAGTGGAATGTAGCAAAACGGTACGCAGCATAGTCTTTAAAACTGAACCAAATTATCCCAAAAGGACAGTTGCAATATAAACAATATGTCTACTTTACTGAATATATAAAAACTCATATGTCTCACATAGGCTTCCAATAACAGTCCAAACAAAATCTTGTGGCTCACGTGATTAAGGACTGAGCTCCGTGGTGCAGGGGTTGGTGCTGGATGGTGTCCCAAGCTACTCTTTCAGATGGCCAGTCCTAAAGGGAAATTTCTAGGCTCAAAGGATGGTACCAACTCCCGGGCCCAGACTGTGGCAGCAAACTGCCGGCCAGGGACAGCGCTATATATATATATATATATATATATATATATATATATATATATTTCTTTCTCGTACATCACGGGACACAGAGCGACATAGTCATTACTAATGGGTTATATAGTTACCGTCAGGTGCTGGCACTGGCAACTTCCAAAACCGGAAGTACCCTCCCCTATATAAGCCCCTCCCATCCGGGAGCACCTCAGTTTTTTGCCAGTGTCTAAGGTGTTGGCCAAGAAGAAACATGTGTTTTTCACTGAGCTTGCGTACAGGTTCTTTTGGGCCTCAGTAAGCTATTCCGGATCCGACCAAAAAAGCTTCATAGCTAAACGGTCGGTACCCGGGCCTTGCAGAGAAGAGCAAGGTTCTGCCTGTAATGCTTCTCTTAGGAGAGCTGGACCCTGGGATCCAGAGCTCTGGTCATACCCACGACCAAGATGTTTTCTGTGCAGGGTGCTATACAGGTCCAGGGGAGTGGAATCCTTGGGAACCCGGTCCCTGAAGGTTTGATTACAATGCCTGCCGTGATAGGTGAAGTTTGGGCTTTTGTGGACCAAACAAAGTCCTGCGGCGGGGAACAGGTAAGTGGGGGCCCCCAGGAACTTGGTTCTATTGGGGGACCCCCAAGCCTAATTTGTCTTTCTGTCTGTTACCTAACGGTATTCCCGCTAATATCTGTGCATGCCTGTAACTACTAAAAAAATGTAATAATTTTTAATGGTGGTCAAGAAAAAAAAAAAAAAAAAAGAATGTTTTTTTTATATATGTTTAGTATATTAAACTGCGGTACCTGTGTTTGTCCACTAGAGGCCGCTGTGGAATGTTTTTCTTGTCATATGGACTAGTTTCTTCTCAGAGAGCAAAGTCCAGGCAGCTGGTGAGTTCTCCTACAGGAAACTGTTTCCTCTGCCATGTTGCAGTGTTCGTCTATCCCCCGGCCTGCGGCAAAGGGGGCCCTGGCTCCTGTCCCTGGTTTCCATGTTTGAAAATTAGCGCCGAGGCGCACGTGGCCGCGCGCGTGCGCGTGCACGCGCCTCTATATATAGAGGTGGCCGGAAAAAGGGGCGGGGCCTGGGGGATGACGCTCTGTGCGCGCCGCAGCGCTTCTGCGCATGTGCGGGCGTCCCAGCAGGTTTTTAAAAAGCCACATTATTGCAGTAAGCTGGCTATGAAGTACAGAGACAGAGCTGGCAACATTTAAAGGCATACAGCAAGCGGTTGATACAGGCATCCCCTAGAAAGGCACATTAGTAGACACCAACTGTGATATAGCAGCAATTGTGCTAGACTATTCTCAGTAAAAGAGGTGTATTACGGCTGGAATACCTCAGCTTTAGGCTTAGGAATATGCCGTCCAGTAGCTCCGGAACTGAATCTTCCAGGAAGCGAAGGGGGTCTCATCGGGCTCTGAGGATCTTGGGCATACTCCTGCTGCACCAGTCTCCCCTGAAGTTCAGAGGTAAGTGACCGTAGAGACCCCGCAGGGGTACTTGGTACTGTGGCTGTCCTCAGTCACCTGCTCCTGTGTATGTAACAGAGGAGGTTTTTTCCTCAGCTCTGGGAGGATTAGAGAGAGATTGTCAAAATTTATCGCTGCCTCCCTGTCAGGGAAAGCACGCCCGATCTCCGTCTCCTCCTTCAGAGTGCCTGTTAGCAGAGCAACAGTCCCATACAGGGATCGACCTGCCTGAAGGGGATCAGGATAAGGTTGATTCTGTTATAGAGGAATCAACAGTGGGGGAACCCTTTCTCAGCATCTCAAGCTGAAAGATTATGGGTTCAGTCTCTGACTAACATGGTCCGATCAGCATTTAAAAATGCACCTTGCGGAACCATCAACCACTACTGTATCCTCGTTGGGGTCGCTAGAAGCCCCCAGACTGTTTGTTCTTTTCCACTTCACCCTTTACTGAAAGGGCTCATTTACCAGGATTGGGAACGTCCTGAGAAAATATTTATTCCCCCAAGAGATTTCCGGTGGTCTATCCCATGGAGGATAAGTTCATCAAAAAAAAAAAAAAAAATGGAAGGTCCCTACAGTGGACGCAGCCATCTCTTGTATGTATAAATCACTGACATGTCCAGTGGATAATGTCCAAATGTTCAAGAACCCAATAGATAAAAGATTGGAGTCCTTATGAAAATCTGCTTGGTGATACAACCAGCAGTAGCAGCTATTGGGGTCTGCTAAGCAGTGAAGGATCAGTTGAAACAGGTCTTGAGGGACTTGACAGATCAGCAGGCTTTGCCCTAGCTGATCTACCTAGAGCCTTAGGCTTTGCGGTTGACGCCATAGAGGATTCAGTCCATCAGGCCTCCCGCCTTACGCTGTCTATAGTACATATGCGTAGGCTCCTATGGCTCAAAAACTGGTCTGCTGAAGCTCCCTGTAAAGAATGGCTGGTTAGCGTCCCATTTCATGGTGAACGCTTATTCAGGGAAAACCTGGACAAATATCCAGAAAATTTCCAGCGGTAAAAATACGCTCTTGCCGGTTAAAAGCAGAGTTAGAGGTCCCTCTTTAAGAGGCCTGCTTCTCCAGTCCCTGGGGCATCGGCTGTGTAACAGTTCCGACGGCCTCCTCGGTCAAATCCCAGGGGTAAAAAACAGGGACAGTAGCAGGGTAATGAGAAACCCTGGGTCAGGGGAGGTACAAAACCTCCCCCAAGGTTAAATTCATGAAGCCCCCACTCAGTCGGGTGGGGGGAGGACTCCAGTTGTTCGCAAGAGACCTGGCGGGACACGATCAAGACAGATAGGTGCTCTCCGCAGTAGGTTTGGGATACAGTTTGGAGTTAAAAGACTCTCCTCCTTCCCATTTTTGAGGTCAAACGTGCCAAGGGATCCCCGGAAGAGAGAGTCCCTCCTGTTGGCACTAGAACAACTATTGCTCCAAGGAGTAATTATGGAGGTTCCCCTGGAAGAATGAGGGTTCGGGTTTTACTCAAACCTCTTTACAGTCCCGAAGCAAACGCGGACGGGAGGCCCATATTAATTCTAAAAGGGCTATACAAATTCCTGTATATCAGGACTTTCCGATGGAGTCGATCCGATCGGTGGCCACTGCCCTACAAGGGGAGGATTGGTTAGCCACGATCGACATCAAAGATGCTTATTTGCACATTCCCATCTTTCCAGTCCACCAAAAATTTCTACGCTTTGCAGTAGAAGGGCGCCATTTTCAGTTCAGAGCCTTACCCTTCGGTTTGGCCACAGCACCACGAGTGTTTACAAAAATTCTGGCCCTTTATTGGCCAATCTAAGAACACAAGGTGTAATGATAATGGCATATCTAGATGACTTGTTGCTGATAGACCACTCAGTGAAAAAACTAGACGTGGTCGTTCACAAGACGATCAAGTATCTGGAATCTCACGGTTGGATTATCAACCGAGACAAGTCAGCCCTAAAAACCAGTCAAAAGTCTGGAATACTTGGGGCTAAGGTTGGATTCAGGCCAGAGAAAAATATTCTTGCCTCGAGGAAAGGTGTTGTCTTTGAAAGATTTGATCCACTTAGTGGGTACAAAAAAGACAGCCGTCCATACGCCTGTATATGAGGCTGCTGGGAAAAATGGTGGCATCATTCGAAGCAGTACCCTACGGTCAATTCCATTCAAGGAATTTGCAAGGGGCCATACTGTCAGCCTGGAACAAAAAAGTTCAGGCCCTAGACTTACAATGTCCTTGTCCCCTTCCGTCGCAAGAGCCTCCGTTGGTGGTTGGTTCCCCAGAATCTGGAAAAAAGGAAATCCTTCAGTCCGATTTCTTGGAAGGTGGTCACTACAGATGCCAGCCTTATAGGCTGGGGAGCAGTACTGGAGCAATAGTCTCTACAGGGCAGATGGTCGGATGCAGAAAAGGCCCTGCCCATCAATCTCTTAGAGATACGAGCAGCCCGGTATGCCCTAGTAGCATGGACATCCAAACTCCAAGGGTCCCCTGTCAGAATGCAATCAGACAATGCCACAGCAGTGGCATATATCAATCATCAGGGGGGCACCAGGAGTCGTGCAGCCCAGAGGGAAGTAAATTACATCCTGAAATGGGCAGAAAAATATGTCCCAGCCATATCTGCGGTATTCATTCCAGGAGTGGAGAATTGGAAGGCGGACTTTCTAAGTCGCCAGCAATTAGGCCCAGAGGAAGGGTCCCTTCACCCCGAGGTTTTCTGGACAATATGTCAGCGGTGGGGAACATCGGATGTAGATCTTCTAGCATCCAGATTCAACACAAAGGGGGACAGGTTTGTCTCTCGGACAAGGGATCCCCTAGCTTGCAGCTCGGATGCCCTAGTGTTCCCTTGGGATCAGTTCAAGCTGATATATGCATTCACACCGCCACAATGGTTACCTCGATTACTCCGCAGAATCAGGGTAGAAAAGAAACCGGTGATTCCGGTGGCTCCAGCGTGGCCCCGAAGAGCGTGGTACGCGGAGATTGTAAAATTTCAGTGGGGAGTCCTTGGACTCTCCCACGTCGTCCGGCTTTCGCAAGGACCGATATACCACCCTTCCTTACCAGCCCTAGGTTTGACGGCCTGGCTATTGAAGCCCACATTCTAAAAAAGAGAGGGCTCTCTAATGCTGTGGTATCTACCATGATCAATGCCAGGAAGCCGGTATCCAGGCAGATCTACTATAGAATCTGGAAGGCGTACATCGCGTGGTGTGAGGCCAAGAAATGGCATCCACATAAGTACGTAATAGGTAGGATTCTGGACTTCCTACAGTGGGCTGTAGATAGGAAGCTTGCCTTGAGTACTATCAAGGGTCAGATTTCGGCCTTGTCAATATTTTTTCAAAGGCCCTTGGCTTCGCATTCACTAGTCAAAGCCTTTATACAAGGAGTGATGTGTATTAGTCCTCCGGTTAATATTCCCATATGTCCATGGGATCTAAACTTGGTTCTGTCGGTTCTACAGAAACAACCATTTGAACCATTACAGCATATTTCCTTGGTGCTTCTCACCAGGAAATTGATTTTTTTTAGTAGCCATTTGTTCGGCTAAAAGAGTATCGGAATTAGCAGCTATGTCCTGTAAGGAGCCATATCTGGTTATCCATAAGGACAGAGTAGTGTTACGTCCTCATCCAGCCTTTCTTCCTAAGGTGGTATCGAGTTTTCATTTGAACCAAGATGTGGTTCTTCCTTCTTTTTTCCCCAAGCCTACTTCGGTAGAGGAAAAGTTATTGCATTCTTTGGATGTAGTAAGAGCAGTTAAAGCTTATCTAAAAGCCACTGCTCAGATTCGCAGAACGGATACTTTGTTTATTCTGCCGGAAGGCCCCAGAAAGGGTCAGGCAGCGTCAAAATCTACTTTAGCCAAGTGGATTCGACAGGTCATAATACAAGCCTATAGCTTGAGAAGTAGACCGCCTCCGTTCAAAGTTAGGGCGCACTCCACGAGAGCAGTTGGAACTTCATGGGCAGTGCATCACCAGGCCTCCCTGGCTCAAGTCTGTAAGGCCGCAACATGGTCTTCAGTACACACGTTTACTAGGTTCTACCAGGTGGACGTTAGAAGTCAGGAGGATGTCGCCTTTGGGCGCAGTGTGTTGCAGGCCGCAAAAGATCCTCATGTCTGATAGCGCTCAGCTTATATATGGTGTATCCCCCCCCTCATTTGGCATTGCTTTAGGACATCCCATTAGTAATGACTATGTCGCTCTGTGTCCCGTGATGTACGAGAAAGAAAATAGGATTTTTATAACAGCTTACCTGTAAAATCCTTTTCTTGGAGTACATCACGGGACACAGAGCTCCCGCCCCTCTTTGGGGACACTTATTGCTTTGCTACAAAACTGAGGTGCTCCCGGATGGGAGGGGCTTATATAGGGGAGGGTACTTCCGGTTTTGGAAGTTGCCAGTGCCAGCACCTGACGGTAACTATATAACCCATTAGTAATGACTATGTCGCTCTGTGTCCCGTGATGTACTCCAAGAAAAGGATTTTACAGGTAAGCTGTTATAAAAATCCTATTATATATATACTGTACATAGATAGATAGATAGAGAGAGTGACCGTCTTGTTTTATAGTTATACATGTCATTTATTCATTTTATGTTTATTTTTGCACTAAGGATTTGTGTGTGAGCGCTACAGGAACTGTTTATAGCCAATATATAGTAGTCCACAACGGCAAGCGAACCCATAAGCAACACGATCACTGAAACAATTATTAAATTGCCTAATTGGGTAAATCTGTCTGTTACTATACATTTCCTACACTTTTAAATGCTAAAAAAACATTACTTTGATTTTTAGGTTTAGTCATTGATAAATAATTTGGTGCAATTAAAAGGTCAAACTTCATGTCAAAACTGAGCCTATTTCCGGCAATAGTAATGTCCCAATCAGTGCGCCGCTGACTTTGCGACACTGCACCGATTTTCAAAAGTAGTTCATGCACTACTTGTTGCAACTTTGGGGACAATTTCAATAGACATCTGTGCGGGTCTTTCAAGTTGCCCCTGAAGTCAGACTGAAATGTGGCTTTGAAATCGTGAAAATTCAGACGATTTTAAGGCCGTGTTCAGTATGAACGAGGGCTTAAAAAATGTTGGTGTGTACTTTCAATCATTTCTGAAGAGTAACCCTTATGTAGAAATTTCTTGACACTTTACTGTGTAATCTTCATTATCACTACAATTTTTTCTAATCCTGCAATACTGACTCTTTGGGATGTTTATTTAAAAAAGGGATAGTGGTAGCTCTGGAACTCAAAAAGAGGAATGTTGACTTATCTGTCCATTATCTTGGAGTACAGTGTAGAACACGGGAATGGCTTCTTAGAACATTGGTTATATGCTGCTACCTTTAGGCGATTGGACACTGGGAAAATGTTTGCTGGAACCACCCCACAGTGTATCCAAATAAACTTCCCACTCCGGGACTCTCCAATTTGTTAGCAGGGAGGAATGAGATCACAGAGGAAGGCGGTGGGGGACTTGTGTCTCGTACTATACTCCAAGATATAGAAAATGTAAGTCATGAATCCTATTATCTTGATTGTACAGAAAAGACAGGACACAGGAGTTGATTTAGACCATGAAATGTCCCCAAGCAATAAGTCGAGGGGTGGGCAAAAAAATAACCGCAACAGGTCCACAGGAAAACAACAGCAGAAGCACCTTGCAACCAAATTGCACATGAGCAAAGGCCCAAACAGCCACCTGTGAAAAAAAGATGCTTGATGCCCAATAACCCTGACATCTCTGAAAGAATAGGATCAGAAAGGGAAAGAGAGAATCATTCTCTGAAGGCATAAGCCCTAGAAAAAAATTAAAATAAACACCCAGGCAGCTTGAAAAGGAAGGAACAATCTTATAGAGCATCCGCCCTGTGGGAAACAGTAGAGGAGTTAGTTTCCAAGGGAAGACATGGCAGCAGTCATAGAGGACTTTCCTGATCACACCCATAAGGCAAAACAAAAGTTTTTCGACATATCTTTAAAGGCAGAATGTGGAGAGAGAGAATGAAATTCTCACAAAAAATACAATAGGAAGAACCCCAAGATTAGCTTCCAGGGGAACTAATGCTGTCATGGGCAATTGAGAAGAAGGACCCATTCTTACAGAAGGCTTTTATGTGTGTAACCCCCAGGAACACAAGGGGAGGGCTCTTCATGGGTAAGGGTACCTGAGTAAGGCCCCAAAAGGGACAAAAAAGCACTGGGCAATGAAGAACATCTTGCAAAAATAATGGGCAGAGAATGAGATAGCCTATGTGTTAGGAAGAGGACATACTAGAACAAACCAATACCTCCAGAGTACTAAGGGCTAGGTGTTTGTCAAATACAAACACAAGACGTTGCAGGATAAGGAATGAGAATAAGTTATAAGAATAAGAGACAAAGAGGTTGAAATGTGCCTAACTGGTGAATATAAGCAAATTAGATATGCTGGGAGAAACAAAGATTTTTAGTGAAAGAGGAAGGCAAGTGCAGGTGCAGATAAAGACTGCATGCTCGGAACTAAAAAAAAAAAAAAACACAGAAGGATAGCACTGAGAACAGAAGTAATGCAACCTTTTCCACAAAATAAATGGCAAATGGAAGTTGACCAGTACAAAGGCCAGGTTTTTGAGAAGGCGAGAACAGAAATGGCTCCTTGGATCCTAAAATGGGCAACTTGATAATCTGCAGCCCTGATACAGGAAAGAAGGATGTGTCTGATCTCAGAGCAGAGTCTGAAGGTTGTATGCTAGGGAGATACAGTATCTCACAAAAATAGGATTTTTATAACAGCTTACCTGTAAAATCCTTTTCTTGGAGTATAATGGGTTATATAGATACCTTCAGGTGCTGGCACTGGCAACTTCCAAAACCGAAAGTACCCTCCCCTATATAAGCCCCTCCCATCCGGGAGCACCTCAGTTTTGTAGCAAAGCAATAAGTGTCCCTAAAGAGGGGTGGGAGCTCTGTGTCCCGTGATGTACTCCAAGAAAAGGATTTTACAGGTAAGCTGTTATAAAAATCCTATTTTCTTTCTCGTACATCACGGGACACAGAGCGACATAGTCATTACTAATGGGATGTCCTAAAGCAATGCCCAACGAGGGGGGGGGGATACACCATACATAAGCTGAGCGCTATCAGACATGAGGATCTTTTGCGGCCTGCAACACACTGCGCCCAAAGGCGACATCCTCCTGACTTCTAACGTCCACCTGGTAGAACCTAGTAAACGTGTGTACTGAAGACCATGTTGCGGCCTTACAGATTTGAGCCAGGGAGGCCTGGTGATGCGCTGCCCATGAAGTTCCAACTGCTCTCGTGGAGTGCGCTCTAACTTTGAACGGAGGCGGTCTCCTTCTCAAGCCATAGGCTTGCATAATGACCTGTTGAATCCACTTGGCTAAAGTAGATTTTGACGCTGCCTGACCCTTTCTGGGGCCTTCCGGCAGAATAAATAAAGTATCCGTTCTGCGAATCTGAGCAGTGGCTTTTAGATAAGCTTTAACTGCTCTTACTACATCCAAAGAATGCAATAACTTTTCCTCTACCGAACTAGGTTTGGGGAAAAAAGAAGGAAGAACCACATCTTGGTTCAAATGAAAACCTTGATACCACCTTAGGAAGAAAGGCTGGATGAGGACGTAACACTACTCTATCCTTATGGATAACCAGATATGGCTCCCTACAGGACATAGCTGCTAATTCCGACACTCTTTTAGCCGAACAAATGGCTACTAGAAAAAACAATTTCCTGGTGAGAAGAACCAAGGAAATATGCTGTAATGGTTCAAATGGTTGTTTCTGTAGAACCGACAGAACCAGGTTTAGATCCCATGGACATATGGGAATATTAACCGGAGGACTAATACGCATCACTCCTTATCTAAAGGCTTTGACTAGTGAATGCGAAGCCAAGGGCCTTTGAAAAAAATATTGACAAGGCCGAAAACTGACCTTTGATAGTACTCAAGGCAAGCTTCCTATCTACAGCCCACTGTAGGAAGTCCAGACTCCTACCTATTACGTACTTATGTGGATGCCATTTCTTGGCCTCACACCACGCGATGTACGCCTTCCAGATTCTATAGTAGATCTGCCTGGATACCGGCTTCCTGGCATTGATCATGGTAGATACCACAGGATTAGAGAGCCCTCTCTTTTTTAGAATGTGGGCTTCAATAGCCAGGCCGTCAAACCTAGGGCTGGTAAGGAAGGGTGGTATATCGGTCCTTGCGAAAGCAGGTCCGGACGACGTGGGAGAGTCCAAGGACTCCCCACTGACATTTTACAATCTCCGCGTACCACGCTCTTCGGGGCCACGCTGGAGCCACCAGAATCACTGGTTTCTTTTCTACCCTGATTCTGCGGAGTAATCGAGGTAACCATTGTGGCGGTGTGAATGCATATATCAGCTTGAACTGATCCCAAGGGAACACTAGGGCATCCGAGCCGCAAGCTAGGGGATCCCTTGTCCGAGAGACAAACCTGTCCACCTTTGCGTTGAATCTGGATGCTAGAAGATCTACATCCGATGTTCCCCACCGCTGACATATTGTCCAGAAAACCTCGGGGTGAAGGGACCATTCCTCTGGGCATAATTGCTGGCGACTTAGAAAGTCCGCCTTCCAATTCTCCACTCCTGGAATGAATACCGCAGATATGGCTGAGACATATCTTTCTGCCCATTTCAGGATGTAATTTACTTCCCTCTGGGCTGCACGACTCCTGGTGCCCCCCTGATGATTGATATATGCCACTGCTGTGGCATTGTCTGATTGAATTCTGACAGGGGACCCTTGGAGTTTGGATGTCCATGCTACTAGGGCATACCGGACTGCTCGTATCTCTAAGAGATTGATGGGCAGGGCCTTTTCTGCATCCGACCATCTGCCCTGGAGAGACTATTGCTCCAGTACTGCTCCCCAGCCTATAAGGCTGGCATCTGTAGTGACCACCTTCCAAGAAATCGGACTGAAGGATTTCCCTTTTTCCAGATTCTGGGGAACCAACCACCAACGGAGGCTCTTGCGAACGGAAGGGGACAAGGACATTGTAAGTCTAGGGCCTGAACTTTGTTGTTCCAGGCTAACAGTATGGCCCCTTGCAAATTCCTTGAATGGAATTGACCGTAGGGTACTGCTTCGAATGATGCCACCATTTTTCCCAGCAGCCTCATGCACAGGCGTATGGACGGCTGTCTTTTTTGTACCCACTAAGTGGATCAAACCTTTCAAAGACAACACCTTTCCTCGAGGCAAGAATATTTTTCTCTGGCCTGAATCCAACCTTAGGCCCAAGTATTCCAGACTTTTGACTGGTTTTTAGGGGCTGACTTGTCTCGGTTGATAATCCAACCGTGAGATTCCAGATACTTGATTGTCTTGTGAACGACCACTTCTAGTTTCTTCACTGAGTGGTCTATCAGCAACAAGTCATCTAGATATGCCATTATCATTACACCTTGTGTTCTTAGATTGGCCAATAAAGGGCCAGATTTTTGTAAACACTCGTGGTGCTGTGGCCAAACCGAAGGGTAAGGCTCTGAACTGAAAATGGCGCCCTTCTACTGCAAAGCGTAGAAATTTTTGGTGGACTGGAAAGATGGGAATGTGCAAATAAGCATCTTTGATGTCGATCGCGGCTAACCAATCCTCCCCTTGTAGGGCAGTGGCCACCGATCGGATCGACTCCATCGGAAAGTCCTGATATACAGGAATTTGTATAGCCCTTTTAGAATTAATATGGGCCTCCCGTCCGCGTTTGCTTCGGGACTGTAAAGAGGTTTGAGTAAAACCCGAACCCTCATTCTTCCAGGGGAACCTCCATAATTACTCCTTGGAGCAATAGTTGTTCTAGTGCCAACAGGAGGGACTCTCTCTTCCGGGGATCCCTTGGCACGTTTGACCTCAAAAATGGGAAGGAGGAGAGTCTTTTAACTCCAAACTGTATCCCAAACATACTGCGGAGAGCACCTATCTGTTTTGATCGTGTCCCGCCAGGTCTCTTGCGAACAACTGGAGTCCTCCCCCCACCCGACTGAGTGGGGGCAACCCTTCAATGAATTTAACTTTGTTTTTAACCGGCAAGCGCGTATTTTTACCGCTGGAAATTTTCTGGATATATTTGTCCAGGTTTTCCCTGAATAAGCGTTCACCATGAAATGGGACGCTAACCAGCCATTCTTTACAGGGAGCTTCAGCAGACCAGTTTTTGAGCCATAGAAGCCTACGCATATGTACTATAGACAGCGTAAGGCGGGAGGCCTGATGGACTGAATCCTTTATGGCGTCAACCGCAAAGCCTAAGGCTCTAGGTAGATCAGCTAGGGCAAGGCCTGCTGATCTGTCAAGTCCCTCAAGACCTGTTTCAACTGATCCTTCACTGCTTAGCAGACCTCACTGCTGGTTGTGTCACCAAGCTTGCTGTAGAAAGAAGCAGACTTTCATAAGGACTCCAATCTTTTATCTATTGGGTTCTTGAACATTTGGACATTATCCCCTGGACATGTCAGTGATTTATACATACAAGAGATGGCTGCGTCCACTGTAGGGACCTTCCATTTTTTGATGAACTTATCCTCCATGGGATAGACCACCGGAAATCTCTTGGGGGAATAAATATTTTCTCAGGACGTTCCCAATCCTGGTAAATGAGCCCTTTCAGTAAAGGGTGAAGTGGAAAAGAACAGACAGTCTGGGGGCTTCTAGCGACCCCAACGAGGATACAGTAGTGGTTGATGGTTCCGCTAGGTGCATTTTTAAATGCTGATCGGACCATGTTAGTCAGAGACTGAACCCATAATCTTTCAGCTTGAGATGCTGAGAAAAGGTTCCCCCACTGTTGATTCCTCTATAACAGAATCAACCTCATCCTGATCCCCTTCAGGCAGGTCGATCCCTGTATGGGACTGTTGCTCTGCTAACAGGCACTCTAAAGGAGAAGACGGAGATCGGGCGTGCTTTCCCTGACAGGGAGGCAGCGATCAATGTTGACAATCTCTCTTCTAATCCTCCTAGAGCTGAGGAAAAAACCTCCTCTGTTACATACACAGGAGCAGGTGAACTGAGGACAGCCACAGTACCAAGTACCCCTGCGGGGTCTCTACGGTCACTTACCTCTGAACTTCAGGGGAGATTGGTGCAGCAGAAGCATGCCCAAGATCCTCAGAGCCCGATGAGACCCCCTTCGCTTCCTGGAAGATTCAGTTCCGGAGCTTCTGGACGGCATATTCCTAAGCCTAAAGCTGAGGTATTCCAGCCGTAATACACCACTTTTACTGAGAATAGTCTAGCACAATTGCTGCTATATCACAGTTGGTGTCTACTAAAGTGCCTTTCTAGGGGATGCCTGCATCAACCGCCTCTGTGTGCCTTTATACTGTTGCTAGCTCTGTCTGTGCACTTCAATAGCCAGCTATAATGTGCTTTAAAACACGCTGGACGCCCGCACATGCGCAGTAGCGCCGCGGCGCACACCTGAGCGTCATCCACCCGCTCCGCCCCTTTTCCAGATCGCCTCTATATATAGAGGCACGCGCACGCGCGCGGGCACGTGCGCCTTCGGCGCCTTTTTTGAAAACAATAAGGAGCTAGATGGGAGCCAGGGTCCCTTTGCCGCAGGGCCCGGGGATGGATGAGCGCAGCAACAGGGCAGAGGAGACAGCTCCCCAGCAGAGAACATACCAACTGCCTGGATTTGATTCTGAAGAAAAAAATCCACATTACAAGAAAAAAGAACCATAGCGGCCTCTAGTGTCTAACACAGGTACCGCGGTCTTACATTTTTTTTTTTTTTTTCTTGCCTACTATTAAAATTTTTACATTTTCTCAGTAGTAACAGGCATACACAGAATATTAGCGGGAATACCTTAGGTAACAGGCAGAAAGACAAAATAGGCTTGGGGGTCCCTCAATAGAACCAAGTTCCCGAGGGCCCCCACTTACCTTTTCCTCGCCGCAGGACTCTGTTTGGTCCACAGAAGCCCAAACTTCACCTATCACGGCAGGCATTGTAATCAAACCTTCAGGGACCGGGTTCCCAAGGATTCCACTCCCCTGGACCTGTATAGCACCCTGCACAGAAAACATCTTGGTCGTGGGTATGACCAGAGCTCTGGATCCCAGGGTCCAGCCCTCCTAAGAGAGGCATTACAGGCAAAACCTTGCTCTTCTCTTGCAAGGCCCGGGTACCGACCGTTTAGCTATGAAGCTTTTTTGGTCGGATCCGGAATAGCTTACTGAGGTCCAAAAGAACCTGTACGCAAGCTCAGTGAAAAACACATGTTACTTCTTGGCCAACACCTTAGACACTGGCAAAAAACTGAGGTGCTCCCGGATGGGAGGGGCTTATATAGGGGAGGGTACTTCCGGTTTTGGAAGTTGCCAGTGCCAGCACCTGAAGGTATCTATATAACCCATTAGTAATGACTATGTCGCTCTGTGTCCCGTGATGTATGAGAAAGAAAGTGAGTACACCCCTCACATTTTTGTAAATATTTTATTATACCTTTTCATGTGACAACACTGCATCAAATTGGTCTTCTTAAGATGATGCACAAGAAATCCCGCAAACAGTTTTCTGAAGACAAGCAGATGAAAGGACATGGATAACTGGAACCATGTCCTGTGGTCTGATGAGACCAAGATAAACTTTTTCAGTTCAGATGGTGTCAAGCGTGTGTGGAGGCAACCAGATGAGTTATATAAAGACATACATGCCTACAGTCAAGCAAGGTGGTGGGAGTGTCATGGTCTGAAGAAATTACACTTTGCTACAATGTAAATTAGTGTACAGCTTGTATAATAGTGTAAATTTTCTGTCCTCTTAAAAAAACTCAACACACAGCTCAGCTATTAATGTCTAAACCGCTGGCAACAAAAGTGAGTACACCGCTAAGTGAAAACGTCCAAATTGGGCCCAAAGTATGAATATTTTGTGTGGCCACCATTATTTTCCAGCACTGCCTTAACCCTCTTGGACATGGAGTTCACCAGAGCTTCACAGGTTGCCGCTGGAGTCCTCTTCCATTCCTCCATGACAACATCACTGAGCTGGTGGATGTTAGAGACCTTGCGCTCCTCCACCTTCTGTTTGAGGATGCCCCATAGATGCTCAATAGGGTTTAGGTCTGATGTACATGCTTGGCCAGTCCGTCACCTTTACCCTCAGCTTCTTTAGCAAGGCAGTGGTCATCTTGGAGGTGTGTTTGGGGTCGATATGTTGGAATACTGCCCTGCGGCCCAGTCTCCGAAGGGAGGGGATCATGTTCGGCGTCAATATGTCACAGTACATGTTGGCATTCATGGTTCCCTCAATGAACTAACTCCCCAGTGCCGGCAGCACTCATGCAGCCCCAGACCATGACACTCCCACCACCTTGCTAGACTGTAGGCAAGACACACTTGTCTTTATATTACTCATCTGGTTGCCTCCACACATGCTTGACACCATCTGAACCAAATAAGTTTATCTTGGTCTCATCAGACCACAGGACATGGTTCCAGTTATCCATGTCCATTCGTCTGCTTGTCTTCAGAAAACTGTTTGCGGGCTTTCTTGTGCATCATCTTAAGAAGAGGCTTTCTTCTGGGACGACAGCCATGCAGACCAATTTGATGCAGTGTGTGGCGTATGGTCTGAGCACTGACAGGCTGACCCCCCCACCCCTTCAACCTCTGCAGCACTCATATCTATTTCCCAAGGACAACCTCTGGATATATGGCTGAGCACATACACTCAACTTCTTTGGTCGACCATGGCAAGGCCTCTTCTGAGTGGAACATGTCCTGTAAAACTGCTGCATGGTCTTGGCCACCGTGCTGCAGCTCAGTTTCAAGGTCTTGGCAATCTTCTTATAGCCTATGCCATTTTTATGTAGAGCAACAACTATTTTTTTCAGATCCTCAGAGGAGTTCTTTGCCATGAGGTGCCATGTTGAACTTCCAGGGACCAGTATGAGAGATTGAGACCGATAACACCAAATTTCACACACCTGCTCCCCATTCACACCTGAGACCTTGTAATACTAACGCGTCACATGACACCGGGAAAGGGAAATTGCCTAATTGGGTCAAATTTGGACATTTTCACTTAGGGGTGTACTCACTTTATTGCCAGCGGTTTAGACATTAATGGCTGTGTGTTGAGTTATTTTGAGGGGACAGCAAATTTACACCGTTATACAAGCTGTACACTCACTACTTTACATTGTAGCAAAGTGTAATTTCTTCAGTGTTGTAACATGAAAATATATAATAAAATATTTAAAAAAATGGGAGGGGTGTATTCACTTTTGTGAGATACTGTATGAGTCAATTATGATTAAAACATGTCTATATAGTGGTGTTAACCTCCCCAGGTAGTGTGAGAGAGTCCTAGTGACAAAAACAGGGCACAGGCTGCCTTGAAAGAGGCCACCAGCAGAACCTGAGATAATTTCTCATGGAGGGGGAAACAACCAGTTTTAATGAGAGCATGTTCCTAAACATGGGACCAGACAGACAAAAATTTTGTGATGAAGGCAGAATGTGAAAGAGAACAATGTCAGGATTAGACCAGATGGTACAAAGTCAAGGGAGGAGTTCTAAAAAGGATCAACCGAAAAGGAGAAGTGTGAGCTTCAACATTTGGGAAAATTATTCAAACACCTATGCTCAGGAGACTAATGTTTAGGGTGTAAGATAGGTTCTAATAAAATAAGAAAGTGTGGTGATTTTGGCAACAATGCAAGGACTACATTGATGTGTGAATAAATAGAGAGTATAACCCCTCACAATGCATTTGCTATTAATGCTAGAAAAAAACTTTCATATTAGAGGCATAGGGGTTAATTTTTACTAAAACTGGAGAGTGCAAAATCTGGCGCAGCTTTGCAAAGAATTAAAATGGCTAGAATTTATTTTTGTCAAAGCTTAATTGAACAAGCTGAAGTTAGAAGCTGATTGGTTTCTATGCAGAGCTGCACCCGATTCTGCACTCTCCAGTTTTAGTATATCAACCCTTTAGTGGCAGGTCTACAGGAGATCAGCCAGGGGGCTGGTTATTGCAGCAATTAGGACAGATGTTTTTAGAACCATGATGGGACATTTGTCCCTAAAAATGGACAAGAGTCCCTGTGTTGGATTTGGAATGGACTTGCAGTTCTTCCCAAGGTGATGATCCTCCCTTGTAACTGTAAAAGCTGCGAGGAGGTGTAGGGAAGATGTCTGCTTTTTGTAAAGCAGCAAGTAGGAACAAGTAGTAGAAAACAACAGAGGACAGCAATAGACTATTTGTGTGCCTCTCTGAAAGACAGAGTTGATTATTTAGTACAAGAATGGGTCGGAACACAGTAGGAGTAGCCCATCTGCTTTGGAATTCCTCTTCCATAGGGTACAAGGCAGCAAACATGCCAAAAAAACACCAAAGGAAAAACGCACCTATAAAGGCTATCGATTTCAATACAAATTTTTATATATTGGACATACATGTAAAAAGCAACCAAGGGCAAATATGGGAAACCCCTTATCCACATATGCCCCTCCCCCCTGGACCTCTACCCAACACAACCCACCCCACTCTGATCTCCCCAGATCCTGTTTTTTTGACATGTATATTTTGAAAGCACCTCCCCTCATTTAATAGGGTATAGGTGTATTTTCACAACACTCCCAGGATCCATACAAATTTTTTTTTTCTACAAGGTGTGACAGCAGGAAGGTAAAGTCACCTGGTTGCATCCAGGGGGGTAGATATATTTCTCCCAGATTCAGGCTTTATGCCGACTTATACAACTAGGGAGTTGATGAAGCCCAGCTGAGGCTAGTGGGCTCATGAATGACTCATACCTCTAGGGAGAGTGCTGGGCGTCGTGAGACAGGGAGTTGATGAGACCAGCTGAAGCTTGTCAGCTCATTTAGGCCTCTATAAGAACTCCCAGCTTCATTAGATGTTAGCTCATGCCTGGAACCAGACCTGTGTGGACTGTCTAGGGAGAGTGAACCCCTGTGCGGTGAGGCAAAGCCTGTGTGGCTATTTGTTTGGACTTTTACTAAACCAGGGACCTAGGGACTAGGACAGCACCAGGCTGATCCCAGTTGTTAGTTTAGGAAACCTGCATGTTTAGTCAGAGGTCAAACTGACCAGGATTTATTTTGTTTGTTTCTTTTTGGCTTTGCTGTGTTTTTTTCACTGTACATAGAGAAATAAACCGCACCTTTTGATTTTGAAAACCACAACCTCCGTCTGCTGGCCCTGTTTTTGTGTGGGGAGCCCAACCAGGGGGTCACACACACCCGCTACCGAGTTAACCCCCTCACAGTTGGTGGAGAACCAGTGGCAGTTTTTTTTAAGCCAGCATGGAGGAGATACTGAAACAGCTGGCTCTAGCAAATGCCAATCAACAGCAGACAAATGCAGGTTTGCAAAGGAGCCTTGCAGCCCAGCAGCAAGCTCATCAACAAGCCCAGCAGCAATCTGAGGCCCGCTTCATAGACCTGTTACAGAAGCAAGAGCAGAGACTACAACAAATGGAAGCAGTAATGCAGCAACGTCCGCAGACCAGTGAGGAAAGCCGTCCCACTAATACCGCGTCCTTTGGGGTGAGTCGTTTATTGACAAAAATGACTGGAGAGGATGATCCAGAGGTATTTTTGACCACATTTGAAAGGACTGCTGAAAGAGAAAAGTGGCCTGAGGAGCAGTGGGCTGGACTGGTGGCTCCTCTGTTAACTGGTGAATCGCAGAAGGCTTACTATGACCTAGAGCCTGACCAAGCAAAAGACTATGTGATGCTAAAAGCTGAAATATTGGCAAGGCTGGGTGTCACCCTGGCTGTCCGGGCTCAGCGTGTGCATAACTGGACTTTCCAGCTTGGAAAACCCCCCAGGTCTCAAATGTATGATCTCATTCACCTGAGCAGGAAGTGGCTACAGCCAGAGACTTTGTCCGCACCAGAGATTGTGGAACGTGTTGTAATGGATCGGTTTTTGAGAGCTCTTCCTACTGCCATCCAAAAGTGGGTAAGCCATGGAGACCCAGAGACGGCCGGTGGTCTTGTGGATCGTGTAGAGAAATACTTGGCTACAGAGAACCTGACGGCCTCTTCCAGAGACACTCAGACTTTCCACCCTAAGACCAGACCATCCCCAGGGGCGGATAAGAGGATTCCAAGGGGTGAGGGTGGAGAGAGTGAGAGGGTGGGAGCTCTACCCCAAGTTTGGCGAGAACAGCCTGGGAAATCAGCGGCTCAAGAGGCCGCAAGAAGGATCGTTTGCTACCGCTGCCGGCAAGCGGGACATATTGCAGCCAATTGCCCGGTTGTGGAGGAACCCATGCAGTGTGACTTTCTGACGGGCAGACGTCAGTCGCTGTGTGCGACAGTCGCATGCACTGCCATTCGAGGAACTGAGAAACATTTATGCAAAATGTGTATTAATGGTAGAAATGTTGTGGTATTACTGGATTCAGGTAGCCTTGTGACCCTGATAAAGGCTGAATTAGTTAAAACAGAGGTCTCTGGGAATAGCAAGGTAGCTGTTATTTGTGTGCATGGGGACACCCGAGAGTATCCAGTGACTACAGTGTGTTTCGAGACCCCCAAAGGTACCCTCTCTCATCCAGTGGGCTTAGTATCTCAGTTACCGCATGACGCCATTGTGGGAAGGGATTTTCCGAAGTTCTGGGAACTGTGGGATGATCCTGAGCCCCCCACTGGTGCCCCTATGTACCAGGAATGTGATAGCCAGAACTCCTCTGAGAGTGGTGAGGACTCTCCAGAATTTCCCTTGTCAGTATTTGCAGGGGAGACTCAAGAAACTGGAGAGGAGCCCACCTCCTCAGACGAAAACCTACCGTCTGTGGAGTTTTCTGATCTGGAGGTTCACAGGGAAAATTTTGCCACAGAACAGTTAAAAGACCCCGCCCTAATAAAGGCACGGGAAAACGTAGTGGAAATAGATGGCGAGTTAGTGAACCCAGATAATACCTGCACTTACCCATACTTCAGCGTAGAGAAGGACCTACTGTATCGGGTGGCAAAAAGGGCAGAAGAAACCGTTGAGCAGCTGGTGGTGCCCAAACCTTACAGGAAGTTGGTGTTGGAGTTGGCCCATGGGCACATTCTTGGAGGTCATCTGGGGACAGAGAAAACCCGAGAGAGGGTATTACAGAGATTCTATTGGCCTGGGGTGATGAAGGACATAGAAAATTATTGTTCCTCCTGCCCTGTGTGTCAGAGGTCGGCCCCGATGCCACATTTCCGTAGCCCGCTGGTCCCTCTACCCATCATTGAGGTCCCGTTTGAGAGAATCGCAATGGATTTGGTAGGTCCTATAATCAAGTCCGCTAGGGGGCACCAGTACATATTGGTTATAATGGACTATGCCACCCGTTATCCAGAAGCGATCCCTCTCAGAAATACCTCGGCCAAAACCATAGCCAAAGAGCTATCTCTTGTTTTTAGCCGGGTGGGTATTTGTAAAGAACTGCTTAGGGACCAAGGTACACCCTTTATGTCCCGGGTTATGAAAGAGCTGTGTAAATTGCTCAAAGTGACGCAATTGCGTACATCTGTGTATCACCCCCAAACCGATGGGCTGGTTGAAAGATTCAACAAAACCCTAAAACAAATGTTGAAGAAAGTGGTGGATAGAGATGGAAAGGATTGGGACTGTCTACTTCCTTATTTGATGTTTGCTATTAGGGAGGTGCCCCAATCCTCTACGGGATTCTCCCCCTTTGAGTTACTGTATGGGAGACACCCAAGAGGGCTGTTGGATATTGCCAAGGAAACTTGGGAAAGTGAGAGTTCTCCCCACAGGAGTGTGATTGAGCATGTCGCCCTGATGCAAGATCGAATTGCACAGGTAATGCCCATCGTGAAGGAACATTTGGCCCAAGCGCAGTTGGCACAGCAGAGAGTGTACAACCGTGGAGCAAAGACCCGTACCTTTTCCCCGGGGGATAGGATATTGGTACTTGTCCCTACGGTTGAAAGTAAATTCCTTGCCAAATGGCAAGGCCCCTACGAGATAATGGAAAAAGTGAGCGAAGTGAATTACAAGGTCAGACAACCAGGAAGGCGAAAGCCCGAACAGATATATCACGTTAATCTGTTGAAAGCCTGGAGGGATAGAGAGTCCCTAGTCGCAGAAACTTGGTCACCAGCTCAAACTGGTTGCGTGATTCCGGAGGTTGGAATAGCAGCCACCTTGTCACAACCCCAACAACAGGAGGTTAAGGAGTTTGTGCTTCGCAACAAGGAGGTGTTCTCTGAGCTGCCGGGACAAACATCTGGGGTAGAGCATGATATTATTACCCCGCCCGGTGAAAGGGTGAAGTTAAAACCCTATCGGATCCCAGAGGCCCGACGGGAGGCAATACGGGAGGAAGTACAGAAAATGCTGAACTTAGGGGTGATAGAGGAGTCCCAAAGTGATTGGTCTAGTCCCATTGTGTTGGTGCCTAAACCGGATGGGAGCTGGCGATTTTGTAACGATTTTCGTCAGTTGAACAAAGTTACAAAATTTGACACCTACCCCATGCCACGTATAGATGAGTTGATCGACCGGCTGGGAACAGCCCGATACATGACGACTCTTGACCTCACAAAAGGGTATTGGCAAATTCCCCTGGCCAAGTCGGCCAAAGAGAAAACCGCATTTGTAACCCCAGACGGGGCGTTCCAATATAAGAGAATGCCGTTCGGGTTACAGAATGCGCCGGCCACATTCCAGCGGAAAATGGACCAGATACTGAGGCCCCATCGGAAGTATGCTGCGGCTTACCTGGATGACGTAATTGTCCATAGCACAGATTGGGCCTCACATCTGCCAAAAGTGCAAGCAGTCCTAGACTCTATCCGGGAAGCGGGGTTTACGGCTAACCCCAAGAAGTGTACCATTGGGCAGGAGGAGGCCAAATATCTTGGGTACACCATTGGCAGGGGAGTAATAAAACCCCAACTGAAAAAAAGTCGAGGCCATCCAGAGTTGGCCACGTCCCAACAGCAAGAAGCAGGTACGAGCCTTTCTGGGAATCGCGGGTTATTATCGGCGCTTCATTCCCCACTTTGCTTCTAAGGCTGTGCCCCTAACCAACCTGACGAAAGGGAAAGGGTCGGTCATGATTAAATGGACCCCCGAGGCTGAGGCAGCATTCCAATTCTTGAAACAAGCCTTATGTAGCCAGCCAGTGTTGTACTCACCCGACTTCTCTAAAGACTTTGTCGTACAAAGTGATGCGTCAGATGTGGGGTTAGGAGCAGTATTGTCCCAGGTCTGGAACGGGGAAGAGCACCCAGTCATTTACCTTAGCAGGAAGTTGAAGTCCCATGAGGTAAATTACGCCACGGTTGAAAAGGAGTGTTTAGCGGTGAAGTGGGCTCTAGATTCCCTTCGGTACTATCTGCTAGGTAGGCACTTTGACATGGTTACGGATCACGCTCCGTTAAAGTGGATGGCTCAAAACAAGGAGACAAATAGAAGAGTGAATAGGTGGTTCCTGGCCCTACAGGAATTCAACTTCACAGTAAAGCATCGCCCTGGCGTTCAAATGGGGAATGTGGATGCTTTGTCTCGAGTACATGAATGCCTGATTGCTGGTGTTCCAACCCCGAGGTTAAAACAAGAGGGGGGGTATGTGACAGCAGGAAGGTAAAGTCACCTGGTTGCATCCAGGGGGGTAGATATATTTCTCCCAGATTCAGGCTTTATGCCGACTTATACAACTAGGGAGTTGATGAAGCCCAGCTGAGGCTAGTGGGCTCATGAATGACTCATACCTCTAGGGAGAGTGCTGGGCGTCGTGAGACAGGGAGTTGATGAGACCAGCTGAAGCTTGTCAGCTCATTTAGGCCTCTATAAGAACTCCCAGCTTCATTAGATGTTAGCTCATGCCTGGAACCAGACCTGTGTGGACTGTCTAGGGAGAGTGAACCCCTGTGCGGTGAGGCAAAGCCTGTGTGGCTATTTGTTTGGACTTTTACTAAACCAGGGACCTAGGGACTAGGACAGCACCAGGCTGATCCCAGTTGTTAGTTTAGGAAACCTGCATGTTTAGTCAGAGGTCAAACTGACCAGGATTTATTTTGTTTGTTTCTTTTTGGCTTTGCTGTGTTTTTTTCACTGTACATAGAGAAATAAACCGCACCTTTTGATTTTGAAAACCACAACCTCCGTCTGCTGGCCCTGTTTTTGTGTGGGGAGCCCAACCAGGGGGTCACACACACCCGCTACCGAGTTAACCCCCTCACAAAGGCAACAAACATGCCAGGAGGTGTCAATAACCTCTTGGAGAGAGGCCGGTCATCATAGAAAGCCCATTTGATCAAGAATAGGGAAATGCTTTCAAAATATTGCCTTTTTTCTTGTGCCTAATGGAATAGGCTTACATATAAATTCCATATGTAGGTGCATCTAGCCAGAGACTAGTTTGCACTGAATCAAACAATGAGTCCATGGTAGCCAGCATGCGACAAGAAGCTGAAAAATCAACTTCACAAAAGCTTGTTGGTGGAACATCTTCAGCAGCCTCCTTTAAAATGTCAGTGTCCCCCTTGCCTCCTGCAAATGTAAGTGAGCCAGGAAATTCAGGTTCTAATGCATTAATATAGTCAGGAAGAAAAGAGGCAGAGGAACATGTCTGGCTGTTTGCACCTGCCATTTCCATAAGTGGCAAAAGACTTTGGAATAGATTGGATATGGTGGCAGAGAATTTTGGACAAGCTGTATGTTGTGTGTCTGTGAGGGAGTCTGTGTCAGGAGGATGGAGTGGTGTCAGTGTAAGACTTTGCAACGTAACAAGGGAACGACTATCAATCTGAGAGGTACTTGGAGTCTCCTCAGAGCCTGCAGGGGAATGCTTGCTATTTGCTCCATATGCTCATCCTCTCAAGCACTGTAATCCGCCATTGCTAATTGAGAATTTTCCCCTGCTGGGTACTCACAAGAGACTTGAGGGGGTTCATCTTGTTGTTCAGAAGGAATCATAATAACCCTAGTGTGCATGCGCACCGTGATACCTCTTTTCATGAATTAGATGTTTATGAAAAATCCTTTAAGTCCAATACACCCATACACATTACAGAACATCACTTTTTTTTAAGGCATCCGAAAGGATACAATTTATGTGTTCAGCTGATTCATAGCATGTGTGCATAATTACATTAGACCCATTGTCAAGTTTCAGCCCTTATCTTTAATTAAAATGCGGTATATTTAGTGGGAAAAGGAGATGTTTGGCACCACTTCCTTTCTTGAATGAAAGTGATGGAGGGTAATCATTACGCATCGTACTGGTTCTTGGATCGCCCTTGTGGACTTTCTCTCTCTCTCTCTCACTACTCTTTTCTTTTCTTTACTCTCCCTATTTATTATAGATATATTGTTCTTCACTACAATAAGTTTAAGTTGTTAGGTCACAACTCATGTAGTTAATATGACGGTAGTTTAATTATACTTTAAGGCACGGTAGTCATGTATACAGTGCTACTCACCGGCTATCTAGTTAGTGAAGATCTAATTAATTCTCTTTAAATATTCTATGTTATCCATTATTTATTTTTAAAAAACCTTTATGTAAACGTCATTATCTGTATCCTTGCATAAATAACCAATGTATGAACTTATTATTGTGTAATCAATAAATATTTTTGACAAGGAAAGTGATGGAGAAACTACCACAATAAGGACACAAAAGGCAATTAGAACATGACAGAGGCTCTAATTCTTCCCTGATTTTTTGCAACATTCCTGGGCACTTTAGGTGAAGTATGCAGACGCAAGCGTTACCGCCCATGGAAACCATCAGTGGATAAAGGGATGTAGGCAGCTAAAGTTACAGGCCAATTTTGATTTGTGAAGGATGAGCTTATGTTCAGCATGGCAACTACAAAGCATGCTTCTACAAATTAGTGTCTGACCTGCAAGAAATAATAGTGATAAGAAGTTTTTTTACATTTCTCGGATTTTTGTTTTATGCATGCTTGAAGCAAGTTTGTGACGGCCTCCACATTTCTGTCACAACAATGTAATGCATTACAGTATATAATTCCTCTTAGCAAATAAGTATAATACGTTTGTGAAAAACAAGGCAATTCTACCAATTAGTGCTGTACATTCCACCCATGTCATTTCTCTATCTCACTGCCTGCACAAATAATGTAATTTGAGCCATCACTAATAGCCTACTTCAGAACCTCTAAAGTTCAGATTCCAAAGAGCCATTGCTAGAGATGTTATTTATCATCACAGCTGTTAAATGAGTGGATAATCTGTACAAATGGACAGTATGCTTGATTATGGAGGCTTTAATCGAACATAGTGCCATATAATGCAAAATGAAGATTTTTATTTTGTACTCATTAAAGCACAATTCCACATCCGTGTACAATTTACAGTTTCTGAACTTGTTTCGGTTGAACTTCGTGCATTCTCTATATATTTTCTCTAGTTCCCTATTTTGTCTGCAAAAGTTGTGCTGACAAGGGAAATACCATCTACAGATTTTTAATTAAAGAAATCCTGTCTGGAAATATGTAGGTCAGGATATATTTTTAGTTGTCTTTTGCCGCAATTCTTTCTCAAACACTGATCCGGAAAAAGTATGTAACAAGTAAAATATATATGGAAATTAGCTATGATAAGCATCAAGAGGAAATCCAAGGCAGCTGATGCATTTCTCTTTGTACAGAATACTTATATTTTTATTTTAACTGTAGATACTTCAATATATCACCAGCATGAGTGTTCTGTAAGCTGGAACTGGAAGTCGGAAAACATCATGGGGCTGTTACAGACTATATAAGTAATTCCAGGAATAGATTTGCAAATAGCCAGGATCTTAGACCTTTGGTAAATATAAAGACAGTTTTTCTGCAAAATTCAGGGGATGATTTCTCAGGACCAGGACAGTGTTTAGTGGCATGGGCAGCAGGGGAGACAAGTATCCAATTTCTTCATCGGTCCACTTGATTGACCCATCCACCTGTAGATTATGTACGAGGTATTAGTCAGATGCATCCAGGCTCA
The DNA here is from genome assembly GCA_029206835.1 of Rana muscosa. Classification (NCBI taxonomy): domain Eukaryota; kingdom Metazoa; phylum Chordata; class Amphibia; order Anura; family Ranidae; genus Rana; species Rana muscosa. The sequence goes on along the minus strand of CM055123.1, from coordinate 25,863,657 downwards.
GACACACATCTCTAACTACAGCTTGGTGTGCGGCTACATGACAAGTGGTGGCTGCCGTTAGCTTGTCAATACTTTGCACCTGTCATTCCAGCAATAAGAACCTGCTGATTCTTTCTGCTGGAATACATTGTATGTGGCTAAACAGCCATGTAAATAGAGGCCTAATACTCTGAAATTTACATTGCACACACCTAGGTGCATGCATGTGTAGCGGGTGGTTACATTTAGGGGGAAGCATCTGAGTGGTAGCCAGGCTCAGATGTACCAATTGTTATGTCTCAATGACCACTTCTATCCCTGGGAGATAGTACTGGTGGGGGCCTATAGGTGGCGCTGTTGCCGTGGGTCCCGGGTTGAACTGCAGTACGAGGTTGTGTCCTTTTTGTCCCCTCTTGGCAGCGGTATGGCGGGGCGGGGAAACTGCTGTGCCTGTCGGGAGAGGATATAAAAGGGGCGGCCATCTTCCAGAGGGGTGGTCGTTCCGCGCTCAGGCACCTTAAGCCTGGGTGCGGGTGTGTCGCCTCCTGGTGCCCTAGGCCGGGAGGCCTGTCGGGAGATCTCTGGGTACTCTAGGCCCAGAGACGGAGCTGCTGTTCCATCTCAGGCATCTTCAGTCTGGGGTGAGGTACTTCGAGAGAGAGGCCCGGGGCCCAGTACCTTTGACTGGGTCCCACAAGGGATTGAGGGCTCCTAGGGTGCCCCCTGGAAGTGGGTGCCCGAATCTAGGACGAGGAGGCCAGGGAGGTGACCCTTCTCGAAGACCCGGCACGGTATCGCTGGAGATGGTGGGGCCTCTGGTAACTCTCCGGATGGATGTCCTTTCCCTGACAGGGCTCAATACTTTAAGAAGGTAATCCACGTTCTCATGGTCTGTGGCAGAGACCCATCGTGAATCTGGTCGGTGGCAGAGACCCAACAACCGGGCCTGTGGCAGAGGGCCTATTCACCTGGTCTGTGGCAGAGACCCCTCATGGTCGGTGGTAGCAACCGTGCGCCAAGCCTGTTAGTGCTATTCAGAACAGGAGAAACCCAAATTTAAGTTTGTGCCTGGACCTCCTCCCACCTTATCTGACCCGTGTTTGTCTCAACCCGTCTGCTCATAAAGAGACTGTTTATTGTGCAAGAAGGAATAAACAAGTGTTGGACCTTTCAGTTGGTGTGGACAGTTGCTTACTGGGCAAAGTTAAAGACTTGTTCTAATTACTGCAGAAACAAGGTCAGCACTGGAGGCCTTTTTACACCAGTCGCAAGCAGGCCTGAGAAACTAACACCGCTCAACCTCCCTATTCAGGAGGGTACGGGCTTGTGGTGCGGTGTGCCTCATTCTTTTCCTGTGGAGGAGCCAAACAGAAGAAAAGCAGGTAAAGTCTGGGGTTGGTGCGCTACACGTGGGGGCTCGAGTCCGGGATGTGTTTGCGGGCATGGAGTGAAAACCCCCCAGAAGCTGAACTTTTATTCCCGAGTGAAGTTCACGTTTGAAACTGCGCCACGAGGAGAACCCTGACTGCGTAGTTCGTGGGCGTGTCTATTCAGAAAAGCCCGCAAGCGATGTAGGAGATGGGAGGAGTCTAACCATGTATGGAGTTACACATGGGGACTTTGGCGCGGAAAAGGTCAGTGCGCGATGGAGCAGCAAGTGTTCAGCATGTCCTCTCATGCCTCATGGGTTCCAGCTTCAAATACCATGAAAACGACATCATTCGCTGTTTCGGTGACAGATAAGGGGATTCGGCTCAAGCCCCGGGGAAGATTTGCCCTCTATGTGTGTAAAGACGTGGAGGCCCTCGGTGTGATTTGCCCGGCTGCTCGGGACTGGTGGTTCATCTGAAGCCATTCGGGCGATGAGAGCTGCAAGGAATTTCTTTTTGAGGTGGAGCAACCTACAGAGAGGCCTCGGGCCTTCCACCTCAACTGCCTTACCGGCGCCACCACTCCGGAGGGAGGAATCGAAGCTTGTACAGCCACCCCTGCGCACACTGACGAGACTTCGGAGGAAGTCACAGAGGAGCTCGTTGTATTGAGTGAGAAATCGGAGGATGCTGATTCGGCAACGACAGAGTCTTTTCTCCCACCGCCCAAGAGGAAGATAGGTGTCGTGAAGGCTTCCCGCGGCCGTGGTGGAGAAACGCCCCAGCGCTTACCCTGAACGGATTTCTCTGAAGGGAAAAGTCCTGGACGTCCGAGTCCTTCTCCAAGCCGAGGTAAGCCAGAGGGAGAGACTTTGTTACAGGCCCATAGCCCTGGGGATTCACATGCTAGTGAGTTGGCCAGAGGGGGTGAATCGTCCTTCACCAGGAATTATTTCATGGAGGAGTACGATACCTCTGACCTAGAGTCCGTCTCAGATGTGGGTGATGATGCCGCGATTGATTAACTGTTTGAGAGGAAGGGATGGGATAAGATGCCCCTGTCCTTGTTCCGTAGGCCTAGGAACCCGCCCATGTCTACTGGGGAAAGTACACCCCGGGTGGTGAACACCGAGTCTGAGGAGGGATCTGTCACCTTGTCTACCCTTCCACAATCGGGAGCACCTGCTTCCGCTACTGCTGCTGCTGGACTGGTGTCGCTGCGGGCTCCTGCAACTGGCTCAGAGGCAGTTAAAGTGCCTCGACACCGAGATGCTGTTGTTTTGCCTGGCGCAGGAGACCGTGCCACTATGCCACCTCTGTCCCGCATACAGAGACTCTTTAACCAAAAGGTCGCTAGTGAATATGGGTGGGAATACCCGTATCTGCCCAAGGAACTCCTGTTCGAGGTTGAGCCCTGCAGGGACCGGTGGTGTTCGGAGTTTGTGTGGGCACACCTCAAGGTACCCCACGCTAGAAGATACTTTTCGTGTTCACCTGCCGCAAGCTGCGTGGATGTTGGGTCGGCACATTCATGCGGACAAAGTGTTTATTTGCAGAAAGGATAAGGATGATTTGGAGTATCACATAGATACCTTCGATAGACATTGGAAGCTGTTGGTATTGTCCGATCCACATTACTATTTGTGAGAGACCAGACTCTTGTGTTTGCGTTTGACTTTTTTTCCCTTTTCTCTCTTCAGGAACTTTGCCCATGTTAAAGAGGTATTTTACTCTTTGGAGGAATGGGAGGAGGAGTTGTTGTTGTTCTCCCTTCTCTTCCCACCACAAAGATAACCAGGACTTTGGGGTCGTAGTTAGTGAGGGCCACAGTTCACAGAGAAGAAATTTCTTGTCAACAGGTGTTCTGACCGCGGCACTACCACTAGGTGGCGGTGTTGCGCAACGGGTACTTTGAAGGTTCTACATTGCACTTACTGTTAGGCCGCATACACACGACCGGTTTTCTCGGCAAAAAACAACAAGAAAACTGCCGGGAGAGCTTTCTTGCCGAGAAAACCGGCTGTGTGTACGCGGGTTTCAGTTTTCTCGTCAAGAAAACTGCCCAGATTCCCCGACGAGAAAAAAGATGATCTGCGGTCTTTTTTCTCGTCGAGAATCTCGTCGGCCTGTTTCTCGACGAGAAACCCGAGCGTGTGTACACTTAGCTGTCGCCGTGGAAACCCGCGCATGCTCGAAATGACTGACGCATGCGCGGTAGCTTCCTAGGCATAGGGTGTAGCAAGATGGCGGTGACGGCATCGAATGTGATGAGCGCACACTCGTCGTAGTCAATGACGTCAGCGCGTTCGTGCCATTCAAAAGAACGGCGGTTCTTTTGAATCATACATGTGTACACTCGGCCGGGACAAGTTTCTTGTCAAGATTCTCGTCAGGAAAAACTACGTTTTTTTCCTGACGATAATCTCGGTCGTGTGTACGAGGCTTAAGAGCGAGCAGGTTTTTTTCTCTAGGGAGAGACCTGTTCATTCTAAAGTACATATTGTTGGATTATGTGTTTTCTTTCTTCCTCTGCAGGTGATCGACAAGCAAGACTGCTGAGTATGGGGTGGGTCTTAGCGAGTTCTGCGGGAGGAAATTGTAAATTTTTACTGTGAAGTTTGAGTGATCTTAAAATGTTTTATATATTTGTACACCCTTATTCCCATCTACTTTTTTCCTTCCCATGTTAGGTTCCGGCACAAACAAACAAAATTTTAAATTGTCATTTTTTTTTTGTTTGTCTCTAGATCTGGCTTATGATTGAGGAGGCATATATTGGTTTCAGACACTGGGGACCAGTGTTCACAAGTGAGGGGGATGTGTAGCGGGTGGTTACATTTAGGGGGAAGCATCTGAGTGGTAGCCAGGCTCAGATGTACCAATTGTTAGGTCTCAATGACCACTTCTATCCCTGGGAGATAGTACTGGTGGTTAAGTTCACTGGGGCCTATAAGTGGCGCTGTTGGCATGGGTCCCGAGTTGAACTGCAGTACGAGGTTGTGTCCTTTTTGTCCCCTCTCGGCAGCGGTACGGCGGGGCGGGGAACCTGCTGTGCCTGTCGGGATAGGATATAAAAGGGGGCGGCCATCTTCCAGAGGGGTGGTCGTTCCGCACTCATAGAACCTTAAGCCTGGGTGCGGGTGTGTCGCCTCCTGGTGCCCTAGGCCCGGAGGCCTGTCGGAAGGTCTCTGGGTACTCTAGGCCCAGAGACGGAGCTGCTGTTCCATCTCAGACACCTTCAGTCTGGGGTGAGGTACTTCGAAAGAGAGGCCCGGGGCCCAGTACCTTCGACTGGGTCCCACAAGGGATCGAGGGCTACTAGGGTGCCCCCTGGAAGTGGGTGCCCGAATCTAGGACGAGGAGGCCAGGGAGGTGACCCTTCCCGAAGACCCGGCGTGGTATCGCTGGTGACGGTGGGGCCTCTGGTAACTCTCCGGATGGATGTCCTTTCCCTGACAGGGCTCTATACTTTTAGAAGGTAATCCACGTTCTCATGGTCTGTGGCAGAGACCCATCGTGAATCTGGTCGGTGGCAGAGACCCAACAACCGGGCCTGTGGCAGAGGCCCTATTCACCTGGCCTGTGGCAGAGACCCCTCATGGTCGGTGGTAGCGACTGTGCGCCAAGCCTGTTAGTGCTATTCAGAACAGGAGAAACCCAAATTTAAGTTTGTGCCTGGACCTCCTCCCACCTTATCTGACCCGTGTCTGTCTCAACCTGTCTGCTCTAAAAGAGACTGTTTATTGTGCAAGAAGGAATAAACAAGTGTTGGACCTTTCAGTTGGTGTGGACAGTTGCTTACTGGGGAAAGTTAAAGACTTGTTCTAATTACTGCAGAAACAAGGTCAGCACTGGAGGCTTTTTTACACCAGTCGCAAGCAGGCCCGAGAAACTAACACCGCTCAACCCCCCTATTCAGGAGGGTACGGGCTTGTGGTGCGGTGTGCCTCATTCTTTTCCTGCGGAGGAGCCAAGCAGAAGAAAAGCAGGTAAAGTCTGGGGTTGGTGCGCTACACGTGCAAGAGGTCATAAAAGGAGGATGGAGTAGGTGAGGCTATGAAAATTAAGGTTGTTAATGTATAACAACGTCTATCAACTTGGTTGGATTCTTCCAATCATTATGTTTGCTGTAGGACAAGCATGGTGCCAGCTGTGTGACGTTCTTGCATATTTATGTACCAATTTAAAAAGGCCAATGTTAAGTACTGCACAGAATATCATACTGCTACCTAGTGTCTAAGACCAGCTTAAAGACAATGTTCAGGAAGCAGTATTTTGATGTAAACTGAGCCTGTCGCAAAGTCCCACTTCAGTTTCAGAGAAACAACCCTAACTGTATGAAAAGTATTTTATGTATTTTGTGTGCTCCCCTTATTTGCATGAGACTGTAGGGAGCCCTAAGTCATGAAGTTAAAACTCAAAATTATATGTTTCTCTAGAGATTCAAATCTCCACAGCAACAACAGGAAAAATAAAGATACTGGGGATGCTGGAACTCACATAACTCCCCATTCTTCTCTTCTCCAGAAATAAACTAAATCTCATTTGCCAAAAAACTAAAATACAGTAAAAACCTTGGTTTGCGAGTAACTTGGTTTGAGAGCATTTTGCAAGCCAAGCAAAATTTTTTAATACATTTTTACTTGATATACTGTACAAGCGATGTCTTGATATACAAGTAGCGTCAAGTCACAACTGAGTATAAAAGAGAAGAGAGGTGCCTCTAAGTGTAGCAATATGGTTACAGTTAACAAAGGTACAACATTTAGCAACTCACATGGTTGATGATTAAAACAGGCACATCTAAGTATGCAGGCATCATACAGGGTAAAGCTGTCCCCACAGACCATCCTCCGCAGCGCCATCAACGTCATCCCTTCCACTCTGCACTCCACAGGCGCTTCAAGCCTCGCTTTCAGATCGCTCTACTGCAGGGTGGTCTTCCTGGTCATGATTGCAGACTGACAGCGGTGAGAGCCGGTGGTGCAGAGGACGGTCTATGTGGACAGTTTTACCCCAGATGCCTGCAAACGTAGATGTGCCTCTTTTAATCATCAACCATGTGAGTTGCTAAATGTACCTTCATGTAACCATATTGCTACACTTAGAGGCGCCTCTCTTCTCTTTTATATGTAACATCCAAACAGCATCACAGATGCCAACATACTATATTCATTTCTATACGCTCAATTTATTGCTAAAGTTACTGTGAAATTCAAGATGTAGTTAGATGTACTAAGATGTCCGCTGCCACTTCTTCTCACTGCAAGTGTTCTGTCAGATGAGCAAACCTGGTAGCCATGGACGCATGCACAGCTCACGGAACGTCACTTCTGTTACCTGATCTGACAGGTCGCCAATTCTGACGGAACACCTGCATGTGTATGTGAACAGAAATTGTGTCATCACTGCAAAATTTGAAGTGAGAGCAATAATTCTAGGGCCATACTTCATAATTAACTATACACTGATGACCTTTATAGTTGACGCTTTAAAAGCCTTTAAAGGGTTTTAGGTACGGTAGCTTTTCACAATTACACAGGCGCATGCGATTTTGAATCTTGACATGTTTGACATCTATTTACTCAGCACAACCCCATCTTTTATATTTTACTAAACAATTGGGTATTATATTTTGTGTTTACTAAAATGAATTATAGTGTACTTTTTACTGAAAGTATGTGTTTGATAAACAGCTGCACAAATATTGCGCAACTCAAAAAAAATCGCAATTGCCATAAAATTATTCCACAGGACCTCTGCTTTCAGAAAATATACAATTGTTCTAAGTAATTTTGTAGCAAAAAAAACAAAGCTGACTTTAACATGTAAAAAATATTTAAACTGGCCCGGGCAGTAGTTAAGCAGTGCAAAACTCAAACAGGTTAGTTCAATTAAATATTTATTGAATGGTTTTCCTGTTTATTTTTACCATAAAAAAAAAAAAAAAAAAACTGGAAAAAAGAAATTGGTAACAAATGTTGAGCTCTACTTGTGACCAATCAGGTTTTCTTATTCCCTGAGAAAGTAAAAAAATAATCTGCTTGGTCACCATAAGCAATAGGCTTGGATTGAGTGCACAATTTTCCTTATCCGTGTTTAATACACAGGCTTCTGGGTAATAAATGGCATTGATGGTTTCTGAATGAAGGAGCCATAGGGTCAGGATTTTTTCTAGTTTATTAATATATATTCTGAACAATAATCGCAATTCAGATTAATTCTCTGTTTGCAAAGTAACACAATCTACCAGAGAAAAAAGCTTTAATACAGATTTAGAGGTATTTAGTATATTATTATTAATACAAAGCTATGTTAAAATCGTAGTGGGATTTAGTTTCTCTGTATATACAGCATCAAAATGTCTTTCCTTCAAAAGAGCGCAGGTTGAAAGCTGTCTCCAAAAACCTCCTTAGTTCCACAAGGTGAGTGTTTTTATTACCTGTAGCTGGAGCTGCTGCAGGTTCTCGGCCAGCATACCTAAGAGTAGAGAGATTGATCAATGCATTAATTTAAATAATTTTTGCTGTGATTAAAATCTTTCCCCATGCACGTGCTGGAAAGCACTGACAGAAATGTGGATAATGTGGAGACTGGAGATAAACATCCATTTCCCTAATGATTTTTGTCTTGATAAGTAACTCACTACACCCTTTACTGTTCATATTCCCTACTTTGGATCTCTGTATAGTTAAAGCATATTCATTAAAGTGATTGTAAAGCTTTTTTTTTTTTTTTTAAATAACAAACATGTCATACTTACCTCCACTGTGCAGTTGGTTTTGCACAGATTGGCCCCGATCCTCCTGTTCTGGGGTCCCACGGCGGCTCTTGTGGCTCCTCCACGCAATAGCCAACTCCCTCTGGGAATCTTCCTCCCAAGGGGGTTACCTTGCGGACGCGCTCCCGTGTCATACACTCGGCGTCCATAGCCGCCGAGTGTATGACTCGGGCCCCGCCCCCCGGCGGCCGCGTCATTGGATTTGATTGACAGCAGCGGGAGCCAATGGCTGCGCTGCGATCAATCTATCCAATCAACGCCGAGACTCAGTGGAGAAGAGGACCCGGGGGAGACTCAGCAAGTAAAACAGGGGGGGGGGGGCTTGGGGCCCGTGATTGCCATGTGTTTTTTCACCTCAATGCATAGGATGCATTAAGGTGAAAAAACACGAACCTTTACCAAAAATATGTAGAAGAATACGTATCGGCCTAAACTGAGGGAAATTTATTTTTTATATATATTTTTGGGGGATATTTATTATAGCAAAAAGTAAAAAAATTGCAATTTTTTTCAAAATTGTTGCTCTATTTTTGTTTATAGCGCTAAAAATAAAAACCGCAGAGGTGATCAAAAACCACCAAAAGAAAGCTCTATTTGTGGGAAAAAAAGGACGGCAATTTTGTTTGGGAGCCACATCGCACGACCGCGCAATTGTCAGTTAAAGCGACGCAGTGCCGAATCGCAAAAAGGGGCCTGGTCTTTAACCAGCCAAAATGCTCCGGGGCTTAAGTGGTTAAAATAACTTCACCCCAAAACAAAAACAGCTCCTCAACTGAGGAGTTGCAACTCTAAATAGTCGCCTGCAATACCTTGCGGCCGAAAGAATCATCCAAAGATGCACACACATCAACTTGTAAAGTTTTAGTGAAAGTGTGAACGGACGACCAAGTCACCGCCTTACACACCTGGGAAACAGACGCTTGATGTCAGAAAGCCCAAGAGGCACCTCTTGCCCTGGTCAAATGCGCCGGGAAAGGGAGGCACCCGACCCTTTATGGCGTAAGCCTGATCACGATCTGTCGGATCCACCTCGGAATGGTGGCCGACGAGATCGCTGGGCCCTTCTTGGGACCAGCCACCAAAACAAACAATGAGTCTGAACTCCGGAACGGAGCAGTAACAGACAAGTATACTCTCAGAGCTCGGACAACATCCAAGGAATGCAACGTTGTCTCCTTAGGATTCGATGGATGAGGACACAAGGATGGCAGTACAATGTCTTCCTTGAGATGGAAGATCGAAACAACCTTAGGAAGAAAAGAAGGCTGTGTCAACAAGGGAATCTCCCTGATGTTCTCAAATGGTGGTTTCTGAAAGCACCGAGAGGCCATGCTGTTAAAGCCAGCGACTGTAAGCAGGATGGCGTATGGGACCTTGCGACAGCAGGTCCTCTCATAGCGGTAGACGCCAAGGGTCGTCTGCTATACAAGCCCCACGGAGGAAGTGGAGGGCGGACCGGAGGGGCCGCATGCCGAACCCCCTGTACAAACGTTCTCACTAGAGAGTGAGCCACCAGGGGTCGTTGAAAATAGACAGCCAGGCAGATATCTGCCCCTTAATTGTACTTAAAGCAACATTTTTGGTCCGCCCCACGCTGTAAGAACAGCAGGACTCTGGAACCAAATAAGTACGCAGATGCCACCTCATTTCCTCACAAATGGATATGTAGGTCTTCCAAGTGCCATGGTAAATCTTCCTAGAGGATGATTTCCGAGCACTCCTCATGGTAGAGATCACAGAGTCTGACAGGCCCCGGTCTCTTAGCACCTGGCTCTCAATAGCCAGGCTGTGAAGCCAGTGACTGTAAAACAGGATGGCGTATGGGACCTTGCGACAGCAGGTCCTTTCTTAGCGGTAGACGCCAAGAGGCGTCTGCCATCAGATGCACTAGATCGGCATACCAAGGACGCCAAAGCCAATCCGGAGCAATAGGGATCATTGGAATCCTCTCTGCCTCCAGTCTGCGAAGCAGATGAGGAAGGAGCTTCAGAGGAGGGAAGGCATAGATTAGCCGGTACTGACTCCACGGTGCCACCAACGCATCTGTCGCTTCTGCCCATGGGTCTCTTGACCTGGCCAAAAACCTCAATACCTTCCGATTGAGTCTAGAAGCCAGGAGATCTACGTCTTGCGTGCCCCCCCCCCCTTTGGCAAAGGAGCCATTCTCCTTGGTCCAGCATCTGGCGACTCCACCTGCCAGTTTTCTACGCCCGGAATGTATACGTCCGACAGGGCCGGTACGCTGCCCACCTAGGCTGTGAGTGACCTCTGATGCTGCACTGAGCTTCTTGTTCCTCCTGGATGGTTGACATACGTCACCGCCATGGCATTGTCTGACTGGATACTGACTGGACGCCCCTGTAGCCTCTGAGACCATGTTGCGAGGCCCAGCCTGATTGTCCGGTGTTCCAGGACATTGATCGGTAAATGGGATTCCTCCAGAGTCCAGCGACCCTGGTCGACAGAACCCCCCAGACTGCCCCCCCAACTGGTAAGGCTGGCGTCCGTCGTGACCACCATCCAGTAAAGAGGAAGGAACGACTTCCCGGACAGAAGTGCCGGTGATGTCAGCCACCAAGCTAGGGAGGTCCTGACTAGGTGGCTCACCCGGATTTTACAATCCAGGGATGAAGGGCACTTGTCCCTTCTGGACAGAATTACCTACTGTAACACTTGCGTGTGAAATTACGCATACGGTACCGCATCGAAGGAGGCTACCATGAGGCCCAGGACTCGCCTGCAAAAGCGGCGTGACAACCATCTTGGGGATGTCAACTGCCGCACCGCAGCCTGAAGGGTCTGCACTTTCCCATAGGGAGAAAAACTTTCGCCTCTGAGGAGTCCAGAATCAACCCCAGATACACTAGGAGTTGAGTCGGTACCAATACTGACTTCTGAGTGTTCAGCACTCAACCAAGTATCGGAGGGTCTGACAGGTTATAGACATGCTCACCTCCAATTCTGAGCTTGAAGTGGCCCTCAGAAGAATATCGTCCAAGTAGCCCACGATATCGATGCCGCGCTGTCTTAGTAGGGCAAGAATCGGGGCGAGCACCTTGGTGAACACCCTCGGTGCCGATGCCAGGCCAAAGGGGAGAGCCACCAATTGGTAGTGGTCTTCTCCGGCCGCAAAGTGCAGACATCTCTGATGCCTGGTGCATATGGGGACATGCAAGTATGCGTCCTTGATGTCCAAGGGTGCCGGAAAATCCTCCAGATGGAGGGCAGCGATAACAGAGTGAACCGACTCCCTCCGGAATCTTTGTACCTCCACAAAGCAATTAAGGGCCCTGAGATCCAAGATTGGACGAACCCCCTCCTTCTTTGGTACTATGAACAGATTTGAGTGGAATCCCTGAATCCGTTCCTGTACTGAAACAGGAATGATCACCTTGCGTATCAGCAGGTCTTGAACCGCCCCATATAGGGCTTCCCGACGAGTTGGCTGAAGCTGGCGGTTTAGAGGGAGAAAAATCTGTTCGGTGGGCAAGCGAGGTTGGGCTTGCGAAACCAGGGACGCTTCTTGTCCCTCAGCAGGCGCTTTATCGGCCTGGGATCATTTACTTGTCGCACTAAGCGGACAAAAGAACCGCTTGTGTGCGGTGAAAGAGAGCCCTTGCCAACGGCGTGGCTCCTTACCCTTTTTGGATTGTGGGAGCAGCGTGCTCTTACCTCCTGTGGCATCTTTAATAATGTCATCCAGGGATGCTCCAAAAAGTCTGTCGCCCTTAAAGGGCAAATCCATCAGAGCCTTCTTGGAAGATTGGTCCGCCGACCAACCTTTTAGCCAGAGCAGACGGCGCAACACCACTGTATAGCTTGAGGCTCTAGACAGCAGAAGAATAGTGTCCAAGGCTGATTCGCAGACAATTTTAAGGCCCTGTATCAACTGGTCGGCCATAGCCAACTCGTCCGAGGGAGCCTCATGTGCTTTAAACCCACGGAGCAGCATTTTTACCCCTTCAGTGAGTGTCAGAGACACCAGGGCCCCAACCACCGTTGGGCGCAAAGCCAAGCCCACCACCATGTATAGGTAGCGGGTGACCGCTTCAGCCTTCCTGTCCGCAGGGTCCTTGAAAGCAGGAGCCCTTTCCGCCGGAATTGTAGATACCCTGTTTAATCTGAACACCTAAGGGTCCACTATCGGAGGAGAGGTCCATCTTCTCAGGAAACTCTCCTCAAAAGGGTAACACACCGTCAAACTTCTTGGGGGCCGAAAACCTTCTGTGGTTTGTCCCACTCCTTGTATAAAAGCTTGTCTATAAAAGACGCACAAGGAAACGCCTTAGCAGTGCGGGTCGGCTTTACGGAACCCAAAAGAGACCGACGCCTCTGGCGTTTCTGCAGGCTCCTCTATCTTTAGAGTATCCCGCACTGCGGTGATAAGGTCACCTATCAGAGCCTCCGCTATCTTTAGAGTATCCCGCACTGCGGTGATAAGGTCACCTATCAGAGCCTCCGCATCAGAGTTGTCCCCAGAAGATGGCGGGGGGAGGGGGCACTTTTTACCCCCCGTGTTCCCACGCGCCGCTTCCACCTTGGCAACAAACCAGGATGCTGACATAACGTCTACTGACACAGCGGGTGCAGAAGCACCAGATGCCAATACAGGTGTATCAGGGGGAGAAGCGTCTGCTTCTGATGCCATGCTGACCCAAGCACCTGACACAAGGACTCCAGTCAAGGTACCAACAGCCCACCCTCCTAGCTGTCGCAGAGACGAGGGACCCCCCAGAGGACTCACCACCCTTAGAACGGTCACCGTTACTGCTGCCGTCTATCTCTCGCCTGAGTTGCTCTTTCCACAGCTGCCTGTGTCAGTCTGACCCTCCGTCAGCATGTGTCTGTTTATTTTGTGCCGGTAAAATGCACACTAGAGGCCAGAGACCTCCACAAAATGGCCACCAAGCGGCCGTGCTGAAGAACGGTGTGGACCACAAGAAAATGGCCACTGAGCGGCAAATAGAGCCAAGCAGGCGTGGACCACAAGAAAATGGCCGCCGAGCGGCAGATAGAGGCCAAAACGGGCACGGACAACAAGAAAATGGCCGCAGACAGCATGGAGGGAGAAACACACAGGTAAGCAAAAACTGACACTCTTAATGGCAGCCCACTAGCACACCAGAAGCAGACGTACAGCGCAGTTCCCGCTCCAGATGGAGCCCCCCCAGGTGAACCCCCGGGCCCCAGCAGCCAGCCTAAGCTCGCAGAGCCCAGGGAGGAGGAAAGGAAGGGAGAGAGGAAAGAAAGGGTAAAACCACTTACTTGATCTCTCCAGGAATGTCCAGCTATGTCCTCCTGCCAAAGCAGGGGAAGCTACTTACCCTCCCTGCCTGGATTATGCTGGAAACATCCCAGACAGACCATCTTCAACGCGGTTACGGAGGTGAATGTCGGCCCGGCATGCTGTGATTCAGCCATAGAGACCGGTCATATGCATGCCCTGGAGCGCGAAGCTCACCGGCCACCCGTTGAGCGACGGGCATGTTGTGGAAAACCCAGCGCGTAGCTAGGGTCAGCACAGGCTCGATGGCCGATACTGGTGAGAATACAAGGATCTGAGATCCAGTCTGTCACCCAGTCGGCAGTTGATCGAGGATCGCAGGAACAAAAAATCTTAGAAAGAATAGAAAAAAAACCCCCCAGACCTATGGGCCCGAAGGGAGCCATGTCCTTCTCTTATGCTAGGCAGAAAATAACTGATCTGCTTAGTGCAGGCCGAGGGGATATAGCCAGTAGGACCGCCCCCTGGACGGGGCTGTTCAGCTTTGAAGTTGTTAACACTTTCTGCCTAGTCACTCCTGAATGAAGGCTAATACCCACTTACCCACTTTGTCAAGATTAAGGCTGTGTCCGTCCATGAACGAAAGAGTCTTGTTAAGAGTGTGAACCCAGATGGACACAAAATCTTTCAATTCAGATCATTATTACAAAATTACCTAAATGTAAAGAACGTAAAAGAAATATGATAGTGGGGGCGTGGCCTGGCGTTACATGGAGTAGGACGCAAGCAGAAGAGCTCCGCTCATTAATCCTACTATCCACGGCATCCTTCATCCCACAAACGCTGTTTCGCCTCAGGAACCATCCCCGGGGTCACCCCAGATCCCACATTACATGTCGCCGACGAAAGCGCAAAAATCGGCAGCTGCCAGGCTCGAGCAATACCGCCGACAGGAGAAGGCACCGATGGAGGAAGATGGCGGACAGGATAAGGTCAGTGAGGAGCGCGCGGTGGGAGAAACTGACAAACTCCTAGAAGCAATAACGCTATGTCGCACCTCGCTCACAGCTCAAATAGAGGAGGTGAAGGTGGACATATCCCTCATCAGGCAGGACTTTCAGAAGCTGCGCGGCAGGGTTAAGGAGACATAAACCCGGGTAGGCCTCGTGGAGGATGCACTACCACCACTCCAGGCCTGCACGGACCGCATGCAGCGGCAGATACATCAGCTTTTTACTAAGCAGGACGATATGGAGAACAGGATTAGACGATGTAATTTACGCCTGATCGGTCTCCCAGAAGGGGCAGAGGGGAAGGATCCAACTACGTTCCTGGAGCAATTGCTCATCACTACATATGGCAGGGAAGCCTTCTCCCCCATGCTAGCTGTTGAACGCGCACACCGCATGCCAGCCAGACTTCCGCCGCAGGGTGCACCCCCTTGCACCTTTATTGCCAAGTTACTTAATTATAAAGATCGAGACGCGGTGTTGAGGCTATCCAGAGAAAGAGGCAATATTCCCTTTGGAAATGTCAGGATTGCCATATTCCCAGACTTCTCGGCTGAAGTACAGCGCCGACGACAGAATTTTATGGAGGCTAAAAAGAGATTGCGCCTGCTACACATAAAATACGCCATGTTATTCCCAGCAAAACTGCGAGTGGAGCATGATGGTAAAGTCTCCTTCTTTGAAGACCCGGAGGAGCTGATAGCATGGATTGAACGCAGAGCGGCCCCAGAAGAGGCGGACTGACCAAGCTGTGAGTACATTACTATTGCCACGGATGCAGCTCCTATCGTATGTTAATACTGACATTCTAACCCTGTCCACATTGCCGTATGTGAGCGGCCTGCAAGTCTGGCTAATTTCACCTATTGATGCATCTGTGTAACTCTCACAACAGACCCCCTGAATGCGTTGAGCCTACATCTAGACTGTTATTACCTGAAAGAATGCATCTCTGACACACTCCTGACAATGTGGGTTAACACCCCTATCTTCTTGATTAACCTATCTTCGTCCCCCAATGGGAGACGCGATACGCATAGCTACAATGGTAGCTGGAGCTCGGGACTGTAGGAGTCCTACCTTCCAAATGTAAAGTGCAGCGGGAGTTGCCCCTGCGCATTGTTGTGACATGCAGCCCTTGGTCTTTAGGTCTGAGCGAATCCATATCTACGTATGGTCTAAAGAATCCGCACACCCGTATACGCAGCGTGAGGATTGTGTTGAGGTCGGGAGAACATTCTGAGTATGACAAGGGAGTACTCAAGCTGTCAAAATACCCTGAAGACAAGTTCGACCCACGATATGGTTTTTGCTGGGCTGCAGGTCAAGTTTTGGTTTGGGAAAATGCCCGCGCCAGTTGGGGAGGGTGCAGGGCGGGGAGGGGGGGGGAAGTTAACGGTTTTTATGCACTCAAAAACTCAGAGTACAGAGGACTCACAGGTAATCCAGAACTGTTTCCTTGATACACGTTATGACTATACTGTATTTTTGATATTCATCCTTCAATATTTATTTAGTTCTTGTTTAAATGGCATCACTTAAGTTTCTTACCTGGAACGTGAGGGGTCTCCGAGACAACATTAAACGCTCGGCGGCCCTCACGTTCCTGAAAAATCAGAGGGCGGATGTTGTTGCCCTGGTTGAAACCCACATCGAGGGTTCACTACAACGGACACTTAGGAGGCCATGGGTGGGATGGATTTACCACTGTGTATTCATCCCACTCTAGGGGGGTGTCTGTGCTGATTGCTAAATCAGTCCACTTTGAGTTGAGTGAGGTCTGCACAGACCCTATGGGGCGGTATGTATTTGTTTCTGCAAAAATATATGGGGAACCCTTCCTTATTCTGGCCTCGTATGTCCCTCCCCCATTCTCCACCACTACCATTACAGAAGGCCTCAAATTCATAACTAGATACCCGACTGCCCAGGTGGTATGGATGGGAGACTTTAACACCACGTTAAACGACGACTGGGATAGGCTAAGGACTACCCCGACTACATCAGGGGCAAGGGGCGACTCCAGACTCTCCAAGATTATCTCCTCATTCAACCTAACAGATTCATGGAGATTTAGATACCCGCAGAAGCGCTGTTACTCTTGTTTCTCCTCCACACACAACTCAATGTCGAGGATAGACTTTATTTTTGTATCACAGAGGCTTGCCCCACGCCTCGTGGAGGCATCTTTTGGTCCCAGACTGCTATCAGACCATAACCCATACACCATTACTATTAGTATGCCTTTAGACAAACCGATTAGGACGTGGCGCTTGAATCCCTTTTGGTTATCCTTACTGCCAGAGGACAGTACACTGGACGGAGAGCTAGGCAGATTTTTCATAGAAAACATGAATTCGGCGTCTTTTGCTGCAGTGTGGGACTCTTTCAAGCTATTTGCTCGCTCCGCCCTACAAACACATATAAACCAAATTAAATCTACCTCCTCAGCAGCTCACGACAAGGCAATCTTAGAACTAGCCCAGTCAGAACAGAAATATAGGGAAAACCCATCCATTCACCACGCTGACATAATAAAACTACACAACAGAGTAGTGACACAATTACAGTATGAGAAAGCTAAACAGAAGCTGTTTTTCAGCAAACAGAAGTATTTTGAAAATGGGGAAAAGGCAGGTAAACTCTTGGCCTATCTCGCTCATGGTGAGGTTAGGCCACCAGTGGTCATCACATTACAGGATCCACAGGATGGGCCGGTCTCTGACCCCAACATTGTCGCCTCTAAATTCAGAGAGTTCTACAAAGAATTATACACATCCACGACCCAGGGGGATTTGTCTTCGATGTTCCAGTTCTTGGAATCGGTCCAATTCCCTCAAGTGTCCCAGGAACAGAGAGATATGCTAGAAGCCCCCCTCACCCTGAAGGAAATAGTAGGAGCGATAGCAAGTTTCGCCAACTCTAAGGCCCCGGGCTCGGATGGCCTACCCATAGAGTTCTACTCACACTTCTCCGACACGATCTCGCCCAAACTACTCTCCCTATACAATGATATGTTTGAAGCATTCACTCTCCCCCTCTCTATGACAGAAGCCACGATAGTTCTTATACCTAAACCCGGTAAAGACCCAGGTATCCCAGACTCTTATCGCCCCATTTCTCTTCTCCAGGCGGATGCAAAAATTTTGTCCAAAATACTCGCGCTCCGCCTTAACCAGGTAGTCCTCTCTTTAATACATGTAGACCAAGCAGGCTTCATGCCAGGCCGCAATACTTCATTCAACCTTCGGAAATTGTTTATCAACCTCCAAGCTCCCCATGATAATGCTGGATCCAGGGTGGTAGTCACCCTGGATACAGCCAAGGCGTTCGACTCCTTGGAATGGACTTATCTCTGGAAATGCCTGGAGGGATATGGCTTTGGCCCGAGATTTGTTCGGTGGCTACAGCTCTTATACCAAAACCCGAAAGCCAGGGTGGTGGCTAATGGATGGCCCTCCTCGCAGTTTGACCTCGGCAGAGGTACGAGACAGGGCTGCCCGTTGTCCCCTCTTTTGTATACCCTGGCTGCAGAGCCCTTGGCCATATCTATCAGGGCAGACGAGGAAATCGAGGGCCTTCAAATGGGTCCTCTTATTGAAAAAATAAGTATGTACGCGGATGACACTCTTCTATATTTGGCGGATTCTGGCCCCTCACTATCCAATGCCCTCACCACGATTGAAAGATTCGGACAATTCTCGGGACTTAAAATCAATTGGGGTAAGTCCCAAATTCTTCCAATTGACAGTTTCCCCCCCCCCCTGAATCCCAAGCTAATTTACAGTTGCAAAGGGTTGAGACAATCAAATATCTAGGAGTACATACCTCTAAATACCCGGCGGACTATATTAAGCTTAATGTAGAACCACTGTTTCCCTTAATTAAAAATAAGATACAGGTGTGGTCCCGCTTACCACTGGGGGTCTGGGGTCGTATCAACCTTATAAAAATGATTTTACTTCCAAAAATCCTTTATGCACTTTGGCATGCCCCGATTTACATACCGCTTAAGTACTTTAAAATAATCGAAACACTTCTTAAACCCTTCGTGTGGGGGAAGAGTAGACATAAGCTCACTTGGCATACACTCATAAACCCCACGGATATGGGGGGCACGGCACTACCTGACCTGAATAGATACTACATAGCATCCCAACTTTCCCAACTCTATCATATTGACAAAGTAGATAAGGACAGGTTTCTCCAACTTTTGAACTCCAAAAAGACCCAACCGACAAACGACCCGATATACTCCGTCATCATTGGGGGAGGAACGAAACCAGACAGGGATTCCCTCACCGGTCACTATGAACGAATATGGGACTTAGCAATATCCAAACTGAACGTCCCCCTCCTCAACGACTACACTCCATTATGGTACAATAGGACATTGCAACATTTTTTTGATTTTCATGAGGCTAGCCTTTGGATTAAACAGGGAATTTTTTACGTACACCACCTTATTGAAAATGGGTTGATTAAATCATTTGACACGCTAAAAACTGATTTTGCATTACAAGACCACATGCTATTCAGATATGTTCAACTACGACATGTGACACGGGCACAGTTCCAGCAGTCTCTTCCGACACCTACCCCTAATCCTATCATTGCTGTGGTTAAAGGAAAGGATCCCAAAAAACTAATTTCTTGCTTCTACAGCATGCTCGGCGCACTACCCTCAGCTAAAATAGCATATGGATTGAAACCTAGATGGGAAAGGGATCTGGGTCCACTTGAGGATGAGGAGTGGGAGGAGGCCATGGAAACTAGTAAGCAAGTGTCCCCCAAGCTTTCTGACAGATTGTCTCAATTATACATCTTACATCGGGCCTACCTCACCCCACTTAGGGTAGCTAAATACAAAAAAGATCAAACTATCACCTGCCCCATGTGTAATGCGGCCAATGGAACCTTCTTTCATCTCATTTGGGCTTGCCCAAAATCGCAGGGATACTGGCAACAGCTGGTGACGTTCCTCCATGACAATATGGGCTCCCCGCTGGCATTGGACTCTAAACAATGCCTCCTGGGGATTTTCCCAGTCGGGATTGATAGGCACACCAGGACATTCCTGCAGGAGACTTTGTTTTCAGGCAGGAAGGTGCTGGCGAAGAGGTGGATGAGGCCTCAACCACCTACCTTTTCAGAATGGCTGAGGGAGGTGAATGCTTCCCTCCCATACAAAAAAATCCTATATATAAACAGGGGTTGCCCGGAAAAGTATTACAAGATCTGGGATCGGTGGCTCCAGGATTCGGGTACATGCACCTGAGGTGGTGAAAAAGTTAATAAAAATGTAATATCCCCCTTTTTTTTTTTGATTATATGAAGGGGGGGAAAGGAATAGAATGACGTTATTCATCCTTCTGTGTATGATGTATACCTGTGATTTAGTCCCAATAACGTGTACATTCATGTTGTAACTATTATGTACCTGTACTCAATAAAAACCCTTTTTTGAGTGAAAAAAAAAAAAGAAATATGATAGTAAAGAATTACCAAATTGGTCTTGCGTGATTCAGAATGGTGAGGAAACGTGGCTTAATGTAGTCATAGTAGCCCATATTTTTATGTTCCTCCTGGCACCACACCATTTCTGCATTGCCATATTTCTCAACTTCTTCTTTAACCAAGTCAAATGGGAATGGTGATATCTGCAATGTAGGGAAATCCCTCAATAAGTTGAAAAAAATCATGATATATCTACTAGACCTTCTATATCAACTGGCTGCATACAAGAATGATGTGTACTGCTCATTGGCAACCAATTAGGCTCAAATATACCATAGAAAAAAACAGGTTGGAAACTACCATTTGAACATGACTGGTTGCTATAAAGAAAATTCTTATGCAAGATAAATAAGGTCCAATATTAACAGAATGCTACCATGATATTTTAAACATGATATTTTTTTATATTTAAAATAAATTTATGATACAATTTTATCTACAGACAATATAACCACACTTGAGCTCATTAACAATAGTCAATATTTTACAAAAATAGCAGTATACATGTAATTCCTACATTGGGGCTAAATTAGGGAATAGAGACTGTTAACTTATCAGAGTTAATCTTTCCTTAACTCAGTAAATAATGTGAAGTTGTGTTCACTCTGAATGCACAATGTGCAGGGGAAAAAAAAAAAAGACTTTCTTGCATGTAAATGGATGGCTGAAATGAACAAAGCTTTGCCTTATTTGCCAAGCTCAGTGAACATTCGCTTTGCTAAACGTCTTTATACCTTTAGTGTAAATCAATCCTAAAATGTTAGCATGACTGCTAAATGTAATACCTGAAATGTAATTTCCCCAAGCAGCTATTTACAAGCATGGCTGGAAATATAGAAGTAGAAAGTTACAAAACAGGTAGACAACCAAGATATGCACCTTACACTTCCATGTTTCAGAATAAGCCATCCTCTTGAACAGTAGAGTACCTATTTGTGGAAGTGGTCAATAACCATTAAACACCTATCCTGATGGTTTTCTAGACTTCTTGAAGCTGGTACATTTACACTGCTTTGCAACTTATGATATCATCATATAATGTCCAACATGGGCCAACCAGCAGCCAAATACTGGCAAGGGGTGCTGAAGGCTTGACATGCATGCCACCCTATATTTTTCTATTTCAAATACAGTTGTGCTCATAAGTTTACATACCCTTTTCTTTCACTCATGGTTAGTGTTTGGCTGAAGCCATTTATTATCAATCAACTGTGTTTACTCTTTTTAAATCATAATCACAGAAACTACCCAAATCACCCTGATCAAAAGTTTACATACCCTGGTGATTTTGGCCTGATAACATGCACACAAGTTAACCATCCTCACCTATAATCTATTTGCTTGTAATTAGTGTGTGTGTGTGTGTGTGTGTGTGTGTGTATATAAAAGGTCAATGAGCTTCTGGACTCCTGACAGACCCTTGCATCTTTCATCCAGTGCTACCTTCACTCACATTTCTGGATTCTGAGTCATGAAGAAAGCAGAAGAATTGTCAAATGATCTGTGGGAAAAGGTAGTTGAACTGTATAAAACAGGGAAAGGGATATAAAAAGATATCCAAGGAAATGAGAATGCCAATCAGCAGTGTTCAAACTCTAAATCAAGAAGTGGAAAATGAGGGGTTCTGTTGAAACCAAACCATGGTCAGGTAGACCAACTAAAATTTCAGCCACAACTGCCAGGAAAATTGTTCGGGATGCAAAGAAAAACCCACAAATAACTTCAGGTGAAATACAGGACTCTCTGAAAACATGTGGTGTGGTGTGGCTGTTTCAAGATGCACAATAAGGAGGCACTTAAAGAAAGATGGGCTGCATGGTCGAGTCACCAGAAAAAAACCATTACTACGCAAATGCCACAAAGTATCCCGCTTACATTACACCAAACAGCACAGAGACAAGCCTCAAACCTTCCGGCACAAAGTCATTTGGAGTGATGAGACCAAAATTTTGCTTTTTGGCCACAACCATAAATGCTACATTTGAAGAGGAGTCAACAAGGCCTATGAGGAAAGGTACGGAGGTGGATGGATCGCTGATGTTTTGGGGATGTGTGAGCTAAAAAGGCACATGAAATTTGGTCAAAATTGTTGGCAAGATGAATGCAGTATGTTATCAAAAAATACTGGAGAACATTTGCAATCATCAGCCAAGAAGCTGCGCTTGGGATGTACTTGGACATTCCAACATGACAATGATCCAAAACACAAGGCCAAGTCGACCTGTCATTGGCTACAGCAGAATAAAGTGAAGGTTCTGGAGGGGCCACCTCAGTCTCCTGACCTCAATATCATTGAGCCACTCTGGGGAGATCTCAAACGTGTAGTTTATGCAAGACAGCCCAAGAGTTTATAGGAACTGTAGGCTTTTTTTTTGTAAATTATGTTTTTATTGGTTTTTACACAGTACAGAAAACAACACTCCACACAACGTGGAGACAGCCGGCCACAAAATTTGCCGGTGCATACAATCATAAAACAGAACACAAATTATCACATTAAACCTGTGACACTCCCAACCCCAACTAACAAAGTATACCTCCCCCCTTGCCTAGATAGGAACACAGATGTCACGGGCCACCTACCAGAGGCGGCCCGCTATGATTCAGAAGTACAGTCCAGTAGCTCCCTGTAAAAACAAATTGGATAGAGCACATTAAATCAGTTCCCCCCTCGCCCCCAAACCCCCCCCACCCAGACATAGGACAACAGGAAAGGAGACACTACCCCATCCCTACAAGTTTAATAAATCAATCAGATGCCATATCTATAGTAGCCATCCAACCCCCCCAAACCTTGTCAAATTTAGTCAGTGCCCCCCTACTCAAATAAGTGGCCTTATAAAAGGGTATTGCTTTATTGACCAGCGCTTTCAACGCGTCAACAGTAGGAGCTAAAGAACTCTTCCATGATAGGATGATGCGCTTTTTAGCGTAGTACAACAAAAGCATGAGTAAGGTTCGTATAGCCCTGGTAGTGGCCAGGGGTTCAACCAGATGTAGAAGACAAACCTCAACAGACATGGGGATAGATATGGAGGTGACCGACCTAATACAGTCAGCAAAGGCCTGCCAGTAGTGTTTGATTGGAGGACATTCCCAAAAGATGTGCATAAAGGTGGCGAAGGGTGCAGAGCATCTCCAACAGAAAGAGCTCTGCGTCCCATACATCCTTGCCAGTCTTGCCGGAGTAAGATAAACTCTGTGCAGAAACTTATAAAGGATCAGTCTGTCCCTACTCGAGACCAAATATTGAAAAGCAGTCCCCCACATGTCATCCCAATCATCTCTGTCCAACCCCGGGGCCACAGCCTCCAAAGCCCCTCTGCAGGGTCTGAGTAGGAGAGTAGTCTCTGGGAACAGGTCTCTGTAAAAACTGGAAACTGGTTTAGGTAGGGATTCACTGCGCGTCAATAGCTCAAGATCACTGGGCTCCAGGCTAAGGGTCCCCCCAAACTGTGATTGAAAGGCATGCCTTAACTGCAGATACCTGAAAAAGTGAGAATTAGGTAAATCGTACTTTTGTTTTAGTTCATCAAAGGACAATAGGGTACCATCGGACACAACATGGGCAAAAAGCTTAATTCCATACCCCGTCCAAACCACCGGGTCCGGGTAGCAGAAAAAATGTGGTAAGTTGGGGTTCCTCCACAAGGGGAGACTAGGCGATAATCTAGTGGAGCTAGGTGACCGCAATCCCTGGACCACAGCCCAGGCCCTCATCACTGAGCGCATGGAGTGCGTCAAGGGGTAGGGAGTCTTCAGGCCCCTGTAGACCAAATGAGACAATGCCTCATAAGAGCCCACACAGGCAGCCTCCAGGGATACAGATGTGTCATCCGGAGGAACAGTTAACCAGCGGTGGGCCACCGTTAATTGCCCAGCCAAAAAATATTTGTGGAAGTTAGGGACTGCAAGCCCTCCCTCCCCACATGGCTGCTGCAAGATCGCCAATTTAAGGCGAGGGATGCCTCCCTGTCACAAAAAGGAGGAAATCATGGTATCAATGGATTTAAAAAGGGATTTGGGAATCCACACTGGAGAATTTCTAAGGGTATACAACAATAATGGCAGAATTTTCATCTTAATCAGGTTGATTTTCCCTATGAGGGACAAGGGGAGATTTTTCCAAGCCTGAAATTTTTTAGATATTGTAATGAGTAGCGGGGAGATATTAAGATTACAAAGTCCGTCACAGAGTTAGTGATCTGAAGCCCTAAGTATTTAATTCGGGAGACCCACTGCAAAGGAACAATAGGATCAGCCTGATCAGGGACGGGGTGGGAACCCAGGGGAAGTATCTTAGACTTAGTCCAGTTAACCCGGAGCCCAGAGACTGTAGCAAATTTTTCCAAAAGTGACAACGCAGCCCGTAGAGAAGGCCCAGTATCTCTGATAAACAGTACCAAGTCGTCCGCATAAAGTGCTGTGGTTTTAATTAGGGTGCCTACACAGATGCCCTGGATTTGGGAGGAAGAGCGTAACGCAATCGCCAAAGGCTCCATGACGAGAGCAAACAGGCCGGGTGAAAGTGGACACCCCTGTCTGGTGCCCCTGGACACCGGAAAAGTCCCAGACACCCCTCCATTAAAGCGGAGGGCCGCAAGCGGGTGATCATACAACAGCGAAATCCATTTAAGGAACCTGGGGCCAAACCCCATGCGTTGTAGGACATAGGTCATATAACCCCAATCAATGGAGTCAAAGGCCTTCTCCAGGTCAAAGAACACCAGAGCCCCCCCGAAGACACCTCAGCCCCCAACTGTGTGTGGGTAAACACCCGTCTCAGGTTTATATCAGTGGCTTTCTGGGGCATGAACCCGGTCTGGTCAGGCGATACCAAGTGGTGTATAATTTTCATCAGTCTTTTGGCAATCATCTTGGTGAGGATTTTCAGATCCATATTTAAGAGCGCTATGGGCCTATAGAAAGAACAGCAGAGAGGGTCCTTATCGGGTTTGGGGAGTAACACAACATGCGCCTCATAGAAATATGCCGGGAGGTCTCCTAAGTCAAAACAGTCACTATAGAGTCTTAAGAGTCTGGGGGATAAAACATCTAAATACTGCTTATACCACTCTGCTGGGAGTCCATCCGGGCCCGGCGACTTAGAATTAGGGAAAGATGCAATGGCAGACGTCAATTCTTTGCCCGTGAAGGGGGCCCTCAAGGCTGGCCACCACCTCCTCGGACAACTCTGGGATCTGAAGGGGACCCAGCAGGTCAATCAGTTCCCGGTGGTCATACGGCGGGATAGCTGAATAAAGTTCTGAATAATAGGACACAAAGGCCTGCATTATGCCCTCACTATCCCTTACTATGGTCCCATCAGGGGAAGAGACGCATGGGACGACGGCATGTGCCCTAGTGTCTGCAGAGAGGTACGCCAACAGCTTCCCATTCTTATCGCCCCACTCAAACAATTCCTCAGCCCTACTCTTGCGAGTGCAGTGGGCCAAGTCCTGAAAATGTACCAGAAGGGCCCTCCTGGCCATTTGCAGCTCAATCAGAGAAGCTGGGGAAGGCGCATCGGCATGCCTCTGTGCGCACAGAATTTCATGGGCCTGCAACTCCTCAGATTTTGAATTTTTCTCCATCCTAGCAGCCTTTATGGCCGACACATATGCCCCCCGTGTGGACGATTTAAACGCGTCCCACACTACCGGCCCACCCGCTGAGCCCTCATTATGCTGCCAATATTCCTGCAAATGAGGTGAAACCAGGGCCTCGACGGAGGGCTCGACCACCCAACCAGGGTGTAGCCTCCAAACCCTCCTGCGGCCCCGAGCGGCACAGGTCATTGCCACCCACAAAGGGGTGTGGTCAGAAAGACCCCCCGCCAGATAACGGACCTCCTCAACGTGGGGCAAAAGAGCAGGGTTGGCAAACGCCAAATCAATGCGGGAAGAGGAGGTACTGACGTGGGAAAGATAGGAGTAACCTCTCTCACCAGGATGTTTCCACCGCCAGACCTCCTCTAACGCCGCAGCGTCTGCCCAAAGCCCCAGGTCAAGGTTTCGCACCCTATTGGGGTTTGAGGAATACAAGGAGTAATCAAGAATGTTATTAAAATCCCCAGCCACAAATAGCCTCAGGGGGCCAAATGTGGCAACCTTGTCCAGGACCTGATAGAGAACCTCATTTTTAAAGGGAGGGGGGACATAAACATTAACAATTGCAATTAATTGAGACTCAACAGTTAGGACCACAATGGCATAACGGCCACCAGGATCCGTCACCACATGTTCAATAGCACATACCAGTTTCATATAGATTAAAATAGCCATCCCTCTCGCATAGGAGGAGTAGGTGGAGTGAATAGCCCTCTGTATCCAGTTCCTGTTAAGGGACAGTATCTTAGAGCCCATAAGGTGGGTCTCTTGTAAAAGGATAATATGGGGACCAAGGGTTTTAAGATATTGCAGGACCAGCGAGCGTTTAAACTTAGAGTTCAACCCACGGACGTTCCATGAGATAAGTGTAAGGTCGCTCATTACGTTGGAGAGAATATAAAATGAGGGAAGGAGAATAGCACCAGACAGGGAAGGCCGGAGGGGGGAGAACCTGAACACAGAGAGCCACGGATCACCCTATGACAGCAGTTACACAATAGGAACCATACTAGGCAAGGTAACCACCCATCTGCACCAGCCTGTGAAGCAGGGCGCAAACGGGGTAAAAAAAACCAAACCAAACAACAAGAAAAAAAGAAGAAAAAAGAAAAACAGTCCAAAAAATTTACAGTTC
Source organism: Rana muscosa (assembly GCA_029206835.1). Lineage (NCBI taxonomy): Eukaryota > Metazoa > Chordata > Amphibia > Anura > Ranidae > Rana > Rana muscosa. Next base: position 25,837,032 of record CM055123.1, on the reverse strand, counting down.
AAAATCCCAACGCCCTGTTTGCTCTAGGCGAACCAAACCAAAAACACGCCCGAGAAACTTTATTCCCAAGAACCAGAAAAACAGTAGTGGACAGTTCAGAGAGTTCATCCACTCAGTAGGGGGTCACTCCAGTGGACACGTAGTACCATCCAGCAGGGCTCCCGATGATGAACGAACCAAAGACCCCAGATAATAGACACAGTTCCCTCCCCCGAAAAGGCAGGTGCAGCTAAATGACCGCACAGTATCGGATATTCATTTGGGCAACAAGAACCACCTGTCCCAGCAAGGGGACACGCAGTCCCAGAGTCAGGAATCACAACCAACATGCCACTTGCACACATCCCTAGGCAATGGAATCTAGCCATTCTGCCGCTTCCACAGGGGAATCAAAAAATCTTGAAGAGCCATGGTGAATAACCTTCAGACGACTCAGATACAGCACACTGTAGACCAGGTTCTTCTCCCTCAATCGCTTGCGGACATCCGTGAAAGAGCGCCTCTTCCTCTGTAAGTCCGGAGAAAAGTCAGGATCTAGATGTATGGTAGCATTATCATGTTTCAATTCCTGATGCTTGCGAGCCTCCGCCAGGATCAGATCCCTGTCTCTGAAGTTGAGCAGGCGGACCAGAAATGCACGCGGCCATGCGCCGGCAGGCCTCCGACCAGTGGGCACTCTGTGGGCACGTTCCACAACATACACCGGTGACAGGTGCTGCAGGCCAAGGAGTTGTTTAAAAAAAGCCTCCGCAAAGACAACAGGGTTGGGGCCCTCCGCGCCCTCAGGTAGCCCCACCACTCGCACATTATTGCGCCTGAGGCGATTCTCTGCTTCTTCAGAGCGCGCCATAAGAATTTTAACCTGCTGCTGCAGTTCAGACACAGAGTGCAATGTGGAGGCAGTGGTATCTTCCACAGCAGATATGCGTTGTTCTGCTTCAGTAAGGCGGCCCCTGAACTTGTCCATGTCCTGCCTAATAAGCCCACATTCTATGGTCAGGGTATCAAACTTACCCTCCACAGAGGCCTTACTGTCTGCGATGGCCGCCAGGATCGCCGCGGTGGACTGCTCCCCCAAGGGTTCCGGATCCTCACGAGATGCTGCCGAGGCTCCCTCCAGAGCAGATGTCCCGAGAGCCGCCATCCCCGGGTCCGTCTGCACCGCGATAGAGGTCAGAGACAGGGAGATGGCAGGGAAGATGGCCGCCGCACGAGTGACTGGCGGAGAGAGCTGAGAGGATTTTGCAGCTGCCTTCTTTGCCAATTTGCGTTTCCCAGTCATGGGGAGGACCGGGGTGTCCCCCCAGACCACAGCCCGGTGTTTGCTGAGCAGGATGGCAGGGGGAATAGAAGGATTCAGGTGGATTAACTGGACGGATGGCGGGAGCCTCTGCTGCACACGTCCTTCTTCACTCACATCGCGGCCACGCCCCTGTAGGCTTTTTTTTAATGAAAATTTTCATAGGCGTTACAGAAAGTACAATAACAAACATGTGTAAACAAATATACTTGATTTCAAGGAAGTATCAGAGTTCAGTCACTTGTAAAGAAACAAACCAATAGTCAGTGCCCAATACTCTTATACTGTAATAGGTCTGAACAGAAAATCCCCAGAGTTCCCTGGAGATTTTGCCAAGGCATATTTAATTAGAGAAAGATTGCAGCAGTGCATTATAAACCTATTAGTGCTATTATGGGATGGGACCAGTGTAAGAGAGCATAAGGTAGTATATGGTTGTACTATAGGTCATGTAAAGAAGATTGGTAGCGTCCGACCCCAGATCGGCTCACTACTCCAACTCTTCCCTTATGTGAGATTGATATGGGAAAAGGGGTGGAAAAGAAGAGGAAAAAGGAGAGCACAGGGTAGGGGGGTGGAGAGAAAAAGGGGGGGTGTGGAAGGTGGGCCCCCAGGGGGTTGTGTGGGGAGGGGGTGAAAGAACCACCAGCTACCCTAACTGTAGGCTTTTTGCCACAAGGAATGGGCAGCTTTACCATCTGAGAAGATAAAGAGTCTCATCCACAAATACCACAAAAGACTTCAAGCCGTCATTGATGTTAAAGGGGGGGTGTTGGGAAACTGAAATTTCTACACATCTGTGTTTACAACCAAGATCAGATGGCACTTGCCGTCCCCAAAGTTTGCATAGCAAAGAAAGGCTTGTCTCGAGGCCCCCTGGTGTGTTGGAAGCTTCAAAGAGTTTAATGACAATGAACTGCAAGTCTGTCCCCAGTAACCAAGTTGTAATTTACTGGAGGAAGGACTGCTCTGTGAGCAATGATTGGGTCAAAATGCAAATGGGTTGGCAAGGGACGGAGTTCGAATGAGTAATGAGTGAGTTTTTGTAAAAAGGGTTTGTAAGAATGAATTCAGCCCCTTCTGACCTAAGACCTTGCTGAAACCACATGGATCTCTGGAGGCCTAATAGCAGCCTGTTGGTTCGGGCCTAACTCCATGAGGCTTGCTGGAGCCTCCAATCTAAGTGATATCTGAAACCAGCCGATGAAGAGTATCTGGGGAAATGTGTTGAGTATATTATTAGAGTTGTTATAGACTGTACCTGATATCTGTTACGATATGTTTCCTATAGTAGGTGCCGCCGACATTGTATATTCATCGCGATCCTATCGCGGAGATTTTCGGCGACAGGGTGGCGACACATCTCGTGCTCGCTGCAATAGCGAGGAGACGCGGCACTGTAATGAGCGGGGATCCGATGTGGATTCCCGCCAATACCAGGCACTGCGTTTGGTATGAATCCTGAGCGGGAACTCCACGCCAATTTTTAAAGAAAAAAACGGCATGGGTTCCCCCTCCAGGAGCATACCAGGCCCTTGGGTCTGGTCTGGATTTGAAGGGGAAACCCTATGCTGAAAAACGGCATGGGGGTTCCCCCCAAAATCCAAACCAGACCCTTATCCGAGCATGCAACCTGGCAGGCCGCAGGGGAAGAGGGGGGGACGAGGGGGGGACGAGAGAGCGCCCCCCCTCCTGAACCGTACCAGGCCGCATGCCCTCAACATGGGGGTTTGGTGCTCTGGGGCAGGGGGGCGAGCTGCGGCCCCCCAACCCCAAAGCACCCTGCCCCCATGTTGATGAGGACAGGGCCTCTTCCCGACAACCCTGGCCGTTGGTTGTCGGGATTTGCGGGCGGGGGGCTTATCGGAATCCGGGAGCCCCCTTTAATAAGGGGGCCCCCAGATCCCGGCCCCCCCACCCTATGTGAATGAGTATGGAGTACATCATACCCCTACCCATTCACCTGGTGGAAAAAAATGGCAATAAAAAGTATTTTATTGCACAGCTCCGGGGGTCTTCTTCCGACTTCGGGGGTCCCTGGTGTCGTCGCCGCGCTCTCCGGTTCTTTCTTCTGCCGGGCCACCGCTATCTTCTTCCAGCTCTTTTGCTAGCGGGGCCCGGTCTTCTCCGTCGCCTTCTTCCCTCTTCTCCTCTCCGATTCTTTCTTTCTTCTGCCGGGCCTCCGCTATCTTCTTCCAGCTCTTTTGCTAGCGGAGGCCCGTTCTTCCCCGTCGTCTCGTCCGGTTCTCCGTTGTCCTTCTGCCGGCCCCTCCACTATCTTCTTCCAGCTCTTTTGCTAGTTGAGGGGCCGGTCTTCCCGTCGTCGTCTTCTTCCCTCTTCTCCTCCTCGATGTTGACTCGTCGCTTCCTCTCGCAGTAATGCAAATCTTCGGGCTGCAGCGATTTATATAGGCTTCTCATGACGTCACAGTCAGCATGTGACTGTGACGTCATGGGAACATGTGACTGTGACGTCATGGGAACATGTGACTGTGACGACATGAGAAGCCTATATAAATCGCTGCGGCCCGAAGATTTAGCATTACTGCGAGAGGAAGAGACGAGTCAACATCGAGGAGGAGAATAGGGAAGAAGACGGCGACGACAGGAAGACCGGCCCCTTCACTAGCACAAGAGCTGGAAGAAGATAGTGGAGGGGCCGGCAGAAGGACAACGGAGAACCGGACGAGACGACGGGGAAGACCGGGCCTCCGCTAGCAAAAGAGCTGGAAGAAGATAGCGGAGGCCCGGCAGAAGAAAGAAAGAATCGGAGAGGAGAAGAGGGAAGAAGGCGACGGAGAAGACCAGGCCCCGCTAGCAAAAGAGCTGGAAGAAGATAGCGGTGGCCCGGCAGAAGAAAGAACCGGAGAGCGCGGCGACGACACCGGAGACCCCCGAAGTCAGAAGAAGACCCCCCGGAGCTGTGCAATAAAATAATATAAAAAGCTGTGTGGTTTTTTTTATTGCCATTTTTTTCCACCAGGTGAATGGGTAGGGGTACGATGTACTCCATACTCATTCACATAGGGTGGGGGGGCTGGGATCTGGGGGCCCCCTTATTAAAGGGGGCTCCCGGATTCCGATAAGCCCCCCGCCCGCAGACCCCAACAACCAACGGCCAGGGTTGTCGGGAAGAGGCCATGTCCTCATCAACATGGGGGCAGGGTGCTTTGGGGTTGGGGGGCCGCAGGTCACCCCCTGCCCCAGAGCACCAAACCCCCCATGTTGAGGGCATGCGGCCTGGTACGGTTCAGGAGGGAGGGGGGCCGCTCTCTCGTCCCCCCCTCTTCCCCTGCAGCCTGCCAGGTTGCGTGCTCGGATAAGGGTCTGGTTTGGATTTTGGGGGGAACCCCCACGCCGTTTTCCGGCGTTGGCTTACCCCTTCAAATATAGACCAGACCCAAGGGCCTGGTATGCTCCTGGAGGGGGAACCCATACCGTTTTTTTCTTTAAAAATTGGCGTGGAGTTCCCACTCAGGATTCATACCAAACGCAGTGCCTGGTATTGGCGGGAATCCACGTCGGATCTCCGTCTACCGGCAATGCGTGTCGCTCATCGTGAAAGGAACATTTTTTCCTTTCCCGATGACGAGACAGCTCGGCGCTGGCTCTCACGACGGAGCTCATAGGGTGTCAATCTCGTTGCTAGAAGCGGCGAGATTGACACAATATCGGCGGCACCTACTGTATTTTTAAAGGAAGTAAATATGACTTGTTTTACTAAGCAACTGTGTTTGTCTTTATACTATACAGTGTATCTTTAGGCCTAGCATTCTGATGGGCTAAACTAGCAAGCAAGGGACCATACAATTAATACATAGTTGCGATATATATATGTATGATAGATCACAATAGTATATATATATATTAATATATCGCGTTTCCAATATTTGTCACCCTACAAGAAGGCATGTTGAATGTATTTCAGCATAGAATCTACAAACCCTAATGTATTTTTTATTTCGAGCTTCCTTTTAAGCTAGAAAGAATCAAATAACTTAGGACTGAAGGACGTCTTTACCATGGATAAAGATTTGCGCAAAATCTGGTGAAATTTTTGACTACTGTATATTTATATGCAACGTTTATGGTATTGCTAATGCAAATTGTTATAGGCCTGTGTAGCTGGGTAAGTGGCCTGGCGAGTAGAGGGCTGATCACCCTTGGTTAGAAATCTACAGGATAAACCACAAATGTTTTTTTTTTTTTTTTTAGTTTTTTTTTTATTATTTTTTTTTACGTTTTTAATTTTTACCCACGTGCTGTTCCTAAAGAAGTTCAATGTGGCCTGCAATTTAAAAAGAGAGCACTGATTAAGAGTGTGCTCTGTAGAACTACAAGTTACAAGTTAGTTTTAAATAGCATGGTACAAGTTTTTTTTTTTTTTTTGGGTTGATTACTGTGTGAGGATTGTAAGCAGCTGTTGTAAAGGCAGGTAAAAGTTACTGTAAACAACCTTTTCGTTAGATCGGTTTGTTTGTCTGTAAAACAACTGTTCAAACAGATTAAACAGGTTTTCAGGATAGCTAGTTGCAGAGTTAACATAACAATGGATTTTCTTGAAAAATTCCTTAAGAATGGCGCTGTTCACTTTAATACCATACAAAGGAATGCGGTAAGACACCAATTCAATGACATCTTGGAGTATATAAAAGGTATGGTTAAAAAGGCAGATGCAGATATTCGTGATCGTATTGAACAATTAGTGACTGAGAACTGTGTATTGGAACAGAAAGTTGACATGTTGGAGGAAACTTGTAAACAGAGAGAAAGTTGCATTGTTTCTTTGAATCAGAGAGAGTCGGAGAATGAGCGTATTATAATACTGCTTAGGAAGGAATTAGCCGAATGTGCAATGGTGGAGGAAACCTCCGCACATGTTCAGTGCCCAGCAAAAATAGGGGTCAAGCAGCATACAGAAAAACCATATGCGGTGGTTGATGCAAGTAATATTGATAGGATAGAAACCAAGGTTGAAGATTTGAATAGAAGTGCGGTAACCACGTTGGAAAATGATTCGGGAGTGGAATCAGGGCAGACGTCTGATGAGTCCATCACTAGTGATTACTCCTCAGACGATGAAAGTGTAAAGTCTGTTCAGGTTAATGTTATGCAACAATGTGAGTCTCCGTCGCCTTATGCTCAGAAAAGGACCCATGCAGGGAGACCAACCCTTAAATGTTTTTTATGTAAAAGGGGGGGTCACATCGCCAGATATTGTTGGGCAGCGAATAACGACATAAAAAAAAATCTCAACACCCCAAAACGACCCCAAGGCGTTATGAAGTGTATTCGGTGAGATTGGGTAGCAATAGGCATAGGGGCCATAATACTCAATTAAGACAGGAAAGGCATTATTATGAAAAATGGAGGAAGCCACATGTTCATTAAAATCTTGCAATGGGTTGTAAACAATAGTAGCAGCCCTTAGGGAGCTGCAGGGATGGTGAGAATTTTCTGATTAATGTTTCTTTGCTATGAATAGTTAGTAGTTAGTACTTAGTTTCAATTTTTTTTTAATAACATTCCAATGTTTGCCCCCTGGACTAATCTACCATTCTGGCTTGTATGTGGTTGGATGCAAATGGCATTGCCATTTTTTTTCCTGAGTAATAGGACAAGGTTTTCCAATACTGCCTACTTAGTATAGGAAAATATGGCAAATGTTACCCTAGCATTACAATTAATGGGAAAATGCTTGGGGGACTTAAAAAGTCAATTGTTTCGATAATTGTGTGTAATAATCATCTTTGTGTTTTTTTTTTTTTCTAGAGACCAGGGAAGAAGTTAAACTGGTTTGGACACTAATGTTTGTGTTTTGTTTGCAGATCCTTCAAAGTGAAAACAACAGTGGGCAAATTTTGCAGAGCAGGGGTTAGGTTTTCACATGGTACCATGAGCTCATTAATTTGTAATTGTTTGCAAACAATGAAAAAAAATTAAACAATAGTCAGACATTAATGGAGTAAGGAGTTACAAATGAAGTTACAAATGTTGGGATGAAGTACAGATGTTGTTTTTTTTGTTTTCCCATTAACTAATTCTCTTCCAGATCGAAATGAGCACTTACTCCCCTCATGAGAAAAGTCCATGGATGTCTTTATCTAAAGTTGAGTGTTTGTCGTTATTTGATGATGATTGTCCTGCCATGTTGTTGTGTGTTGATGGCCAGATTTTTAATTTTTTAATTTTATTGATTTTCATTTTTTCAAAGAAAAATAAATGTTTTTTTTTTTTTAAATTTTTTTAATTTTAAATTTTTTCTCATTCATCTTCTTTCATTTTGTCTTTGTCATTTTTTTTTAGGATTTTTTTTTTATTATTAATTATTTTTAATTTTGGAATTTTTTTATTATTTTTTTACTTTCCATTTATTTTTTCATTTTTTTTTTTGTATTATTTTCAGTGTTTTTTTTTATATTGTTTCATCTATTTTATTTTTGGTTTCGTTCAGGGGGAAAAATTGGTAGGTTTAATCCACCTGAAAAGGGGGTCATTAGCAACTGACTAGGTGGTCATTGACTATGTCCTCAATTAGCAGCTGACTACATTTTGTCTAGGACAAGAGCTGGTAGGAAGCCATTTTGGCTACAAAAGTTTTTTTTCTCGTTTGTTTTTCTTTTCATTCAGGTGGAAAAAGTTCCAAAGGTTTGGGATTTATCCACCTGAAAGGCGGAGTAGTGCATAGATCAGAAAGTACAGATAATGCATGGTCTTTTTGAATGCTTAAAATTTAGAATTTTTGAGAAGCAACGTTCACGTTCATCTTTTTTGTTAAAGTTTTTTCGTTTAGATTTTTGCTCATACCATTGGGATCCATTTTAGAGTGGGTTCATCCGAAAGGAATCATGGTTGTTTTGGTAATTTGTTCAGAAGTCAGGAATACGAAATTCCTGTGTTAGTAGATATTATGGATAAGAATTTGATTCTGCTCTTGTTCTTAACTTCCAGAATCTTGATGGAGTGAGATTGGAGAGGATTCTGGAACAGAGATGAAAGATGTTCATCTGGTTGGCAGTTTGTCTGTGCCATACCACACTGAAAATTTGTTCTTATAATCGTTCAGGAGAGAAAAGATTCAGACTAATACTTGAAATAGAAGGTTTCTTTTTCTTATGGACAATTTTTGCGCTGATACTGAATCTGAAGGACTTTGCCCAACAACGAGACTTGTGAAACATTTTGCCAAAGTCTCTCCTGTCATTTATGAATGCAAACGAACTATGAATACAAATGCAATGGGTTGGAGGTTGGGGAAGGAATATAAACTATCCAATCCTTCAGAACAAGAGATGTAATATATGTTTTTCTTTTTTTATCATGGGAGGAGGAATTGAAAGAAGGAAATGTTTTTTTTTTAATGTGTGACATGTATTGACATAAATGAATAATTTGGTGCAGGTACCTAGGAGGTTGACAATTAAAGGTGTCTGTTGGCCAGACTAGAGGGTAAAAGGTGACACATCAATGGGGTGAAAACTTCCTCGTAGGGGTGGTGTCTCAATCTTCGCAGTCCTATAGAGAAGCTCTCGGTTAGTGGACATGTGGGACACCAGAACTGGACATGTGGGAGATACAACTTATTGATGTCTCACCTGAGAAGTTTGAAACCCTGCACAGGTAATGCCAGTGACCACACAGAGCATGCTCCGTTGAACAAAGGGAATAAACACTGGCTACCAGGGTACAGTATACCTCTTCACCACATGGCGCTTCAGCATATCATAGTGGTTGATAAAAACCTATTACCCTATATGTGCTGAATATACTCTGAACCAAGTGCGGGCAATATATCAGTGGCTTGCTCCCAGAGATATGCGGAACGCTGATTTCTGAGGAGTAACCCGAAAGAGGAGGGATGTATTCAGCACTATATTAGGGCAATAGGAGCTGGGATGGGTGTTGTTAGTGGAGTGGACATCGATCTCCTAGGGGACAAACTCTCATCCATAGCTTCAGACAGCAGGTGCGGGGCTGTCACTCAGAGAAATCGCCCCTCCCCCCTTTGATAACATTCAACAAAGTCACATAAATATCCAGTGTAAAATGGCTCAAGATTTTGTCAACCATGGTGAGAGTTGGTAGAGAGTGTGAGATGGTATGGGACAGATATATGTCATTGGCTCTGGCATGCACACAGGGGCAGGCAGAGTTATCGACCAGCATCAAGCCGATTGTACACTATCTCTACATGAGGGGCAGTGGCCTGATGAGTTAGCATCACCGCTCAGTAGGACTTTGCCAAAACACGGCGCTTACACTAATCCAAAGTGGTGGTGGAATGCCTGGATGGGCTGTACTGGTTTGGATTGTGAAAGGTTTTGTTCTGTATGATCCCATATACAGAAGTGCAGACTCGGTCTGTATATTTTGTGGCATCAATGGGCTTACTGACTGGGGATTCTACCTTGTTGCATGTGTGGCTAAGTCACCCACATGTGATCAGAGAATACGGAAGCTGGGGGCAGGTTGATATTTCCCTCTGTCGGAAGCAGGACCACGATGTCCTTTGCATACCAGGTCAATACACGGTACTCTGTGTTCTGGATGGAGAGATCATTGCTGGGAAGGAAGCACCTGGGTATTATTTAGGACATAGACGAGTTTGTTTCTTTGTCCTAGAGGATACCGATGTAGCGTTAGTCATGGAACTAGGGTATTTCTTGAACCTAACAGTAGGTAGGGGTGCATGAGATGCCCTGGGCATGGTCACTGAAATCCAGACACAGGGATGACATTTTGTGGGTTTTGTTATTGTTTGAGATTTATATGTGTTGTTAGACTCAAAACTTATATAGGAAGCTCTCCCGCTTATCTATGCAAGTTGAGGGAAAAATTGACGGTAGGGTCTCTTCGTACAAATTAGAGACTTTGTTGCCAATTTGTCTCCCTGAGGCACTGCAGACAGGCTAAGTTGCGGTAGGAAAGACCACTGTGGGCAAGCCTGCCCAATCCCGACCTGTATAGGAGGTTGGGAGCGGAAGGCATAATTGGATGGATAATGTATATGCATATATTATGATAATGGGTTGATTTATGGTGATAAAAAATATATATTGGGCTAGTAATATGGCCAAGTAAGGTTCTCCTCGAAGCTCTGTATCTGAAAGCTGATTCATTTGTTGCTCTGAGTGTGCGTGTCAGGGACGTGCTGGGCTTGAACCTGGGACCTCTTCTGTGTCTGGCATTGACTCTTCCAATGGAGCTATCTGACATGCTGGACAGTTCCCTGCCTGATCTGCTGGATAACCTATCTGATCCATTAGACTACTCTGCTTGGTGTCTTGATTACTGTTGAACTCTGAACCCCTTGCTCCTCCCATGTACTTCCTATAAAAGACATTCCAGAGATGTTTCCCCTTGCGGTTTGATCTGCTTCTGTTCCCTGAGTTCCTGATTCTGTGCTTGTATCCTGTTCCTGTGTTGACCCGGCTTCCTGACCACGCTTCTGTCTCCAGTCCTGACCTCGGCTCGTTTGACCCTGCTCAGTTATCTGCCAGTCTGCCTGTTGCCAAGATTCGGCCTGGACTGACTACTCTCTGCCTGCCACTTATGATGTTTACTTTGATGTGTATGACCCGGCTTGTCTGACTCTGCAAACCTGTACCAGCTTACCTGCATCCTCTGCTCTGCGAACTGCACACGCTGACCTGCATCCTTTGTAATGCAAACCCGCACCTGCTGGCCTGCATCCCTGCTCTGCAAACCGGCACCTGCTGACCTGCATCCTCTGCTCTGCAAGCTGCACCTGCTGACCTGCATCCGCTGCTTCCGGAACCAGCCGTTCCAATCTCCACTCGGCTCCACCACTCCAAGCAGTGAGGATCAGACAGGCACCCTTACCTCACCGTGCTCTTACCACCACTGTCCCCACTCCAGTAGTCTCCGAGCCGGGGTTGTACGGGAGGTCCCTCTCCGCACGTCAGGCTCACACCTAAGGTACGTTACAGTATCAAATCGCCATGCCTGAGCCTGCAGGAGATACCTTGCCTATGGACAATGTCTATCAACACCTTACAGCTCTCACTCAGATCGTGAAGTCTCTGCAGGGCAGCCACGTCCGAATGGATAAGCAGACACAAACTCAAGCCACCTCTGCAGATTCACCTCCAGCCCCAACTTCCTCTATTGGAATGATACCATCTCCTGAGCCCAGGGTCCCTGTTCCTGAGAAGTTTTTTGGGGATCGGAGTAAATTCCGTGCGTTTCGCAATGCATGTGAACTTTACTTTTCGTTGCTACCTCAGACTTTTTCATCTGAAGCCACCAAGGTGGGCTTCGTTATCGCTTTGCTGCAGGGGGAACCTCAAGCTTGGGCCCATCACCTACTTGAAGTCCGCCATGTAGTTCTAGACTCTCTGCCCTCTTTTCTTGATGCCATGGCCCGACTTTATGACGATCCACAGCGGACTTCTACTGCCGAGGCTGCTCTCCATGCGCTCCAGCAAGGCCGCCGAGCGGTCGGGGACTATGTGACTGATTTCAGACGCTGGAGCGCGGATACCCAGTGGAATGAGGCGGCTCTGCAGCATCAGTTCCGTCTTGGTCTCTCTGAAAGCCTGAAGGATGAGTTAGCACGGGTCGGTGTTCCTGATGTTCTAGAGACTTTAATTACTTTGTCTATCCAGATAGACCGACGACTCCGGGAGCGCAGAGCAGAAAGGTCTACCCAGCAGCTCCGCCCAGCTTGGATGCTACCCCGGATACGATCCCCTGTGCCAGTACGTTTCCAACTGAACCCTCATCTCTCAACCAGACCGTCAAGCCAGGGCAGCTTGGACTATGAAACATTCCCTATCGGCCAAGGAACGATTTCGTCGGCTGCAAAATTATCTATGCCTGTATTGCGGGGAACCCGGTCATTATGTCTCTTCTTGTCCCGCTAAGCTGCGCAAGGTCCTGGCTAACTCTTCTCCCAACTACTCAACTCCATCTACCAATGCTACTCACCTGGCTCTTCCTATCTCTTTCCAACTATCAGGGAGGACAATACCAGTAACTGCAATAATCGACTCAGGGGCATGTAGTAGTTTTGTCGATCTAGACTTTGCAGCACAACAACACATCCCACTCCAACCTAAGACTCAGGGACTTTCCATTTTCCTGACAGATGGGTCTTGCATCAAGTCTGGAGTAGTGACCCAGGAGACCCCTCCTTTGCCTGTGATCACCTCCATGGACCATAAGGAACTATTGACTTTGGATGCTATTGCATCTCCCATGTTTCCAGTTATCCTGGGTCTACCCTGGCTTCAGGCACACAATCCACAGATTGATTGGGGAACCAGAAGTATTAAGTTCCAGTCACCATACTGTCAACACCACTGCATGCTTCCACGTCCCAGCACCTCGGGGCCTCTGTTTTGCCTGGATTCAGATCCAGAGATATGAGCTTCTGTACCCAAACAATATCATGAGTTCCTGGACGTCTTCAGCAAGCAAGGGGCCGAAGTCCTCCCGCCTCATCGTCCTTACGATTGTCCAATCGAGCTTCTTCCCGGTGCTGAGATTTCTTTCGGACGGATCTTCCCCCTATCTGAATGGGAGCTTGAGGTACTGAAAGAATACGTTGATGAGAACCTTAAGAGGGGTTTCATCCGTCCTTCCACTTCTCCAGCAGGGGCAGGAATCTTTTTTGTGGAGAAAAAAGACCATTCTCTTCGGCCCTGTGTAGATTACCGGGAATTAAATAAAATCACGGTCAAGAACCAGTACCCTCTGCCTCTGGTACCTGAACTTTTTCAAAGACTCAGGACTTCCTCTGTGTTTACCAAATTAGACCTGCGGGGGGCGTACAACCTGGTACGCATCCGAGCAGGGGATGAATGGAAGACTGCCTTTCGTACCAGGTTCGGCCATTACAAATACCTAGTAATGCCCTTCGGCCTATGTAACGCCCCTGCCACCTTTCAGCATCTAGTCAATGATGTTTTCAGAGACTGTCTGGACATTTATGTAGTTGTCTATCTTGATGATATTTTGATTTTTTCCTCCTCTCTCGAGCAGCACCGGAAACACGTCAAGAGTGTACTCTATCGTCTCCGCCAGCATGGACTGTACGCAAAACCAGAAAAGTGTGAATTCGAGCAACAGAGTATCCAGTTCCTTGGCCTAGTGATCTCTACAGAGGGATTCAAGATGGACCCACAGAAGGTTTCAGCCATTCTGGATTGGCCTGCACTTTCAGACAAAAAGGGGGTGCAGCGCTTCGTTGGCTTTGCCAATTTTTATCAGAGGTTTATCAAGGGATTCTCTGCTATTATTTTCCCGATTACGCAGCTAACGAAGCAAAATGCTCGATTCCAGTGGACATCTGAAGCACAGGCTGCTTTCACAAACCTAAAAATACTTTTTACGTCTGCTCCTATCCTAAGTCATCCCGATCCTGCCCTACCTTATCTACTTGAGGTAGATGCCTCAGAGACAGCGGTTGGAGCTGTTATCTCCCAGCGCCAAGGTCTCAAGGACTTGATACACCCGGTAGCCTTCTTCTCCCGTAAGCTTACCCCATCTGAGAGGAATTATGATGTTGGAGACTGTACTGTAATAGACCATAGGCTGTTCTATTTTCTAGGCATTTTTGCTTGTTATAGAAATCTGTCAGTCTTGTAGTATATTCCTAATATTGTAATAGTTTTGTATGTACAGCATCTTGTATAGTAAAAGCACATTTACACACTGCAGAAGTCTCAGCTTCCTTGTTATACCACAGAGTAACCTTAATAGATAGACGCAAAAGCAAAACATTTGGGGGCTCGGCCGGAATTTGTGCTATAATTCAATTGAAGCAGACTTGTTTTTCTGTAGTGTGTTGTGTAGCTTGTGTGAGGGGGTTAACTCGGCAGCGGGTGTGTGTGACCCCCTGGTTGGGCTCCCCACACAAAAACAGGGCCAGCAGACGGAGGTTGTGGTTTTCAAAATCAAAAGGTGCGGTTTATTTCTCTATGTACAGTGACAAAACACAGCAAAGCCAAAAAGAAACAAACAAAATAAATCCTGGTCAGCTTGACCTCTGACTAAACATGCAGGTTTCCTAAACTAACAACTGGGATCAGCCTGGTGCTGTCCTAGTCCCTAAGTCCCTGGTTTAGTAAAAGTCCAAACAAATAGCCACACAGGCTTTGCCTCACCGCACAGGGGTTCACTCTCCCTAGACAGTCCACACAGGTCTGGTTCCAGGCATGAGCTAACATCTAATGAAGCTGGGAGTTTTTATAGAGGCCTTAAACGAACTGACAGGCTTCAGCTGGTCTCATCAACTCCCTGCCTCACGACGCCCCACACTCTCCCTAGAGGTATGAGTCATTCATGAGCCCACTAGCCTCAGCTGGGCTTCATCAACTCCCTAGTTGTATAAGTCGGCATAAAGCCTGAATCTGGGAGAAATATATCTACCCCCCTGGATGCAACCAGGTGACTTTACCTTCCTGCTGTCACATACCCCCCCCTCTTGTTTTAACCTTGGGGTTGGAACACCAGCAATCAGGCATTCATGTACTCGAGACAAAGCATCCACATTCCCCATTTGAACGCCAGGGCGATGCTTTACTGTGAAGTTGAATTCCTGTAGGGCCAGGAACCACCTATTCACTCTTCTATTTGTCTCCTTGTTTTGAGCCATCCACTTTAACGGAGCGTGATCCGTAACCATGTCAAAGTGCCTACCTAGCAGATAGTACCGAAGGGAATCTAGAGCCCACTTCACCGCTAAACACTCCTTTTCAACCGTGGCGTAATTTACCTCATGGGACTTCAACTTCCTGCTGAGGTAAATGACTGGGTGCTCTTCCCCGTTCCAGACCTGGGACAATACTGCTCCTAACCCCACATCTGACGCATCACTTTGTACGACAAAGTCTTTAGAGAAGTCGGGTGAGTACAACACTGGCTGGCTACATAAGGCTTGTTTCAAGAATTGGAATGCTGCCTCAGCCTCGGGGGTCCATTTAATCATGACCGACCCTTTCCCTTTCGTCAGGTTGGTTAGGGGCACAGCCTTAGAAGCAAAGTGGGGAATGAAGCGCCGATAATAACCCGCGATTCCCAGAAAGGCTCGTACCTGCTTCTTGCTGTTGGGACGTGGCCAACTCTGGATGGCCTCGACTTTGTTGAGTTGGGGTTTTATTACTCCCCTGCCAATGGTGTACCCAAGATATTTGGCCTCCTCCTGCCCAATGGTACACTTCTTGGGGTTAGCCGTAAACCCCGCTTCCCGAACAGAGTCCAGGACTGCTTGCACTTTTGGCAGATGTGAGGCCCAATCTGTGCTATGGACAATTACGTCATCCAGGTAAGCCGCAGCATACTTCCGATGGGGCCTCAGCATCTGGTCCATTTTCCGCTGGAATGTGGCCGGCGCATTCTGTAACCCGAACGGCATTCTCTTATATTGGAACGCCCCGTCTGGGGTTACAAATGCGGTTTTCTCTTTGGCCGACTTGGCCAGGGGAATTTGCCAATACCCTTTTGTGAGGTCAAGAGTCGTCATGTATCGGGCTGTTCCCAGCCGGTCGATCAACTCATCTATACGTGGCATGGGGTAGGTGTCAAATTTTGTAACTTTGTTCAACTGACGAAAATCGTTACAAAATCGCCAGCTCCCATCCGGTTTAGGCACCAACACAATGGGACTAGACCAATCACTTTGGGACTCCTCTATCACCCCTAAGTTCAGCATTTTCTGTACTTCCTCCCGTATTGCCTCCCGTCGGGCCTCTGGGATCCGATAGGGTTTTAACTTCACCCTTTCACCGGGCGGGGTAATAATATCATGCTCTACCCCAGATGTTTGTCCCGGCAGCTCAGAGAACACCTCCTTGTTGCGAAGCACAAACTCCTTAACCTCCTGTTGTTGGGGTTGTGACAAGGTGGCTGCTATTCCAACCTCCGGAATCACGCAACCAGTTTGAGCTGGTGACCAAGTTTCTGCGACTAGGGACTCTCTATCCCTCCAGGCTTTCAACAGATTAACGTGATATATCTGTTCGGGCTTTCGCCTTCCTGGTTGTCTGACCTTGTAATTCACTTCGCTCACTTTTTCCATTATCTCGTAGGGGCCTTGCCATTTGGCAAGGAATTTACTTTCAACCGTAGGGACAAGTACCAATATCCTATCCCCCGGGGAAAAGGTACGGGTCTTTGCTCCACGGTTGTACACTCTCTGCTGTGCCAACTGCGCTTGGGCCAAATGTTCCTTCACGATGGGCATTACCTGTGCAATTCGATCTTGCATCAGGGCGACATGCTCAATCACACTCCTGTGGGGAGAACTCTCACTTTCCCAAGTTTCCTTGGCAATATCCAACAGCCCTCTTGGGTGTCTCCCATACAGTAACTCAAAGGGGGAGAATCCCGTAGAGGATTGGGGCACCTCCCTAATAGCAAACATCAAATAAGGAAGTAGACAGTCCCAATCCTTTCCATCTCTATCCACCACTTTCTTCAACATTTGTTTTAGGGTTTTGTTGAATCTTTCAACCAGCCCATCGGTTTGGGGGTGATACACAGATGTACGCAATTGCGTCACTTTGAACAATTTACACAGCTCTTTCATAACCCGGGACATAAAGGGTGTACCTTGGTCCGTAAGCAGTTCTTTACAAATACCCACCCGGCTAAAAACAAGAGATAGCTCTTTGGCTATGGTTTTGGCCGAGGTATTTCTGAGAGGGATCGCTTCTGGATAACGGGTGGCATAGTCCATTATAACCAATATGTACTGGTGCCCCCTAGCGGACTTGATTATAGGACCTACCAAATCCATTGCGATTCTCTCAAACGGGACCTCAATGATGGGTAGAGGGACCAGCGGGCTACGGAAATGTGGCATCGGGGCCGACCTCTGACACACAGGGCAGGAGGAACAATAATTTTCTATGTCCTTCATCACCCCAGGCCAATAGAATCTCTGTAATACCCTCTCTCGGGTTTTCTCTGTCCCCAGATGACCTCCAAGAATGTGCCCATGGGCCAACTCCAACACCAACTTCCTGTAAGGTTTGGGCACCACCAGCTGCTCAACGGTTTCTTCTGCCCTTTTTGCCACCCGATACAGTAGGTCCTTCTCTACGCTGAAGTATGGGTAAGTGCAGGTATTATCTGGGTTCACTAACTCGCCATCTATTTCCACTACGTTTTCCCGTGCCTTTATTAGGGCGGGGTCTTTTAACTGTTCTGTGGCAAAATTTTCCCTGTGAACCTCCAGATCAGAAAACTCCACAGACGGTAGGTTTTCGTCTGAGGAGGTGGGCTCCTCTCCAGTTTCTTGAGTCTCCCCTGCCAATACTGACAAGGGAAATTCTGGAGAGTCCTCACCACTCTCAGAGGAGTTCTGGCTATCACATTCCTGGTACATAGGGGCACCAGTGGGGGGCTCAGGATCATCCCACAGTTCCCAGAACTTCGGAAAATCCCTTCCCACAATGGCATCATGCGGTAATTGAGATACTAACCCCACTGGATGAGAGAGGGTACCTTTGGGGGTCTCGAAACACACTGTAGTCACTGGATACTCTCGGGTGTCCCCATGCACACAAATAACAGCTACCTTGCTATTCCCAGAGACCTCTGTTTTAACTAATTCAGCCTTTATCAGGGTCACAAGGCTACCTGAATCCAGTAATACCACAACATTTCTACCATTAATACACATTTTGCATAAATGTTTCTCAGTTCCCCGAATGGCAGTGCATGCGACTGTCGCACACAGCGACTGACGTCTGTCCATCAGAAAGTCACATTGCATGGGTTCCTCCACAACCGGGCAATTTGCTGCAATATGTCCCGCTTGCCGGCAGCGGTAGCAAACAATCCTTCTTGCGGCCTCTTGAGCCGCTGATTTCCCAGGCTGTTCTCGCCAAACTTGGGGTAGAGCTCCCACCCTCTCACTCTCTCCACCCTCACCCCTTGGAATCCTCTTATCCGCCCCTGGGGATGGTCTGGTCTTAGGGTGGAAAGTCCGAGAGTCTCTGGAAGAGGCCGTCAGGTTCTCTGTAGCCAAGTATCTCTCTACACGATCCACAAGTTTACCGGCCGTTTCTGGGTCTCCATGGCTTACCCACTTTTGAATGGCGGTAGGAAGAGCTCTCAAGAAACGATCCATCACAACACGTTCCACAATCTCCGGTGCGGACAAAGTCTCTGGCTGTAGCCACTTCCTGCTCAGGTGAATGAGATCATACATTTGAGACCTGGGGGGTTTTCCAAGCTGGAAAGTCCAGTTATGCACACGCTGAGCCCGGACAGCCAGGGTGACACCCAGCCTTGCCAATATTTCAGCTTTTAGCATCACATAGTCTTTTGCTTGGTCAGGCTCTAGGTCATAGTAAGCCTTCTGCGATTCACCAGTTAACAGAGGAGCCACCAGTCCAGCCCACTGCTCCTCAGGCCACTTTTCTCTTTCAGCAGTCCTTTCAAATGTGGTCAAAAATACCTCTGGATCATCCTCTCCAGTCATTTTTGTCAATAAACGACTCACCCCAAAGGACGCGGTATTAGTGGGACGGCTTTCCTCACTGGTCTGCGGACGTTGCTGCATTACTGCTTCCATTTGTTGTAGTCTCTGCTCTTGCTTCTGTAACAGGTCTATGAAGCGGGCCTCAGATTGCTGCTGGGCTTGTTGATGAGCTTGCTGCTGGGCTGCAAGGCTCCTTTGCAAACCTGCATTTGTCTGCTGTTGATTGGCATTTGCTAGAGCCAGCTGTTTCAGTATCTCCTCCATGCTGGCTTAAAAAAAACTGCCACTGGTTCTCCACCAACTGTGAGGGGGTTAACTCGGCAGCGGGTGTGTGTGACCCCCTGGTTGGGCTCCCCACACAAAAACAGGGCCAGCAGACGGAGGTTGTGGTTTTCAAAATCAAAAGGTGCGGTTTATTTCTCTATGTACAGTGACAAAACACAGCAAAGCCAAAAAGAAACAAACAAAATAAATCCTGGTCAGCTTGACCTCTGACTAAACATGCAGGTTTCCTAAACTAACAACTGGGATCAGCCTGGTGCTGTCCTAGTCCCTAAGTCCCTGGTTTAGTAAAAGTCCAAACAAATAGCCACACAGGCTTTGCCTCACCGCACAGGGGTTCACTCTCCCTAGACAGTCCACACAGGTCTGGTTCCAGGCATGAGCTAACATCTAATGAAGCTGGGAGTTTTTATAGAGGCCTTAAACGAACTGACAGGCTTCAGCTGGTCTCATCAACTCCCTGCCTCACGACGCCCCACACTCTCCCTAGAGGTATGAGTCATTCATGAGCCCACTAGCCTCAGCTGGGCTTCATCAACTCCCTAGTTGTATAAGTCGGCATAAAGCCTGAATCTGGGAGAAATATATCTACCCCCCTGGATGCAACCAGGTGACTTTACCTTCCTGCTGTCACACTTGTGCTAGGTAAAATGCTGCGTAAGCTGTTTAGGAAAAGCAAGGCTGCAGAGGGTTCTGGTGACCAGAAGAAAGTGTGCAGCTTACCTATCTGGGCCAGAAATAATGAGTGGGAGCCTCTTGCTAATGAATTTGTGAAGTATGCTTCTCCCTTGAAGCTGACTTGGGGGTGATAAAGTCTCAGATCATTTTGTAGATTTTAGCCTTGTCACATGCCAAAATTGGGATTGTGAGGATGTGCTCTGCTCAAATGATAGTGAGGATGAGGAGATAGAGTTTGATATTTCAGAGGATGATCTGCTAGTGGGAAAGAAAAAGTATGCCAGACCTCTCATTACTAAGCATAGGAAACGGCAACATGATAGAGAGGATATGGCAGATGGGGAGGTGCATTATCGCAACCCCAGAGATGTTGAATTTGAAGAAGTACGGGAGTTTTCGCAAACTGAACACCATGAGCTGGCAAAACAATACAAACAAAGGTCTGGGGAGCCCCTATTGGGTTGGCTCCTACGCTTATGGAATGAAGGGGTGGACAGTGTTGTTTTGTCAGGTAAGGAAGCAGTGGCTATGGGAGTGTTAACTCATGATCCACAATTGCGTCAGGCAATGCGAAAAGCCCGAGAGTTTAGCGTGAATTTTTCACTGTTAGACCTTGTGAGAGATGGAATAGTCCGAGTATACGCTAGTCCTACTGACCTGGAAAATACCTACTCCTGGAGATCAATAGGAGAGGGTATTTCCAGGTTACGTGAGATGGGCTGTATAACCGGATTAAATACATTTCCAGAATGGATAGGTCCAGATATGGAACCCTTTACGTCTGCTCTGCGCTCTAAGCTGATGAAGTCTGCGCCATTTAATCTCAGGGCTCCATTATTGTCCTTGTTGGGAGGCCTGGGATTAAACAGCAAGATTCATGAAGCCACAACCCTTTTAAGCCAGTTGGGGGAGATAGAGGAGACTAAAACAAAACCTGTCAGGGCAGTAGATAAGGTCAAGGCCAGACAGGAAGAATACAAGCAGAAAAGAACAGAGAAGAAACGGAATGGGGTAGAGAAGACAGAAGGTGAAGAAAAAACCAGGCTAGTTGTTTCTAGGAAAGAAATGTGGGTGGATCTATTAAAGGCAGGAGTACCTAGAGATGAGATAGATGGCATTCCTACTGCAGAAATGCTGAAGAGGTGGAAACATTTAGTAGGTAAAACTGTCAGGGTTAGAAACACTACTCCTAGTGAAGATAACATCAGCCTAGACTTAGAGGAAACAGAACAGACCCCTCCTGTTAGCCCCAAACCAATTCCCAAAAGTGAACATGAACCCAAACCTAAATCCCTTTATCCTGGGGAGGAGTTGGAGAGAATCAGAAAAGGGGATTGGGAGGTTCAATATCCCTTATGAAGGGAAGGTGAGTCTCCTGTAATAGCAGCAAGGGCAGTGACAGCAGGAGACCGACGCCCATATGCACCTGTCACTGTATGGTGGGGGAAGTCATCTTCTCCTACACATGTAATGGCTTTAGTTGATAGTGGAGCCGAAGTTACACTTTTGCAAGGAAATCCTTCCCATCACAAAGGAGAATTGATTTATGTAGAAGGCTTGGGAGGGCAAACTACACCAGCAGTTAGGATACGGGTGAAATTGGCTATTGGCAAAGGATCAGGATTTATGACAAATGTTTTGGTATCAGAGTTACCCGAAAATATTCTTGGGATGGATGTACTTCAAGGTCAGTCAATTCAGACTGAAAGAGGTACATTCACATTCGGGTATCCTGATAAAGCGTATCTGGTAAGGGCGGTGAAGGCTGTGGTCAGAGGTCATGCGAAATGGACCCCTGTCTACATTCCTCCACCAGAGAAGCCAGTCTGTCTCAAGCAGTACAGACTTCCTGGAGGCCACAAAGAAATTGGGGAGACTATTCAAGAACTGTTGAGAGTAGGGATCCTTAGACCTGCTGTAAGTCCTTTCTCGTCTCCGGTGTTCCCAGTAAAGAAACTTGATGGGACATATAGAATGACTGTGGATTACAGAGGTCTAAACAAAGTGGCACCTCCATTGAAGTCAGCTGTACCA
The DNA here is from genome assembly GCA_029206835.1 of Rana muscosa. Taxonomy (NCBI): domain Eukaryota; kingdom Metazoa; phylum Chordata; class Amphibia; order Anura; family Ranidae; genus Rana; species Rana muscosa. The sequence continues at coordinate 25,815,283 of CM055123.1, read as the reverse complement.
GATATGATCTCAATTGTTGAGAAAATTGCTAAAGATGCAGGAGAATATCATGCTGTGATAGACCTGGCTAATGCTTTCTTTTCAATTTTGATAGACCCAGATTGTCAAGACCAGTTTGCTCTGGTGTGGGACGGCCGCCAGTACACTTTCACTGTCCTTCCGCAAGGCTATCTTCATTCTCCAACGATTTGCCATGGACTGATTGCCCAAGATTTAAGTACCCTGAATTTGAAAGTCGCTGTGTTTCACTACATTGATGACATCATGATCTCTGGGACATAAGAAGATGTAACTGAAGCACTGCACCTGCTGATACAGCACTTGGAGAACAGAGGGTGGGCTATCAACAGAGACAAAGTCCAAGGACCTGCCACAGAGGTGAAATTCCTAGGAATGGTGTGGACTGGGCCACAGAGGAAGATTCCAGAGACAGTTGTGCAAACTATCCAGGCGCTGTTGCCCCCTACTACCAAAAAGGAGGCACAGAAGTTCATTGGAGTTGTAGGATTCTGGAGATCGTTCATCCCACATCTTGGACTGATATTAAGGCCTATATACAATGTTACCAGAAAAAAGACTGAGTTTTCATGGGGTTCAGAGCAGCGGACTGCATTCCTGGCTGCTAAAGAAGCTATTTTGCAGCATCAGGGATTGGGACCCGTGAGACAAGGAGTACCATTTCAGCTGGATGTAGTGGAGCAGAATGGTACCATATCTTGGATTCTGTGGCAGCCAAATGAAAAGAAAGGACTGAGAGCAATACCTATTGGATTTTGGTCCAAACAACTGACAGGGGCACAGACGAGATACACGCCCCTAGAGAAGTACCTGTTTGGGGCCTACACAGCACTTCAACATGTAGAGACCATTACAGGAAAGGACACAGTCACCATCCATACTGCATTGCCAATAGCAGGATGGGTGGGAGATAATGGACTGACCACTAGGGCAGCTGTAGCCCAGAACCAGACACTGATGAAATGGAAGTGGTACCTTCAAGAAAGAGGGGGTATTGCAGCTGGGGATGTTAGAGACATTTCAAAACAGTTGGCAGGGCTTGTTACTTTTACCAGCACCCGGCCAGAAGAAGAAATTCCTGTGCTGCAGTCATCCCCCATTCAAGAGGCTCCACCCTTTGAGTCTCTGTCAGAAGACATGAAGGAGTCAGCGTGGTTCACTGATGGTTCAGCCATAATCACCTCGTCTGGGCGTAAATGGACAGCAGCAGCCTACAACTCAAGTACAGACACAGTCCTGCAGGAGTCCGGAATCGGAGGGTCCAGTCAGTATGCAGAGTTGAAAGCTGTAGTGATGACTCTTCAGGAGGATCCTTCTTCCCATGTCAATATCTACACTGACAGCTGGGCGGTTTTTAAAGGACTGACAACTTGGATGCCCACGTGGAAGTCCAATGAATGGATGATTCATGGAAAGGTGGTGTGGGGAGGCAAGGAAGTCTGGGACTACATCTGGAAGGAAGCTCACTCCCGCACCATAAAAGTGGGGCATGTTGATGCACATGTGCCCCTAGTACCAGACTTTGAGAACTATAACAGAGTTGCAGATGAAATCGCAAAAGTGAAGGCAGTTGTGCCAATTGATCCTGTTTTGATGAACTTGGCCAACTGGGCCCACAAGCAATCTGGACATTTGGGGCAGAAAGCAACATATGAATGGGCACAGCAGAGAGGATTGCCTATATCCATGGACATGATAAAGACTGTAATAGGGAACTGTACAGTGTGTGGAGAAGTGCGACAATGGCCATTGCAAAAGTACTCCACTGGGTCGATTAAGAGGGGTGAGAGGCCTGCAGAGATCTGGCAGATTGACTTCATCGGTCCCCTGCCCCAGGGAAACAATGGACTGAGATATTGTTGCACTGCAGTGGACACCTATTCAGGACTTATGCTTGTTCATCCTTGCAAACGTGCAGACCAAGCCGCAACGCTTCAACTGCTTCAGAAACTTGTCGTTGCTTATGGTTGTCCCAAACAAGTCCAAAGTGATAATGGCTTACACTTCACCGGATTAACAGTACAGCAGTGGGCCAAAGATTCTGGAGTGTACTGGTTGTGCCACATCCCATACCATCCACAGGCAGCTGGTTTGATTGAAAGATACAACGGGCTATTGAAGGACCAGACACGCAAAATTACACCCACACATACACTAAGGGGGTGGGATCGGGTCCTCACACAGGCAGTCATGTTGTTAAATTCTAGGCCAATAGCCAAAAGCACACCATATGAGAGGATGGTAGGGGCTGAGGCACAGATTCCACAGCTGGAGTGCAGAGTTCAGTATTTATGCAAGGTTCCTGAAAGAACAGGGTTTAACAGATACCATGTTACTGCTTCCCATGACATAGAAACCAAGAGTGACGTATCTGAAGCTGAAGCCTATCTAGGAATGAGAGGGAATCTGGCAGGAAGGTTTGAAGTTATATTTGCATTGGCAGATGAGCTTCAAGACAGTGGCTGGGACTCTAACTGGTTAGTGGATACTTCTCAGCAAGAGTGGAAAGTGAGGCTACATAACATCAAACTTTCCAAAATAAACAGCAGTGATCTTCTGGGAAATATCAGTATATTTCCTCTCCTCCCTATTGATGTTCTTTGGGGGGGGGGGTCAGAGGTGCATACAGGCAGGTGGCAAAGTATTAGTCAGATATCCAGGCAATAAGCCATTTAGAGGAGAGATTGTAGCTGAAGGGCCAGGATCTACTGTTTTATGTATCGTTAGAAGGAACAGATAATCCGCTTTGTTTTCCACTCCACAGGCTGTCTCCGATTTGATCCATAGGAAGACCAGAGAAAAGTGGTTACATGATGGAAAGAATGACGGAAGATCGCAAGAGCTGTGGAGAACAAGGCCTTTGATGTATTCCAAGCCTGGACTTGTTTCTAAAGAACTTTAGAATGGACTTTCTAATGAACTTTTATCCAAAGACTGAAACACCTTCCCAGTGACAGAAATATGGGAGGGGTTGCATTTAAGGAAAATTCATGTGTATATTGAGTTTTTAGTAATGAAGAGATTTTCTGTGTGTGGTCTGAGAGAGAAAAAATAAAAATCATAGGGCGGAATGTATTGCGTTTGTTAAAAATATGATTTTTTTTTATATTAATCAGACATAGGATACATGGGACAATTTTATAATAGTCAGATTACCTGTCAGCATTTGGTTTAAGTAGATCTCTCAAACAAATGACAATGGGATTAGATACCATTGTTGTATTTTAGTACATTACCTGTTTGAGATTTCTTTCAGCTCTCAAACTGAAAAGAATTACAGTTTAGATTTCAGGTTTCGTTTTGAGTAGACAATAGGTTAGATACCATTGTTGTATCCAATATGCTAATGTCTCTATAGACATTACCTGTTTGAGATTTCTTTCAGCTCTCAAACTGAAAAGAATTACAGTTTAGATTACAGGTTTCGTTTCAGTAGACAATAGGTAGATAGCATTGTTGTATTCAATGCTATTGTTGAAATACATCTATGTTTTCTGTTTTGGTAACAATGGTAAACAGCCTGACACACATAAAAGCAGGACAGTAAGCTAGGAAAAAACACACATGTTGCTGTAAGAGAGGAGAAGCCACTCATAAGAAGAAGATGCCTGGTCTCAACAATGAAGATCATGAACATAGCGTAATTGAAGTTAAGTAACCTTTAAATGTAATGTATTTGTACTGTAATAGACCATAGGCTGTTCTATTTTCTAGGCATTTTTGCTTGTTATAGAAATCTGTCAGTCTTGTAGTATATTCCTAATATTGTAATAGTTTTGTATGTACAGCATCTTGTATAGTAAAAGCACATTTACACACTGCAGAAGTCTCAGCTTCCTTGTTATACCACAGAGTAACCTTAATAGATAGACGCAAAAGCTAAACAGAGACCGGGAGCTCCTGGCCATTAAATCTGCCCTTGAGGAGTGGAGGGAGCAGCACATCCTATACTCATTTACACAGACCACAAGAACCTAGAGTATCTGAGAGCTGCCAAACGTCTGAGACCACGCCAGGCACGTTGGGCACTATTTTTCTCTAGGTTCTCGTTCCACATAACTTACCGGCCAGGCTCCAAGAACACCAAACCAGACGCTCTTTCCCGCATGTTTGATGATCCAAAAGAGGTGTCAGCTCCAGATACCATTCTATCGGAAGGCAACTTTTTACTTTTACAAACTAGCCTGATGTCTGGCTTGAAGCAAGCTTCTATAGGTGTGTCTGGTCCCTCTGGAATCACTCTGGTACCCAAGGACGGGTTACTTTGGAAGAATGACAAAATCTTTGTGCCAGAAGAAGTTCGAGTCACAGTGTTAAACTTGTGTCATGATCATCCCCTGGCAAGCCATTTCGGAATGCATAAAACCCTTGAACTGATTCAACGCACGTTTTGGTGCCGGATCTTGAAAAAGCCTGCAGGGAATGTGTAGGTTCATGTGCCACTTGTATCCGTAGCAAGACCACTAGAAGCAAGGCCTGGGGTCTGCTCAGACCCTTACCAGTCCCTGACCGTCCCTGGAAAATGATTGCCATGGACTTCATAGTGGAACTCCCCCCGTCTGAAGGTTGCACAGCCATCTTTGTAGTGGTTGACCGTCTATCCAAGATGGCCCACTTCGTGCCTCTCAAAGGCACGCCCTCTGCCATGGAAACTGCCCAGGTCTTCATTAGGGAAGTAGTAAGGCTACATGGGGGTCCCTGCAGACATCGTTTCGGATAGAGGGGTGCAGTTCACCTCTCGCTTTTGGAAGGCTTTGTGCAAGGTCCTGAAGATTGAGTTGTCCATGTCCTCGGCCTATCACCCCCAAACTAATGGGCAAACCGAAAGAACGAATCAGATGCTCGAACAGTACCTCAGATGCTTCACCACCTTCGTTCAAGACGACTGGGTAGCTTTACTACCCTTGGCAGAGTTTGCCTTTAACAACGCCAGTCATTCGGCTACAGGTCAATCGCCATTTTTGGCCAACTATGGGTTTCACCCGACCTTCTTACCTGATCTCATCCCGGATTCAACAGTCCCGGCGGTCCAGAGTATCGTTGATTTCCTGACCCGTAACAGCAGGATATTGCAGGAAGCCATGACTAAGGCACAAGCAGCCAATAAAAGGATCTTTGACAGGAAAAGGAGAGGGGAATTATGCCTGCAACAGGGTGACCAAGTATGGTTATCGACCACCAACCTTAAGTTGGCTTGCCCCGCAAGGAAACTGGCACCCAAGTTCATCGGTCCTTTCCCAGTAAAACGGAAATTAAACGAGGTCTCCTATAAACTTGCCTTACCGGAGTCGTTGAAGATTCACCCAGTCGTTCACGTTTCCTTGCTGAAACCCGCAGTGCCCGACCCTTTCCCAGTCAGGGGATCGGGACCACCCGAGCCTGTAATCATTGATGGTGATGAGGAGTTCGAGGTGGAGGCCGTCTTGGACTGCGGAAGAAGAGGGAACCAGCTTCAATTCCTGATCAAGTGGAAGGGGTACGGTCTGGAGGAGAACTCCTGGGAACCCCAACAGAACATCCACGCCCGAGAGTTAATCCAGGCCTTTTTTCGCAGTCACCCCCAGAAAAGAGCTCTATTGGGCACCCGGAGGTTGCCCTTAAGGGGGGGGGCACTGTCAGGGACGTGCTGGGCTTGAACCTGGGACCCCTTCTGTGTCTGGCATTGACTCTTCCAACGGAGCTATCTGAGATGCTGGACAGTTCCCTGCCTGCTCTGCTGGATAACCTATCTGATCCATTAGACTACTCTGCTTGGTGTCTTGATTACTGTTGAACTCTGAACCCCTTGCTCCTCCCATGTACTTCCTATAAAAGACATTCCAGAGATGTTGCCCCTTGCGGTTTGATCTGCTTCTGTTCCCTGAGTTCCTGATTCTGTGCTTGTATCCTGTTCCTGTGTTTGACATGGCTTCCTGACCACGCTTCTGTCTCCAGTCCTGACCTCGGCTCGTTTGACCCTCCTCAGTTATCTGCCAGTCTGCCTGTTGCCAAGATTCGGCCTGGACTTTGACTACTCTCTTCCTGCCACTTATGATGTTTACCTTGATGTGTATGACCCGGCTTGTCTGACTCTGCAAACCTGTACCAGCTTACCTGCATCCTCTGCTCTGCGAACTGCACACGCTGACCTGCATCTTTTGCAATGCAAACCCGCACCTGCTGACCTGCATCCCTGCTCTGCAAACCGGCACCTGCTGACCTGCATCCTCTGCTCTGCAAGCTGCACCTGCTGACCTGCATCCGCTGCTTCCGGAACCAGCCGTTCCAATCTCCACTCGGCTCCACCACTCCAAGCAGTGAGGATCAGACAGGCACCCTTACCTCACCGTGCTCTTACCACCACTGTCCCCACTCCAGTGGTCTCCGAGCCGGGGTTGTACGGGAGGGTCCCTCTCCGCACGTCAGGCTCACACCTAAGGTACGGTACAGTGCGAGTGAATGGTGAATGAATGGACACCCCTTGCCAATACTATACCCCTTCATGAAGATGTCAAGAAGAAGAAGAAGAAGATACAGAACGGTGACAGGGAAGCTGTCACGGAAGATTGATGTTGGTGTGTCACCTAGAAGCAAAGCAGCACGTGTGGGGAAACATAGCACATTAAGACCGTTATTGGACTGTTCTATAGGAGCTGGTTCTGAAGCCTATGTTAAGAGGCGCAACACGGTAAAACCATTATGGACTGTTCCAGAGATACTGGTTCTGAAGCACATGTTGGAAGACAGTTATGGACTGTTCCATAGGAGCTGTTTCTGAGGCGCATGTTGGAAAACGCAATACGTTAGGACAGTTAAAGACTGGTCCAGAGGTACTGGTTCGGAAACACATGGTGGGCGTTAGGACCATATGGACTGTTCAATGGGAGCCATGTCTGGAGTAGGGTGATATGCCCACTTCAAGCGGCGTATGTTGGGAAGCTGAAATTTCTACACATCTGTTTTTACAACCAAGATCAGATGGCACTTGCTGTCCCCAAAGTTTGCATCGCAAAGAAAGGCTTGTCTCGAGGCCCCCTGGTGTGTTGGAAGCTTCAAAGAGTTTAATGACAATGGACTGCAAGTCTGTCCCCAGTAACCAAGTTGTAATTTACTGGAGGAAGGACTGCCCTGTGAGCAATGATTGGGTCAAAATTCAAATGGGTTGGCAAGGGACGGAGTTCGAATGAGTAATGAGTGAGTTTTTGTAAAAAGGGTTCGTAAGAATGAATTCAGCCCCTTCTGACCTAAGACCTTGCTGAAACCACATGGATCTCTGGAGGCCTAATAGCAGCCTGTTGGTTCGGGCCTAACTCCATGAGGCTTGCTGGAGCCTCCAATCTATGTGATATCTGAAACCAGCCGATGAAGAGTATCTGGGGAAATGTGTTGAGTATATTATTAGAGTTGTTATAGACTGTACCTGATATCTGTTACGATATATTTCCTATTTTTAAAGGAAGTAAATATGACTTGTTTTACTAAGCAACTGTGTTTGTCTTTATACTATACAGTGTATCTTTAGGCCTAGCATTCTGATGGGCTAAACTAGCAAGCAAGGGACCATACAATTAATACATAGTTGCGATAGATATATGTATGATAGATCACAATAGTATATATATATATATATTAATATATCGCGTTTCCAATAGGGGGAATACACAGTATTAAGAACTGGGGTATGTAAACTTTTGATCAGGGTAATTTGAGTAGTTTCTGTTGTGATTATGATTTAAAAAGAGTAAACACAGTTGATTGATAATAAATGGCTTCAGCCAAACACTAACCATGAGTGAAAGAAATTTTTTTTGTGTTATCATTCATATTCTCTGAAAAATGGCCAAGAAATCATAAATTCTGCTAGGGTATGTAAACTTGTGAGCACAACTGTATATATGCTATATATACTATATATACACACACACCACCTTACTCTTTACAGCTAAGCTTAATCGTTGTGACAGAGGAAGAAGAGAGGTGTCTGTTGCAAATCTTATGTAATATAACATAAACCTCTCCTTGTAAAGTATATAAAAAAAAAAATCCTGACACCAAGATAAAAATGTTGACACTGGGGAGCTACAGCTCATTGTGGAAACCATGAATGCCGAGTAAAGGTGATGGGCTGGCCAAGCATGTCTCCAGACCTAAACCCTATTGAGCATCTGTGAAGCATCCTCAAACGGAAGGTGGAGGAGCGCAAGGTCTCTAACATCCACCAGCTCCATGCCCAAGGGGGTTAAGGCAGTGCTGGAAAATAATGGTGGCCACACAAAATATTGACACTTTGGGTCCAATTTGGACATTTTCACTTAGCGGTGTACTCACTTTTGTTGCCAGCGGTTTAGACATTAATAGCTAAGCTGTGTGTTGAGTTTTTTTGAGAGGACAGAAAATGTACACTATTATACAAGTTGTACACTAATTTACATTGTAGCAAAGTGTCATTTCTTTAGTGTTGTCACATGAAAAGATATAATAAAATATTTTCAAAAATGTGAGGGACACCCCTCACCCCTCACTTTCATGAGCTACTGTATCTGGGGGGCCCCCTTATTTTAGGATTAGAGCCTGGTAGGTATATTTAGAGGGAAACCCAACTTTTTTTGGCAGAATTTTGCAAAAGGAAAATAAAGGTAATTTGCTCTTTGGCTATTAACACTTAGAATAGAGCATTCATGTTTAACCGCTTAGCGGCCGCCCACTGTAAAAAAAATACTGTGGCAGGGCGGCCGCTCTGTGCCAGATCACGTACCTGGTACGTGATTTGACAGTTCTGGGTTTGAGGCATGAGCGTGCCGCCGGCGACCCACTCCCTCTGTGATTGGACACAGCGGGAGCCAATCAGCAGGTCCAACAGACACGATGTCTGCAGGGACCCGTTGATCGTTCCTGAGAAAGCCAGACCGCCGTTCTTTGAGAGGGGAATGCACTGATCTTCTGTTCCTGCAAAGCAGAAACACAACTCTTTACATTCCCCCAGTCAAAACACCTCCCCTAAAAGGTAGCAATCACTCCTAGGGAACACATTTAACCCTTTGATCGCCCCTGATGTTAACCCCTTCCCTGACTGTGTCATTAGTACAGTAACAGTGCACATTTTTTAGCACTGATCACTGTATTAGTGTCACTGGTCCCCAAAAAGTGTCAAAAGTGTCAGTTAGGTGTCCGATTTGTCCGACACAATATCACAGTCCCGCTATAAGTCAATAATCGCCACCATTACTAATGATTAAAAAAAAAATACATATATACATATATATATAACACCATAGTTTGTAGACGCTGCAACTTGTGCACAAACCAATCAATATACACTTTTTTTTTTTACCAAAAACATGTAGCAGAATACATATTGGCCTAAATTGATGAAGAAAATAGGATTTTTTACTCACCGTAAAATCCTTTTCTCTGAGTCCATGGACCGACACAGCTTCTCTATTGACAAAGTGGGTATTATCCGTTAATTAAGAGTGACTAGGCAGAAAAACTTGTAAAAAGTGTTGCATCACACCTTCTACAGTACCGCCCAGGGGGCGGACCCTCTGGGTATAACCTCTCAGTCTGCATCTCGCAGATCAGTTCGTCAAAAAGCAGTACAAACTTAAAAGGAGGGGTGGGTGCTGTGTCGGTCCATGGACTCAGAGAAAAGGATTTTACAGTGAGTAAAAAATCCTATTTACTCTTTCGTCCATGGACCGACACAGCTTCTCTATTGACAAAGTGGGACGTCCCAAAGCAGTGTCAGAGAAAAAAACGAGGGGTGGTAACAGCATAAAAACAAACTTCACCCCAAAACACAAAATAGCACTCCTCCAACGGAGGAGTTGCAACTCTAAACAGCCGCTTGCAAAACCTTGCAGCCGAAAGAGGCATCCGAAGATGCACCTACATCAACTTTGTAGAATTTTGTGAAAGTGTGAGCGGACGACCAAGTCGCCGCTTTACATACTTGGGAAACAGACGCTTGATGTCGGAAAGCCCAAGAGGCACCTATTGCCCTGGTCGAATGCGCCGTTACAGGAAAGGGGGGCGCCTGACCCTTTAAGGCGTAAGCCTGGATTACTATCTGTTGGATCCACCTAGAGATGGTGGCCGATGAGACTGCTTGGCCCTTCTTGGGACCAGCCACCGAAACAAACAGTGAGTCTGATTTCCGGAACAGGGAAGTGGCAGATAGGTATACTCTCAAAGCTCGGACAACGTCCAAGGAATGCAACGCCGACTCCTTAGGATTCAATGGATGAGGACACAAGGTTGGAAGTACAATGTCTTCGTTGAGATGAAAAGCCGCAACGACTTTCGGAAGAAAGGAAGGCTGCGGCCGCAGCACCACCTTATCCTTGTGGAAAATCAAATAGGGAGCCTTGCAGGACAAGGCTGCCAGCTCAGAGACTCGTCTAACTGACGTAACAGCCACCAAAAAGACCACTTTCTGAGAAAGTGTCAACAGGGGAATATCTCTAATCTTCTCAAACGGTGCCTTCTGAAGCACCGAGAGGACCAGGTTCAAGTCCCACGGAGGTAACGGGGGTTGGACCGGAGGGGCCACATGTCGAACCCCCTGCACAAATGTACTCACGAGAGAGTGAGTGAGTCGCCAGGGGTCGCTGAAAAAAGACAGCCAGGGCAGATATCTGACCCTTAATCGTACTTAGGGCAAGCCTTTGGTCCACCCCATGCTGTAAAAACAGCAGGATTCTGGAAACCAAATAGGTACGCGGATGCCATTTCATTTCCTCACACATGGAGATGTAGGCCCTCCAAGTGCAGTGATAAACCTTCCTAGAGGACGGTTTTCGAGCACTTTTCATAGTAGAGATTACTGAGTCTGACAGGCCCCGGTCTCTCAGTACCTGGTTCTCAACAGCCATGCCGTTAAAGCCAATGACTGTAAAGCAGGATGGAATATGGGACCTTGCGATAGCAGGTCCTTCCGTAGTGGTAGGCGCCAGGGGACGTCTGCTACCAGACGTACTAGATCGGCGTACCAAGGACGCTGAGGCCAATCTGGAGCGATTAGGATCATTGGAATTCCCTCTGCCTCCACTCTGCGGAGCAGAAGAGGAAGAAGCCTTAAGGGAGGGAAGGCATAGATTAGCCGATACTGACCCCACGATGCTACAAACGCGTCCGTTGCATCTGCCCATGGGTCTCTTGACCGGGCCACAAATCTCAATACCTTCCGATTGAGTCGGGAAGCCAGAAGATCTACGTCTGGTGTGCCCCATCTTTGGCAGAGGAGTTGGAACACCTCTGGGTGTAAGGACCATTCTCCCTGGTCCAGCATCTGGCGGCTCAGGTAGTCCGCCTGCCAGTTTTCCACACCCGGAATGTACACGGCCGATAGTGCCGGTACGCTCTTCTCTGCCCACTTCAGGATGCGAGCAACCTCCGATGCTGCAGCTGAGCTTCTTGTTCCTCCTTGATGATTGACATATGCCACCGCTGTGGCATTGTCTGACTGGATCCTGACTTGACGCCCTTGCAGTCTCTGAGACCATTTGAAGAGGCACAGCTTGATCGCCCGGATCTCCAGGACATTGATCGGCAGGAGGGCTTCCTCTGGGGTCCAGCGACCTTGCGCCGACTGGACACCCCAGACTCCCCCCCAACCTGTAAGGCTGGCGTCCGTCGTGATCACTATCCAGTAAACCGGAAGAAATGACTTCCCGGCCCTTAGAGCCGGTGCTGTCAGCCACCATACCAGGGATCTCCTGACTAGGTGGCTCACTCGGATTTGATAATCCAGAGATGAAGGGCATCTGTTCCATCTGGACAGAACTTCCTTCTGTAACACTCGAGTGTGGTATTGAGCATATGGGACCGCCTCGAAGGAGGCTACCATGAGGCCCAACACTCGCATGCAAAAACGGAGTGACGACCAATTCCTGGAAGTCAGCTGCCGTACTGCAGCCCGGAGGGTCTGCAACTTCTCCACAGGGAGGAATACCTTTGCCTCTGAGGAATCCAGAATCAACCCCAGGTACACTAGGCGTTGAGTGGGCACCAATACTGACTTTTGCGTGTTTAGTATCCAACCACAGTCTCGAAGAGTCTGACAGGTAATGGACACGCTTACCTCTAATTCTGAGCTTAAAGGGGCCTTCAGCAGAAGGTCGTCCAAGTAACCTGTGATAGCGATACCCCGCTGTCTTAGAAGTGCCAGAATCGGAGCGAGCACCTTGGTGAACGTCCTGGGTGCTGAGGCAAGGCCAAACGGGAGGGCCACAAACTGGTAGTGGTTCTTCCTGATAGCAAATCGCAGAAACCTCTGGTGTCTGAAGTATATGGGGACATGCAGGTATGCTTCCTTGATGTCCAAGGAGGCCAGAAAGTCCCCCGGATGGAGAGCCGTGACTACAGATCGAACCGACTCCATCCAAAATATTTGTACTTTCACAAAGCAATTAAGGGCTCTCAGATCCAAGATTGGCCGAACCCTCTCCTTCTTCGGCACAATGAACAGATTTGAGTAAAAACCCTGACCCCGTTCCTGTTCTGGAACTGGAATAACTACCCCGCGTTCCAGTAGACCCTGGACCGCCCCATACAGGGCCTCCCTACGGGTCGGTAGTAGCTGGAGATTGGAGGTGATGAATCTGTCCGGTGGACAAGAGAGAAATTCTATCTTGTAGCCTGAGGAGATTACTTCGCAAACCCACCTGTCGGAGACTAGAGCAGTCCACTGAGTCGCGAATTTGCGAAGACGTCCCCCCACCCGAGAGCTGGGTGGGGGCGGACCTTCATGTGGACGCAGATTTGTCCGCAGGCTTGTTGGGTCTGCGGGACCAAGGACGCTTTTGTCCTTGGGCAGGCACTTTATCGGCCTGGGGTCTTTTCCCTGTCGCCTTAAGGGGGCGAAAAAACCGATTGCGTGCAGTAAAGGAGGGCCCTTGCCCTTGGCGTGGCCCCTTACCCTTGCTAGTTTGGGGAAGCAAAGTGCTTTTACCTCCTGTGGCATCCTTGATGATGTCATCCAGAGAAGCCCCAAAAAGTCTGTCGCCCTTAAAAGGCAGATCCAACAGGGCTTTCTTGGAAGTCTGGTCCGCAGACCAGCCCTTTAGCCAGATCAGGCGGCATATTGCTACTGCATAAACCGAAGCTCTTGACAGCAGGGGAATAGTATCCATGTCTGACTCGCAGACAAACTTAAGGCCCTGGACCAACTGGTCGGCCAAAGTTATCTCATTAGGACGAGCATCTCGCTCCTTTAACCCCTGGAGTAGCAATTTTGCCCACTCAGTAAGTGTCTGAGACACTAGGGCCCCCGCCAATGCCGGGCATACTGCCGAGCCTACCACTGAGTATAGGTAGCGAGCGAGTGCTTCAGCCTTCTTATCCACAGGGTCCTTGAAAACAGGAGCCCCTTCTACTGGAATAGTGGTGGCTCTATTAAGTCTGGACACCGAAGGGTCCACTATAGGGGGAGAGGTCCATATCTTCAGAAAACTCTCCTCAAAGGGGTACCGTACTGCAAACCACTTTGGGGCTGTAAAGACCCTCAGTGGGTTCTCCCATTCCTTCTTTTATCAGCACTTCCTGTGTGAATTTTTGCGCCAGTGTAATGCACCCTAGAGGCCGGAGGCTCTTGCAAAATGGCTGCCAAAAACGTCTGTATGGAAGATAATGCGGGCTCCAAGAAAATGGCCGCGGAGCCGAAGATAGAGGTCAAGCAGCCGTAGCCCACAAAAAGATGGCCGCCGAACGGCAATATATACATACAGGGTGGACAAACATGGCCGCCGATCAGCTGATAGGGGCCAGTGGGTGTGGCCAAACCACAGGAAGATGGCCGCCGGGCAGTCACAAGAGGCCAAACTTGGCATGGACCACCTCAAAATGGCCGCCGACAGCATGGAGGAGGAAGGACACACACACACACACACACACACACAGGTACGCAGAAATGACCTTTCTTTTAAATGTTAGTTACAGCCAGCCCCGCTCCAGTGGGACCCCTTAGGTGACCCCCAGCACCCAGCAACCTTTAGCTAGAAGCCCAGTGAGGAGGGAAAGGCAGGGAGAGAGGGAAGAAAGGGGCCACAACCACTTACTTGATCTCTCCAGGAATGTCCAGCCAAATCACCCAGCCGAGGCAGGGGAGTTTTACTTACCTATCCTGCATGTATTATGCTGGAAGACATTCCAAACAGATCATCGTCCGCGCACGGAAGGTGACTGTTGGCCAGGCATGCTGTGATTGGACCCAAAAGGGACGATCATATGTATGCCCTGGAGCATGACGCTCACCGGACAGACTGCTGCGACTCGGCCGTAAGGTCAGCCGAAGCTGAGCGGTCCGATGCAAGCCTTGGAGCGTAAGCTCACCGGCCAGGCTGCTGCGACTCGGCCGTAAGGTCAGCCGAAGCTGAGCGGTCCGATGCAGGCCCTGGAGCGTAGGCTCACCGGTCACCCGTGGAGCGACGGGCATGTCGTGGAAAACCCAGCGCGTAGCTAGGGTCGGCACGCGCCCGATGGCCGAAACTGGGGAGACTACAAGGATCGAGGATCCAGCCTGTCACCCAGTCGGCAGTTGATCGAAGATCGCAGGAAACAACAAATGAAAAAAAAAAAAAATATATATATATATATATATATTTTTTTTCCCCCGGACCAATGGGCCCGAAGGGAGCCATGTCCTACTCCTTGCTAGACAGAAAAAAACTGATCTGCAAGATGCAGACTGAGAGGTTATACCCAGAGGGTCCGCCCCCTGGGCGGTACTGTAGAAGGTGTGATGCAACACTTTTTACAAGTTTTTCTGCCTAGTCACTCTTAATTAACGGATAATACCCACTTTGTCAATAGAGAAGCTGTGTCGGTCCATGGACGAAAGAGAAATTCGATTTTCAACATTTTTTTTTTATTGGGAATGTTTTATAGCAGAAAGTAACAAAACATTGTTTGTTTTTTTTTCAAAATTGTTGGTCTTTTTTTTGTATATAGCGCAAAAAATAAAAACCGCAGAGGCGATCAAAATAAACCTCTAATTGTGGGCAAAAGAGGACATACATTTTTTGGTACAGCGTTGCACGCTTGCGCAATTGTCAGGTAAAGTAAGGCAGTGCTGTATCGCAAAAAATGGCCTGGTCTGGAGCTGAAGTGGTGAAAGCCAATTCTTCGCTATCACTGCACTTCTAAATTGTGCCAACAACTGTGCGGGGATTGTGCCAGATGTGAGGTGTGAGCGACACTTTTTTATCATGTACTAAATTTTATATGTGCGCCATTTTTTCCCCATGATCACATTAACATACTGCATTATGACATAACATGTTCTTGAATTTGTCACAATTAACTCCACTTTTGATGCATGTGCAGGACTGGCAGTAATAATAACAGCTAGCAGCCTTTCAAAATTCCCCCCAATGTCTGCTAACTAATAAAAGAAAATTAGGAGTGAGGAGCTAATAAAACCACTTAAAGGCAAAGTGTTTATCAAACTCTCATGCTGTTGCTAATCAGTAACATTTTCTCCACATCTTTCACTTATGCGACAGGAGGAATATTTAACTTTGTGCCTCAATTATCCTGATCATTTGTTTTGTAACAAAACTGGCTGTCAAAATATTCTCTGACTAACAGATTAATACCGAGGAAGATGTTACCTGCTCCAGCCGTGTGATTGCTATTTGGCTTTCCAGCTGTTTTTGATGCCTTTCCTTGACAAGCTCATAATAAACCTTCC
Source organism: Rana muscosa (assembly GCA_029206835.1). Lineage (NCBI taxonomy): Eukaryota > Metazoa > Chordata > Amphibia > Anura > Ranidae > Rana > Rana muscosa. The sequence continues at coordinate 25,799,595 of CM055123.1, read as the reverse complement.
CAGTGCAGAAAATGACCCGTCTCACATCCTGAGGACTGTGACAAGCTGCTCCACTCTCAGGAATCACACGTTGGAAGACTGTACCTTATGTCACAAAGAAATCCTAATGGTTAATGGTTTAGCAGAAGCACTGTGATTCTTTCCATCTGTAAGATGCATCCCTGCTTGAATACATTTGCTCAAATAAATTCATTGTTTATATGAATGAAAAACGTGCTTTTGTAAATCTAGACTCCCAAGCAAGCCTGACTACTATATTACTCACAACGAAAGCTAGTTTTCATGCCAATGAAGCATTGACCTTACACCACAAATTAAAGTGCGTTGTAAATCCTAAGGCCTAGTGCACACTGGCATTGAAAGCAGGCATTTGAGGGGTGTTTTTAGTGCCCCTCAAACGCCTCCGAAAATGATACCATGGACAGCACACAGTGCTCTTCACATTATCAAAACATGAAGCGTTAGCGCCGCTTCGCTTTAAAATTGAAGCCCCATGTCGAGTCTGAAAGGAGTGGAAGCACTTAAACTCCTACCATTCAAGTCTGTGGCAACGACGTGGTCACAGCGCTGCAGTACATTACAGTTATTTTAGGCATTTGTGGTGCGGTTTTAGCGTAGCAAAAATGCACGTCAACTGCGCCACAAACGCTCATAGGACATTTGGTGTAGCCCGTTTCCAATGCTCATTAAATGCTTATCAACCGCACCTATAAACGCACATTAATACTATAGGGGCGTTTGAAAAGCGCATTTTAAGCAAGTGTGAACAAGCCCCAAATCTATTTTTCAGTATGTTTGGCATTGTATTTCGCTGTATACAGTTTTCTTTTATCATATTTTTTTGTTAATCTATTGCAAAGTTTCTTACCTGAGATAGTGCAACACTTCTCCTTCTCGCTTCATGCACACTGGACGTTTTTACAGCTGCTGTTTTTGGCTTCAGACATATTTTTCTACAGCCAATAAACTCTCCATCATGTTATCCTATGTGTCCATGCACATAGGCTGTTATCAACTGTTTTTGGCTGGCGTGTTCCTTTGCTGTAAAAAAAACCCCAAAACTAGTGGGTCTTGAGAGTAATTCTTCAGCTGTAAAAACGCACCAACGTCAAAAAACGCTGATAAACGCTCAAAAACGCGATACACCAACTTTTTTTAATGTTTTTGATCCATTGGAAAAAAAATAAAAACATTAAACGCCAACTCTGAAAAACACTAAAAAAAGCTATTGCAAAAACATTGAAAAAACGGTGAAAAACTCACTGCAAAGTTACTGGCGTTTTTATAACGTCCAGTGTGCATGAGGCCTTATACTGTATGTCAGTGTTTCTCAACCTTTTCCCAGTCGGGCCGCCCATGAAAAGTTTTTTCAGTCTTGAGGCACCCGTCAAAGGCTTGGTTTACATTACTCTGTGTCGCGGAACACACACAAACTTGCATTTGTTCCTGACATGCAGACAAATGCTCTGCTCTTAAGGGGTGCCATTAAATCTTAATAGTACCCCACACATTGGCAAACATGGGGTGTTTTTCCACCAGCACAATTTAAAAAAAAGTGTCGGGGACTCCTTTCCCTGCATTTCTGCAGGTAGGGCAGCCCATTGAAATTAATGGGCTGCCCTACACGCAGCATGCAGCCACACATACAGTATGTGAACCAAGGGCTTGTTTACAGGTTAGGTTGGAGGGTGGTAAAACCATGTGGTTGAGCTGTTTTTACCCCCCTAACTGCAATGCACATAGTTCCGGTGTGGTGATGCTGCATTTACGGGTTAAAACAGATGGCGAGGAGGATTGCTTTTCACAGGAGTGGCAGTCCGTGCTGCGATTATGAAAAAGCCCTAAAAAGCAGTTCTGATATTACAGGAATAGGGGTCAGGGTTAAAAGTGACATACATACACAGATATAAAAAAAACAAACACACGCACACACACTAAAACACACGCATACAAACACATGTCCAAACACACGCACAGACACATGTACACACACACACCTACAGAAATGTACACGAACACACACGCAGACACACACACAGACACATGTACATACACACATGTGCCCACACACATTCAGACACATGTACACACACACATACACATGTATACAGCCCTTTAAAAAGTTGTAGTACAGTACCTTCCCTCACAAAGCCGAGTACTGCACTGTAGGGGGAGGCAGAGAGCACAGCACACACTTCCCCTCCCTATACTTTCACCATTGCTGTGTCTGACTGAACTCTCAGTGCCGATGTACAGTTTGGCTGGGAATAAGGAGCTCGGGCTCATCTGACACCCTTTTCTACCAGGATCCTGGGGCGCCCCTGAGGACCTCTGGCGGCATCACGGTTGAGAAACGCTGCTCCAAATGATGGTACCCTTTAGCTGGCTGATGGTCTGCCTTTCTGATAGATCTGATAAATAGCCAAATAACCAACTAAAAGACTGCATGGCAGGTTGACAATGCTGCTGCTTATTGAGAGGCAGTGGTTTAACAATGTCAGTCTACAACAAGTGCAAAACCAAATACAAAAAAATTCCGCGCCGCCTAGTGGAATAGCAGCTCACACAACCAGTTGAAAATGGTGAGAACAAACAAAAACAAAAAAGTGTAGCGCTAAACTAAATGAGGACTGCACTTTGATCAAGTGCAGTATAAACAGTGATATGTGATTAAACAATCAACATGACATCTAACACAGATATGTGAAAATGTTCAGATAATCCACCGTGATGAAAATTAAATCAAACAATCCACCGTGATGAGAATTATATAACATTGAAAATCATCAAAAAAATACTGTCACATACATTACATACATTAAATGACAATATAATAAATGAATATTAAATGGTGAATGACAATCAAAATAATAGTGCTCCCAAAAAAACTTGACGTGAAGTGACCACCACCAATCGATTGTAGAAAAGGCTTACCGGAGAGAGTGGACCCCAAAAACATACGTTCAAAGGGTCAACCAGGCAAGGGTAAGCCACTGTGAACAGAAAATCCTCAGCAACAATTCAAACGGGAACCACAAGCTTCAATCCAGGATGGAAAAAAGTAATCGCTCCTGTCCGAATGTGCGATGAAACTTACGGACAGTGTCCGATTGGGACCAGGTAGTGTTACCAGATAAGTTGCAAAAAAGGAAAGAAAAGGCACATAGCGTGATACTGTATAAAAGGGTAATTTAATGTAGGTAGGAACACTTACATTTAAAAGAGTATAACAGCGCTTGTCAAATAGTCAAAAATGGCAACAGTAAGGTCTCCCGACGCGTTTCGCATCCTAATGCATCATCTGGGGTGATGATGATGCATTAGGATGCGAAACGCGTCGGGAGACCTTACTGTTGCCATTTTTGACTATTTGACAAGCGCTGTTATACTCTTTTAAATGTAAGTGTTCCTACCTACATTAAATTACCCTTTTATACAGTATCACGCTATGTGCCTTTTCTTTCCTTTACTTTTTTGCAACTCATCTGGTAACACTACCTGGTCCCAATCGGACACTGTCCGTAAGTTTCATCGCACATTCGGACAGGAGCGATTACTTTTTTCCATCCTGGATTGAAGCTTGTGGTTCCCGTTTGAATTGTTGGTGAGGATTTGCTGTTCACAGTGGCTTACCCTTGCCTGGTTGACCCTTTGAACGTATGTTTTTGGGGTCCACTCTCTCCGGTAAGCCTTTTCTACAATCGATTGGTGGTGGTCACTTCACGTCAAGTTTTTTTGGGAGCACTATTATTTTGATTGTCATTCACCATTTAATATTCATTTATTATATTGTCATTTAATGTATGTAATGTATGTTACAACAAGTGCTAATACTGGCAGGATCTCCAAGTTATGCATTGTAACCTTGGCAAATTATGCTCTAGCACTAGAGTCCTCAAATCAAGACCAGGACACTACCTGCATGAAACCTCTGTCAGGTTATTATTCAGAACCTCTGTCAAGTTATTATTCAGAACCTCTGCCAGGTTAATATCACAGTCTACCTGTCCCAGTGAAAACTACTCCCTTCATTTCGTCTTGACATGACAGAAAAAAATAACATTTCCTGGACAGGGTTGGCAACTCAACACAAGTATTTCTTCTTCCCAAGTCTGCTCAAAAAATAAAATATAAACGTTTGGACTGGAGTTGGTCTTTCACCATCTTGATGCTGCACCATTGTAAAAACATGACAGGTTGTTGGACTCTATTTTCTGTAGTGCTTTGTAAATGGAGCTGCACAAAAAATGTACTGGTGGCCGATGTGCCCCTTGATAACCTATGATCAGAAGGAAGGAATCTTAGGAAGAAAAAAAGACGGCAGCAGGTAGGGAGGGGGCTTTAAATTCACACTGATCATCAATAATTGTGGGATCGTTTTTTAAAGGTGTGTGTGTTGGCTTAAAATGTCATTATCAACCACTGATGGTGTTTTTTTTTTAAATGCCATTAACCACCAATGCCATTAACCATACATTATTTCTGCTAATTGGTTTCGGTTGACACCTTTAAATACTAAACGCACCATAACACCAGCATGTTTCTTCATTTAAAAAAAAAAAAAAAAGGGCAAAAAATTTGATTGGCTTGTGGTGCCTATTTTCCAAAAGTGGGTCATTTGGGGCTTGGCTGCACTTTTCCTGCTCCCACAGGATTTGATTGACAGCAGCAGGAGCCAATGCTCTCACCAAGTTGTGTGAGGATATATATATATATATATTGTGACAGCAGGAAGGTAAAGTCACCTGGTTGCATCCAGGGGGGTAGATATATTTCGCCCAGATTCAGGCTTTACGCCGACTTATACAACTAGGTGGAGAGTTGTATAAGGCTAGTGGGCTCATGGATGACTCATACCTCTAGGGAGAGTGTGGGGCGTCGTGCAGACAGAGATGAGGAGACCAGCTGAACCTTGTCAGCTCATTTAGGCCTCTATAAGAACTCCCAGCTTCATTAGATGTTAGCTCATGCCTGGAACCAGACCTGTGTGGACTGTCTAGGGAGAGTGAACCCCTGTGCGGTGAGAAAAAGCCTGTGTGGCTATTTGCTTGGACATTTAAAACCAGGGACTTAGGGACTAGGACAGCACTAGGCTGATCCCAGTTGTTAGTTAGGAAACCTGTATGTTTAGTCAGAGGTCAACTTGACCAGGATTTATTTTGGTTATGTTTCTTTTGCTTTGCTGTGTTTTGTCACTGTAAATAGAAAATAAACCGCACCTTTTTGATTTTGAAAACCACAACCTCCGTTTGCTGGGCCTGTTTTGTGTGGGGAGCCCATCCCGGGGGTCACACACACCCGCTGCCGAGCTAACCCCCTCACAGTTGGTGGAGAATGCGGGCAGTTTTTTTTAAGCCAGCATGGAGGAGATACTGAAACAGCTGGCTCTAGCAAATGCCAATCAACAGCAGACAAATGCAGGTTTGCAAAGGAGCCTTGCAGCCCAGCAGCAAGCTCATCAACAAGCCCAGCAGCAATCTGAGGCCCGCTTCATAGACCTGTTACAGAAGCAAGAGCAGAGACTACAACAAATGGAAGCAGTAATGCAGCAACGTCCGCAGACCAGTGAGGAAAGCCGTCCCACTAATACTGCGTCCTTTGGGGTGAGTCGTTTATTGACAAAAATGACTGGAGAGGATGATCCAGAGGTATTTTTGACCACATTTGAAAGGACTGCTGAAAGAGAAAAGTGGCCTGAGGAGCAGTGGGCTGGACTGGTGGCTCCTCTGTTAACTGGTGAATCGCAGAAGGCTTACTATGACCTAGAGCCTGACCAAGCAAAAGACTATGTGATGCTAAAAGCTGAAATATTGGCAAGGCTGGGTGTCACCCTGGCTGTCCGGGCTCAGCGTGTGCATAACTGGACTTTCCAGCTTGGAAAACCCCCCAGGTCTCAAATGTATGATCTCATTCACCTGAGCAGGAAGTGGCTACAGCCAGAGACTTTGTCCGCACCAGAGATTGTGGAACGTGTTGTAATGGATCGGTTTTTGAGAGCTCTTCCTACTGCCATCCAAAAGTGGGTAAGCCATGGAGACCCAGAGACGGCCGGTGGTCTTGTGGATCGTGTAGAGAAATACTTGGCTACAGAGAACCTGACGGCCTCTTCCAGAGACTCTCGGACTTTCCACCCTAAGACCAGACCATCCCCAGGGGCGGATAAGAGGATTCCAAGGGGTGAGGGTGGAGAGAGTGAGAGGGTGGGAGCTCTACCCAAAGTTTGGCGAGAACAGCCTGGGAAGTCAGCGGCTCAAGAGGCGGCAAGAAGGATCGTTTGCTACCGCTGCCGGCAAGCGGGACATATTGCAGCCAATTGCCCGGTTGTGGAGGAACCCATGCAGTGTGACTTTCTGACGGGCAGACGTCAGTCGCTGTGTGCGACAGTCGCATGCACTGCCATTCGAGGAACTGAGAAACATTTATGCAAAATGTGTGTTAATGGTAGAAATGTTGTGGTATTGCTGGATTCAGGTAGCCTTGTGACCCTGATAAAGGCTGAGTTAGTTAAAACAGAGGTCTCTGGGAATAGCAAGGTAGCTGTTATTTGTGTGCATGGGGACACCCGAGAGTATCCAGTGACTACAGTGTGTTTCGAGACCCCCAAAGGTACCCTCTCTCATCCAGTGGGCTTAGTATCTCAGTTACCGCATGACGCCATTGTGGGAAGGGATTTTCCGAAGTTCTGGGAACTGTGGGATGATCCTGAGCCCCTCACTGGTGCCCCTATGTACCAGGAATGTGATAGCCAGAACTCCCCTGAGAGTGGTGAGGACTCTCCGGAATTTCCCTTATCAGTATTGGCAGGGGAGACTCAAGAAAACTGGAGAGGAGCCCACCTCCTCAGACGAAAACCTACCGTCTGTGGAGTTTTCTGATCTTGAGGTTCACAGGGAAAACTTTGCCACAGAACAGTTGAAAGACCCCGCCCTAATAAAGGCACGGGAAAACGTAGTGAAAATAGATGGCGAGTTAGTGAACCCAGATAATACCTGCACTTACCCATACTTCAGCGTAGAGAAGGACCTACTGTATCGGGTGGCAAAAAGGGCAGAAGAAACCGTTGAGCAGCTTGTGGTGCCCAAACCTTACAGGAAGTTGGTGTTGGAGTTGGCCCATGGGCACATTCTTGGAGGTCATCTGGGGACAGAGAAAACCCGAGAGAGGGTATTATAGAGATTCTATTGGCCGGGGGTGATGAAGGACGTAGAAAATTATTGTTCCTCCTGCCCTGTGTGTCAGAGGTTGGCCCCGATGCCACATTTCCGTAGCCCGCTGGTCCCTCTACCCATCATTGAGGTCCCGTTTGAGAGGATCGCCATGGATTTGGTAGGTCCTATAATCAAGTCCGCTAGGGGGCACCAGTACATATTAGTTATAATGGACTATGCCACCCGTTATCCAGAAGCGATCCCTCTCCGAAATACCTCGGCCAAAACCATAGCCAAAGAGCTATCTCTTGTTTTTAGCCGGGTGGGTATTTGTAAAGAACTGCTTACGGACCAAGGTACACCCTTTATGTCCCGGGTTATGAAAGAGCTGTGTAAATTGTTCAAAGTGACGCAATTGCGTACGTCTGTGTATCACCCCCAAACCGATGGGCTGGTTGAAAGATTCAACAAAACCCTAAAACAAATGTTGAAGAAAGTGGTGGATAGAGATGGAAAGGATTGGGACTGTTTACTTCCTTATTTGATGTTTGCTATTAGGGAGGTGCCCCAATCCTCTACGGGATTCTCCCCCTTTGAGTTACTGTATGGGAGACACCCAAGAGGGCTGTTGGATATTGCCAAGGAAACTTGGGAAAGTGAGAGTTCTCCCCACAGGAGTGTGATTGAGCATGTCGCCCTGATGCAAGATCGAATTGCACAGGTAATGCCCATCGTGAAGGAACATTTGGCCCAAGCGCAGTTGGCACAGCAGAGAGTGTACAACCGTGGAGCCAAGACCCGTACCTTTTCCCCGGGGGATAGGATATTGGTACTTGTCCCTACGGTTGAAAGTAAATTCCTTGCCAAATGGCAAGGCCCCTACGAGATAATGGAAAAAGTGAGCGAAGTGAATTACAAGGTCAGACAACCAGGAAGGCGAAAGCCCGAACAGATCTATCACGTTAATCTGTTGAAAGCCTGGAGGGATAGAGAGTCCCTAGTCGCAGACACTTGGTCACCAGCTCAAACTGGTTGCGTGATTCCTGAGGTTGGAATAGCAGCCACCTTGTCACAACCCCAACAACAGGAGGTTAAGGAGTTTGTGCTTCGCAACAAGGAGGTATTCTCTGAGCTGCCGGGACAAACATCTGGGGTAGAGCATGACATCATTACCCCGCCCGGTGAAAGGGTGAAGTTAAAACCCTATCGGATCCCAGAGGCTCGACGGGAGGCAATACGGGAGGAAGTACAGAAAATGCTGAACTTAGGGGTGATAGAGGAGTCCCAAAGTGATTGGTCTAGTCCCATCGTGTTGGTGCCTAAACCGGATGGGAGCTGGCGATTTTGTAACGATTTTCGTCAGTTGAACAAAGTTACAAAATTTGACACCTACCCCATGCCACGTATAGATGAGTTGATCGACCGGCTGGGAACAGCCCGATACATGACGACTCTTGACCTCACAAAAGGGTATTGGCAAATCCCCCTGGCCAAGTCGGCCAAAGAGAAAACCGCATTTGTAACCCCAGACGGGGCGTTCCAATATAAAAGAATGCCGTTCGGGTTACAGAATGCGCCGGCCACATTCCAGCGGAAAATGGACCAGATGCTGAGGCCCCATCGGAAGTATGCTGCGGCTTACCTGGATGACGTAATTGTCCATAGCACAGATTGGGCCTCACATCTGCCAAAAGTGCAAGCAGTCCTGGACTCTGTTCGGGAAGCGGGGTTTACGGCTAACCCCAAGAAGTGTACCATTGGGCAGGAGGAGGCCAAATATCTTGGGTACACCATTGGGAGGGGAGTAATAAAACCCCAACTCAACAAAGTCGAGGCCATCCAGAGTTGGCCACGTCCCAACAGCAAGAAGCAGGTACGAGCCTTTCTGGGAATCGCTGGGTATTATCGGCGATTCATTCCCCACTTTGCTTCTAAGGCTGTGCCCCTAACCAACCTGACGAAGGGGAAAGGGTCGGTCATGATTAAATGGACCCCCGAGGCTGAGGCAGCATTCCAATTCTTGAAACAAGCCTTATGTAGCCAGCCAGTGTTGTACTCACCCGACTTCTCTAAAGACTTTGTCGTACAAAGTGATGCGTCAGATGTGGGGTTAGGAGCAGTATTGTCCCAGGTCTGGAACGGGGAAGAGCACCCAGTCATTTACCTCAGCAGGAAGTTGAAGTCCCATGAGGTAAATTACGCCACCGTTGAAAAGGAGTGTTTAGCGGTGAAGTGGGCTCTAGATTCCCTTCGGTACTACCTGCTAGGTAGGCACTTTGACATGGTTACGGATCACGCTCCGTTAAGGTGGATGGCTCAAAACAAGGAAACAAATAGAAGAGTGAATAGGTGGTTCCTGGCCCTCCAGGAATTCAACTTCACAGTAAAGCATCGCCCTGGCGTTCAAATGGGGAATGTGGATGCTTTGTCTCGAGTACATGAATGCCTGATTGCTGGTGTTCCAACCCCGAGGTTAAAACAAGAGGGGGGGGGGTATGTGACAGCAGGAAGGTAAAGTCACCTGGTTGCATCCAGGGGGGTAGATATATTTCGCCCAGATTCAGGCTTTACGCCGACTTATACAACTAGGTGGAGAGTTGTATAAGGCTAGTGGGCTCATGGATGACTCATACCTCTAGGGAGAGTGTGGGGCGTCGTGCAGACAGAGATGAGGAGACCAGCTGAACCTTGTCAGCTCATTTAGGCCTCTATAAGAACTCCCAGCTTCATTAGATGTTAGCTCATGCCTGGAACCAGACCTGTGTGGACTGTCTAGGGAGAGTGAACCCCTGTGCGGTGAGAAAAAGCCTGTGTGGCTATTTGCTTGGACATTTAAAACCAGGGACTTAGGGACTAGGACAGCACTAGGCTGATCCCAGTTGTTAGTTAGGAAACCTGTATGTTTAGTCAGAGGTCAACTTGACCAGGATTTATTTTGGTTATGTTTCTTTTGCTTTGCTGTGTTTTGTCACTGTAAATAGAAAATAAACCGCACCTTTTTGATTTTGAAAACCACAACCTCCGTTTGCTGGGCCTGTTTTGTGTGGGGAGCCCATCCCGGGGGTCACACACACCCGCTGCCGAGCTAACCCCCTCACAATATATATATATATATATATATATATATATATATATATAGATATATATATAGATATAGATATAGATATAGATAGAGAGAGAGAGAGAGAGAGAGAGATGTATATATATGTATGATATAAAAAAGGGATTTTTATAACAGCTTACCTGTAAAATCCTTTTCTTGGAGTACATCACGGGACACAGAGCGACTTAGTCATTACTAATGGGTTATATAGATTACCTTCGGGTGCTGGCACTGGCCACTTCCAAACCGGAAGTACCCTCCCCTATATAAGCCCCTCCCATCCGGGAGCACCTCAGTTTTGTAGCAAAGCAATAAGTGTCCCAAAAAGAGGGGTGGGAGCTCTGTGTCCCGTGATGTACTCCAAGAAAAGGATTTTACAGGTAAGCTGTTATAAAAATCCCTTTTTCTTTTTCGTACATCACGGGACACAGAGCGACTTAGTCATTACTAATGGGACGTCCCAAAGCAATGCCAAATGAGGGGAGGGATACACTATACATAAGCTGGGCGCCATCAGGCATGAGGCTCTTTTGCGGCCTGCAACACACTGCGCCCAAAGGCGACATCCTCCTGACTTCTAACGTCTACCTGGTAGAATCTAGTAAACGTGTGTACTGAAGACCATGTTGCGGCCTTACAGATTTGAGCCAGGGAGGCTTGGTGATGCACTGCCCATGAAGTTCCAACTGCTCTTGTGGAGTGCGCCCTAACTTTGAACGGAGGCGGTCTCCTTCTCAAGCCACAGGCTTGCATTATGACCTGTCGAATCCACTTGGCTAAAGTAGATTTTTGATGCTGCCTGACCCTTTCTGGGGCCTTCCAGCAGAACAAACAAAGTATCCGTTCTATGAATCTGAGCAGTGGCTTTAAGATAAGCTTTAACTGCTCTTACTACATCCAAAGAATGCAATAACTTTTCCTCTACTGAACTAGGTTTGGGGAAAAAGGAAGGAAGAACCACATCTTGGTTCAAATGGAACCTCGATACCACCTTAGGGAGAAGGCTGGATGAGGACGTAATACTACTCTGTCCTTATGGATAACCAGATATGGCTCCTTACAGGACAAGGCGGCTAATTCCGATACTCTTTTAGCCGAACAAATGGCTACTAAGAAAATCAATTTCCTGGTGAAAAGAACCAAGGAAATGTGCCGCAATGGTTCAAATGGTTGTTTCTGTAGAACCGACAGAACCAGGTTAAAGTCCCATGGACATATGGGAATACTAACCGGAGGGCTAATACGCATCACTCCTTGTATGAAAGCTTTGACTAATGAATGCAAAGCCAAGGGCCTTTGAAAAAAATATTGACAAGGCCGTCTGACCCTTGATAGTACTCAAGGCAAGCTTCCTATGTACAGCCCACTGTAGGAAGTCCAGAATCCTACCTATTACGTACTTACGTGGATGCCATTTCCTGGCCTCACACCACGTGATGTACGCCTTCTAGATCCTATAATAGATCTGCCTGGATACCGGTTTCCTGGCATTGATCATGATAGATACCACAGGATTAGAGAGCCCTCTCTTTTTTTAGAATGTGGGCTTCAATAGCCAGGCCGTCAAACCTAGGGCTGGTAAGGAAGGGTAGTATATCGGTCCTTGCGAAAGCAGGTCCGGACGATGTGGGAGGGTCCAAGGACTTCCCACTGACATTTTTACAATCTCCGCGTACCATGCCCTTCGGGGCCACGCTGGAGCCACCAGAATCACTGGTTTCTTTTCTACCCTGATTCTGCGGATTAATCGCGGTGGGAATGCATATATCAGCTTGAACTGATCCCAAGGGAACACTAGGGCATCCGAACCGCAAGCTAGGGGATCCTTTGTGCGAGACACAAATCTGTCCACCTTTGCGTTGAATCTGGATGCTAGCAGATCTACATCCGGTGTTCCCCACCGCTGGCATATTGCCTGGAAAACCTCGGGGTGAAGAGACCATTCCCCCGGGCATAATTTGCTGGCGACTTAAAAAGTCCGCTCTCCAATTTTCCACTCCTAGGATGAAAACCGCGGATATGGCTGTGACATACCTTTCTGCCCATTCCAGGATGCAATTCGCTTCCCTCTGGGCTGCACGACCCTTGGAGTTTGGATGACCATGCTACTAGGGCATACCGGGCTGCTCGTATCTCTAAGAGATTGGTGGGCAGGGCCTTCTCTGCGTCTGACCACTTGCCCTGGAGAGACCATTGCTCCAGTACTGCCCCCCCAGCCTATGAGGCTGGCATCTGTAGTGACCACCTTCCAAGAAACCGGACTGAAGGGTTTCCCTTTTTCCAGATTCTGGGGCACCAACCACCAATGGAGGCTCTTGCGAACGGAAGGGGACAGGGACATTGGTAAGTCTAAAGCCTGAACTTTTTTGTTCCAGGCTGACAGTATGGCCCTCTGCAAGTTCCTTGAATGGAATTGACCGTAGGGTACTGCTTCGAATGAAGCCACCATTTTTCCCAGCAGCCTTATACACAGGCGTATGGATGGTTTTCTTTTTTGTACCCACTAAGTGGGTCAAATCTTTCAAAGACGACACCTTCTCTGGAGGTAAGAAAATCTTTCTCTGATTTGAATCCAGTCTTAGCCCCCAAGTATTCCAGACTTTTGACTGGTTTTAGGGCTGACTTGTCTCGGTTGATAATGCAACCATGAGATTCCAGATACTTGATTATCTTGTGAACGACCACTTCTATTTTTTTTCACTGAGTGGTCTATCAGTAACAAGTCGTCTAGATATGCCATTATCGTTACACCTTGTGTTCCTAGTTTGGCCAATCGTAGGGCCAGAATTTTCTTTATCGTACACCACGGGACACAGAGCTAGTCATTACATAATGGGTTAAGGGTCACCAGCGGTGATTGGACACTGGCACAACCAATGGAAGACAGTTCCCCTCCATATAACCCCTCCCATCAGGGAAGTACCTCAGTTTTTTCGCCAGTGTCGAAAGGTGTTGGACGCGTTAGGAGGTGCTAAAGGAAAGCTCTACCAAAGAGACCCTCTGGGGGTAAAAGAGCTATGCTTTCGGATCCATCCAAGACGCCTACAAATGAGCTGAATCTGGATGGGATCCGGGCCTCATCCATGAGGCGTCGCCTGTAATGTCTCTCTTCGGAGGACTGGGCTCTAAGATCCAGCACTTTCGCTATTTCGCTATAAAGTCCTGGTAAGAGTCTTGTACAAGGCCCAGGGGAGAGGTATCCTTTAAATAGGAACCCATATCCCTGAAGGTTGGCACACATAGCCCACCGTGAAGGGTGAAGTTTGGTATCTGTCTGAAATCTTTCAGCAGAAAAACCTGCGGCGTGGATAAGGTGAGATTAGAAGGTCCATAACTAGGTTGGGACCTTTTTCAAAAAATGGATGTCTTCTTTTTTTCCACCACTGGGGGGAGTAAAGAGCTGAATATACTCACCTCACTCTGTTCAGTGTCGGCTTCGGCGAAGTACACTGCTCGTCACCTCCGCTGCTGAGCTTGCTGGGGCACCCCGATCCTCCTTTCGGTGGCCGACCAGACACCTGCAGATGCAGGTAAGTGGGAACAAGGGCTGATGAGAGTCCTCTCTCACTATGGCCACCGCCATAGCGCTAAGGGCCGCGCGAGCGCGCTTTATCGGAGGGGGGGGGGGGCGAAGGCGTGCGCGGGCACGTGGCGCGCGCAGGCACAGAAACGGCGCCAAATTTAAAAGACTGTCAGTGTGAGAAGCACTGCAGCAGCAAGCAAGCTCGTTAGTTCTCTTGTTCCTGGCAGAGAAACACAGCAGCTATACAGGGACGTAAGACTCCATGTGGTTGGATTGGGTACTTCCTAGAAGACATCCATGTTATGCATAGTTATGTGTTAAAAGTTGCATACTTAATGTATTTGCTAAACTGAACACGGTAGTATATGCATTTAGGTACCTTGTATTTTGTCTAAACAGTAAGCCTTCCAGGGGAAGTAATACGGACAAAAAGAGATAAGAAAGCACCACCGCCTGAGAGGAGGCTCTAGCTGTGCTGACTCGGTACCTTCCTCTCCTGTGTTGCCAAATGCACCTGTACAGGATGAGCCATTACCTCTGTCAGGTATGGCGGCTTCCCCAGTGAAGCCTGGGCCTGTATATGTCACTGAGGACACTTTATCAGCTGCCCTAAATAATCTGGAGGAAAAAATTGCTACCTTAATCGCTAAGTCCTCTAAAAAGGACAATAAGCGAAGCAGGTCTCTTCCAGTATTGGACCTCCCTTCAGAAGTACCTGAGGGAGGAGGATGAGGAGGAGGAGGCTACATCAGCAGAGGATGAGGAGCCAGATTTTAAGGTCACAGGTACAATGCTATAGCAGTGCATTTAAGTTAACCTCTGCGGAGGTAACGGAATTACCTGTCTCCTCCCTAGGGTCATTAAGATCCCTGCAAGGTGCATGCTCCTTCCCGGTTCATCAGTTACTAGAGGATCTAATATACGCAAACTGGCAACATCCAGATAAGCGTTTCTCACCTCCAAAAAGGTTTAACATTCTTTATCCTATGGGGGAATTTTTTTTTAAAGAAATGGAGCCTGCCTGCGGTAGTTGCGGCTATTTCTTGTGTAAATAAAAACCTGACATGTCCGGTGGATAATGTACAAGGGTTTAAAAGATCCTTCTGAGAGGAAGTTGAAATCCTCCTTCCTTTTGGCCGGCTCAATTACCCAACCTGCAGTAGCAGCAGTCGGTATGTGTCAGGTCATCAGCCAACAGGTAAAGCAGGGGCTGAAGGAACTGCCTTCAGAGCAGGCTATTAATTGGGAAAATTTGCCTAAAGCCTTATGCTTCACAGTGGATGCCATGAGAGATTCTATCATACAGGCATCACGCCTTACACTCCAGCTGGTACAGATGCGCAGAGTACTTTGGCTTAAGCATTGGTCAGCGGAAACCCCATGCAAAAAGCTGTTGGCAAGTTCCCGTACCATGGCGAACGCCTATTTGGGGAAGATTTAGAAAAATATATACAGAAGATATCAAGTGGTAAAACGACTTTTACCTGAGAGAAAGAAAAACAAGAGATCTTGTTTTAAACGCTCTCTCTCCCCAGCTCTCGGGAAATCTGACTCCAACCAGTGGCGGCGGCCTGTTTTAGCCGCCCACAAAAGCCAAGGGGCAAGCTCAGAAGAACAAGAAGCCGTGGGGTGCAAGAGCTAATAAGCAAGCCCCCAAAGCCTCTCAGTGAAGGGGCGCCCCCGCTCGGCCGAGTGGGAGGAAGGCTTTATCAGTTCTGAGCGACTTGGGGGTCAGAAATCCAGGACAATTGGGTAGTATCCACAATATCCTCAGGGTACAAACTGGAATTTCGAGAGATCCCACCTTCTCAATTCCGAGGTTCAAGACTCTCCAAGGATCCACAAAAAAGAGAATCCTTCTTCAAAGGTTTGAATCACTTAATGGCTCAAGGGGTAGTTACAGACGTACCCCAAAAAGAGCGAGGTGCAGGTTTTTACTCAAACCTCTTTGTGATTCCAAAGCCAAATGGAGATGTCAGACCCATCCTGGATCTAAAATCCCTAAATCGGTTCCTGAACGATCGCCATTTTCGAATGGAAACGATCCGATCCGTGGCCGCCACTTTAAAGGGCGGAAAATTCATGGCGCCCATAGATATCAAGGACGCACATTTACACATACCCATCCTCCCCGCTCACCAAAGATTCCTAAGGTTTGCGGTAGAAGATCGCCACTTTCAATTTGTGGCTCTGCCGTTTGGTGTAGCCACCGCGCCCATAGTATTCACAAAGGTGCTAGCTCCTCTGTTAGCAAACCTAAGAACACGGGGCATTGCGGTAACAGCCTATCTGGACGATCTACTAGTAATAGATCAGTCAAAGGAGGGATTGGGTCACGCTGTACACACTACAGTAGGATACCTGGAGCATTTAGGATGGATTATAAATTTACAAAAATCCTCTCTCCAGGCCCAAAGAAGGATAGTGTACCTGGGCATGATCATAGATACAGCCCAAAACGGGGTATACCTGCCAGAACCGAAGATACAGTCTCTGAAAGACCTGATCCACAAGGTCAAAGCAAACAAGAGGCCGTCTATTCGCCTTTGCATGAGACTATTGGGAAAGATGGTAGCCTCCTTCGAGGCGGTCCCTTACGCCCAGTTTCATTCGAGACTACTTCAAGGCAATATTTTAGCTTCCTGGAACAGGAAGAGCCAAGCTCTGGATATACCCATGCGCCTGTCCTCACAAGTACGCCACAGCTTCGATTGGTGGCTAGAAGCCAGGAATTTACGGAAGGGAAAGTCCTTCCTCCCAGTGGCCTGGAAGGTGGTATCTAGGGATGCCAGCCTATCGGGCTGGGGTGCAGTATTCGAGGAGGCTTCTACCCAGGGAACCTGGGCCAAGACTCAGGGGATCCTGCCCATCAATGTGCTAGAGATCCGGGCGGTATATCTAGCCCTCAAAACCTGGACATACAGGTTACAGGGCTACCCAGTTCGGGTTCAATCCGACAATGCTACTGCAGTAGCTTACATCAATCACCAAGGAGGCACCCGCAGTCGGGCAGCCCAAAGAGAGGTGAACCGGATCCTGGCATGGGCAGAAGAGCATGTACCTTGCCTTTCTGCAATCTTCATTCCAGGGATAGAAAATTGGCAAGCAGACTACCTGAGTCGTCAGCAGCTGCTACCAGGAGAGTGGTCTCTTCACCCCGAGATCTTTCAGGCCATATGTCTGAGATGGGGAAACCCAGATGTAGACCTGCTAGCTGCCAGGTTCAACAAGAAATTGGACAACTTTGTGTCCAGAACGAGAGATCCTCTAGCCTACGGGACAGACGCTCTAATAATACAGACGCTCTAATAACTCCATGGAATCAGTTCTCACTGATCTATGCATTCCCTCCGATCCCTCTTCTACAAAGACTGCTTCGCAGGATCAAGGAGGAGGGAATACCAGTAATCCTAGTGGCCCCAAACTGGCCCAGGAGGCCTTGGTACGCCGAGATTGTAAAAATGGCGATAGGAAGGCCCTGGAAGTTTCCACTTCGACACGACCTGCTGTCACAGGGTCCAGTATTCCACCCTTCCTTACAAAGGCTAAAGTTGACGGCCTGGCTGCTGAGACCCACATTTTGAAAAAGAGAGGGGTCTCTGGTCCGGCTCTTTCTACGCTCATTAATGCTAGAAAGCCAGCCTCCAGACTCATCTATCAGAGAGTCTGGAGAGCATACGTTTCCTGGTGTGAATCCAGATGTTGGAATCCTCAGAAATATGAAATAAGTAGGATTCTTGCTTTTTGCCAGTTAGGAGTGGATATGAATTTAGCCCTTAGCACCATCAAAGGGCAAATATCGGCTCTATCAGTCTTCTTTCAGAGACCATTGGCATCTCACTCCCTAGTTCAGACATTCATTAAGGGGGTACTGAGGATAAATCCTCCAGTTAGGACTCCCTTGTGTCCATGGGATTTGAATTTGGTATTGTCAGTGTTGCAAAAGCAACCTTTTGAACCTATTCGCCATATTCCTTTAATTATATTGAGTAGGAAGTTGGCCTTTCTGATTGCTATAGCTTCTGCTAGGAGAGTATCAGAGCTAGCAGCTCTTTCTTGTAAAGAGCCTTATCTAATTTGTCACAAGGACAAAATCGTACTACGACCCCATCCGGCTTTTCTACCTAAGGTGGTGTCGGCTTTTCACTTGAATCAAGACATTGTTCTGCCTTCCTTTTTTCCAAACCCGCGGACTGCGGGGGAAAAATTATTACACTCTCTAGATCTAGTGAGAGCGGTAAGGGTGTATCTGCAAGCAACCGCTCAGATACGTAAAACAGATGTTTTGTTTATTTTACCAGATGGGCCCAAGAAGGGCCAAGCGGTATCAAAATCCACCATTTCCAGGTGGATTAGACAAGTAATTGTTCAAGCTTATGGTTTAAAGAACAGGACTCCTCCTTTTCCTGTTAAGGCGCACTCTACCAGGGCGATAAGTGCTTCATGGGCAGTGCACCACCAGGCTTCGATGGCTCAGATCTGTAAAGCTGCAACTTGGTCTTCAGTCCATACATTTTCCAAATTCTATCAAATAGATGTGAAAGGACATGAGGATTCCGCCTTTGGGCGAAGTGTGCTGCAGGCAGCAGTATAGGGCTTCTGGTCCGCAAGCGGCCTGTTTTGATCTGTGTCTCCCCCCCTTCATATGAGCATTGCTCTGGGACGTCCCATTATGTAATGACTAGCTCTGTGTCCCGTGGTGTACGATAAAGAAAATAGGATTTTTATAACAGCTTACCTGTAAAATCCTTTTCTTGGAGTACACCACGGGACACAGAGGTCCCCCCCTTCTTATGGGAACCTTACTGCTTTGCTACAAAACTGAGGTACTTCCCTGATGGGAGGGGTTATATGGAGGGGAACTGTCTTCCATTGGTTGTGCCAGTGTCCAATCACCGCTGGTGACCCTTAACCCATTATGTAATGACTAGCTCTGTGTCCCGTGGTGTACTCCAAGAAAAGGATTTTACAGGTAAGCTGTTATAAAAATCCTATTTTTGTGAACACTCGTGGTGCTGTGGCCAGACCGAAAGGTAAGGCTCTGAACTGAAAATGGCGCCCTTCTACTGCAAAGCGTAGAAATTTCTGGTGGGCCGGACAGATGGGAATATGCAAATAAGCATCCCTTATGTCGATCGAGGCTAACCATTCCTGCCCTTGTAGGGCGGTGGCCACCGATCGGATCGACTCCATCCGAAAAAGTCCTGATATGTAGGAACTTGTTTAGCCCTTTTATATTTAATATGGGCCTCATGTCCCCATTTGGTTTGGGGACTGTGACAAGGTTCGAGTAAAACCCGAACCCGTTTTCTTCCAAGGGAACCTTCATGATTACCCTTGGGGCAATAGTTGCTCTAGTGCCAGAAGGAGGGATCCACTCTTCTGGGGATCGCTTGGCACGTTTGACCTTATAAAATGGGCAGGAGGAATGTCTTTTAACTCCAGCCTGTATCCCAGACTTACTGCGGAGATCACCCATCTCTGATGGTGTCCCGCCAGGTCTCTGAACAACTGAAGTCTTCCCCTCACCCGATTGAGTGGGGGCAACCCTTCATGACTTAGGGGGAGGTTTTGTACCTCTCTTGACCCAGGGTTTCTTGTTACCCTGTGATTGTCCCTGATTTCTGCCCCCTGGATTTGACCGCGGAGGCCGTCGGAACTGTTTCACAGCCGATGTGCCAGGGACTGGAGAAGTAGGCCTCTTAAAAGAAGGACTTCTACCCTTGTTCTTAACCGGCAAGAGTGTACTTTTACCGGCAGAAGTTTTCTGGATATATTTGTCCAGATCATCTCCAGATAAGCGTTCTCCATGAAATGGGAAGCTAATCAGCAATTTCTTACAGGGAGCTTCAGCAGACCAGTTTTTGAGCCATAGAAGCCTACGCATATGTCTACAGACAGCGTAAAGCGGGATGCCTGTTGGATTGTATCCTTTATGGCGTCCACCGCAACACAAGGCTCTAGGTAGGTCAGCTAGGGCAAGAGCCTGCTGATCTGGTAAGTCCCTTAAGACTTGTTTCAACTGATCTTTCATTGCTTGGCAGACTCCAATCGCTGCTACTGCAGGTTGTGTCACCATGCTTGCTGTAGAGAAAGCAGATTTTAGTAAAGACTCCAATTTTTTATCTATTGGGTCCTTGAACATTGGAACATTATCTACTGGACATGTCAGTGATTTATTTACACAAGAGATGGCTGTGTCCACTGTAGGGACCCTCCATTTTTTTTTATTTTTTTTTATGAACTTATCCTCCATGGGATAGATCACTGGAAATCTCTTGGGGGGAGTAAATATTTTACAGGATGCTCCCAATCCTGGTAAATAAACCCTTCCAATAAAGGGTGGATTGGGAAGGAACAGACAGTCTGGGGAGCTTTCAGCGACCCCAGCGAGGAGACAGTAGTGGTTGATGGTTCCGCCAGAGGCATTTAAAATGCTGCTCGGACCATGTTAGTCAGAGACTGAACCCATAATCTTTCAGCCTGAGATGCTGAGAAAGGTTCTTCCACTGTTGATTCCTCTATAACTTTATCAACCTCACCTGATCCCCTTCAGGTAGGTCGATCTCTGGGACTGTTCCTCCACTAACAGGCACTCTGCAGGAGGAGACGGAGATCGGACGCGCTTTTCCTGTGACAGGGAAGCAGCGATCAATGCTGTTAATCTCTCTTCCAATCCTCCCAGAGTTGAGGATAAAACCTCCTCTGTTATATATACAGGAGCAGGTGGACTGGGGACAGCCGCAGTACCAGGTACACCTGCGGGGTTCCTACGGCTACTGACCTCTGAAATTTCAGGGGAGATTGGCGCAGTACAGCATGCCCAAAATCCTCAGAGCCCGACGGAGACCCCTTTCGCTTCTTGGAAGATCTATTTCCAGAGCGTCTGGATGACATATCCTATAAGCACAAAGCTGAGGTATTCCCGTCGTCATACACCAATTTTGCTGGTAATAGTCTAACACAGTTGCTGCTATATACCCGCTGGTGTCCACTAAAGTGCCTTTCTATGGGGATGCCTGCATCAACCGCCTCTGTGTGCCACTGTTTGTTGCTAGCTCTGTTTGCATCCAGCTGACACTTGTACTGTGTCTTTATACAAGCTGGGACGCCTGCACATGCGCAGAAGCGCCGTGGCGTGCATCGAGCGTCATCCACCCGCCCCGCCCCTTTTTTTCATAGGAGGCGCGTGCACGCGCCCGCGCGCGCTCCCGTGCGCCATTGGCGCCCTTTTCGAAAATCAAACAGGGACTAGGAGCCAGGGCCCTTTTTGCCGGAGGGCCTGTGCGGTGGATGAGCGCAGCAACAGGGCAGAGGAAGTGGATTCCCACAGAGAAACTTACCAACTGCCTGGATCTTTTGACTTGAGAAAACCAAAGATCCACATGACAAGAAAAATGGACCACAGCGGCCTCTAGTGGTTTAACACAGGTACCGCGGTCCTTTTTTTTTTATTTTTTTCTTGACTACTATTAAAATTTTACATTTTCAGTAGTTACAGGCATACACAGATATTAGCGGGAATACCGTTAGGTAACAGACAGAAAGACAAATTAGGCTTGGGGGTCCCCCAATAGAACCAAGTTCCTGGGAGCCCCCACTTACCTGATCCCCGCCGCAGGACTTTGTTTGGTCCACAGAAGCCCAAACTTCACCTATCACGGCAGGCATTGTAATTAAACCTTCAGGGACCGGGTTCCCAAGGATTCCACTCCCCTGGACCTGTATAGCACCCTGCACAGAAAACATCTTGGTCGTGGGTATGACCAGAGCTCTGGATCCCAGGGTCCAGCCCTCCTAAGAGAGGCATTACAGGCAAAACCTTGCTCTTCTGCTGCAAGGCCCGGGTACCGACCGTTTAGCTATGAAGCTTTTTTGGTGGGATCCGGAACAGCTTACTAAGGCCCAAAAGAACCTGTACGCAAGCCCAGTGAAAACACATGTTACTCTTTGGCCAACACCTTAGACACTGGCAAAAAACTGAGGTGCTCCCGGATGGGAGGGGCTTATATAGGGGAGGGTACTTCCGGTTTGGAAGTGGCCAGTGCCAGCACCTGAAGGTAATCTATATAACCCATTAGTAATGACTAAGTCGCTCTGTGTCCCGTGATGTACGAAAAAGAAATGTCTACACACCCCTGTTAAAATGGCAGGTTTCTGTGATGTAAAATGAGACAAAGATAAATCACTTCAGAACTTTTTCCACCTTTAATGTGACCTATAAACTGTACAACTCAACTGAAAAACTGAAATGGGGGGGGGGGTGTAAAGTAAAAATAAAAAAAACTACAATAATGTGGTTGCATAAGTGTGCACACCCTCTTATAACTGGGGATGTAGCTGTGTTCAGAATTAAGCAATCACATTCAAACATGTGTTAAATAGGAGTCAGTACACACCTGCCATCATTTAAAGTGCCTCTGATTAACCCCAAATAAAGTTCAGCTGTTCTAGTAGGTCTTTCCTGACATTTTCTTAGTCGCAGGAATATCTGGCAAGTACAGTACTGGCTGGGTGATACATGTGAGAACAATCTCCCATATTCTTCATATGTCTGGACTATGGGGTAGAGTGGCAAGACAGAAGCCTTTTCTTACGAAAAAAACATCCAAGCCCAGCTAAATTTTGCAAAAACACATCTGAAGTCTCTCAAAAGCATGTGGGAAAATGTGTTATGGTCTGATGAAAATGTACTATGAAGGACTTTCGAGCACTAAGGGACCTAATGTTGTTGTTAGATGAAAATCAAGATTATGATAGTACCCAACAAAGTGAACCAAGTCAGGGGCCCAATGTTAGAACCAAAAGTTCTACCTTTAGAAATAAATCTGACCAGTTTCCTGACCCAAGTACCAATCCTCAAGTGTCAGCTTTCCTTATAGCTATGGTGAGTGAAATAAAAAAAAAAGGTCTATTCCCTCTAACTTAACTCAAGCACAACAAGAAGCATTAAAAATTTTACAATCCAGAGATGATACGGTCATTAAGGCCTCGGATAAAGGCGGAAATATAGTTCTATTAACTTGCCAACAATATGACCCATCACGATTGAAATTACAGCCCAGTTTAAGTTGGAATTCAAGTTATTGATCTATACAGCCTATATAGATGCCTTAATTGACCAACCAAAATATGAATATTTAAATACAGCCTTTCCAAAGTGGCAATTTTTTATGCCATTCCTAAGATACATAAAAGCAAAACAAAACCTCCGGGTAGACCCATAATATCAGGTATAGGCTCCATGACAGAAAACGCAAGTAGATTTGTAGATTTTTTTTCTGATGCCTCACGTTATGGGACTTCCCTCATACGTGAGAGATACATCCGATCTTCTTAAACGCTTAGATGGTCTTACCATCCCCCCAGATGCCCTATTTGTTACAATCGATGTAGAGGCCCTGTAATCAAGTAAACCTCTTGAGTTAGGTCTTCAAACCACCAAAATGATTCTGATGGAACAAGACCACAGACAGTGGAAGTTTCAGTCCTTCATTCTTCAGATTTTGTCATTCATTCTCAAACATAACTGTTTCTCCTTCCTCGGCTCCCACTACCTTCAGGTACAGGGCGTCGCCATGGGCACGTGTTGCACACTGGCGTACGCGAACCTGTGCCTGGGGGGATGGGAGCGGGATATTTTCAGCATTTCGTCAGTACCTGGACCAGGCACTCTGCTGGTTCAGGTACATTGATGATATTTTTTTATTTGGACAGGCACAATATCATCCCTAAATGAGTTTATCCATCAACTCAACACCAATAGATTTAATTTAAAGTTCACCTTCGATTGGCATAAGGATCATATATCCTTTCTGGATTTGTCTATATATAGAGATTCTCTTGACAATATAGCAACCAAATTGTACCGCAAAAGTAAGTACACAAAAATACCCTGCTGCATGCCAACAGTGGACATCCTATGTCCTTAGTACATAGCATACCGTATGCTCAGTACGTTCACCTGCGAAGAAACTGCACGCATGAGGCGGTGTTTAGATTGCAGGCTGATGAGCTACGCATACGTTTGCGTAAATGCGAGTACAGTAAAAGCCTCCTAAGGAGGGCCTTCAACAAAGCCATTGGAAGAGATAGAACATCTTTACTGTACTTAAAACCAAAATCTGACCAAAGCCAACAAACTACCTAGTTCATTACTAGATATTCAGCCCAACACAGATTACTTCGCACTTGTATGGAAAAACACTGGCATTTGCTCAGTGAGGACTCAACACTCTGCAAATACATCAGAGATACCCCAGAAATAGTCTTTCGTAAGAGTACTTCCATTGGCAACAAATTAACTGCAAGCGAATACAGACTCAACTATGACAAACAGGTCCCAGTACGAGGCATATTCACATGTGGACAGTGCACATACTGCCCATGGGTACAGACAGGCTCGCGTTTTCGTTTACCCAATGGTGAAATATTTCGGCCCTATTTCCATGCTACATGTAATACAGAGGGGGTCGTGTACCTCATGACTTGCAAGTGTGGGGCCTTTTATGTCGGGAAGACATTCCGTTAATTAAAAAACGCATGTATGATCATCTATACTATTCTCAATACGCCAAAATGCTTACCCCAGTTAGCCGCCACTTGGGTCTATACCAAAAATGTGATACTTCTGTGTTGAAGTTTGCTATTTTAGAAGTGGTACCCCAAGACCCAACGTGGCAGAAACTGGGACAAACGCATTCTCCAGAGGGAAACCCTCTGGATTGAGCGACAAGGCCGCCGGGAATCAATGAAGTTCTATCATACTGGCCCTTCCTCTGAGGGACCGGTGTGGCAGCCATTGATCCCTGAGCCGCCTTCTGTATTGCTCTTTCTACCCATTTCTTCCTTGTTATGCGATATTTCAGTAAGAACCGCCACACTTGCATTATCACGGCTTCACTATGTAGTATTTTTTCATTGACTATAGATACATTATCTGTCCGGATATCTGATGTGTTTGATCAATTGTTTAATTTGGTATTTTTTCCGATTATATCAAGTTCCCTTCTTTTACCCTAGTTTTTTCATATATATGGGAGAACCTTTTTGGTTGTACCCCTTTAAATTGACCCAGCCAAAAAATACATATACATTTTTTCAAGTTCAATGTTCAAATTAAGTTTAGTACATGTTTAGCAAGCAGGATGGTGGGGTCTGATACATGCCCACCATACTAGCTTCATAACATGGCTACCTTGATCTGTATTGCCAAAACAATATTTGGCTTTTTGTTATCGCATGCTATATGCATGCATTAATGAATCAGAGTTTTGTCCATTCATTTCGCCTTGCAGTGCAGCCGCTATGTGGACCAGGATTGCTGTCACTCAGCGCCAGATGGGAGGCTCAGACAATGTGGAGAATATGTGGCCACCCAAGCCATTGGGGATTGGTCCGGTCCCTCCCAATCCAGAGAGATGACCGATCACCATATCTGCCAATGGCAAGGCGAGAGACACTTTCCATCAGGTGTTCTCTCATAGTACTTCCGCCCTCCAGCACCTAGATCGCCCCTGCGGCTTCTGGGTGTGCATGCGCCGGCCGGTGCATGCGCGGTGTACCTTTTTGGCCGGCTCGCATGACGTCAGACGCTGTCTGACGCACACCCGAGCGGGGTGCACAAAACGGCGAGGCTGGGACTCCATTCCACAGATGCTATTGAGGAGTGGAGTCGCCCAGAACACCTCACTTACACGGCAGCCTTTGGACTTTGAATGGATGCAGATCTGGTTGTTTTCTAGTAAATGGTATGTACCTCTACATTGAGTAACTTATGTGCAAGCATAGGCTTGTTTCTGATGATTACTCTGCTCATTGCTATGTTTGTATCTTTTCTCCTTGTCAGATCTCTCATACTGCCTGCACTTCAATCAGTCCAATACTGTTTGCAGCAGTTAAGGGACCTATGAATGCTTTTTTGGCAATTTAAACCCCAATTTAAGGTAGATATATATTGTTTCTATACCCATTTCATCATAGGCTTAATCGGCCATTTTTTTAATAGATTTATTTGCTAGCAAGCCATACAGTAATCTCCTTTTTCAAAATGAAATCTTTATAGTGACATCTTTAGTGATTCTGGCTCCATTCGAGAATCCTGTGAGATTCCAGTGTTTGGGTGTAGGAATAAAAGCATGTCTATAGGCAGTACCAACATTCTACCAAGGTATGTTGTTCAATAAATTCATACATCAATTGTCCAAGATGTATGATTTTGCAGCAATGGGTATTTTTCAGTACTAGTATACAAACAAATGCGTCCCCCTTTTTTTCATTTATAGAAACATCCCTTTCTAAACCAGGAGTTCTGCATCCAGTCCTAGGCAGCCTTCTAGCTATTTTATTATATTATTATCATCAATGTAAGTATTGACACATTATCCCTTATTGGACCACCCGTGTCCCCCCCCCCCAAGCTTCCAATATAGCAAATTGTTTTACAATTTTAAATTTTTTAGCTATCCAGTGCACCCCCATATTCTTTCCATACATTGTCTATACGGGCCTTCTCGGCTGGCGTTTGGGGCCCGGCGGTTTACTACCCCAATACCCTTGATTTGGGGTGGTAGTGTACTTGGCTGCTGCACGTGTAGGGCAGTAGTGACTGTCTAACATTCTCAATCTGAACCAATTTATTGGTGAATTTTCACATATACTAATGTTGATTACGTTAATGTACACATTGTTGTATGTATTATATCATTATCTAACTGAGGAATGTTCTTTTAAAATCTAGAAGCTCCTGAGGAAGCAATTCTTTAGATCGTGAAACATGTAGAGCTCATTTTAAAACTCTTTCAAGGACCCCATGGACACATACCCAGGAGATACTCTCTACTCTGCGTGGGCATCATTATCGTATACACCCTCGCAGCAAGTTTTCAACACAATTATTGAGTAACTCTCTGGGACCAACCACGTGGCCTCCTTCCCATTTTCTATTTTTGTATTCTATTTATTAGATGCATCTTTTATACAACATGTTATATTCTGTGAAACATTAAAAATGTGTTACTTTTTTATGTGCCTATAAAGTCAATTTTTTCTATATTCTTTTTAAACCCAAATACTATTAGGATGTGGCACTTTTGTTAACTAGGGTGTTGATTACCACCCAAGGGCACCTGTAATCAATATACAATCTTATGGTCTGATGAAACCAAGGTTGAACTTTTTGGCCATAATTCCAAAAGAAATGTTTGGAGCAAAAACAACATTGCACGTCACCAAAAGAACACTATACACACAGTGAAGCATGGTGGTGGCAGCATCATGCTTTGGGGCTGTTTTTCTTCAGCTGTAACAGTGGCCTTAGTCAAGTTAGAGGGAATTATGAACAGTTCCAAATACCAGTCAATATTGGCACAAAACCTTCAGGCTTCTGCTAGAAAGCGGAACATGAAGAGGAACTTCTTCTTTCAACATGACAATGACCCAAAGCATACATCCAAATCAACAAAGGAATGGCTTCACCAGAAGAAAAGTTGTGGAATGGCCCAGTCAGAGTCCAGGCCTGAATCCGATTGAAAATCTGTTGGGTGATCTGAAGAGGGCTGTGCACAGGAGATGCCCTCGCAATCTGACAGATTTGGAGTGTTTTTGCAAAGTGGGCACATATTGCCAAGTCAAGATATGC
The DNA here is from genome assembly GCA_029206835.1 of Rana muscosa. Taxonomy (NCBI): domain Eukaryota; kingdom Metazoa; phylum Chordata; class Amphibia; order Anura; family Ranidae; genus Rana; species Rana muscosa. Next base: position 25,772,182 of record CM055123.1, on the reverse strand, counting down.
TATGCTGATAGACTTATACCCAAAAAGAGTGCTGTAATAAATCAAAAGGTGCTTCAACAAAGTATTAGTTTAAGGGTGTGTGCACTTATTCAACCATATTATTTAATTTTTTTATTTTTACTTTTCTCCACCTAAAAGATTTCAGTTTGTTGTTCATCTGAGTTGTATAGTTTATAGGTCACATTAAAGGTGGAAAAAGTTCTGAAATTTTAGCAGAGGTGTGCAGACATTTTATATCCACTGTATATATACATGAGTGAGAGGGGGCTCAGGTAAGTATTTTGGTGGTTCTGGGTGGAGCTGCACATAAAAGTTTTTTTTTTTTTTTAACCTTCAGCCTTTACTTTAAGTAATTTTTCATAATATGCTTAACCACTAGTTGACCAGCCGCTGCAGTTATACTGCATTTTTTAGCGCAGTGCTACAGGGAGTGGATATGACAGACACGGCATACTTCTCAAGGGACTGACGGCACTAAGAGCGTGCTGTGAATTGGGGGAGATATGTGCATGCACAAGTGACATCAATACAAAGAACGGGATGGATTACAAGCCAACAGAGCAAATAAGGTGGCATCTACATACAGAAATTAGTAGTGTTTTTAATGCTGTTTCATATGTGCAAAAGTTATGGGCAAGAGTTTACTACCACTTTAGGAGCCAGGACCAGAGTTAAAAGGACTCAGAAAAATTTAAAAGGAAAAAAAAACAAAAACAACATCTTACTGATTTCTATGATACACTGCATTATGTATTGCTTTCTACATAATTTAGGCCAAAAGATACAGTGTGGATTTTGTTCTGAATTATACTGCACATACACAAAATTGTTATTTTTCGACTATTAACATATGGCATGCATTTTATTGAAGTAAATGGGTGACTTCAGCACACTAAACACCTCTTTACCAACCTGTTTTCATTTCTTCAAAGCTAGATTTGGCTTCTGGATGCCTCAACAATGATTTGGGTGTAAAAATAATGAGCTGAAATATGATAAGACACACATGCATTAAATTGTAAAAATAGGCAAGCTGGCTATTTCCTATAATCATTGAATAAAGTTTACCGGTTTGCGGAAGGGCAATAAAATTTGCCGCCTGAGGACATGAAAGTAATTAGCAGGTGTTGAGCAGTTTACTACGATCCAGTTGCAGTCATACAGTTGGGTAACTTCATAGTCTGGGATATATTCCTACAGATAAAAGATTTGTAAGTTAAACATGTTTCATGTCAAATGATCATTGATCTCCACAATAAAACCCTGTTAGCACTGAGGGGTATATTTATAAAAAAAAATCACTTTGCAAACGTCTCAACATTTAGCACAACAAATAATACCTATAATGTTTGTCTAATAGTTTCCTTGTTTCCTTTTGTCAGGTCAATGTAACATTCCCCTACCTTCATAGAGAAAACACTATAGGCTAAGAACATTCAACCAGCAGGGCAAATGAGGGAGACATCTGCACTGTGTACAGTCCATGGAGTATTTTTTTTGAACAGCCAGATGAATGGGTGTTTGGCCAAGCAATGCCAACTGCAGTGTGAAGCAAAACAGCTTCCTCTTGGTTATTAGGGAGACGGTACCTGCCGGTGTCCTAACAACCAGTGACTCATCCCCACACACGGCACTTTTAGCTTTCAGCCAGAGATTCCTGACTGGCAGGTAAATGTAAAAAAAAGCAAAAATGGTTTTAAAATGAAGAAAAAAGTGAGCTCCCCTTAAAATTCATATTAGCCCCTTGAGGTATGGTTTGGAATTTAACGGGAACCCCAAAAAATAGACAAATGGCATTGGGTCCCCCCAAATTCCATACCAGACACTTCACTGTCACACACAATAAACAAGACGACTTAACACTGCAGCTGGACATTCCACAAGGTTCTCCATAGACTGTACAATGTGCAGAAGTCTCCCTCATTCCCAGTGCTGGTCGAATGTTCTTAGCCTATAGTGTTAGTAGTGCCATCATAACTCCCATGGTCAAAATCTCCTATAAGTATTTTTTCTTAGGACCGAATATTAGGTAATGTTACATTCACCTGACGCAGGGCAACAACGATTTACACATATTACAAACATTAAGGGTATTATTTGCTACGCTTGCATGGATGTTGAGACATTCGCAAAGCAATTTATTTATGAATAGACCCCTGAATGTTAAAGGAGAGTTTCTAATAAAAAAAAAAAGTGAAATCACCTAATAGATGGTGTCATAGGCAATACTACCACTTCCTCTTTTTTTCTTAGTTTGTACACTTCATTTGACTAAATATGGACAGGCTTGCGCTTGTTATAAGTGTCACATTGTTTACACATCACTTCCTAAAAATACATTTGGCTATGGAAAAACATGCCTCGCTACTTTAATGACGCAATGGGGCTCCATTTACCAGATATATCGACTCCTCTATGCAATATGTTTGCATTGTATAAAAGCATGTATCCCTGTCTCCATATAACTTACCTGGGCAAAAATCGAAATCTTTATTTTATTAAAGAAGAGGAAGTAGAGCAGGGATAAAAGAAGCATACAGATTGTTCCCAAGTCCACATAAAATAAAGCTTCTGCATTTTTGAACATTTACAATTAGAGTATGAGGACAATTGTGCTAGACAAATTAACTTACAGGATAAGCATCACAGTCATCATTGCTCATCTGGAGGAACCTTTCAGGTCTGGCTGAAGAATGCTCAGGTCCCTGGTAATAATATTAAGCAGAAAAGTTTAGGAAAGCTTGCCTCTCAATTACATTACTGATGGCAGAAGACAGGATCAGCAGTAAAGGCTTTTAAGAAGCATATGTTTCTGGTGCAGTTGGAAATGTACCCCCCAAAAATACAAACATATATTGAAGAGATTTGTCAAGTCTATTAAAAAAAAAAGTTTTCCAAATTTCCTCATTAAAACAAAGGGGACAGCACAGTGGCACTTCTGCCTTGCCCTGGTGACCTTGAGTTCCAGTCAAAACAATACAGTAGCTGCATGGAACTGTACATTCTCTCTGTGCTTGCATGGGTTTCCTCTGGGTACTCCGGATTCCTTACACACTCCAAAACATGCTAGTATTTTATTTGGCTCCTTTCTCAAATTGGCCCTAGTATAAAATTGTACTGAGTCTGCCCAAGATGTGCCCCATCAAAAGAAAAAGCGATTTGAGTCCTCGTGGAGAAAAGTGCCGTATAAGTAATAATAAAGTTTTTTTTTTCAGCCAGAATGTGCCGGTGTTCAGTACTGCCACCTCTGGGGTGAGGGTTTGGCAGCTACCCTGAGTGCCATCTTTTCATGTGGGAGGGAGATGCATTATTAGCGGCTCCGGGAGGGGGGCGGTGTCTTTGATATGCTAGACAAGCACCCTCATAGCACCTGCAGACCTCTGTCAGCACAGATACGAACCCGAACATTATACAGCAACTCACTGTTAGCTGTTGTGAACCACTCCAGCAGTAACATAGGAGGTCTTTCACTACTCACTTCCTCTGCTGGGCTCTGACAGTTGACATTATCCCACGCAGATCCCAGCAGAGGAATCAAGTTGTGAAAGACCTCCTCTGCGACTACCAGATCTGTTCACAGCCATGAGCGGCAAAGTTACAGCAGTGGTGAGCTGCTGCATTATCATGTGAGATTGACAAACTGCCAGGATACCGAGACTGTACTGTAAATGAACAGACAGGTAAGCTGCTAAGATACTGAATGGAGCAGTGGCATCATGTCACAAGTCTCAGCAGCATAGGTTAGCTACTGAGGGATGATGCAGAGTAAACTGATGTTTTCGTGTTTGTGTTTTTGGCATGTACTTTGGTTTTTCATTATTTTGTACTGCGGCAGTAAAACTGCCAGCTTTGGCTACTGTGTTTTTGCCACAAAAACAAAGAGGTGACATTTGCTGAATGAGAAAGAAAAACCCCATATTGTGCGCCTTCAGAAGACAAAGGAGCCATCGTCCTATGAAACAAAACACATAGTCCAGACGGAAGATTTAGGCCCCTTTCACACGGGACGGATCCGTGAAGATCCGCCCCGTGAACCTCTGCTTGCTCAGCGGGGATCGCTCCGCTGATCCCCGCTGAGCCGGCGGATGACAGGGCGGTCCCCGCACACTGTGCAGGGACCGCCCTGTAAGATTTCCGCTCTCCCCTATGGGGGGATCGGATGAACATGGACCGGCTGTCTGTGTTCATCCGATCCGCTCTGCAGACGGATAGAAAAAAAGGATTTTCCTCCGTCTGCAGAAACGGAGGATTGCGGACCCGGATGAGATCGGGTGTCAGCAGATGTTCATCCGCTGACACCCGCGATCTCATAGGGACCAATGTACGTCCCTTTTTCATACGTAAACGGACGGATGAAAAAGCGGACATACGGTCCACTGGTATGAAAGGGGCCTTATACGTATCATGACCACACACCATGCCACTCATTTGTAGAGTAAGATTCTAGAACAGCAGAACCAGTTCTAAAGCCAGTTGCTTGAGGAGCCTTTCTGACTGCACTAACCCTAGCATTTTTCTACCACATCAACATTTAAAAATGTAGATTTTGTGAGCTATGCGGATAGAATCAAGGTATACACAGGGCCAGACTGGCAACAATACAGTTAAAGTTGCTTCACGCAATCAGCTCATAGCAGATAAGAAGAAAACTGTCTGTGTGGGAACAGGGGAAACCATAAATAATGGAGGAAGTGCTGGGCTGGTATTAGCATTTACATGGCGAATATGAATGATGAAATGTGGTATATTTGTAACATGTCTGAAAATAAAATCATGTTTTTAGCATAACAATACCCGGAGTACTAACATTGCTCACTATTGATTATACAAACATAAATGTAGTAAGCGATCACCTGCATTAAGGTGGGTAACCACCTCATAGGAAGGCAGAAAAATATGCAAGCCTTGACAAACCGTACGTTTAAACAGATTAAGTATTCATGAGTTTACACTCCAGGGGAGCAGGACACATTAGTTTACCTTGGCTCTTAAAAATCAGTCAGTCAGTATGATTAACAGATGTGTTAGCAGCACTCACCATTCCTTCCATGCCATGTGGTAAAAGCAAAACAATTCCATTGTGCCGTACCCACTTTGCTTGTCCTGAGCTGATAAACTGGTCAATTATGCATTGTGCTGTATTGTGGAAATCACCAAACTGCGCTTCCCACAAAACCAGGGCACTGGGACTTGCCATTGCAAAACCAAGCTCGAAGCCTGAAAGAAACCGAAAGTAAGTAATGACACATTCATTCTCTGATATAATTCTTCATAGCTGTGAAACTAACTGTGGGCTGTGGAATTAACTAGGAGGCCCACATGTGATTGGAAAACCTATAAATTGTTTTCAATGCTATCAATAAGACCTTAAATGGTCAGTTCACATAAAGTTTAAAAATAAAGTTTAGATTTCATAGATGTAGCCTTACAGAGTTTAAAAAAACAAAACAAAAAAAAACCACAATGTTTGAGTGAACTTATCACCTAGTTCAGGGGTGTCCAAACTTTTTTCAAAGAGGGCCAGATTTGATGAAGTGAACATGCGTGAGGGTCGACCATTTTTCCTGACATTCTTTGAACCATAAAAATTTGGTCCAAGTGTGTTTGTTCGAGCACTAATACACTGCCCAACAATTCTCTGGCCTTTGTGGCTGTGTGTGAGTAAAGAGGTGAGCTCAGGCGTTTTATTTGGATGTACCATATTTTTTGGCGTATAACACGCACCTTCACTTTAAGAGGGAAGTTTCAGGAAAAAAACGTAAATTTTAAATAAAGGTCTGTGAAGCAGATCCCGACTCCACAGATCCCCCCCATTACAGACCCCACTCCATCACAAATCCCCCCCCATCAGACCCCACTTCATCACAGATCCCCCCCCCATCAGACCCCACTTCATCACAGATCCCCCCCATCAGACCCCACTTCATCACAGATCCCCCCCATCAGACCCCACTTCATCACAGATCCCCCCCCATCAGACCCCACTTCAACACAGATCCCCCCCCATCAGACCCCATTTCATCACAGATCCCCCCCATCAGACCCCACTTCATCACAGATCCCCCCCCATCAGACCCCACTTCATCACAGATCCCCCCCCATCAGACCCCACTTCATCACAGATCCCCCCCATCAGACCCCACTTCATCACAGATCCCCCCCCCCATTAGACCCCACTTCATCACAGATCCCCCCATCAGACCCCACTTCATCACAGCTCCCCCCCATCAGACCCCACTTCATCACAGCCCACCCCCCCATCAGACCCCACTTCATCATAGATCCCCCCCATCAGACCCCACTTCATCACAGATCCCCCCCATCAGACCCCACTTCATCACAGATCCCCCCCATCAGACCCCACTTCATCACAGATCCCCCTCATCAGACCCCACTTCATCACAGATCCCCCCCATCAGACCCCACTTCATCACAGATCCCCCTATCAGACCCCACTTCATCACAGATCCCCCCATCAGATCCCACTTCATCACAGATCCAACCCATCAGACCCCACTTCACAGTCCTCCCTTGATATTACAGAGACAGACAGACTGTCCCTTTCATCAACGCAGCATTCCCCCTCCCCACACTGACTGCCCTACCTTAATCACACAAGCCTGGAAGCACGCATGGCATGGCAGGTCCAGACAAAGGGCAGGACTTTTCAAGTTAAAGGCGGGTGATTGGTTGCTGGGACCGCCCCACTGTCTAGCAACCAATCACCTGCTTTGTAACTTGAAAGGTCCCGCCCTTTGTCCGTGCCTGCAGCGCTTCCAGGCTTGTGTGAATAAGGTGTGTGGGGAGGGGGAGGAAGGGGGAGTGATATGATGTAAAAGGAGAGACCTGGCTGCCGCGCTTCCCATGTAATGAATAATGTTAGCGGCGGGCAGGATTCGGCCCGCGATCCACCATTAAGTGATGCCTAAAATATATCTTTTGTGGCCCCGATGCTGGGAGATCATTGGGGGCCACAAAAGATATATATGTCCAGATAACAAGGTGGGCCGTTCAAAACCGTCCCGCGGGCCACAATTGCCCCGCGGGCCGGACTTTGGACATGCCTGACCTAGATCAACCGGCCAGCTATATGAGTGTGATACACCTTGTTGAAGCTGTCACTTTGAACTCTAGGTCACACAGAAGTTCTGGGTTCAAACTAAACACATTTAATGCTTAAATAAGAGTGAGGACACTGGTCTAAAACTAATAGTCAACCCTAAAGTAAGAGAAAAGTAGCTTCTGTCTGAGATTTTCACACCAAGTATTTGGCTCCATGATTGATTTCCCTTTAACCACCGCCCATAGCCGAATAACGGCTACAGGGCGGTTCCTTAACTCTGGGAGGACATTATATAACATCCTCCCAGAATCGCGCTCCTGCGCGCCCCCTGGGGCGCGCACACGGGAGTGTCAGTGACCGCCGGGTCCACATCATGGATCACAGTAAATTTCCTCTGATAGCGGGCGTTTACCACGTGATCGCTCCTTCAAATGATGGAGCGATCACTTGTAAACAAACCGGTTCCTCTCTCCCCTCTCTGTACCGATCAGTACAGTAGGAGAGGGGGAGAGATCCATCCATCCCTGCTTAGCCATCCCGGCCACACCCTGCAATACCCGGCCACACCCTGCCTCTGTATGAGGCCAGGCTGTGGAAGTCTCACACATGTGGTATCGCCGTACTTAGGCGGAGTAGGAGAATCTATTTTGGGGTGTCGTTTTTGGTATGTACATGCTATGTGTTAGAAATATTGTATAAATGGACAACTTTGTGTTAAAAAAAAAAAATGCGTTTTAACCACTTCCCGCCCGCCGGCCGTCATATGACGTCCTTGACTTTCTGCGGGGATATCTGAATGATGCCTGCAGCTACAGGCATCATTCAGACATCAGATTTTTCAGCCAGCGATTCCCTACACCATAAGAAGAATCATAGCGGCTGTTCCGCCGCTTGATCGTTCTTACGGGAGGCGAGGCGGGACCTCCCCCACTCCCTCTACCGACTCACCGCTACGATCGAAGCCGGGATGGTTTTTTTATTATTATTTCAGGCTTCCCAGCCTAGAGATGAGATGTGGGGTCTTATTGACCCCATATCTCACTGTAAAGAGGACCTGTCATGCCATATTCCTATTACAAGGGATGTTTACATTCCTTGTATTAGGAATAAAAGTGATCAAAAAAAAATTTGGGGGGGAAAAACGTGTCAAACTAAAATAAATAAAGTAAAATAAACAATACATTTTTTTTTAAAGCACCCCTGTCCCTGTGTGCTCGCATACAGAAGCGAACGCATACGCAAGTCCCGCCCACATATGAAAACGGTGTTCAAACCACACATGTGAGGTATCGCTGCGAACGTTAAAACAAGAGCAATAATTTTGGCCCTAGACCTCCTCTAACTAAAATCATGTAACCAGGAAAAATATTTAAACCGTCGCCTATGAGGATTTTTAAGTAGCGAAGTTTGACGCCATTCCAAGAGCGTGTGCAATTTTGAAGGGTGACATGTTAGGTATCTATTTACTCGGCATCTTTAACTTTTATATTATGCAAAAACATTGGGCTATTTTTTTTTTTTTTTAAAGCACAAAACAGTTTTTTTAACAAAAAAACGCGTTTCGAAACATTGCTGCGCAAATACCGTGCAAGATAAAAAGTTGAAATGACCGCCATTATATTCTCTAGGGTCTTTGCTAAAAAAACATTATATATATATATATATATATATATATATATATATATATATATAATGTTTTGGGGTTCTATGTAATTTTCAAGCAAATAAATGATGATTTTTACAGAGAGAAATGTCAGAATTGGCCTGGGTGCTCCAGAACGCCTGAAGGTGCTCCCTGCATGTTGGGCCTCTGTATGTGGCCACGCTGTGTAAAAGTCTCACACATGTAATATCGCCATACTCAGGAGTAATAGCAGAATGTGTTTGTGTGAATGTGTGTGAGAAATAACCTGCTTATATGACAATTTTGTGAAAAAAAAAAGAAAAAAAAAATCTTGATTTTGCAAAGAATTGGGGGAAAAAATTACAACTTCAAAAAACTCACCATGCCTCTTTCTAAATACCTTGGAATGTCTTCTTTCCAAAAAGGGGTCATTTGGGGGGAATTTGTACTTTTCTGGCATGTTATGGTCTCAAGAAATGAGATAGGCCGTCAGTACTTCAGGTGTGATCAATTTTCAGATATTAGCATCATAGCTTGTGGACTTATAACTTTCACAAAGACCAAATAATATGCACCAATTTGTACTTATTTTTAACAAAGATATGTAGCAGTATAAATTTTGGCCAAAATTTATGAAGAAAAATTACTAATTTGCTAAATTTTATAACAGAAACAAAGAAAACTTCATTTTTTTCACTGAATTTTCAGTTTTTTTTCTTTTATTGCGCAAAAAATTAAAAACCCAACGGTGATTAAATACCACCAAAAGAAAGCTCTATTTGTGTGAAAAAAAGGACAAAAATGTCATTTGGGTACAATGTTGTATGACTGAGTAATTGCCATTCAAAATGTGAGAGCACCGAAAGCTGAAAATTGGTCTGGTTATTAAGGGGGTTTAAGTGCCCAGTTGTCAAGTGGTTAATATTGGGAAGGATAAGTCCAGTATTACTTTTCTTCTCCCAGAAATGGTGGCAACTCTTAAGTCATTGACCCTTTTAATTGGTATCAGAAACACTTCAACGGAGATCGACCTAAAGGAGTTTTGATGTTAGACCTGTATTCATTAAAAGGTAAAGTTTACCTCTGGCCTCCTCACTTATAACTGAAACGTACCTGGCATATGGCCTATTTGGCGGCTCTTTGAAAGACTCTAAACACTTCATATAATGCTGTGACAATTGTTAATGGTCAGAATCATCTACATTGCTATCTAGGAGCATGACTGCAGAATACATTTGAACAATCAAGAAAATGCTGGATGGCCGCTCTTTGATGCAACACTTTTATTGTGCAGAATCAATAAAATAAACTGTCAATCCATATGTCACAGAGGTACAGGAACGAAACAGCTGACATGTTTCACACCATTAGAAGGTGCTTAATCATATCTGCACAATAAAGGTGTTGCATCGGAGAGCAGCCGTCCAGTATTTTCTTAATTGTTCATCACGTCTTGCAGAGCCAGCACCTGTATGCCTTATGCCCTGTACACACGATCGGAGTATCCGATGGTCGAAAATCCCATGGAATTTTTCATCGGAATTCCGTTCAAGCTGTCTTGCATACACACTGTCAGACTAAATTCCGACCGTCCAAAACGCGGTGACGTAAAACACTCCGACCAGCCGAGAAAAATTAAGTTCAAAGCTTCCGAGCATGCGTCCACTTGATTCTGAGCATGCATGGTTTTTTTCTCCATCGGAGTTCCACACAGACGATAGGAATTTCCTATAGTTTTTTTTTCCATCGGAAAAAAAGGGATTTTTATAACAGCTTACCTGTAAAATCCTTTTCTTGGAGTGCATCACGGGACACAGAGCGACTTAGTCATTACTAATGGGTTATATAGTTTACCTTCAGGTGCTGGCACTGGCAGCTTCCAAACCGGAAGTACCCTCCCCTATATAAGCCCCTCCCATCCGGGAGCACCTCAGTTTTGTAGCAAAGCAATAAGTGTCCCAAAAAGAGGGGTGGGAGCTCTGTGTCCCGTGATGTACTCCAAGAAAAGGATTTTACAGGTAAGCTGTTATAAAAATCCCTTTTTCTTTTTCGTACATCACGGGACACAGAGCGACTTAGTCATTACTAATGGGACGTCCCAAAGCAATGCCCAATGAGGGGAGGGATACACTATACATAAGCTGGGCGCCATCAGGCATGAGGCTCTTTTGCGGCCTGCAACACACTGCGCCCAAAGGCGACATCCTCCTGACTTCTACCTGGTAGAATCTAGTAAACGTGTGTACTAAGGACCATGTTGTGGCCTTACAGACTTGAGCCAGGGAGGCTTGGTGATGCACTGCCCATGAAGTTCCAACTGCTCTTGTGGAGTGCGCCCTAACTTTGAACGGAGGCGGTCTCCTTTTCAAGCCATAGGCTTGTATTATGACCTGTCGAATCCACTTGGCTAGAGTAGATTTTTGATGCTGCCTGACCCTTTCTGGGGCCTTCCGGCAGAACAAACAAAGTATCCGTTCTACGAATCTGAGCAGTGGCTTTAAGATAAGCTTTAACTGCTCTTACTACATCCAAAGAATGCAATAACTTTTCCTCTACCGAACTAGGTTTGGGGAAAAAGGAAGGAAGAACCACATCTTGGTTCAAATGGAACCTCGATACCACCTTAGGAAGAAGGCTGGATGAGGACGTAATACTACTCTGTCCTTATGGACAACCAGATATGGCTCCTTACAGGACAAGGCGGCTAATTCCGATACTCTTTTAGCCGAACAAATGGCTACTAAGAAAATCAATTTCCTGGTGAAAAGAACCAAGGAAATGTGCCGCAATGGTTCAAATGGTTGTTTCTGTAGAACCAACAGAACCAGGTTTAAGTCCCATGGACATATGGGAATACTAACCGGAGGGCTAATACGCATCACTCCTTGTATGAAAGCTTTGACTAATGAATGCAAAGCCAAGGGCCTTTGAAAAAATATTGACAAGGCCGTCTGACCCTTGATAGTACTCAAGGCAAGCTTCCTATGTACAGCCCACTGTAGAAAGTCCAGAATCCTATCTATTACGTACTTACGTGGATGCCATTTCCTGGCCTCACACCACGTGATGTACGCCTTCTAGATCCTATAATAGATCTGCCTGGATACCGGCTTCCTGGCATTGATCATGGTAGATACCACAGGATTAGAGAGCCCTCTCTTTTTTAGAATGTGGGCTTCAATAGCCAGGCCGTCAAACCTAGGGCTGGTAAGGAAGGGTGGTATATCGGTCCTTGCGAAAGCAGGTCCGGACGATGTGGGAGGGTCCAAGGACTTCCCACTGACATTTTTACAATCTCCGCGTACCATGCCCTTCGGGGCCACGCTGGAGCCACCAGAATCACTGGTTTCTTTTCTACCCTGATTCTGCGGATTAATCGCGGTGGGAATGCATATATCAGCTTGAACTGATCCCAAGGGAACACTAGGGCATCCGAACCGCAAGCTAGGGGATCCTTTGTGCGAGACACAGATCTGTCCACCTTTGCGTTGAATCTGGATGCTAGCAGATCTACATCCGGTGTTCCCCACCGCTGGCATATTGCCTGGAAAACCTCGGGGTGAAGAGACCATTCCCCCGGGCATAATTGCTGGCGACTTAAAAAGTCCGCTCTCCAATTTTCCACTCCTGGGATGAAAACCGCGGATATGGCTGTGACATACCTTTCTGCCCATTCCAGGATGCAATTCGCTTCCCTCTGGGCTGCACGACTCCTGGTGCCACCCTGGTGATTGATATATGCCACTGCTGTGGCATTGTCTGATTGAATTCTGACAGGTGACCCTTGGAGTTTGGATGTCCATGCTACTAGGGCATACCGGGCTGCTCGTATCTCTAAGAGATTGGTGGGCAGGGCCTTCTCTGCTTCTGACCACTTGCCCTGGAGAGACCATTGCTCCAGTACTGCCCCCCAGCCTATGAGGCTGGCATCTGTAGTGACCACCTTCCAAGAAACCGGACTGAAGGGTTTCCCTTTTTCCAGATTCTGGGGCACCAACCACCAATGGAGGCTCTTGCGAACGGAAGGGGACAGGGACATTGGTAAGTCTAAAGCCTGAACTTTTTTGTTCCAGGCTGACAGTATGGCCCTCTGCAAGTTCCTTGAATGGAATTGACCGTAGGGTACTGCTTCGAATGAAGCCACCATTTTTCCCAGCAGCCTTATACACAGGCGTATGGATGGTTTTCTTTTTTGTACCCACTAAGTGGGTCAAATCTTTCAAAGACGACACCTTCTCTGGAGGTAAGAAAATCTTTCTCTGATTTGAATCCAGTCTTAGCCCCCAAGTATTCCAGACTTTTGACTGGTTTTAGGGCTGACTTGTCTCGGTTGATAATGCACCCGTGAGATTCCAGATACTTGATTATCTTGTGAACGACCACTTCTAGTTTTTTTCACTGAGTGGTCTATCAGCAACAAGTCGTCTAGATATGCCATTATCGTTACACCTTGTGTTCCTAGTCTGGCCAATCGTAGGGCCAGAATTTTTGTGAACACTCGTGGTGCTGTGGCCAGACCGAAAGGTAAGGCTCTGAACTGAAAATGGCGCCCTTCTACTGCAAAGCGTAGAAATTTCTGGTGGGCCGGACAGATGGGAATATGCAAATAAGCATCCCTTATGTCGATCGAGGCTAACCATTCCTGCCCTTGTAGGGCGGTGGCCACCGATCGGATCGACTCCATCCGAAAAAGTCCTGATATGTAGGAACTTGTTTAGCCCTTTTATATTTAATATGGGCCTCATGTCCCCATTTGGTTTGGGGACTGTGACAAGGTTCGAGTAAAACCCGAACCCGCTTTCTTCCAAGGGAACCTCATGATTACCCTTGGAGCAATAGTTGCTCTAGTGCCAGAAGGAGGGATCCACTCTTCTGGGGATCGCTTGGCACGTTTGACCTTATAAAATGGGCAGGAGGAATGTCTTTTAACTCCAGCCTGTATCCCAGACTTACTGCGGAGATCACCCATCTGTCTCTGATGGTGTCCCGCCAGGTCTCTGTGAACAACTGAAGTCTTCCCCTCACCCGATTGAGTGGGGGCAACCCTTCATGACTTGGGGGGAGGTTTTGTACCTCTCTTGACCCAGGGTTTCTTGTTACCCTGTGATTGTCCCTGATTTCTGCCCCCTGGATTTGACCGCGGAGGCCGTCGGAACTGTTTCACAGCCGATGTGCCAGGGACTGGAGAAGTAGGCCTCTTAAAAGAAGGACTTCTACCCTTGTTCTTAACCGGCAAGAGTGTACTTTTACCGGCAGAAGTTTTCTGGATATATTTGTCCAGATCATCTCCAGATAAGCGTTCTCCATGAAATGGGAAGCTAATCAGCAATTTCTTACAGGGAGCTTCAGCAGACCAGTTTTTGAGCCATAGAAGCCTACGCATATGTCTACAGACAGCGTAAAGCGGGATGCCTGTTGGATTGTATCCTTTATGGCGTCCACCGCAACACAAGGCTCTAGGTAGGTCAGCTAGGGCAAGAGCCTGCTGATCTGGTAAGTCCCTTAAGACTTGTTTCAACTGATCTTTCATTGCTTGGCAGACTCCAATCGCTGCTACTGCAGGTTGTGTCACCATGCTTGCTGTAGAGAAAGCAGATTTTAGTAAAGACTCCAATTTTTTATCTATTGGGTCTTTGAACATTGGAACATTATCTACTGGACATGTCAGTGATTTATTTACACAAGAGATGGCTGTGTCCACTGTAGGGACCCTCCATTTTTTTTTTTTTATGAACTTATCCTCCATGGGATAGATCACTGGAAATCTCTTGGGGGGAGTAAATATTTTACAGGATGCTCCCAATCCTGGTAAATAAGCCCTTCCAATAAAGGGTGGATTGGGAAGGAACAGACAGTCTGGGGAGCTTTCAGCGACCCCAGCGAGGAGACAGTAGTGGTTGATGGTTCCGCCAGAGGTATTTAAAATGCTGCTCGGACCATGTTAGTCAGAGACTGAACCCATAATCTTTCAGCCTGAGATGCTGAGAAAGGTTCTTCCACTGTTGATTCCTCTATAACTTTATCAACCTCACCTGATCCCCTTCAGGTAGGTCGATCTCTGGGACTGTTCCTCCACTAACAGGCACTCTGCAGGAGGAGACGGAGATCGGACGCGCTTTTCCTGTGACAGGGAAGCAGCGATCAATGCTGTTAATCTCTCTTCCAATCCTCCCAGAGCTGAGGATAAAACCTCCTCTGTTATATATACAGGAGCAGGTGGACTGGGGACAGCCGCAGTACCAGGTACTCCTGCGGGGTTCCTACGGCTACTGACCTCTGAAATTTCAGGGGAGATTGGCGCAGTACAGCATGCCCAAAATCCTCAGAGCCCGACGGAGACCCCTTTCGCTTCTTGGAAGATTTATTTCCAGAGCGTCTGGACGACATATCCTATAAGCACAAAGCTGAGGTATTCCCGTCGTCATACACCAATTTTGCTGGTAATAGTCTAACACAGTTGCTGCTATATACCAGCTGGTGTCCACTAAAGTGTCTTTCTATGGGGATGCCTGCATCAACCGCCTCTGTGTGCCACCGTTTTTGTTGCTAGCTCTGCTTGCATCCAGCTGACACTTGTACTGTGTCTTTTACACATGCTGGGACGCCTGCACATGCGCAGAAGCGCCGCGGCGTGCATCGAGCGTCATCCACCCGCCCAGCCCCTTTTTTTTCATAGGAGGCGCGTGCACGCGCCCGCGCGCGCCCGTGCGCCATTGGCGCCCTTTTCGAAACCAAGCAGGGACTAGGAGCCAGGGCCCTTTTTGCCGGAGGGCCTGTGCGGTGGATGAGCGCAGCAACAGGGCAGAGGAAGTGGATTCCCACAGAGAACTTACCAACTGCCTGGATCTTTTGACTTGAGAAAACCAAAGATCCACATGACAAGAAAAAATGGACCACAGCGGCCTCTAGTGGTTTAACACAGGTACCGCGGTCCTCTTTTTTTTTTTTTCTTGACTACTATTAAAATTTTACATTTTCCAGTAGTTACAGGCATACACAGATATTAGCGGGAATACCATTAGGTAACAGACAGAAAGACAAATTAGGCTTGGGGGTCCCCCAATAGAACCAAGTTCCTGGGGGCCCCCACTTACCTGTTCCCCGCCGCAGGACTCTGTTTGGTCCACAGAAGCCCAAACTTCACCTATCACGGCAGGCATTGTAATTAAACCTTCAGGGACCGGGTTCCCAAGGATTCCACTCCCCTGGACCTGTATAGCACCCTGCACAGAAAACATCTTGGTCGTGGGTATGACCAGAGCTCTGGATCCCAGGGTCCAGCCCTCCTAAGAGAGGCATTACAGGCAAAACCTTGCTCTTCTGTTGCAAGGCCCGGGTACCGACCGTTTAGCTATGAAGCTTTTTTGGTGGGATCCGGAACAGCTTACTAAGGCCCGTAAAAGAACCTGTACGCAAGCCCAGGAAAACACATGTTACTCTTTGGCCAACACCTTAGACACTGGCAAAAAACTGAGGTGCTCCCGGATGGGAGGGGTTTATATAGGGGAGGGTACTTCCGGCTTGGAAGTTGCCAGTGCCAGCACCTGAAGGTAAACTATATAACCCATTAGTAATGACTAAGTCGCTCTGTGTCCCGTGATGTACGAAAAATTAAGTTCAAAGCTTCCGAGCATGCGTCCACTTGATTCTGAGCATGCATGGGTTTTTTCTCCATCGGAGTTCCACACAGACGATAGGAATTTCCTATAGTTTTTTTTTCCATCGGAAAAATTTAAAACATGTTCTATTTCTAAACACTGATGGAGTCTGATGGGGCCCACACACTATCGGAATTTACGATGAAACAAGTCCATCTGACTTTTTTCATCGGAAATTCCGATCGTGTGTACAAGGCATTAGAGTGGGGTTAGTTGATAAGGGATCGCATGCCTGGAGCAGTTTGAATTTTGTTCTGCAGAATACATTTGTGTATGTATTAGAGGCTGGAATTAATAAGTGCGGGTTGATTTTTGGATCTACACTAGAATTTGATGAGCTGATGAAACGCTACCACACTGGGCATACTGAAGATGGATGGGCAATGACGACAGAATAGATGAGATACACAGCTTAAAATGTACAATGCTACAAGCTTGTAAGCAGCATAATAGCTATATCTATATCATTAGGAACATAGGTGATACCTGGTCTTATTCAATAGTTAAGCAATAGTTAATCAGGTTGAAAAAAAGCACAAGCTCATTTAGTTTAACTAAAAGAAAACAAAAACAAACAGAAAACCTCAATTTTTCACAATCCTATACCCACAGCTGATTCAGAGGAAGGCAAAAAAACAAACAAACTATGAAGCATAAGCAAGGGCGTACCTAGAGCATTTAGCACCCGGGGTGGATCCCATATCTGGCACCCCCCACGTTAAAATTTAAAAAACCCAACTGTGCCCCCTGCATACCTCTGCATCCCCCAATATCTCTTTGTCACTACTGTGTACCCCCTCTCCACAACTGCACCTCTGTACCCCTTTCCATTGCACAGCACCCTGAACCCCTTTACATTACACAGCACCCTGCACCTCTTGACCCCTTTACATTACACAGTACCCTGCATCTCTGGATCCCTTTAAACCACACAGCACCCTGCCCCTTTGAACCCCTTTACACAGCACCCTGCACCTGTGGACCCCTTTACACAGCACCCTGCACCTGTGGACCCCTTTACACAGCACCCAGCACCTGTGGACCCCTTTACACAGCACCCTGCACCTGTGGACCCCTTTACACAGCACCCTGCACCTCTGGACCCCTTTACACAGCACCCTGCACCCCTTTACATTACACAGTACCCTGCACCTCTGGACCCCTTTACATTACACAGCACCCTGCACCCCTGCATGTTACACAGACGCCCCAGCCTCTTCTTACCTTAATCATGCAGCCAGAGGGGGAGACACAGCAGCGGAACTGCTGCAGTTAATTTTTCATATTAACAAGCTAATGATTGGTTGCTAGGACTACCTAGCAACCAATCACCTGCTGGTTAACTTAAAAGGTTCCTCTGTCTCTCTCTCATCCTGTGGTATAGGAGGAGAGAGAGAGTGCCTTTTGCCTGCACCGCTCGCCTGGCTCTGGGTGTCACCAAGGTAGGGGTACGCTCGGGCACCCCCACACCCTGTCACAGCTCGGCTCTCCCTGGCTGCCCTGTCATCGTGCCGCTGCACTGCCTGCGCCCGCCCCGCTGTTACTGCTTTACTCGCGGGGGGTGCCGGCCTGACAGTGTGTGGCACCCTGGGGTGGACCTCCCCCCAATAGATACCACACTGAGCATAAGTGAGTTTGTATTCTGTTTATACTAGGCAATGTGACAAGATTGTGCACAGCAGGCCATACCTACAACCAAACTGCATTTTTGGGAATCCAGCACAAGGATGGTAAAAAAAAAAGGTGAATGTTACTTTTCTTATTATGGAAAATGACAGGTTAAAACATAGTTACATAGTCAGGTTGAAGACACAAGTCCATCTAGTTCAACCAATCAAAAATGTAAGAAAAAAAAAATCATACAATCCCATATACACAATTCTTCACCCACAGTTGATCCAGAGGAAGGCGAAAAACCCCAGAAAAGCCTAATTCAATTTGCTACAGCAGTTGAAAAAATCCCTTCTTGATCCCTCGAGAGGCAAATCAGATTTTCCCTGGATCTTGGATCCCTGGAAACTTTATGCAGCCATATCACAAACCTAGACATATGATAAAAAAAATGCTTAAATAGAGGTTACTTTCAGTAAATACCTCATGTCAAAATGAATGGTAGATCCAGTGACACGGACAGGTTTACTTTAAGTGTAAAAAGACTCGGCAGTGACGGTAACTTTTCATACAACTAAACTGAATAATGCGTTGACTTCAAATACTGAAATACCAGTCTGATTTCACTTACATTCCGACTATTTAACTTTGAAATATATAATAGATCCTCAGCTTTCATTCGTTTTCTCATTTCTGCTTTAACGTTAAATCAAGAAACCCTCACTATTACCAAGAAGAATAATACACTGTATAAAAGATGACAATATATAAAAGACAACAATAGCTATTTATAATGGCATGCCCTGTAAATTAGCTTGATTTGAATTACATACATATTAGATAAACTAATCATTTTAAAATGTGGTTTCTTGCTGAGAATATAGCAATAATATTTTTAATTAGTGCCATTTTACAAAGTGAGCTATGCGTGCTAGGATGACAGGCAGGGTCTGTGCTCCTTGTTATTCCACACACACAGCCAGACACCGCTAGAAGCCATCACTAAGCTTTCAATGGCAGATGTCATGTACCTGTCATTTCTACTATTACCGGTCAAATTCCTTCTGGGAAAAGAGACCTGCAAGTGTTTATCTTACCATTGAAATGCCACAAAAAGGATGCTTAAACGGCAGAAATATGAAGTTCCCAAGTTCCATTTACCTCTACCATAAAGCAAGGCATAAATAAAACAAAGTGAAAAAAAAAAATCTCTAGCTTTGTTAAAAAGTAATATATAGCATATCATTTTTGCATAAAGTATTCTTAAAATTTAAAGCTGTGCTTCACCGAAGACCCCCCTTTGTCCACAAAACAATACTCCCCCCTACCTCAGCTAATTCCTGCAGCTACAACAACAAAAAAATACTTACCTTAATTTATGGTTACATGACATACTGGGTCCTGCATCCTCCCTATTAGTGAGGTACTCACAGGTTTCAAAGACTCCAGCCGTGGCACTGTATCACTACGCCAATGGGTAGCGAAAAGAGCAGTCAATGGCAAGCCTGGACTGCAGTGCTGGTTCACCAGTTTCAATAGCAGAAGAGGCAACATGAGGGGTTGCACAATGGAGTCAGGTAAGAAAAAAAGGGCTTTAGAGGTTTTTTTTTTTTAAATGGGTGCAAGGGGACTGGGTACCTGGGTGGGCTTTAATGAAAATAAAATTATCTTTCCATTTCAATTTACAAATCAGCTAATGGCAACTACAGTTTCTAAATAGGATTCCCCAGAATCCTTGCCCCCCTGCTCCTGTATTTAAAGTAAAAAGCAACCTGCTGCATATGGAAATGTCTTTAGTTTAAATATTTTTTTAAAGTAAAAAAAAAACCTCATACATTTTTTTTATATACCCAGGCAAGACGTGGTTCCTGCCTGCTGCCCAATAAAGACATACAGTGCCTTGAAAAATAGGATTTTTGTACTCACCGTAAAATCCTTTTCTCTGAAGTCCATGGACGGACACAGCTCCTTTATTCTTGACCTTAGGGTTTATATGCTGTCTATCAGGAGAGGACTAGGCAGACATGTTAAACAGTTAAAAACATGTAACGACAGCAAAGCTGAACAGTACCGCCCAGGGGGCGGTCCCTCTGGCTATAACCCCTCACCCTGCACACAGCAGCTCAGTTTGTCAAAAAGCAGTACAAACATAAAAAGGAGGGGTGGGTGCTGTGTCTGTCCATGGACTTCAGAGAAAAGGATTTTACGGTGAGTACAAAAATCCTATTTTCTCTTTCGTCCATGGACGGACACAGCTCATTTATTCTTGACCTTAGGGACGTCCCCAAGCAGTGTAAAAAAAAAAAAACGAGGGGTGGGAACAGCAAGCAAACTTCCACTCAAAACAACCAAAGCTCCTTAACGGAGGAGTTGCAACCTTAAACGGCCACCTGCAAAACTTTGCGGCCGAAGCAGGCATCCGCAGATGCAGTCACATCAACCTTGTAAAACTTAGTGAAAGTGTGAACGGACGACGAGGTCGCCGCTTTACACACCTGGGAGACAGACGCTTGATGTCAGAAAGCCCAGGAGGCACCTATTGCCCTGGTCGAATGCGCCGTGACAGGAAAGGGAGGCACCTGCCCTTTTAGGGCATAAGCTTGAATCACGATCTGTCTGATCCACCGAGAAATGGTGGCCGACGAGACCGCCAGGCCTTTCTTTGGACCAGTCACCGACACAAACAAACAGTGAGTCTGACCTCTAAAACTGAGCCATAGCAGACAGATTCACCCGCAGAGCTCGGACCACGTCCAAGTAATGCAAAGCAACCTCCTTGGGATGCGACGGCCGAGGACACAAGGATGGAAGCACAATGTCTTCATTTAGATGAAAAGCCAAAACAACCTTCGGAAGAAACGAAGGCTGCGGGCATAGCACCGCTTTATCCATGTGGAGGATCAAGTAGGGAGACTTGCAAGACAAGGCCGCCAATTCAAAAACACTCCTGACTGATGTAATAACCACCAGAAAGGCAACCTTCTGAGAGAGTGTCAAAGTGTCAAAACGGGGAATCTCTCTGATGTTCTCAAACAGAGGTTTCTGAAGTACTGAAAGCACCATATTCAAATCCCACGGAGGCAGTGGTGGTCGAACCGGGGGGGCCACATGTCGAACCCCTTGCACAAATGTACTCACCAGCAAATGAGCCACCAAGGGTCATTGAAAGAAGACAGCCAAGGCTGAAATCTGCCCCTTAATGATGCTTAAGGCAAGTTTTTGATCCACTCCACGCTGAAAAAACAGCAGGATCTTGGAAACCGACTAGGTCCGTGGATGCAACTCCATCTCCCCACACATAGAGATGTAGGCCTTCCATGTGCGATGATAGATCTTCCGAGAAGATGATTTCGGTGCCCTCAGCATGGTGGAAATTACTGAATCCGACAGGTCTCGTCCCCTTAGCACCTCTTGCATCGGCATCCACCAAAGAAACATCCGCCACCAGGTGAACTAGGTCGGCGTACCAGGGACGCTGAGGCCAAACTGGGGCAATTAAATTCACCGGAATCCCCTCGGTCTCCACTCTGCGGAACAGACGAGGAAGAAGTGTTAGCGGGGGGGAAGGCATAAATTAGCCGATACTGTACCCACGGAGCCACCAACGGGTCTCTCGCGTCCGCCCAGGGATCTTTGGACCTGGCCACAAACCTCAATACCTTCCGATTGAGTCGAGAAGCCAGGAGATCTACGTCTGGCATGCCCCATCTCAGGCAAAGGAGTCAAAACACATCCGGGTGTAGTGACCATTCTCCTTGGTCCAGCATCTGGCGACTTAGGTAGTCCGCTTGCCAGTTTTCTACGCCCGGAATGTATACGGCCGATAGAGCCGGCACGCTCTGCTCTCCCCACCGCAGGATGTGAGCGACCTCCAATGCTGCAGCCGAACTTCTTGTTCCTATTTGATGGTTGACATACGCTACCGCCGTGGCGTTGTACGACTGGATCCTGACTGCAGCCTCTGTGACCATGTGGAGAGGCACTGCCTGATCGCTCGAAGTTCTAGCACATTGATCGGTAGGCAGGATTCTTTCTGCGCCCAGCGACCTTGTGTCGACTGTACGCCCCAAACTCCCCCCCAACTGGTCAGGCTGGCGTCTGTCGTGATCACTGTCCAGTGAAAAGGAAGGAGTGACTTTCCGGACTAAAGGGCCGGAGATCTTAGCCACCAGACCAGGGAAGCCCTGACTAGCTGGCTCACCCAGATTTGACAATTTAGGGACAATGGAGATTTGTCCCATTTGGACAGGATCCCTTTTTGCAAGACTCGAGAGTGAAATTGAGCATATGGTACCGCCTCGAAGGAGGCTACCATAAGACCCATGACTCGCATGCAAAAGCGCAGCGACGACCACCTGCGGGATGCCAACAGCTTCACCGGAGCCCGAAGAGTCTGCAACTTTTCCAAAAGGAGAAAAACTCTCGCCTCTGAGGAGTCCAGAATAAAGCCCAGGTATTCCAGGCGCTGAGTCGGCACCAACACCGACTTCTGAAGGTTCAGTACCCAACCAAACTCTCGAAGGGTCTGACTGGCTATAGCCACATCCTCCTCTAATTCTGAGTCTGAAGCAGCTCTCAGAAGGAGGTCATCCAGGTAGGCCACGATAGCGATTCCTCGCTGTCTCAGCAGAGCCAGAATCGGGGCGAGCACCTTGGTGAAAACCCTTGGTGCCGACGTCAGACCAAAAGGGAGAGCTACAAATTGGTAGTGATCGTCCCCGACTGCAAAGCGCAGAAATCTCTGATGCCTGACGTATATGGGGACATGCAAGTATGCGTCCTTGATGTCCAAGGATGCCAGAAAATCCCCTGGATGGACTGCAGCAACCACAGAGTGAACTGATTCTATCCTGAACCTTCGTACCTTTACAAAGTTGT
This sequence comes from Rana muscosa, assembly GCA_029206835.1. Lineage (NCBI taxonomy): Eukaryota > Metazoa > Chordata > Amphibia > Anura > Ranidae > Rana > Rana muscosa. Next base: position 25,749,348 of record CM055123.1, on the reverse strand, counting down.
TGAGGTCCTTGAGATCCAGGATTGGACGGACCACGTCCTTTTTTGGGACTACAGATTGGAGTAGAATCCCTGAAACCTTTCCGGCAGCGGCACAGATACTATTAACCTGCGCATCAGCAGGTCCTGCACTGCCCCAAACAGGGCGTTCCGACGAGCCGGAAGAAGATGAAGGTTGGAGGGAAAAAATCTGTTTGGTGGACAAGAAAGAAATTCCAACTTGTACCCTGATGAAACCACTTCGCAAACCCACTGGTCGCAAAGCAGGGAGGTCCACCGAGCTGCAAACTCACGAAGGCGACCCCCCACCCTTGAGTGGGGCGGGGGCAAACCTTCATGCTGTCGCAGATTTGTTTGCAGGCTTGTTGGCTTGCGAAACCAGGGACGCTTTTTTCCCTCAGCTGGCCCCTTGTCGGCCTGGGAACGCTTACCTGCAGGCCCGGGCTGACGAAAAAAACGCTTCTGAGCGGAAAAGGAGGGCCCTGGCCTACGGCGTGGCTCCTTACCTTTTATGGATTGTGGGAGCAGCGTGCTCTTACCCCCAGTGACATTCTTAATAATGTCATCCAGCGAGGCTCCAAATAGCCTCTCTCTCTGGAAGGGCAAATCCGCCAGAGCCTTCTTTGAAGTCTGGTCCGCGGACCAGCATTTTAGCCAAATCAGGCGACGTAGCACCAGAGCAGAAACTGAGGATCTGGAAAGCAAGGGAGCTGTATCCAAGGCTGCATCGCAGACATACTTAAGGCCATGCACCAACTGGTCGGCCATTTCTACGCAGACTGGGGAAGCCTGTTGTTCTACCAACTCGTGGGGCAACAATTTTGCCCATTCTGTAAGTGTCTGTGACACCAGGGCCGTGGCCAACACTGGCCGCAATGGCGACCCCACCACCGTGAACATGGACCGGGCCACTGCCTCGCCCCTCCTGTCTGCAGGGTCCTTAAAGGCAGGGGAGATGTCCATTTTTTCAGGAGACTCTCCTCAAAGGGGTAACGGACCGCCATGCGTTTTGGGACCGAAAAATCCCGCTGCGGCCATTCCCATTCTTTGTATATAAACGTATCAAAATAAGTTCGGTAGAGAAACACCTTAGCAGTGCGGGCCGGCTTGTGGGACCCAAAAGGAAACAACATCTCAGTAGATGCACCCGCCGTATCCTCCAATTTTAGAGTCTCCCGCACTGCGGTGATAAGTGCTCCAACAAGCGCCTTTTCCTGCGCTGACCCGGACACGGAGTCTTCCGCACTGTCCGAATGGTCCTGGTCCGCATCCTCTGACACGTCAGAACAGGGGCTGTGTGCCACAGCCAGGTCCGAGTCTAATTTAGAGCTTTCCCCAGATGATGGTCGGGGAGGGGGCGTTTTTTACCCCCCTTTCGCCCGCACACCGCCTCCACCCTGGCAACAAAAGACTACAGGACCACCGACAAAGCGTCCATAGGCACCGCAGGTGCAGGGGCACCGGTTGCTATCACAGGGATGTCTGGGGAAGAAGCGCCAGCTTCTGACGCCATGCTGACCCACACTCGCCTGACAGCCACTTAGGCACTAAAGTTAAGGTACACAAAGGTCCACCCTCCTAGCTGCTACAGACCGAGGGTCCCTCCAGAGGACTCATCACCCTGACCCAGTTACTGCACGGCGCTGCGGTCCGCTCTTTCCCCTGCACTGCCTGTGCCTGGGGTGTTCTCCTGTGTCTGAGGTGTTCTGTGCTGTTTGCGCCGTTCAGAAAGACATTCCCAGCGCTAGAGGCCAAAAACTAAGCTGAGGCTACCAGAAAATGGCCGCCGGCTGCCTCAGGAAAAAGAGCGCGAGCTACAAGAAAATGGCCGCCAGCTGCTTCAGCATTAACACTAGCGCGGCTACAAGAAAATGGCACCGGCTCTGCCAAAATGGCCGCCGATCATTTCTGAGGTAAGGAAAAAAAAGGCCGTGAATACGCTGGGCCTCCGAGCGGAGTCCCTCCACATGGCAGACCAGACAACACCCCACAAAGGAGAGCAGACCCTACACCCAGCTCAGCCCCCAGCCAGGACCCGGAGCCCCCCCCCCCCGGAGGACCCCCATTTAGGTACACAGCAGGCCCAGCCACCACAGTGCATGGGGAGGAGGGAAGGAAGAAAGGGAGAGTGAGAGACCCCCTAATCGACCTCCCCAGGAATGCCCAGCTGTTCCATCCTGCCAAAACAGGTGGAACCCTACTTACCCGTCCTGTGGGGACTGCTGGACGCATTCCGGACAGACCCATCACCCGAGCAGTAGGGAGTGGCTGTCGGCCACAGCCCACTGTGACTCGGACAGCAGTAGCCTGGTCATATGTGTTTCCCCCAGAGCATATAGCTCACCGGCCACCCCTGGAGCAACGGGGTATGTCGTGGCCGACCACCCAGTGTGTAGCTAAAGGTCTGCTCACGCTCAATGGCCGGACTGGGGAGACTACAAGGATCTAGGTTATCCAGCCTGTCACCCAGTCAGCAGTTAATAGTAGATCTCAGGATCAAAAAAGTCGAAAAAAGCTAAAAAATCTCCAGGACCAATGGTCCCAAACGGGAGCCAGGTCCTTCTCCTATGCTACGCAGAAAAAAACTGAGCTGCTGTGTGCAGGGTGAGGGGTTATAGCCAGAGGGACCGCCCTATGGGCGGTACTGTTCAGCTTTGCTGTTGTTACATGTTTTTAACTGTTTAACATGTCTGCCTAGTCCTCTCCTGATAGATGGCATATAAACCCTAAGGTCAAGAATAAAGGAGCTGTGTCCGTCCATGGACGAAAGAGAAAAGTATTTATACCCCTTACAATTTTCCACATTTTTTCTCATGTTACAACCACAAACGTAAATGCATTTTATTGGGATTATATGTTGTAGACCAACACAAAGTGGCACATAATTGTGAAAAGGAAGGAACATGATAAATGTGTGTAAACAAGAGTACTAATGCGCTACTAAAAGTGTTCAAACAAAATATATAATACTAATAATAAAGGGCTATAATGAGGGCGTAAACAGCAGCTGATTTCTGTAGTGTATCCAGCACCCAGAAAATGTTTTAAATATAATGAAGTAGCGCTAATTACTTTTTAACAAAGTGCTATGTGAATAAAGTTATTGCAAATGAATCTCATAATAATAATAATGATAACGTGCATCACAACAGTGTATGGTTAATAATATAAAGTCCATTCAGGTAAAATATATACTAAACTAAAACCAAGTCCATGTGAGAAAGTGCTATAATTGGTGCATCCACAGAAAAAATCTCTGATCATCCAGGGAGCAACTCAGTCCTTGTCACAACAGGATAATTTCATGGATGAGCAAAATAACAGAGCGGAGGAAAGGGACGGGCAAGGGAGTCCAAGTCTGGAAAATATGTAGATAAAAACGACAGATTCCTCGTATCCTCCCCCTGTGGTGATGGGCGCTTACCTTATAAATAGACCCCACTGGGTCTAATGGTGCATTGAACGATAATGGCCAACCAACGGTGAATACTCCTTCCTTCTCGGTGTGTTTTGAACAGGACACCACTGCAGTACTGCCTCCAACCTCGCCACAGATTTCCTGGGAAATGTATCTCCGGATCCAAGGATTTAAAAGCAAGAAAAAAGGATCTCCATAGTGTAGCAAGTTAAAAGGCACATAGGTCCATTTATTAAAATCGGTAGTTGACAAATAAAAAGGCAAAAAAACGCCATACAGGTAAAAACAACGTTAAAGATACAGGAACTTCCGGTCACGGCCGTAAAACCGTAAGTTCCTGTATCTTTGAGGATATTTTTACCTGTATGGCGTTTTTTTGCCTTTTTATTTGTCAACTACCAATTTTAATAAATGGACCTATGTGCCTTTTAACTTACTACACTATGGAGATCTTTTTCTTTCTTTTAAATCCTTGGATCCGGAGATACATTTCCCAGGAAATCTGTGGCGAGGTTGGAGGCAGTACTGCAGTGGTGTCCTGTTCAAAACACACCGAGAAGGAAGGAGTATTCACCGTTGGTTGGCCATTATCGTTCAATGCACCATTAGACCCAGTGGGGTCTATTTATAAAGGTAAGCGCCCATCACCACAGGCGGAGGATACAAGGAATCTGTTTTTATCTACATATTTTCCAGACTTGGACTCCCTTGCCCATCCCTTTCCTCCACTCTGTTATTTTGCTCATCCTTGAAATTATCCTGTTGTGACAAGGACTGAGTTGATCCCTGGATGATCAGAGATTTTTTCTGTGGATGCACCAATTATAGCACTTTCTCACATGGACTTGGTTTTAGTTTAGTATATATTTTACCTGAATGGACTTTATATTATTAACTATACACTGTTGTGATGCAAGTTATCATTATTATTAATATGAGATTAATTTGCACTAACTTTATTCACATAGCACTTTGTTAAATAGTAATTAACGCTACTTCATTATATTTAAAAAATGATAAATGGTTTTCAAATTTTTTACAAATGAAAATGTGAAAAGTGTGGCCTGCATTTGTATTCAGCCCCCCTTACTCTGATACCCCTAACTAAAATCTAGTGGAACCAATTGCCTTCAGAAGTCACCTAATTAGTAGAGTACACCTGTGTGTAATTTAATCTCAGCATAAATACACCTGTTCTGTGAAGCCCTCAGATGTTTGTTAGAGAACCTTAGTGAACAAACTGCATCATGAAGACAAAGGAACACACCAGACAGGTCAGGTATAAATATACCAAGCTTTGAACAGCTCACTGAGCACTGTTCAATCCATCATCCGAAATTGGAAAGAGTATGGCACAACTGCAAACCTACCAAGTCATGGCTGTCCACCTAAACTGACAAGCCGGGGGTAGGAGAGCATTAATCAGAGAAGCAGCCAAGAGGCCCATGGTAACTCTGGAGGAGCTGCAGAGATCCACCCCTCAGGTAGGAGAATCTGTCCAGAGGACAACTATTAGTCATGCACTCCACAAATCTGGCCTTTATGGAAGAGTGGCAAGAAAAAAGCCATTGTTGAAAGAAAGCCATAAGAAGTCCCATTTGCAGTTTGTGACAAGTCATGTGGGGGACACAGCAAACATATGGAAGAAGGTGCTCTGGCCAGACGAGACCAAAATTGAATTTTGGCCTAAAAGCAAAACGCTATGTGTGGTGAAAAACTAACTAGAAACCACCCAGAACACACCATCCCCACCGTGAAACATGGTGGTGGCAGCATCATGTTGTGGGGATGCTTTTCTTCAGCAGGGACAGGGAAGATGGTCAGAGTTTATGGGAAGATGGATGGAGCCAAATACAAGGCAATCTTAAAAGAAAACCCGTTAGAGTCTTCAAAAGACTTGAGACTGGGGCAGAGGTTCACTTTCCAGCAGGACAACGACCCTAAACATACAGCCAGAGCTACAATGGAATGGTTTAAATCAAAGTATATTCATGTGTTAGAATAGCCCAGTCAAATTCCAGACCTAAATCCAATTGAGAATCTGTGGCAAGACTTGAAAATTGCTGTTCGCAGATGCTCTCCTTCCAATCTTTTTTTAAAAAATTTTTTTTTATTTTATCTATATATATATATTCACATACTATATAGTTACATAGTTAGTCAGGTTGAAAAAAGACACAAGTCCATCCAGTTCAACCATAAAAAAAAAAAAAAAATCGTACAATCCCATATACCCAATTCTATACCCACAGTTGATCCAGAGGAAGGCAAAAAGAAACAGCAGAGCATGATCCAATTTGCTACATCAGGGGAAAAAATTCCTTCCTGATCCCCCGAGAGGCAATCGGATATTCCCCGGATCATCTTTACCTATAAATGTCAGTACCCAGTTATATCATGTACATTTAAGAAAGAATCCAGGCCCTTCTTAAAGCAATCTACTGAGCTGACCAGAACCACCTCTGCAGGGAGTCTATTCCACATTTTCACAGCTCTCAGGCCTCGTACACACGACCGATTTTCTCGTCCAAAACAGTCAAGAAAAGTGCCGCAAGAGTTTTTTTGTCTAGAAAAACGTTCGTGTGTATGGTTTTACGACGAGAAACTTGACGAGAATCTCGACGAGAAAATAGAGAACCTGCTCTCTATTTTCTCGTCAGGATTCCAGATTTCCTCGTCGTGTTTCTCGTCGGCCTGTTTTGTGACGAGAAAATGGTTCGTGTGTATGCTTTTACGACTCTTCAAAAAGCGCGCATGCTCAGAATCAAGTATGAGACGGGAGCGCATCTTCTGGTAAAACAAGCCTTCGTAATGGAAATAGCACATTCGTCACGCTAAAACGAACTGAAAGCACGAAGACTGAAAAGCGTGAATCGTCTCTTCCCAAACTTTTACTTCACACGCGGTAACACGAGATCAGCAAAAGCAGCCCAAGGGGTGGCGCCAAGAAAAAAGATCTTCCCCTTTATAGTGCCGTCGTACGTGCTGGACGTGAGCGCAGAGAACCACGAGGAAATTGGAAAATGACAGTGTGTACGCATAGAAAGCTTGACGAGAAAATCGACAAGCTTAACAAGAATCTCGTCGAAAAAAACGACGTGTTTTTTACGACGAGAAAATCGGTCGTGTGTACGAGGCCTCACTGTCAAGCAACCTTTCCGTATTTGGAGGTGAAATCTCTTTTCCTCTAGACGCAAAGAGTGCCCCCTTGTCCTTTGTGTTGACCGTAAAGTGAATAACTCAACACCAAGTTCACTATATGGACCCCTTATATATTTGTACATGTTGATCATATCCCCCCTTAATCTCCTCTTCTCAAGAGTGAATAATAGGATTTTTATAACAGCTTACCTGTAAAATCCTTTTCTTGGAGTACATCACGGGACACAGAGCGGCATAGTCATTACTATGTGGGTTATATAGATACCTTCAGGTGCTGGCACTGGCAACTTCCAAAACCGGAAGTACCCTCCCCTATATAAGCCCCTCCCATCCGGGAGTACCTCAGTTTTGTAGCAAAGCAATAAGTGTCCCCAAAAGAGGGGTGGGAGCTCTGTGTCCCGTGATGTACTCCAAGAAAAGGATTTTACAGGCAAGCTGTTATAAAAATCCTATTTTCTTTCTCGTACATCACGGGACACAGAGCGACATAGTCATTACTATGTGGGACGTCCCAAAGCAATGCCAAATGAGGGGGGGGGAATACACCATACATAAGCTGAGCGCTATCAGACATGAGGATCTTTTGCGGCCTGCAACACACTGCGCCCAAAGGCGACATCCTCCTGACTTCTAACGTCCACCTGGTAGAACCTAGTAAACGTGTGTACTGAAGACCATGTTGCGGCCTTACAGATTTGAGCCAGGGAGGCCTGGTGATGCACTGCCCATGAAGTTCCAACTGCTCTCGTGGAATGCGCCCTAACTTTGAACGGAGGCGGTCTCCTTCTCAAGCCATAGGCTTGCATTATGACCTGTCGAATCCACTTGGCTAAAGTAGATTTTGACGCTGTCTGACCCTTTCTGGGGCCTTCCGGCAGAATAAACAAAGTATCCGTTCTGCAAATCTGAGCAGTGGCTTTTAGATAAGCTTTAACTGCTCTTACTACATCCAAAGAATGTAATAATTTTTCCTCTACCGAGCTTGGTTTGGGGAAAAAAGAAGGAAGAACCACATCTTGGTTCAAATGAAACCTCGATACCACCTTAGGAAGAAAGGCTGGATGAGGACGTAACACTACTCTGTCCTTATGGATAACCAGATATGGCTCTTTACAGGACATAGCGGCTAATTCCGACACTCTTTTAGCCGAACAAATGGCTACTAGAAAAATCAATTTCCTGGTGAGAAGAACCAAGGAAATGTGCTGTAATGGTTGAAATGGTTGCTTCTGTAGAACCGACAGAACCAGGTTTAAGTCCCATGGACATATGGGAATATTAACCGGAGGGCTAATACGCATCACTCCTTGTATAAAAGCTTTGACTAATGAATGCAAAGCCAAGGGCCTTTGAAAAAATATTGACAAGGCCGAAATCTGACCCTTGATAGTACTCAAGGCAAGCTTCCTATCTACAGCCCACTGTAGAAAGTCCAGAATCCTACCTATTACGTACTTACGTGGATGCCATTTCTTGGCCTCACACCACGCGATGTACGCCTTCCAGATTCTATAGTAGATCTGCCTGGATACCGGCTTCCTGGCATTGATCATGGTAGATTCCACAGGATTAGAGAGACCTCTCTTTTTTAGAATGTGGGCTTCAATAGCCAGGCCGTCAAACCTAGGGCTGGTAAGGAAGGGTGGTATATCGGTCCTTGCGAAAGCAGGTCCGGACGATGTGGGAGAGTCCAAGGACTCCCCACTGACATTTTTACAATCTCCGCGTACCATGCTCTTCGGGGCCACGCTGGAGCCACCAGAATCACTAGTTTCTTTTCTACCCTGATTCTGCGGAGTAATCGAGGTAACAATTGTGGCGGTGGAAATGCATATATCAGCTTGAACTGATCCCAAGGGAACACTAGGGCATCCGAGCCGCAAGCTAGGGGATCCCTTGTCCGAGAGACAAACCTGTCCACCTTTGCCTTGAATCTGGATGCTAGAAGATCTACATCCGGTGTTCCCCACCGCTGACATATTGTCCAGAAAACCTCGGGGTGAAGGGACCATTCCCCTGGGCATAATTGCTGGCGACTTAGAAAGTCCGCCTTCCAATTCTTCACTCCTGGAATGAATACCGCGGATATGGCTGGGACATATCTTTCTGCCCATTTCAGGATGTAATTTACTTCCTTCTGGGCTGCACGACTCCTGGTGCCACCCTGATGATTGATATATGCCACTGCTGTGGCATTGTCTGATTGAATTCTGACAGGGGACCCTTGGAGTTTGGATGTCCATGCTACTAGGGCATACCGGGCTGCTCGTATCTCTAAGAGATTGATGGGCAGGGCCTTTTCTGCATCCGACCATCTGCCTTGGAGAGACCATTGCTCCAGTACTGCTCCCCAGCCTATAAGGCTGGCATCTGTAGTGACCACCTTCCAAGAAATCGGACTGAAGGATTTCCCTTTTTCCAGATTCTGGAGAACCAACCACCAACGGAGGCTCTTGCGAACGGAAGGGGACAAGGACATTGGTAAGTCTAGGGCCTGAACTTTCTTGTTCCAGGCTGACAGTATGGCCCTTTGCAAATTCCTTGAATGGAATTGACCGTAGGGCACCGCTTCGAATGATGCCACCATTTTTCCCAGCAGCCTCATGCACAGGCGTATGGACGGCTGTCTTTTTGTACCCACTAAGTGGATCAAATCTCTCAAAGACAACACCTTTTTTCGAGGCAAGAATATTTTTCTCTGGCCTGAATCCAGCCTTAGCCCCAAGTATTCCAGACTTTTTGACTGGTTTTAGGGCTGACTTGTCTCGGTTGATAATCCAACCGTGAGATTCCAGATACTTGATTGTCTTGTGAACGACCACTTCTAGTTTTTTCACTGAGTGGTCTATCAGCAACAAGTCGTCTAGATATGCCATTATCGTTACACCTTGTGTTCTTAGATTGGCCAATAATGGGGCCAGAATTTTTGTGAACACTCGTGGTGCTGTGGCCAGACCGAAGGGTAAGGCTCTGAACTGAAAATGGCGCCCTTCTACTGCAAAGCGTAGAAATTTTTGGTGGACTGGAAAGATGGGAATGTGCAAATAAGCATCTTTGATGTCGATCGAGGCTAACCATTCCTTCCCTTGTAGGGCAGTGGCCACCGATCGGATCGACTCCATCCGAAAAGTCCTGATATGCAGGAATTTGTTTAGCCCTTTTAGATTTAATATGGGCCTCACGTCCCCGTTTGGCTTCGGGACTGTAAAGAGGTTTGAGTAAAACCCGAACCCCCATTCTTCCAGGGGAACCTCCATAATTACTCCTTGGAGCAATAGTTGTTCTAGTGCCAACAGGAGGGACTCTCTCTTCCGGGGATCCCTTGGCACGTTTGACCTCATAAAATGGGAAGGAGGAGAGTCTTTTAACTCCAATCTGTATCCCAGACTTACTGCGGAGAGCACCCATCTGTCTCTGATCGTGTCCCGCCAGGTCTCTGCGAACAACTGGAGTCTTCCCCCCACCCGATTGAGTGGGGGCAACCCTTCATGAATTTGACTTTGGGGGAGGTTTTGTACCTCTCCTGACCCAGGGTTTCTTATTACCCTGCGATTGTCCCTGATTTTTACCCCCGGGATTTGACCGAGGAGGCCGTCGGAACTGTTTCACAGCCGATGCCCCAGGGACTGGAGAAGCAGGCCTCTTAAAAGAGGGACCTCTAACTCTGTTTTTAACCGGCAAGAGTGTACTTTTACCGCTGGAAATTTTCTGGATATATTTGTCCAGGTCTTCCCTGAATAAGCGTTCACCATGAAATGGGAAGCTAACCAGCAATTTTTTACAGGGAGCTTCAGCAGACCAGTTTTTGAGCCATAGAAGCCTGCGCATATGTACTACAGACAGCGTAAGGCGGGAGGCCTGATGGATTGAATCCTTTATGGCGTCAACCGCAAAGCATAAGGCTCTAGGTAGATCAGCTAGGGCAAGGGCCTGCTGATCTGGCAAGTCCCTTAAGACCTGTTTCAACTGATCCTTCACTGCTTGGCAGACCCCAATAGCTGCCACTGCTGGTTGTGTCACCAAGCCTGCTGTAGAAAAAGCAGATTTTAATAAGGACTCCAATTTTTTATCTATTGGGTCCTTGAACATTTGGACATTATCCACTGGACACGTCAGTGATTTATTCACACAAGAGATGGCTGCGTCCACTGTAGGGACCCTCCATTTTTTGATGAACTTATCCTCCATGGGATAGACCACCGGAAATCTCTTGGGGGGAGTAAATATTTTATCAGGATGTTCCCAATCCTGGTACATGAGCCCTTCCAGTAAAGGGTGAAGTGGAAAGGAACAGACAGTCTGGGGAGCTTTTAGCGACCCCAGCGAGGAGACAGTAGTGGTTGATGGTTCCGCAAGGTGCATTTTAAATGCTGATCGGACCATGTTAGTCAAAGACTGAACCCATAATCTTTCAGCTTGAGATGCTGAGAAAGGTTCCTCCACTGTTGATTCCTCTATAACAGAATCAGCCTCCTCCTGATCCCCTTCAGGCAGGTCGATCCCTGTATGGGACTGTTGCTCCGCTAACAGGTACTCTGAAGGAGGAGACGGAGATCGGGCGTGCTTTCCCTGTGACAGGGAGGCAGCGATTAATGTTGACAATCTCTCTTCTAATCCTCCCAGAGCTGAGGAAAAAACCTCCTCTGTTACATACACAGGAGCAGATGAACTGAGGACAGCCACAGTACCAGGTACTCCTGCGGGGTCTCTACGGTCACTAACCTCTGAATTTTCAGGGGAGACTGGTGCAGCAGAAGCATGCCCAAGATCCTCAGAGCCCGATGGAGACCCCCTTCGCTTCCTGGAAGATTTAGTTCCGGAGCTTCTGGACGGCATATTCCTAAGCCCAAAGCTGAGGTATTCCAGCCGTAGTACACCACTTTTACTGAGAATAGTCTAGCACAATTGCTGCTATATATCAGTTGGTGTCTACTAAAGTGCCTTTCTAGGGGATGCCTGCATCAACCGCCTCTGTGTGCCTTTTTACTGTTGCTAGCTCTGTCTGTGCACTTCAATAGCCAGCTGTGATTGTGCCTTTAAACACGCTGGACGCCCGCACATGCGCAGTAGCGCCGCGGCGCACACCGAGCGTCATCCACCCGCTCCGCCCCTTTTTCCAGATCGTCTCTATATATAGAGGCGCGGGCACGTGCGCCTTCGGCGCTCTTTTTTGAAAAAATAAGGAGCTAGATGGGAGCCAGGGTCTCTTTGGACGAAAAAAAATCCACATTACAAGAAAAAGAACCATAGCGGCCTCTAGTGTTTAACACAGGTACCGCGGTCTTACCATTTTTTTTTTTCTTGCCTACTATTAAAATTTTTACATTTTCTTAGTAGTAACAGGCATGCACAGAATATTAGTGGGAATACCTTAGGTAACAGGCAGAAAGACAAATTAGGCTTGGGGGTCCCCCAATAGAACCAAGTTCCTGAGGGCCCCCACTTACCTTTTCCTCGCCGCAGGACTCTGTTTGGTCCACAGAAGCCCAAACTTCACCTATCACGGCAGGCATTGTAATTAAACCTTCAGGGACCGGGTTCCCAAGGATTCCACTCCCCTGGACCTGTATAGCACCCTGCACAGAAAACATCTTGGTCGTGGGTATGACCAGAGCTCTGGATCCCAAGGTCCAGCCCTCCTAAGAGAGGCATTACAGGCAAAACCTTGCTCTTCTCTTGCAAGGCCCGGGTACCGACCGTTTAGCTATGAAGCTTTTTTGGTCGGATCCGGAATAGCTTACTGAGGCCCAAAAGAACCTGTACGCAAGCTCAGTGAAAACACATGTTACTTCTTGGCCAACACCTTAGACACTGGCAAAAAACTGAGGTACTCCCGGATGGGAGGGGCTTATATAGGGGAGGGTACTTCCGGTTTTGGAAGTTGCCAGTGCCAGCACCTGAAGGTATCTATATAACTCACATAGTAATGACTATGTCGCTCTGTGTCCCGTGATGTACGAGAAAGAAAAATTCAGTTCCTCTAATCTTTCCTCATAGCTGAGCTCCTCCATGCCTCTTATCAGTTTGGTTGCCCTTCTCTGCACTTTCTCCAGTTCCCCAATATCCTTTTTGAGAACTGGGGCCCAAAACTGAACTGCATATTCCAGATGAGGTCTTACTAATGATTTGAGCAGGGGCAAAATGATATCTCTCTCTCTCTGGAGTCCATACCTCTCTTAATACAAGAAAGGACTTTGCTCACTTTGGAAGCCGCAGCTTGGCATTGCATGCCATTATTGAGCTTATGATCTACCAAAACCCCCAGATCCTTCTCCACTACGGATCCCCCCAGTTGTACTCCCCCTAGTATGTATGATGCATTCATATTCTTAGCACCCAAGTGCATAACTTTACATGGTGATACAAATAGTTGTGCAGAATTGATATCTTTCATGCTCATCATCCGTTTCTTTACATCTGTATATTTATAGTTGCAACCATATGGAATATTATGTAATATAGATCTTACACCCACATGCCCACTGCCATAGACCAATTGGTATATATGTTTTTGAATATATTGTATGTATGTTTCTGTCCTGTCTCACTTGTTTAATGTGTGTCATTGTACAATTCTGCACAACTATTTGTATCACCATTAGTGGCGATTACATTATAATCCCTGGCTAATATTGTACTCCTTGCCTTTTTACTCCTGCCTAAAGTTCCACCCACATCCCGCCCACGCACTATAAAAAGCTTTGCTTTCCTAATCCCCTGTCATTGGCGTGAAGAAGGAACCAATCCGTAGTTTCGAAAAGCGTCCCATGTTGATGACCTCACTTCTGGTTGTGGTCGACGCTGGTTTTTGGTCCCCTTCCTGTTGATGTCACTTTTCCAGGAGTTGTGGTCCAAACTGTCTCTAGCTGTGTGGCCACATTATTGGTGTTCTAGCAGTGGTTTGCCTCTGCTGGCCTCCTTGGGATTCACACTGCTACTGGATATTCCTGGGAACTCCAGAGATACACACTGGGAAAAAACCTGATGCTGGATCACCTCCTTACCACACACGATGAGCCCATTTTAACATTGATCTTGAAAGTGTTTTTAATCCCTTTGGGATATTAAAAGTTTTAAACATATTGCACTTATTGTTTTATCCTGTCACTAGAGATCGCTTTGCTCTTCTGGGTGCTGCCCTAAAGTGTATGAAGATCCCATGCCACTGAATTTAATCTCCAATTGAATATATCTTGTCTGAATCGTATCTCCAATTAAAGCAATCATCTGCCCAGTCTGCAACTCGGAGCACCCTATATACACATGTTATCTCTCCATCCAACCTGACAGAGCTTGAGCTATTTTGCAAAGAAGAATGGGCAAAAATGTCACTCTAGATGTGCAAAGCTGGTAGAGACATCCCCAAAAAGACATGCAGCTGTAATTGCAGCGAAAGGTGGTTCTACAAAGTATTGACTCAGGGGGGCTGAATACAAATGCACGCCACACTTTTCACATTTTTATTTGTAAAAAATGTTGTAAATCATTTATCATTTTCCTTCCACTTCACAAGTGCCACTTTGTGTTGGTCTATTACATAAAATCCCAATAAAATACATTTACATTTTTGGTTGCAACGTGACAAAATGTGGAAAATTTCAGGGGGTATTAATAGTTTTTTAATGCATTGTACTATATTCAGTAAGCCATATGCAGTAGTTACAGTATATTATGATTTAGTTAATATTGAAGCAGGCATCTTTTACATACTCCTAGCTTCAGATCTTGTATAATACTACCCAAAGTCACAATCTGTCCCTACAAAAAATAGGATTTTTTATTTACCGTAAAATCCTTTTCTCTGAGTCCATGGACCGACACAGCTTCTCTATTGACAAAGTGGGTATTATCCGTTAATTAGGAGTGACTAGGCAGAAAAACTTGTAAAAAGTGTTGCATCACACCTTCTACAGTACCGCCCAGGGGGCGGACCCTCTGGGTATACCCTCTCAGTCTGCATCTTCGCAGATCAGTTCGTCAAAAAGCAGTACAAACTTAAAAGGAGGGGTGGGTGCTGTGTCAGTCCATGGACTCAGAGAAAAGGATTTTACGCTGAGTAAAAAATCCTATTTACTCTTTCGTCCATGGACCGACACAGCTTCTCTATTGACAAAGTGGGACGTCCCAAAGCAGTGTCAGAGAAAAAAACGAGGGGTGGTAACAGCATAAAAACAAACTTCACCCCCAAAACACAAAAACAGCACTCCTCCAACGGAGGAGTTGCAACTCTAAACAGCCGCTTGCAAAACCTTGCGGCCGAAAGAGGCATCCGAAGATGCACCTACATCAACCTTGTAGAATTTTGTGAAAGTGTGAGCGAACGACCAAGTCGTCGCTTTACATAGTTGGGAAACAGACGCTTGATGTCGGAAAGCCCAAGAGGCACCTATTGCCCTGGTCGAATGCGCCGTGACAGGAAAGGGGGGCGCCTGACCCTTTAAGGCGTAAGCCTGGATTACTATCTGTCGGATCCACCTAGAGATGGTGGCCGATGAGACTGCTTGGCCCTTCTTGGGACCAGCCACCGAAACAAACAGTGAGTCTGACTTCCGGAACAGGGAAGTAGCAGATAGGTATACTCTCAAAGCTCGGACAACATCCAAGGAATGCAACGCCGACTCCTTAGGATTCGACGGCTGAGGACACAAGGATGGAAGTACAATGTCTTCGTTGAGATGAAAAGCCGAAACGACTTTCGGAAGAAAGGAAGGCTGCGGCCGCAGCACCACCTTATCCTTGTGGAAAATCAAATAGGGAGCCTTGCAGGACAAGGCTGCCAGCTCAGAGACTCGTCTAACTGACGTAACAGCCACCAAAAAGACCACTTTCTGAGAAAGTGTCAACAGGGGAATATCTCTAATATTCTCAAACCGTGCCTTCTGAAGCACCGAGAGGACCAGGTTCAAGTCCCACGGAGGTAACGGGGGACGGACCGGAGGGGCCACACGTCGGACCCCCTGCACAAATGTACTCACGAGAGAGTGAGTCGCCAGGGGTCGCTGAAAAAAGACAGCCAGGGCAGATATCTGTCCCTTAATCGTACTTAGGGCAAGCCTTTGGTCCACCCCATGCTGTAAAAACAGCAGGATTCTGGAAACCAAATAGGTACGCGGATGCCATTTCATTTCCTCACACATGGAGATGTAGGCCCTCCAAGTGCGGTGATAGACCTTCCTAGAGGACGGTTTTCGAGCACTTCTCATAGTAGAGATTACTGAGTCTGACAGGCCCCGGTCTCTCAGTACCTGGTTCTCAACAGCCATGCCGTTAAAGCCAATGACTGTAAAGCAGGATGGAATATGGGACCTTGCGATAGCAGGTCCTTCCGTAGTGGTAGGTGCCAGGGGACGTCTGCTACCAGACGTACTAGATCGGCGTACCAAGGACGCTGAGGCCAATCTGGAGCGATTAGGATCATTGGAATTCCCTCTGCCTCCACTCTGTGGAGCAGAACAGGAAGAAGCCTTAAGGGAGGGAAGGCATAGATTAGCCGATACTGACCCCACGATGCTACCAACGCGTCCGTTGCTTCTGCCCATGGGTCTCTTGACCGGGCCACAAATCTCAATACCTTCCGATTGAGTCGGGAAGCCAGAAGATCTACGTCTGGTGTGCCCCATCTTTGGCAGAGGAGTTGGAACACCTCCGGGTGTAAGGACCATTCTCCCTGGTCCAGCATCTGGCGGCTCAGGTAGTCCGCCTGCCAGTTTTCCACACCCGGAATGTACACGGCCGACAGTGCCGATACGCTCCTCTCTGCCCACTTCAGGATGCAAGCGATCTCCGATGCTGCAGCTGAGCTTCTTGTTCCTCCTTGATGATTGACATATGCCACTGCTGTGGCGTTGTCTGACTGGATCCTGACTGGACGCCCTTGCAGTCTCTGAGACCATTTGAAGAGGCACAGCTTGATCGCCCGGATCTCCAGGACATTATTCGGCAGGAGGGCTTCCTCTGGGGTCCAGCGACCCTGCGCCGACTGGACACCCCAGACTCCCCCCCAACCTGTAAGGCTGGCGTCCGTCGTGATCACTATCCAGTAAACCGGAAGAAATGACTTCCCGGCCATTAGAGCCGGTGCTGTCAGCCACCATACCAGGGATCTCCTGACTAGGTGGCTCACTCGGATTTGATAATCCAGAGTGGAAGGGCATCTGTTCCATCTGGACAGAACTTCCTTCTGTAACACTCGAGTGTGGTATTGAGCAAATGGGACCGCCTCGAAGGAGGCTACCATGAGGCCCAACACTCGCATGCAAAAACGGAGTGACGACCAATTCCTGGAAGTCAGCTGCCGTACTGCAGCCCGGAGGGTCTGCAACTTCTCCACAGGGAGGAATACCTTTGCCTCTGAGGAATCCAGAATCAACCCCAGGTACACTAGGCATTGAGTGGGCACCAATACTGACTTTTGCGTGTTTAGTATCCAACCACAGTCTCGAAGAGTCTGACAGGTAATGGACACGCTTACCTCTAATTCTGAGCTTGAAGGGGCCTTCAGCAGAAGGTCGTCCAAGTAACCTGTGATAGCGACACCCCGCTGTCTTAGAAGTGCCAGAATCGGAGCGAGCACCTTGGTGAACGTCCTGGGTGCTGAGGCAAGGCCAAACGGGAGGGCCACAAACTGGTAGTGGTTCTTCCCGATAGCAAATCGCAGAAACCTCTGGTGTCTGGAGTATATGGGGACATGCAGGTATGCGTCCTTGATGTCCAAGGAGGCCAGAAAGTCCCCCGGATGGAGAGCCATGACTACAGATCGAACCGACTCCATCCGAAATCTTTGTACCTTCACAAAGCAATTGAGGGCTCTGAGATCCAAGATTGGACGAACCCCGACTTCTTCGGCACAATGAACAGATTTGAGTAAAAACCCTGACCCCGTTCCTGTTCTGGAACTGGAATAACTACCCCGCGTTCCATTAGACCCTGGACCGCCCCATACAGGGCCTCCCAACGGGTCGGTAGTAGCTGGAGATTGGAGGTGATGAATCTGTCTGGTGGACAAGAGAGAAATTCTATCTTGTAGCCTGAGGAGATTACTTCGCAAACCCACCTGTCGGAGACTAGAGCAGTCCACTGAGTCGCGAATTTGCGAAGACGTCCCCCCACCCGAGAGCTGGGTGGGGGCGGACCTTCACGTGGACGCAGATTTGTCCGCAGGCTTGTTGGGTCTGCGGGACCAAGGACGCTTCTGTCCTTGGGCAGGCGCTTTATCGGCCTGGGGTCTTTTCCCTGTCGCCTTAAGGGGGCGAAAAAAACGCTTACGTGCAGTAAAGGAGGGCCCTTGCCCTTGGCGTGGTCCCTTACCCTTGCTAGTTTGGGGAAGCAAAGTGCTTTTACCTCCTGTGGCATCCTTGATGATGTCATCCAGAGAAGCCCCAAAAAGTCTGTCGCCCTTAAAAGGCAGATCCAACAGGGCTTTCTTGGAAGTCTGGTCCGCAGACCAGCCCTTTAGCCAGATCAGGCGGCGTATTGCTACTGCATAAACCGAAGCTCTTGACAGCAGGGGAATAGTATCCATGTCTGACTCTCAGACAAACTTAAGGCCCTGGACTAACTGGTTGGCCAAAGTTATCTCATTAGGAGGAGCATCTCGCTCCTTTAACCCCTGGAGTAGCAATTTTGCCCATTCAGTAAGTGTCTGAGACACTAGGGCCCCCGCCAATGCCAGGCGTACTGCCGAGCCTACCACTGAGTATAGGTAGCGAGCGAGTGCTTCAGCCTTCTTATCCACAGGGTCCTTGAAAACAGGAGCCCCTTCTACTGGAATAGTGGTGGCTCTATTAAGTCTGGACACCGAAGGGTCCACTATAGGGGGAGAGGTCCATATCTTCAGAAAACTCTCCTCAAAGGGGTACCGTACTGCAAACCTCTTTGGGGCTGTAAAGACCCTCAGTGGGTTCTCCCATTCCTTGTATAAGAGTTTGTCAAAATAAAACACACAAGGGAACACCTTAGCAGTGCGGGCAGGTTTACGAAACCCAAAGGGGACTGGAGTATCTGCTACTTCTGCAGTCTTTTCCAACTTTAGCGTATCCCGCACTGCAGTAATAAGGTCAGGTACCAAAGCCGTCTCGCGTACTGACCTGGACTTGGAGTCCTCCTCACTGTCCGATCGGTCACGGTCTGCAGTCACTGATGCATCAGAATCTGGGCCATGAGCCGTAGCTGGACCTGGTTCTGCATCAGAAATATCCCCAGAAGATTGCAGGGGATGGGGGCGTTTATTACCCCCTGTATTCCCGTGTGCTGCTTCCACCCTGGCAGCAAACGCCTCTAGGATTGCGGACATAGCGTCCATAGACACCTCAGGGACACCAGCTGCTAAATCTGGTGTTTCAGGGGAGAAGACATCTGGCTCAGATGCCATGCTAACCACACGCTGACACCCACAGGGCTCCAGGCAAGATATCAATAGGCCACCCTCCTGTGCTGCAGAGAGGCTGGGTCACCCAGAGGACTCACCACCCTGGATAGGTACTGCTATGCTGCGCCTGTGATGCTGTCCCCCTGCTGCTGTGTCAGTCTGCTTCTTTTATCAGCACTTCCTGTGTGAATTTTCGCGCCAGTGTAATGCACCCTAGAGGCCGGAGGCTCTCGCAAAATGGTTGCCAAAAACGTCTGTATGGAAGATAATGTGGGCTCTAAGAAAATGGCTGACGACAGAAGATAGAGGTCAAGCAGCCATAGCCCACAAAAAGATGGCCGCCGAACGGCAATATCTGCATACAGGGTGGACAAACATGGCCGCCGATCAGCTGATAGGGGCCAGTGGGTGTGCCCGAACCACAGGAAGATGGCCGCCGGGCAGTCAGAAGAGGCCAGACTTGGCATGGACCACCTCAAAATGGCCGCCGACAGCATGGAGGAGGAAGGACACAAACACAGGTAAGAAAAAATGACATTTCTTTTAAATGTTAGTTACAGCCAGCCCCGCTCCAGTGGGACCCCCTAGGTGACCCCCAGCACCCAGCAACCTTTAGCTAGAAGCCCAGGGAGGAGGGAAAGGCAGGGAGAGAGGGAAGAAAGGGGCCACAACCACTTACTTGATCTCTCCAGGAATGTCCAGCTAAATCACCCAGCCGAGGCAGGGGAGTTTTACTTACCTATCCTGCATGTATTCTGCTGGAAGACATTCCAAACAGATCATCGTCCACGCACGGAAGGTGACTGTTGGCCAGGCATGCTGTGATTGGACCCAGAAGGGACGATCATATGTATGCCCTGGAGCATGACGCTCACCAGACAGGCTGCTGCGACTCGGCCGTAAGGTCAGCCGAAGCTGAGCGGTCTGATGCAAGCCTTGGAGCGTAAGCTTACCGGCCAGGCTGCTGCGACTCGGCCGTAAGGTCAGCCGAAGCTGAGCGGTCCGATGCAGGCCCTGGAGCGTAAGCTCACCGGCCACCCGTGGAGCGACGGGCATGTCGTGGAAAACCCAGCGCGTAGCTAGGGTCGGCACACGCTCGATGGCCAAAACTGGGGAGACTACAAGGATCGAGGATCCAGCCTGTCACCCAGTCGGCAGTTGATCGAAGATCGCAGGAAACAACAAATGTAGCAAAAAAAATAAAAATATATATATATCTTTTTTCCCCGGACCAATGGGCCCGAAGGGAGCCATGTCCTACTCCTTGCTAGACAGAAAAAAACTGATCTGCGAAGATGCAGACTGAGAGGGTATACCCAGAGGGTCCGCCCCCTGGGCGGTACTGTAGAAAGTGTGATGCAACACTTTTTGCAAGTTTTTCTGCCTAGTCACTCCTAATTAACGGATAATACCCACTTTGTCAATAGAGAAGCTGTGTCGGTCCATGGGCGAAAGAGTAATAAGCATTTTGAACTCGAACAGACCTCTTTGAAACATTTTAATCGAAAAGACCAGCTGTTAAAAAATACTAGGAGTTTAATTTAGAAAGCAAATGCAGTAATTGTTTTTCATCAGATTTGCGATTATTCAAAAACACAGACATTACCAGGGACAATTCACCAAATTCTGGTGCTATACCTGAAAATCAAGAAAAGTTGGGTGCTGTTATTGCTTAAAAGCAGAACCAAATCAATCTATTTAACAGTCAAATCGTCAAATGGCTGGTGTAACATGTGCAGCACCAGTGCAACTGCAGATCGAGCAGAGACTAAGATGGCAGCTTCCTTGGCTGTAAAGAATAGGAGGGTTTAGTTCCATTTTAAGCCAACCTGCACATATTCTAACAGCAAAGTGGAAATGAGACTGGAGGTTGTTAGCACAATGTTCAGATGCAGGGTTTATAGCTGTATAAATATATATTTTAAAAAAGTATTTCACATTTTTATCTCATTATAGTTCTTTACCATATTCTAAAGTTTCTCTCAGTAAAACGGCTGCTTTTTACCAACCCCCCCCCCCCCCCCCTTAGTGCTCTAAGCTTGCAGAGCAGAGTAATGCTGGCCATACACTCTACGAAAAATCGTCCAAATGAACTTTCGGAAAACGAACGTTCGGCCGTGAGCGCAAACGATATTGCCATCATGTAATGACCAATAAATCGTTCAGTGGACATAAATAAACAATTTTTTTTTCTTTTTTACATATACCTAGAACAGAAAGTTCGGACGGGAAACACATTAACCTTCCGATTTATCGTTCGTTCGGCAGAAAATTTCCAAACTTGTCCTTCGTTTTTTCGGCTCAAAAACATCCCAACGAATATCGATTTTGTGCCCATTAACTGTTCAAAAAACGAAAGAACTGTCTGAACGACCGATTTTCGCCCGATTTTTCGTATAGTGTATGGCCAGTATAAGTCACAGAGTAGGTCACATGCCTCAGCACAAGTCTGCAGAGGAAGAGAATAGGTGTGTCTGGTCAAATCTGTTAAAAGCCCTGATAACTGAGAACAGCAGGTCAAAATCTGGTGCATATTCGGCTGCAGAATCATTAAATCGGAACTAAACCCATCCATTTAACTGTTCTCCAAAATGGTTACCTTCAAAGCATGTTGTGAAAGATGGATGCAACAGTTGCTTAGGTCATAATTGCTCATATGTGCAGCATCAATGCAACTGCAGCTCAACAGTAGCTAAAATGGAAGCTGTAAAGGCTAGCAGGTTTTAGTTCCATTTTAAGTCAACTTGCGCAAAGACGAAAGGGCATTACAAAGAGACCGAAAAATACAGTAAGAAGCAATTTCATGAAGAATAGATTACAAGACCATTAAGTAGTAGATGTGTTGGATTATTTTGGACGAGGAAGATATAATTTAGTGTCAACTTTAAAGTGATTGTAAAGGATTACCTTGTACAGTACCTATTCAGTTTAAAATAGAAATGAAAGGCAATATGTATATACAATGCCTTGCGAAAGTATTCGGCCCCCTTTAACTTTTCATCCTTTTGCCACATTTCAGGCTTCAAACATAAAGATATAAAATTTTAATTTTTTGTGAAGAATCACCAACAAGTGGGACACAATTGTGAAGTGGAACAAAATCTATTGGATATTTTAAACTTTTTTAGCAAATAAAAAACTGAAAAGTGGTGCGCGCAAAATTATTCGGCCCCTTTACTTTCAGTGCAGCAAACTCACTCCAAAAGTTCAGCGAGGATCTCTTAATGATCCAATGTTGTCCTAAATGACTGATGGTGATAAATAGAATCCACCTGTGTGTAATCAAGTCTCTGTATAAATGCACCTGCTCTGTGATAGTCTCAGGGTTCTGTTGAAAGCACAGAGAGCATCATGAAGACCAAGGGACACACCAGGCAGGTCCGTAATACTGTTGTGGAGAAGTTTAAAGCCGGATTTGGATACAAAAAGATTTCCCAAGCTTTAAACATCCCAAGGAGCACTGTGCAAGCGATCATTTTGAAATGGAAGGAGTATCAGACCACTGCAAATCTACCAAGACCTGGCTGTCCCTCTAAACTTTCAGCTCAGACAAGGAGAAGACTGATCAGAGATGCAGCCAAGAGGCCCATGATCACTCTGGATGAACTGCAGAGAACTACAGCTGAGGTGGGAGAGTCTGTCCACAGGACAACAATCAGTCGTACACTGCACAAATCTGGCCTTTATGAAAGAGTGGCAAGAAGAAAGCCATTTCTCAAAGATATCCATAAAAAGTCTTGTCTAAAGTTTGCCACAAGCCACCTGGGAGACACACCAAACATGTGGAAGAAGGTGCTCTGGTCCGATGAAACCAAAATCGAACTTTTTGGCCACAATGCAAAACGATATGTTTGGCGTAAAAGCAACACAGCTCATCACCCTCAACACACCATCCCCACTGTCAAACATGGTGGTGGCAGCATCATGGTTTGGGCCTGCTTTTCTTCAAGATGGTTAAAATTGAGGGGAAGATGGATGCAGCCAAATACAGGACCATTCTGGATGAAAACCTGTTGGAGTCTGCAAAAGACCTGAGACTGGGACGGAGATTTATCTTCCAAGACAATGATCCCAAACATACAGCAAAATCTACAAAGGAATGGTTCACAAATAAACGTATCCAGGTGTTAGAATGGCCAAGTCAAAGTCCAAACCTGAATCCAATCGAGAATCTGTGGAAAGAGCTGAAAACTGCTGTTCACAAACGCTCTCCATCCAACCTCACTGAGCTCGAGCTGTTTTGCAAGGAAGAATGGGCAAGAATTTCAGTCTCTCGATGTGCAAAACTGATAGAGACATACCCCAAGCGACTTGCAGCTGTAATCGCAGCAAAAGGTGGCTCTACAAAGTATTAACGCAATTTTGCACGCCTCACTTTTCATTTTTTTCTTAGTTAAAAAAGTTTCAAAAATCCAATAGATTTCGTTCCACTTCACAATTGTGTGCCACTTGTTGGTGATTCTTAACAAAAAATTAAAATTTTATATCTTTATGTTTGAAGCCTGAAATGTGGCAAAAGGATGAAAAGTTCAAGGGGGCCGAATACTTTCGCAAGGCACTGTATGTATATGTATAGATATCAAAAAAATATTATAAATTATTTTTTTCCCTTTTTTATAAGTGATCACATTCCCTCTGTTCTCAGCTGGGGGGGGGGGGGGGGGGGTGGAGAGCAGCAGTACACTGATCCTTAATATTTCCTTGCTGAATTTTTTTTATATTCATTTCTATTTAAGAATTATTCTAATTTTCTTATGGTTTGTTTTGTTTTAATTTTTTAGTGGCACTTGCAAAAAAAACGAAAGACCTTATTTTTTTTGTAAACAATTTTGCAATGCATGTACCTGAATCAGTCAAAGTTAAAACACCAGATCTAAACTCAGTGTGCACGAGGCCCTGGATCGAAATTTGGCTGGTCCCTGCTGAACCGGCCGAATTTTGATTCATGTATGGGCACTGCAGTTGTACAGAAGTCAATCTACCGACTGACTTCTGTAAACCCGCCCTTCTGGAAAATTTCCTCCTGACCAGCGCTGCATCTAGAGCTTGCAGCACTGATCAGTGTATTCTGATAGCAGGGAAACCTCCCCGCTGTCAGAATGCAATGACACAGAGGAAGGTATCCCCCATCCACCTTGAATGTGTAAATCAGGGAATCGGGTCAGCTTATCTATGGTCATATTAACAATACTTTTATTTTTTTTAACACTGATCAATTTAGTAAATCAACCACCGAAGTCACATTTATATAAACTTGTTTAATAATGTTGAAATCGTTTCACCAGTCAACCAGTACAAGTGGCCCCTTTTTGAATGTCTGTAATAGAACTATTTTTTTTATCCAGCATGGATGACACCCTAATAAATCACTTTAATGGTGTCCTGAAATGTGTCAAGACAGATGTTGACTGTCCAAGAGAATGACTAGAATTGTGCAAAACACTCTGCACTGATTAACAAAATTCAATTACTTTGGTGCCATGTAGTCTGGGACATGTGTTAATTGCTTAAGTTGCATGGCTAAGATGTGATCTGTCAAAACGCCAGGGTAAATATGTTAAAATTGTATTTTGAAGATGTTAAGCCATTGTCTTAAAGTGGAACTTCACCCTAAAGGGGAAGTTTTGCTTTTTGTTCTTCCCCTCCCTCCCTCTATCGCATTTGGCACATTAAAATTTTTCGGGGGAGCGGGTACCTAGTTTTGATAGGTATCCAGTTCTGCTCGGATCCCCTAGGCTAACTTTTCCTCTTTAACCCCTTCAGCTCTGGAAGATTTACCCCCCCCCCCCCCCTCTCCTGACCAGGCCATTTTGTGCGATACGGCACTGCGTTACTTTAACTGACAATCATGCAATGCTGTAACCAAAGAAAATGTATGCTTTTTTTCCTACAGATAGAGGTTCCTTTTGGTGATATTTGATCACCTCTGTATTTTTTATTTTTCGTGCTATAAACAAAAAAGCCCGACAATTTTCAAAACAAAAACCATTTTTTTACTTTCTGCTCTAAAAAATATCCAATAAATAATTAAAAAAAATCTAATTTCTTCATAAATTTAGGCCAATATGTATCCTGCTACATATTTTTGGTAAAAAAATCCCAATAAGCATATATTAATTGATTTGCGCAAAAAGTAGGATTTTTTACTCACCGTAAAATCCTTTTCTCTGAGTTCATTGACCGACACAGCTTCCTATTGACATAGTGGGTATTTATCCGTTATTTAGGAGTGACTAGGCAGAAAAACTTGTAAAAAGTGTTGCATCACACCCTCTACAGCACCACCCAGGGGGAGGACCCTCTGGGTATAATCCCTCTCTCTGCACCTCGCAGATCAGTTCATCAAAAGCAGTACAAACTTAAAACGCGGGGCGGGTGCTGTGTCAGTCCATGAACTCAGAGAAAAGGATTTTACGGTGAGTAAAAAATCCTATTTACTCTTTCGTTCATGGACTGACACAGCTTCCTATTGACATAGTGAGACGTCCCAAAGCAGTGTCAAAAACAAGGGGTGGGAACAGCATTAAAACAACTTCACCCCAAAACAAAACAGAGCTCCTCCATGGAGGAGTTGCAACTCTAAATAGCCACCTGCTTGCGGCCAAAAGAAGCACCCGAAGATGCACACACATCAACTTGTAAAGTTTAGTGAAAGTGTGAACGGACGAGCATGTCGCCGCCTTACACACCTGGTAAAAACAGACGCT
Source organism: Rana muscosa (assembly GCA_029206835.1). Classification (NCBI taxonomy): domain Eukaryota; kingdom Metazoa; phylum Chordata; class Amphibia; order Anura; family Ranidae; genus Rana; species Rana muscosa. The sequence goes on along the minus strand of CM055123.1, from coordinate 25,723,697 downwards.
TGATGCTCTCAGAGCTCGGACACTTAGGGTTCGACGGATGAGGACACAAGGATGGCAGAACAATGTCTTCCTTGATGGAAGGTCGAAAGACCCTAGGAAGAAAAGAAGGCTGCGGACGCAGCACCACCTATCCTTGTGGAAGATCAGATAAGGAGCCTTGCATGACAAGGCTGCCGGCTCAGAAAACCGTCTGACGTAAACCAAGAGGCATCTCTTGCCCTGGTCGAATGCGCCGGGAAAGGGAGGCGCCTGACCCTTCATGGCGTAAGCCTGATCACAATCTGTCGGATCCTCCTAGAGATGGTGGCCAACGAAACCGCTGGGCCCTATTAGGGACCAGCCACTGAAACAAACAGTGAGCCTATACTCTGGAACGTAGCAGTGCCAGACAAGCATTCTCTCCGAGTTTTGACAACGTCCAAGGAATGCAACGTCGTCTCCTTAGGATTCGAAGGATGAGGACACAAGGATGGCAGTACAATGTCTGCCTTGAGATGGAAGGTCAAACACGACCTTAGAAAGAAACGAAGGCAGCGGACGCAGCACCACCTTATCCTTGTGGAAGATCAGATAGGGAGGCTTGTATGACAAGGCTGCCCGCTCAAAAACCCGTCTTAACTGGCATAACAGCTACCAAAAAGACCACTTTCTAAGAAAGTGTCAACAAGGGATCTCCCTGATGTTTTCAAACAGTGGTTTCTGAGACACTTGGAGGCCATGCCGTTGAAGCCATCGACTGCAGGCAGGATGGCATATGGGACCCTGCGACAGCAGGTCCTCTCGTAGTGGTAGACGCCAAAAGGACGTCTGCTACACAAGCCCCACGGAGGTAGTGGAGGGTGGCCCGGAGGGGCCACCTGCCGAATCCACTGTACAAACGTTCTCACTAGAGAGTGAGCCACCAGGGGTCGCTGAAAAGACAGCCAGGGCAGATACCTGCCCCCTAATTGTACTTACAGTATAATTTTTGGCCCATTCCCTGCTGAAAAGCAGCAGGACTCTGGAACCAAATAAGTACGTAGATGCCACCTCATTTCCTCACAATAGGATATGCAGGTCTTCCAAGTGCAATGGTAATCTTCCTAAGGGATGATTTCCGAGCACTCCTCATGGTAGAGATCACCGAGTCTGACAGGCCCCGGTCTCTTAGCACCTGGCTCTCGAGCCATGCCGTTAAGCCAGTGACTGTAAAACAGGATGGCGTATGGGACCTTGCGACCTTCCTTAGTGGTGGATGCCAAAAGGCGTCTGCTACCAGACGCACTAGATCGGCGTACGAAGGACGTTGAGGCCAATTCAGAGCAATTGGGACCATTGTAATCCTCTATGCCTTCAGTCTGCGAAGCAGATGAGGACGGAGCTTCCGAGGAGGAAAGGTATAGATTAGTCGGTACTGACTCCACAGTGCCATCAACGCATCTGTCGTGCTTGCCTATGGGTCTCTTGACCTGGCCACAAACCTCAATACCTCCTGATTGAGTCGGGACGCCGGAAGATTTACGTCTGGCGTGCCCCATCTTTGGCAGAGGAGCTAGAACACATCCGGGTGTAAGGACCATTCTCCCTGGTCTAGCATTTGGCGACTCAGGTAGTCCGCCTGCCAGTTCTCCACACCCGGAATGTACACGGCCGACAGTGCCGGTACGCTCCTTTCTGCCCACCCCTCAGGATGCGAGCGACCTCCGATGCTGCAGCAGAGCCGCTTGTTCCTCCTTGATAATTGACATACGCCAACACTGTGGATTCTGACTGGATGCCCTTGTAGCCTCTTAGACCATGTGGGGCGGCAAGGCCAGCTCGTCCGGATTTCAGGCCAATGAATGGGCATCCTCCGGAGTCCAGCGACCCAGGTTGACTGAGCCCTTCAGACTCCTCTGCAACCGGGAAGACAGGCGCCCGCCGTGACCACCATCCAGTAAACAGGAAGAAACAATTTCCCCGACAAAAATGTCGGTGCTGTCGGCCACCAACTAGGGAGGTCCTGATTAGGTGGCTCACCCGGATCTTGATAATCCAGGGATGAAGGGCACTTGACCCTTCAGGACAGAGTTACCTTCTGTAACACTCGTGTGTAAAATAGCGCCTATAGTACCGTCTCAAAGGAGGCTACCGTGAGGCCCAGGACTCGCCTGCAAAAGTGGCGTGACAACCCATCCTTGGGATGTCAACTGCCGCACCGCAGCCCGAAGAATGTGCAACTTTCCCCTAGGGAGAAAAAAAACGTACGCCTCTGAGGAGTCCAGAATCAACCCTAGACACACTAGGAGTTGGGACGGTTCCAATACTGACTTCTGAGTGTTCCGCACCCCACCAAGTATCGGAGGGTCTGACAGGTTAAAGACACGCTCACTTCTAAATTTAAGTTTGAAGTGACCCTCAGAAGAAGCTTGTCCAGGTTGCCCATGATAGCGATGCCACGCTGTCTTAGTAGGGCCAGAATCGGGGCAGGCACCTTGGTGAACACCCTTGGTGCCGATGCCAGGGCAAAGGGGAGAGCCACCATTGGAAGTGGTCTTCCCTGGCCGCCAACGCAGACATCGCTGATGCCTGGTGCATATGGGGACATGCAAGCATGCATCCTTGATGATCAAGGATGCCGGAAAATCCCCCAGATGGAGGGCAGCGACAACATAGCGAGCCAACTCCTTTCCGAAATCTTTGTACTTGTACAAAGCAGTTGAGGGTCCTGAGATCCAGATTGGACGAACCCCCTCCAGCACTACGAACAGATTTGAGTAGAACCCCTGAACCCATTCCTGTACTAAGACAGGAAGGCCTATCCTGCGTATCAGCAGGTCCTGGACCGCCCCATGTAGGGCTTCCCGACAAGTCGGCTGAAGCTGGCGGTTAAGAGGGGAAAAAAAATCAGTTCGGTAGGCAAGCAAGGTTGTGCTTGCAAACCCAGGGACGCCTCTGTCCCTCAGCAGGCGCTTTATCAGCCTGGGGTCGTTTACTTACCGCACTAGGCGGACGAAGGGACCGCTTGTGTGCAGTGAAGGAGGGCCCTAGCCTATGGCGTGGCTCCTTATCCTTTTTTGGCTTGCAGAAGCAATGTGCTCTTACCTCCTGTAGCCTCTTAAATTATGTCATCCAGAGAGGCCCCACAAAAGTCTGTCGCCCTAAAAGGGCAGATCCAACAGGGCCTTCTTGGAAGATTGGTCCGCAGACCACCTTAGTCAGATCAGGTGGCGTAGCGCCACCACATAAACTGAGGCTCAAGGCAGCAAGGGGATAGTATCCGTGTCTGACTTGCAGACAGACTCAGGGCCCTGTACCAACTGGTCGGCCACAGCTACCTCGTACGGAGGAGCCTCCCGTGCTTTTAACCCCTGGAGTAGCATCTTTGCCTACTCAGTAAGTGTTTGAGGCATCAGAAAAAACCCCAGCCAATGCTGGACGTACCGCTGAGACCCCCACTGTGTATAGGTAGCGAGTGTCCCTGAAGACAGGAGCCCCTTCCACTGGAATCGTGGTAACTTGTTAAGTCTGGACACAGGGGGGGTCCACTATCGGGGGAGAGGTCCATCCTTTCAGGAACTCTCCTCGAGGGGTACCGGACTGCCCAAAAAAAATAAAAAACTATTTGGGGCTGCAAAAAAACATTCAGTGGGTTTTCCCACTACTTGTACAAGCTTATCACATAAAGACACACAAGGAAACACCTTAGCAGTGCGGGCCGGCTTACGGAACCCAAAGGGCGTATTCCGCACTGCAGTAAACAGGTCAGATACCAAAGCCTTTTTGCGTGCTGACCTGGACTTGGAGCATTCTCACTGTCCGATCGGTCACGGTCTGCAGTCTCTGATGCATCAGAATCCGGGCCATGAGCCATAGCTGGGCCTGGTTCTGCATCAGAATTATCCCCGGAAGATTGCAGGGGACGGGGGCGTTTACTACCCCCCGTGTTCCTGTATGCCGCTTCCACCCTGGCAACAGACATAGCGTCCACAGATACATCAGGGGCACCAGCTATAAGGCAGGTGTTTCAGGGGAAAAAAACGTCTGCTTCAGACACCATGCTGACCCACGCGCTGACACCCACAGGGCTCCAGGCAAGGTATCAATAGGCCACCCTCCTAGCTGCTTCAGAGATGCAGGGTCTCCCAGAGGACTCACCACCCTTGGAACGGTACCACTATGCTGCCGTGTGCTCCGCCTGTGATGCTATCCCACCACTGCCTGTGTCAGTCTGATTCTCATCAGCCTTCCCTGTGTGAATTTGCGCCAGTGAAATGCACCCTAGAGGCCGGAGACTACCGCAAAATGTCCGCCAAGCGGCTGTATTGAACAATGTGGGCTCCAAGAAAATGGCCGCCGCGCCATCAGTAGATGCAAAAGCGGCCGCGGAACACAAAAAGCTGGCCACCAGGCGGCGGTATATATATACAGGTGTGAATCCAAAAAAACATGGCCGCCGAGCAGTCGATAGAGGCCAAAGCGGGTGCGAACCACAAGAAAGTGGGCGCCGAGCGGCGACATATACATATTGGCGCGAACCACAAGAAAATGGCCACGGACAGTCACTAGAGGCCAAAACAGGCATGGACCACCGAAAAATGGTCACCGACAGCATGGAGGGAGAGAGGCACACTTACTGGTAAGCAAAATTACATCTTTTAAAATGACAACACAGCGCAGCCCCGCTCCAGATGGAGCCCCCCAGGTGACCCCCAGCACCCAGCCACCTTAGCTCAGAGCCCAGGGAGGAGGGAAGGCAGGGAGAGAGGAAAGAAAGGGGCCACAACCACTTACTTGATCTCGCCAGGAATGTCCAGCCAAGTCACCCTGCCGAAGCAGGGGAGCTACTTACCTTTCCTGCGTGGATCATGCTGGAAGACATTCCGGACAGATCATCATCCGCGAACGGAGGTGACTGTCGGCCAGGCATGCTGTGATTGAACTCTAGGGAACGATCGCATGTATGCCCTGGAGCGCTAGCTCACCGGCCACCTGTAGAGCGACGGGCATGTCGTGGAAAACCCAGCACGTAGCTAGGGTCAGCACACGCTCGATGGCCAAAACTGGGGGGACTACAAGGATCGAGGACCCAGCCGGTCACCCAGTCGGCAGTTGATCGAAGATCGCAGGAACCAAAAAAAAACTAAAAATTTCCCCCCCCCGGACCAATGGGCCCGAAGGGAGCCATGTCCTACTCCTTGCTAGACAGAAAAAAACTGATCTGTGAGGTGCAGAGAGAGGGATTATACCCAGAGGGTCCTCCCCCTGGGTGGTGCTGTAGAGGGTGTGATGCAACACTTTTTACAAGTTTTTCTGCCTAGTCACTCCTAAATAACGGATAATACCCACTATGTCAAAAGGAAGCTGTGTCGGTCCATGAACGAAAGAGTAAGTTATAGAGTCTACAATCTACAGGACATATTTATGTAATTTTTATAAAAAACATTTTTTTTACTAGTAATGGTGGCGTTCAGCGACTTATAGCGGGACTGCGATATTTGGGGAAACAAATCGGACACTGACACTTTTTTGGGAACCAGTGACACGAATACAGTGATCAGTGCTAAAAATATGGACTGTCACTGTGCTAACAACACTGGCTGGGAAGTGATTGACATCAGGAGAGATCAAAGGGTTAACTGTGCGCCTAGCTAGTGATTTTGTGTACAGTGGGAAGTGCTTTTACTAGGGGAAAGTATGGATCCGTGTCCCTGGTTTGCAGGAACACAGAATCCATGCTTTCCCTACTGACGCAACAGCAATTTGCCTTGTTTACATAGGCAGAAGGCCAGTCTGCCTGTGTACCGAATGGTCGGCTGGTGCCGGTGGACCTCGAGTCCGTGGTACCCGCAGATCAGCCCCTACTGTGTATAATCACAGAGGAAGCGGAAAATGTTGCCAACACAAAGTTCACTGTCAGAATTCATTACATTCTCAGTGGATAATTCCATTGTATTTTTTAGTGACAAAAACGTGACACACTTTATACTGCTAACAATTTTTTGTCAATACGTTACAACACAGATATGTTTTGACATATAGAATTGTTTAGGTTGATAACATTATTTTGCACTAGTATTGGCCCCACAGTCTGTGCTAAAATAATACTAATGCCCCGTACACACGGTCGGGATTCCCGACAGAAAAAGTCAGATGGGAGCTTTTGGTCGGGAATTTCGACCGTGTGTATGCTCCATCATACTTTTTCTCTTGGGAATTCCGACAGACATAGATTGAGAGCAGGTTCTCAATTTTTCCGGTCGGAATTTCCGACTGACTTCCCGACCGTGTGTACGGGGCATAACCATTTTAAGATTATTGACAAAACTAAGCATAGACTTAAGGGTTCGGTTTGTGGGTTGGGTGGAAATTAGGTGTCATGTTTAGAGATTAGACTGAAATATAGGGTTAGGGGTTAGGTTGCAGTTAAGAATTAGATTAAGACCCCTTTCACAATACGGCCACGGCCACGTTAGCGCTGCTCATTTTAGCGTTGCTTTAGAGCCGTTTAAGAGGCCCTTTTCGGCTGTAGCAGGATGCTTTTAACCCCAAAGAAGGGGTTAAAGACTCCCATGTTGAGGCGCTTCCAAATCGCTTTTCAGGTCGTTCCTTACAATAGGCAGGGCGTTTTGGGTGCGCTCCAAAAACCCCCCTAAGATGCTGCTTGCAGGACTTTTCGGAACGTCCTGCCAGCGCACTGCCCCAGTGTGAAAAGTCAAACTTGAATGAATGGGAGATGGTTTTCAGGTGCTTAGCAGAGGCTATTTCCAGTGCTAAAGCGCCTGAAAACCGCCCCAGTGTGAAAGGGGCCTTAGGGTTGAGGTTGGGGGTAGGAAACATACCATTGTTTTTTTTACCCAGTGTGATAAATGTGCACCAAACTGTCAAATGTAAGATGAAATGGTTAGTGTCAAACAATGCAATCTCTGGCCTCAAAAATTAATATGTCGGATAACTTTGTGCCAATACACCTACAGTAAAGCATTTACAGCCATTTACAGGGATTGGAAAACAGTGTACCATTAGAACAAAGGAGGCAGAATGATTGGATATGAGTTCATATACAGTGCACCTATATCTGATATGGTCTCTATCACTTTAGAAATTGGGATCTGAAAGCCCAATGACAATGAGGGACGTCATCCTATGCCTGCAGCGCCATGTTTGACTTCACTAGAAATACAGTGATAACACTTTACCAAACATCTTTGTCCAACATGTTAGTAGTAAATACAGCATCATAGCAGAGCACAACTTACACATATAAAATGCAGTTATGAGCTCTATGGGTTCTTGCAATGACCACAAAAACAGAGTGGAGATGGTACAGGGAATGGTAAGGAGGCATGTCAAAGAAATGACCACCAGGCACCTGTTTGACACAGAGAATCTTTACTGCTGCAGGGTGTCACTTCACAAGAATCATTAGAATGACTAATGTAACACTCAGGCACTTCCTACATGAACAGAAACAGGTAATGCATGTTTTTTTATACTACTGTTCTAGTGTATCTAGCACCTCCCAGAGCTAGGAGTCTGAACTTGAGAGTGTGAGTCTAAAAACTTCTTATTAAACTTATCTCTAAATAGTGACTGACAAACAGTAGTCACATGACAATCACACTGGCATTGTGTGACAATGCCACTTTCATAGCTTTCACGATCTATCTGATCTATTTAAGCCAGACAACTACCATCTTCAGGGGTCCAGCAACACAACCCTCCATATTTCTTTTGTGACAGGCATACTTTTCTGTTTGTGAGTGGAGACCTTTAGTGCTAGATTGGCAAAATAAAACAGCAGGGCTTCATCTATGCTGTTCCTTTGGGGGAACCTCAACTCAACCTCTTGCAGTCCTATTAAATGGACTGGAGTAGCACCAACAACAGGGCCATGTAAGAAACATGTATGGCGGCAAACCTCAGCAGCTAGCTGTCAGTGGAGTGGGTTGATGTCGGGAAAGGGAAGGCCATGATGCATTTTAGGGGCATAACCCTCTTTGACAAATGCTGATTCTGCTGCCTGTGTGACCCTGGTCTGTTACTTATGTGCCATGGTGATGATCCATCCAGGCTGGACTTCATGCTTTTGAGATGTAGGAGTGTTACGTTTAATAAATATTCATGGTTTTACTTCACTAACTCCAGTACCCTGGTGTGTCTTCTTCCCTTACATCTGAGCTGATTCATCCCAGACACTTACAGGAGCTGCGGGAGTTTTTGGATTACCTTGGACCCCATTGGCTTTCCCTTTCGGACTTATCTTTGCACAAAGTCTATTTACTAATGCAAGACTAGGAGCGTGGTGTGAGTGGTGGAAGCCTTGTGCGTGCACCTACTGCTTGATTGTTTACTTTTTAACATATCCTTGAAAATTACAGTTAGATTAATTACTATAGGTGAAGAATCATGTTTTCTTTAGTTCCGAGTTTATATACCAGCCCCATAGTCAGCTGTATGAGTCTGCGCTTTTGACCCTATTAGAGGCTGTATCTTTAATGTTGAGTGAAGAGAAAAAAGTTAAGGCCCAACTGATCCCTTAATAAATCAGTTATATAAATTCCAGGTGCATCAAAACAAAATGTCTTACGGTTCATTTTTTTTCTAAAGCAGCAACAACATGTGTGGAAAAGCCTGTCCCCTGCCAGCAAGCGACAGAGTGGGACCTTTGCTCTGTGAGGTGTGAGGGGGTTTGCTCAGCAGTGGGTGGGTGTGACCCCCAGGATGGGTTCATTACACAAAAATTAGGCACAGCAAACTACAGTGAAGGTGAAAAAACAAGGGTGCGGTTTATTTACTCTATTTACAATGGTCCAAAAACAGCAAAACAAAAAGAAACATGAAAATAAATCCTTGCCAACTTGGCCACTTACTACACACAGGTTTCCCTGGCTATCAGCTAGGTGCAGCCTTGTCATGTTCCCAGCACCTATCTCCCTGTTAAAGAGGCTTGCCACACAGGTGTTGTCTCACCGCACAGACAGGTATCACACTCCCCAGTCTAAACAGGCACAAAAAAGGTTCCAGGATGGAGCAACTCCCTATGCTGGGAGTTTTTGTAGAGGCCTTAATGAGCCAACTTAATTCAGCTGGGCTCATTACCTCTACCCCTGCAGGACTTTCCGCACTTCCCCCTAATGGTAAAAATCAGCATAGAGCCTAAATCTGGCACACACATATTTGCCATCCTGGATGCAACCAGGCAATTTTACCTGCCTGCTGTCACAGAGGAATCAGTGGTCTTACTGCAACAGACCAATATGCCCCCTGCTGAATCAGACCAATAGCTCTGCAATCAACAACGCTTGTGTTCCCTGCTGATCTTGACAGTGATGGGGGGGAGGGGGGGTTTGTATGACTTTGCACACCTTTTGTTTTGATGCACCTGGAATATATCTACCCAATTTTAGCTGAATGTTCAATTGGACTTAAAAAAAAAAAAAAACTTTTCTGACCTACAGACACGGGCAACAATATTTTGTCTGCTCTTTTCCTATATGTATATTTGTAGCACATAATATATCTCAATTCCAAAGAGTATACAAAGTGAAATTTCCCCTGGCAGCACTTAATCCAAGTGTAATTTAATCTTCAGCATTATGAGCCCATTTGTGAACATTGAGACATGGCTGAGAAACTTGCAATATGACTAATTTGTTGAAGGTTTATCTGCACATATGTTGGTCTTTATTTAGGCATAGTGATAAATGTAAAATGATGAGGTAAGTTTTCTTTTCTGCTACAGGGAAACACACAAGAAACCTTACCCAATACATCAGTACAAATTGCAATATGAGTAAAACGCATTACCCATAGCAACCAGATTTAGTTTATCACATTCAGATCAGTTACAATATTTTATCTAAACAGTTGCCATACTTAATACGTTGTGACTTATTTTACTGCCTTAATAAATATGACTTAAAGCCGAACTACAGGCAGATACAGTTACATAGTTAGGTTGAAAAAAGACACAAGTCCATCCAGTTCAACCATAAATATATATATTGTGACAGCAGGAAGGTAAAGTCACCTGGTTGCATCCAGGGGGGTAGATATATTTCGCCCAGATTCAGGCTTTACGCCGATTTATACAGCTAGGTGGAGAGTTGTATAAGCCCAGCTGAGACTAGTGGGCTCATTGATGACTCATACCTCTAGGGAGAGGGCTGGGCGTCGTGCAGACAGGGAGTTGATGAGGCCAGCTGAAGCTTGTCAGCTCATTTAGGCCTCTATAAAAAAACTCCCAGATTCATTAGATGTTAGCTCATGCCTGGAAGCAGACCTGTGTGGACTGTCTAGGGAGAGTGAACCCCTGTGCGGTGAGAGAAAGCCTGTGTGGCTATATTTTGCTTGGACATTTAAAACCAGGGACTAGGACAGCACTAGGCTGATCCCAGTTGTTAGTTAGGAAACCTGTATGTTTAGTCAGAGGTCAAGTTGACCAGGATTTATTTTGTTTGTTTCTTTTGCTTTGCTGTGTTTTTGTCACTGTAAATAGAAAATAAACGGCACCTTTTTGATTTTGAAAACCACAACCTCCGTCTGCTGGGCCTGTTTTTGTGTGGGGAGCCCATCCCGGGGGTCACACACACCCGCTGCCGAGCTAACCCCCTCACAGTTGGTGGAGAACCAGTGGCAGTTTTTTTTTAAGCCAGCATGGAGGAGATACTGAAACAGCTGGCTCTAGCAAATGCCAATCAACAGCAGACAAATGCAGGTTTGCAAAAGAGCCTTGCAGCTCAACAACAGAACTTCGCAGCCCAGCAGCAAGCTCATCAACAGAGCCTTGCAGCCCAGCAGCAAGCTCACCAACAGAGTCTGGAAGCTCAGCAACAAGCCCAGCAACGATCTGAGGCCCGCTTCATAGACCTATTACAGAAGCAAGAGCAGAGACTACAACAAATGGAAGCAGTAATGCAGCAACGTCCGCAGACCAGTGAGGAAAGCCGTCCCACTAATACCGCGTCCTTTGGGGTGAGTCGTTTATTGACAAAAATGACTGGAGAGGATGATCCAGAGGTATTTTTGACCACGTTTGAAAGGACTGCTGAAAGAGAAAAGTGGCCTGAGGAGCAGTGGGCTGGACTGGTGGCTCCTCTGTTAACGGGTGAATCGCAGAAAGCTTACTATGACCTAGAGCCTGACCAAGCAAAAGACTATGTGATGCTAAAAGCTGAAATATTGGCAAGGCTGGGTGTCACCCTGGCTGTCCGGGCTCAGCGTGTGCATAACTGGACTTTCCAGCTTGGAAAACCCCCCAGGTCTCAAATGTATGATCTCATTCACCTGAGCAGAAAGTGGCTACAGCCAGAGACTTTGTCCGCACCAAAGATTGTGGAACGTGTTGTAATGGATCGGTTTTTGAGAGCTCTTCCTACTGCCATCCAAAAGTGGGTAAGCCATGGAGACCCAGAGACGGCCGATGGTCTTGTGGATCGTGTGGAGAAATACTTGGCTACAGAGAACCTGACGGCCTCTTCCAGAGACACTCGGACTTTCCACCCTAAGACCAGACCATCCCCAGGGGCGGATAAGATGATTCCAAGGGGTAAGGGTGGAGAGAGTGAGAGGGTGGGAGCTCTACCCCAAGTTTGGCGAGAACAGCCTGGGAAATCAGCGGCTCAAGAGGCGGCAAGAAGGATCATTTGCTACCGCTGCCGGCAAGCGGGACATATTGCAGCAAATTGCCCGGTTTTGGAGGAACCCATGCAGTGTGACTTTCTGACGGGCAGACGTCAGTCGCTGTGTGCGACAGTCGCATGCACTGCCATTCGGGGAACTGAGAAACATTTATGCAAAATGTGTATTAATGGTAGAAATGTTGTGGTATTGCTGGATTCAGGTAGCCTTGTGACCCTGATAAAGGCTGAATTAGTTAAAACAGAGGTCTCTGGGAATAGCAAGGTAGCTGTTATTTGTGTGCATGGGGACACCCGAGAGTATCCAGTGACTACAGTGTGTTTCGAGACCCCCAAAGGTACCCTCTCTCATCCAGTGGGCTTAGTATCTCAGTTACCGCATGACGCCATTGTGGGAAGGGATTTTCCGAAGTTCTGGGAACTGTGGGATGATCCTGAGCCCCCCACTGGTGCCCCTATGTACCAGGAATGTGATAGCCAGAACTCCCCTGAGAGTGGTGAGGACTCTCCGGAATTTCCCTTGTCAGTATTGGCAGGGGAGACTCAAGAAACTGGAGAGGAGCCCACCTCCTCAGACGAAAACCTACCGTCTGTGGAGTTTTCTGATCTTGAGGTTCACAGGGAAAACTTTGCCACAGAACAGTTGAAAGACCCCGCCCTAATAAAGGCACGGGAAAACGTAGTGAAAATAGATGGCGAGTTAGTGAACCCAGATAATACCTGCACTTACCCATACTTCAGCGTAGAGAAGGACCTACTGTATCGGGTGGCAAAAAGGGCAGAAGAAACCGTTGAGCAGCTTGTGGTGCCCAAACCTTACAGGAAGTTGGTGTTGGAGTTGGCCCATGGGCACATTCTTGGAGGTCATCTGGGGACAGAGAAAACCCGAGAGAGGGTATTACAGAGATTCTATTGGCCTGGGGTGATGAAGGACATAGAAAATTATTGTTCCTCCTGCCCTGTGTGTCAGAGGTCGGCCCCGATGCCACACTTCCGTAGCCCGCTGGTCCCTCTACCCATCATTGAGGTCCCGTTTGAGAGAATCGCAATGGATTTGGTAGGTCCTATAATCAAGTCCGCTAGGGGGCACCAGTACATATTGGTTATAATGGACTATGCCACCCGTTATCCAGAAGCGATCCCTCTCAGAAATACCTCGGCCAAAACCATAGCCAAAGAGCTATCTCTTGTTTTTAGCCGGGTGGGTATTTGTAAAGAACTGCTTACGGACCAAGGTACACCCTTTATGTCCCGGGTTATGAAGGAGCTGTGTAAATTGTTCAAAGTCACGCAATTACGTACATCTGTGTATCACCCCCAAACCGATGGGCTGGTTGAAAGATTCAACAAAACCCTAAAACAAATGTTGAAGAAAGTGGTGGATAGGGATGGAAAGGATTGGGACTGTCTACTTCCTTATTTGATGTTTGCTATTAGGGAGGTGCCCCAATCCTCTACGGGATTCTCCCCCTTTGAGTTACTGTATGGGAGACACCCAAGAGGGCTGTTGGATATTGCCAAGGAAACTTGGGAAAGTGAGAGTTCTCCCCACAGGAGTGTGATTGAGCATGTCGCCCTGATGCAAGATCGAATTGCACAGGTAATGCCCATCGTGAAGGAACATTTGGCCCAAGCGCAGTTGGCACAGCAGAGAGTGTACAACCGTGGAGCCAAGACCCGTACCTTTTCCCCGGGGGATAGGATATTGGTACTTGTCCCTACGGTTGAAAGTAAATTCCTTGCCAAATGGCAAGGCCCCTACGAGATAATGGAAAAAGTGAGCGAAGTGAATTACAAGGTCAGACAACCAGGAAGGCGAAAGCCCGAACAGATCTATCACGTTAATCTGTTGAAAGCCTGGAGGGATAGAGAGTCCCTAGTCGCAGAAACTTGGTCACCAGCTCAAACTGGTTGCGTGATTCCTGAGGTTGGAATCGCAGCCACCTTGTCACAACCCCAACAACAGGAGGTTAAGGAGTTTGTGCTTCGCAACAAGGAGGTATTCTCTGAGCTGCCGGGACAAACATCTGGGGTAGAGCATGACATTATTACCCCGCCCGGTGAAAGGGTGAAGTTAAAACCCTATCGGATCCCAGAGGCCCGACGGGAGGCAATACGGGAGGAAGTACAGAAAATGCTGAACTTAGGGGTGATAGAGGAGTCCCAAAGTGATTGGTCTAGTCCCATTGTGTTGGTGCCTAAACCGGATGGGAGCTGGCGATTTTGTAACGATTTTCGTCAGTTGAACAAAGTTACAAAATTTGACACCTACCCCATGCCACGTATAGATGAGTTGATCGACCGGCTGGGAACAGCCCGATACATGACGACTCTTGACCTCACAAAAGGGTATTGGCAAATCCCCCTGGCCAAGTCAGCCAAAGAGAAAACCGCATTTGTAACCCCAGACGGGGCGTTCCAATATAAAAGAATGCCGTTCGGGTTACAGAATGCGCCGGCCACATTCCAGCGGAAAATGGACCAGATGCTGAGGCCCCATCGGAAGTATGCTGCGGCTTACCTGGATGACGTAATTGTCCATAGCACAGATTGGGCCTCACATCTGCCAAAAGTGCAAGCAGTCCTGGACTCTGTTCGGGAAGCAGGGTTTACGGCTAACCCCAAGAAGTGTACCATTGGGCAGGAGGAGGCCAAATATCTTGGGTACACCATTGGGAGGGGAGTAATAAAACCCCAACTCAACAAAGTCGAGGCCATCCAGAGTTGGCCACGTCCCAACAGCAAGAAGCAGGTACGAGCCTTTCTGGGAATCGCTGGGTATTATCGGCGATTCATTCCCCACTTTGCTTCTAAGGCTGTGCCCCTAACCAACCTGACGAAGGGGAAAGGGTCGGTCATGATTAAATGGACCCCCGAGGCTGAGGCAGCATTCCAATTCTTGAAACAAGCCTTATGTAGCCAGCCAGTGTTGTACTCACCCGACTTCTCTAAAGACTTTGTCGTACAAAGTGATGCGTCAGATGTGGGGTTAGGAGCAGTATTGTCCCAGGTCTGGAACGGGGAAGAGCACCCAGTCATTTACCTCAGCAGGAAGTTGAAGTCCCATGAGGTAAATTACGCCACCGTTGAAAAGGAGTGTTTAGCGGTGAAGTGGGCTCTAGATTCCCTTCGGTACTACCTGCTAGGTAGGCACTTTGACATGGTTACGGATCACGCTCCGTTAAAGTGGATGGCTCAAAACAAGGAAACAAATAGAAGAGTGAATAGGTGGTTCCTGGCCCTCCAGGAATTCAACTTCACAGTAAAGCATCGCCCTGGCGTTCAAATGGGGAATGTGGATGCTTTGTCTCGAGTACATGAATGCCTGATTGCTGGTGTTCCAACCCCGAGGTTAAAACAAGAGGGGGGGGTATGTGACAGCAGGAAGGTAAAGTCACCTGGTTGCATCCAGGGGGGTAGATATATTTCGCCCAGATTCAGGCTTTACGCCGATTTATACAGCTAGGTGGAGAGTTGTATAAGCCCAGCTGAGACTAGTGGGCTCATTGATGACTCATACCTCTAGGGAGAGGGCTGGGCGTCGTGCAGACAGGGAGTTGATGAGGCCAGCTGAAGCTTGTCAGCTCATTTAGGCCTCTATAAAAAAACTCCCAGATTCATTAGATGTTAGCTCATGCCTGGAAGCAGACCTGTGTGGACTGTCTAGGGAGAGTGAACCCCTGTGCGGTGAGAGAAAGCCTGTGTGGCTATATTTTGCTTGGACATTTAAAACCAGGGACTAGGACAGCACTAGGCTGATCCCAGTTGTTAGTTAGGAAACCTGTATGTTTAGTCAGAGGTCAAGTTGACCAGGATTTATTTTGTTTGTTTCTTTTGCTTTGCTGTGTTTTTGTCACTGTAAATAGAAAATAAACGGCCCCTTTTTGATTTTGAAAACCACAACCTCCGTCTGCTGGGCCTGTTTTTGTGTGGGGAGCCCATCCCGGGGGTCACACACACCCGCTGCCGAGCTAACCCCCTCACAATATATATATATATATATATATATATATATATACACGAGTATAAGCCGACCCGAATATAAGCAGAGGCACCTAATTTTACCACAAAAAAACTGGGAAAACGTATTGACTCAAGTATAAGCCGAGGGTGTCCATCTGCATGCCTCACTTTGCCTATCTGTGTCCACGTGCCTGCCTCACTGTGTCCATGCCTCACTGTGCCTTACTGTGCTCATGCCTCACTGTCACTGTGCCCATGCCTCACTGTGCCCAATCTCCCTACCTGATCTCCGGCGCTGTGTGACTAGACTGACATTTAACATGGGAGTCTATGGAAGGGGTGCCCGGCTTTGAAAAATCAGTGCTCCGCGGCCGTAGATCCCCTGGCCAACAAACTTTGCACACTTGTAGATGAGTTGGGCTACATGTGTGCCAAGTTTGGGGTCCAGAAGACCTAGGGCCGGCCAGTACCGGGTCCCCAAAATCACCGGAGAAAATAGGATTTTTTACTCACCGTAAAATCCTTTTCTCTGAGTCCATGGACCGACACAGCTTCTCTATTGACAAAGTGGGTATTATCCGTTAATTAGGAGTGACTAGGCAGAAAAACTTGTAAAAAGTGTTGCATCACACCTTCTACAGTCCCGCCCAGGGGGCAGACCCCCCCCGGGTATATCCTCTCAGTCTGCATATCGCAGATCAGTTCGTCAAAAAGCAGTAAAAACTTAAAAGGAGGGGTGGGTGCTGTGTCGGTCCATGGACTCAGAGAAAAGGATTTTATGGTGAGTAAAAAATCCTATTTACTGTTTCGTCCATGGACCGACACAGCTTCTCTATTGACAAAGTGGGACGTCCCAAAGCAGTGTCAGAGAAAAAACGAGGGGTGGTAACAGCATAAAAATAAACTTCACCCCAAACACAAAACAGCACTCCTCCAACGGAGGAGCTGCAACTCTAAACAGCCGCTTGTAAAACCTTGTGGCCGAAAGAGGCATCCGAAGATGCATCTACATCAACTTTGTAGAATTTTGTGAAAGTGTGAGCGGACGACCAAGTCGCCGCTTTACATACTTGGGAAACAGATGCTTGATGTTGGAAAGCCCAAGAGGCACCTCTTGCCCTGGTCGAATGCAACGTAACCGGAAAGGGGGGCGCTTGACCCTTTAAGGCATAAGCCTGGATTACTCTCTGTCGGATCCACCTAGAGATGGTGGCCGACGAGACTGCTTGGCCCTTCTTGGGACCAGCCACCGAAACAAACAGTGAGTCTGACTTCCAGAACAGGGAAGTAGCAGATAGGTATACTCTCAAAGCTCGGACAACGTCCAAGGAATGCAACGCCGACTCCTTAGGATTCGACGGCTGAGGACACAAGGATGGAAGTACAATGTCTTCATTGAGATGAAAAGCCGAAACGACTTTTGAAAGGAAGGCTGTGGCCGCAGCACCACCTTATCCTTGTGGAAAACCAAATAGGGAGCCTTGCAGGACAAGGCTGCCAGCTCAGAGACTCGTCTAACGGACGTAACAGCCACCAAAAAGACCACTTTCTGAGAAAGTGTCAACAGTAGAATATCTCTAATATTCTCAAACTGTGCCTTCTGAAGCACCGAGAGGACCAGGTTCAAGTCCCATGGAGGTAACGGGGGATGGACCGGAGGGGCCACATGTCAAACCCCCTGCACAAATGTACTCACGAGAGAGTGAGTCGCCAGGGGTCGCTGAAAAAAAGACAGCCAGGGCAGATATCTGTCCCTTAATCGTACTTAGGGCAAGCCTTTGGTCCACCCCATGCTGTAAAAACAGCAGGATTCTGGAGTATGGGACCTTGCGATAGCAGGTCCATCCGTAGTGGTAGGCGCCAGGTGACGTCTGCTACCAGATGTACTAGATCGGCGTACCAAGGACGCTGAGGCCAATTTGGAGCGATTAGGATTATTGGAATTCCCTCTGCCTCCACTCTGCGGAGCAGAAGCGGAAGAAGCCTTAAGGGAGGGAAGGCATAGATTAGCCGATACTGACCCCACGATGCCACCAACGCGTCCGTTGCGTCTGCCCATGGGTCTCTTGACCGGGCCACAAACCTCAATACCTTCCGATTGAGTCGGGAAGCCAGAAGATCTACGTCTGGTGTGCCCCATCTTTGGCAGAGGAGTTGGAACACCTCCGGGTGTAAGGACCATTCTCCCTGGTCCAGCATCTGGCGGCTCAGGTAGTCCACCTGCCAGTCTTCCACACCCGGAATGTACACGGCCGACAGTGCCGGTACGCTCTTCTCTACCCACTTCAGGATGCGAGCAACCTCCGATGCTGCAGCTGAGCTTCTTGTTCCTCCTTGATGATTGACATATGCCACCGTTGTGGCGTTGTCTGACTGGATCCTGACTGGACGCCCTTGCAGCCTCTGAGACCCTTTGAAGAGGCACAGCCTGATCGCCTGGATTTCCAGGACATTGATCGGCAGGAGGGCTTTCTCTGGGGTCCAGTGAACTTGCGCCGACTGAACACCCCAGACTCCCCCCAACCTGTAAGGCTGGCGTCCGTCGTGATCACTATCCAGTAAACCGGAAGAAATGACTTCCTGGCCATTAGAGCCGGTGCTGTCAGCCACCATACCAGGGATCTCCTGACTAGGTGGCTCACTCGGATTTGATAATCCAGAGATGAAGGGCATCTGTTCCATCTGGACAGAACTTCCTTCTGTAACACTCGAGTGTGGTATTGAGCATATGGGACCGCCTCGAAGGAGGCTACCATGAGGCCCAACACTCGCATGCAAAAACGAAGTGACGACCAATTCCTGGAAGTCAGCTGCCGTACTGCAGCCCGGAGGGTCTGCAACTTCTCCACAGGGAGGAATACCTTTGCCTCTGAGGAATCCAGAATCAACCCCAGGTACACTAGGCATTGAGTGGGCACCAATACTGACTTTTGCGTGTTTAGTATCCAACCACAGTCTCGAAGAGTCTGACAGGTAATGGACACGCTTACCTCTAATTCTGAGCTTGAAGGGGCCTTCAGCAGAAGGTCGTCCAAGTAGCCTGTGATAGCGATACCCCGCTGTCTTAGAAGTGCCAGAATCGGAGCAAGCACCTTGGTGAACGTCCTGGGTGCTGAGGCAAGGCCAAACGGGAGGGCCACAAACTGGTAGTGGTCCTTCCCGATAGCAAATCGCAGAAACCTCTGGTGTCTGGAGTATATGGGGACATGCAGGTATGCGTCCTTGATGTCCAAGGAGGCCAGAAAGTCCCCCGGATGGAGAGCCGTGACTACAGATTGAACCGACTCCATCCGAATCTTTGTACCTTCACAAAGCAATTGAGGGCTCAGATCCAAGCTTGGACGAACCCCCTCCTTCTTCGACACAATGAACAGATTTGAGTAAAAACCCCGTTCCAGTTCTGGAACTGGAATAATTACCCCGCGTTCCAGTAGACCCTGGACCGCCCCCTACAAGGCCTCCCAACGGGTCGGTAGTAGCTGGAGATTGGAGGTGTTGAATCTGTCCGGTGGACAAGAGAGAAACTCTATCTTGTAGCCTGAGGAGATTACTTCGCAAACCCACCTGTCGGAGATTAGAGCTGTCCACTGAGTCGCGAATTTGCGAAGACGTCCCCCCACCCGAGCTGGGTGGGGGAGGACCTTCATGCGGACGCAAATTTGTCTGCAGGCTTATTGGGTATGCGGGACCAAGGACGCTTTTGTCCTTGGGCAGGCGCTTTATCAGCCTGGGGTCTTTCCCTGTCGCCCTAGGGGGACGAAAAAAACGCTTGCGTGCAGTAAAGAAGGGCACTTGCCCTTGGCGTGGCCCCTTACCCTTGCTAATTTGGGGAAGCAAAGTGCTTTTACCTCCTGTGGCATCCTTGATGATGTCATCCAGAGAAGCCCCAAAAAGTCTGTCGCCCTTAAAAGGCAGATCCAACAGGGCTTTCTTGGAAGTCTGGTCCGCAGACCAGCCTTTTAGCCAGATCAGGCGGCGTATTGCTACTGCATAAACCGAAGCTTTAGACAGCAGGGGAATAGTATCCATGTCTGACTTCGCAGACAAACCTAAGGCCCTGGACCAACAGGTCGGCCAATGTTATTGTCAGGGTCACCTGTGGCCAGGTGACAGATGCACACCGTAGGGGGACAGGAGTGCACCGCGAGGTAGTGAACCCTATGGCTGGCTTCTGTGGATAGGAAACTGGGTGGTTGTGGAAAGCGGGACCAGAGGAGCACAACCGGGATCCCAACGGAAGCGAGAGCCAAGATTCCCCAGGGCGCGGAGTCTAAGACCCAGCTGGTCTTCTCCAGGGCCTCTAGTGGTGAGGATGTTACGCTGCAGGCTGGGACCAGGTCGCGGCCCCTGGAGTTTCCTAGCTCACGCCCCGTAGGATAAGGGGAAGCAGCAGCACACGATAGAGAGAACCGAATAACAAGCCGAAGGTCAGGGGCCACAAGCAGACAAGGATAACGAGGAACGAGCCGAAGGTCAAGGGTCACGAGCAGACAGGGATGGTCGGGGACAAGCCAATAGCGTAACAGAGAGACAGACGTAGCACACGGCAGGCAGGAACCCAAACACACAATGCCTAACAAACACGTTGATCAGCAAAGCAGGCTTGCAGTGCACAGGTTAATATAGTGTTCAGTGATAGGGCCTGGGGTGGAGTCAGGCTGGGAGGAGATTATAAAGGAAGCCAGGTGAAGGAGGTCTGGTCTCTAGATGAACACATGAGGAGGAAGGTAAGATGGCAGACAGACATTAATGCATATCCATGACAGTACCCTCCCTCTTACGAGGCCTCCCCCTTCCCCGCCTGGGCCCAGGTTTAGAGGGAAACTTCAGATGAAACTCCTTTAACAGACGAGGTGCAAAGACCTCAGATGCAGTGATCCAAGACCTCTCCTCAGGACCAAACCCTTTCCAATGAACGAGGTACTGAAGAACGCCTTTACAGAGTCGGGAGTCCAGAATTTGACTGATCTCGTACTCCTGATTATCCTCCGAGACAGGCGCCACGGTAGGAAGAGGACGAGAGAATTTATTGAGGACTAAAGGCTTTAGAAGAGCAACATGAAAGGAGTTAGTGATTTTAAGGCTCTTAGGAATCTGGAGTTTGAAACAAACCGGATTCAGTTTAGCAGTTACCGTGTATGGACCGATGAATCGTGGAGCAAACTTCAGAGAAGGAACTCGGAGCTTGATGTTCCTGGTAGAGAGCCAGACTTTGTCCCCTGGCTGAAGAGAAGGCGGTTTACGCCTGCGGCGGTCGGCAAAGCCTTTGAATTTTTCAGCAGCTGCCCGGAGGGAATCATGAACGTGACCCCAAACGGAATTGAGAGACTCCTGAACCGAAGCCAAAGCTGGAATGTCTGGAGAACAGATCATAGGAAGAGGAAGTTGAGGGTGTTTTCCATAAACTGTGAAAAAGGGTGTCTTCTGCGAACTGGTATTCACATGATTGTTATGGGAGAATTCTGCCCACGGGAGTAGAGAGGACCAATCGTCATGGTGAGAAGACACAAAGGTGCGAAGAAAGACCTCTAACTCCTGATTAACCCTCTCAGTCTGTCCATTGGATTGGGGATGGTAAGAAGAAGAAAAATCCAAGACAATATTGAGGGATTTGCAAAAGGCTCTCCAAAAACGAGACGTGAATTGGACTCCCCTGTCGGAAACAATATGAGAAGGGACCCCATGTAGGCGGAGAATTTCTCGAATGAAAATGGGAACCAAGGCAGGGGCAGAAGGAAGACCAGGAAGAGGAACAAAATGAGCCATCTTGGAGAATCGATCGATTACCACCCAAATGACTGTATTATTCTCAGACAGTGGGAGATCGGTGATAAAATCCATGGCAATATGGGCCCAGGGTTCCTTAGGAATAGGCAAGGGCATGAGGAGACCAGCAGGAGCTTGTGTGGAGGATTTGGACTGAGCACAGACATGACAAGCTTTAACGTAGTCTTTGACGTCTGAGCGGAGATTAGGCCACCAGTAGTGACGACTGATGAGTAGGAAGGATCGGAGGAATCCAGAATGCCCTGCCACCTTGGAATCATGTCCCCAACGAAGGATCTTAGCTCTTAGCTCAGTGGGGACAAAGGTCTTACCAGGCGGAATTTTAGACTTCAGGGTGGTAGAGTGGGCAACAATGCATGAGGTGGGAATGATCGGCTCAGGTTCAGGGGCGGACTCCTCGTCCAAAGTGTCAAATGACCTAGAGAGCGCATCAGCCCGACCGTTGCAGGAACCAGGTTTGTAGGTAATCGTGAAATTAAAACGGGCAAAGAAGAGACTCCACCTGGCCTGTCTAGGATTCAGACGTTTAGCATTCTGTAGATACTGTAAATTCTTGTGATCGGTAAAGATCGTTATGGAGTGAGGGGAACCCTCCAAGAGATGACGCCACTCCTCTAACGCCAATTTAATTGCGAGAAGTTCCCGATCACCGATGGCATAATTCCTCTCTGCCTGAGAAAATTTTTTGGAGAAGAACGCACATGGTTGGCGTCTCTTCTCAAAGATTTGAAGAAGCACAGCTCCCACCCCCATTGAGGAAGCGTCCACTTCAATAAAAAATGCATTCCCAGGATTTGGTCTCCTCAAGAGGGGGCCAGAAACAAAGGCCTGTTTCAGGTTGTGAAATGCAGAGACAGCTTCGGGAGGCCAGTCTCTGGCATTCACACCCTTCTTGGTCAAAGCGATAATAGGCGCGGCAATGGAAGAGTAATTCCTTATGAACTGCCTATAATAATTAGTGAAGCCAAGAAAGCGCTGCGTGGCCTTGAGGCTAGCAGGAAGAGGCCAGTTGGTGATAGCCAAGACCTTCCCAGGGTCCATACGAAGCCCCGAACATGAGACAAAGCACCCCAAAAACAGGACCTCAGAACATTCAAAGGAACATTTCTCCAGCTTGGCATAGAGATTGTTCTCTCTAAGACGTTGAAGTACAGTGCGGACATGGTTTCTGTGGACGAGCAGATTTTCAGAAAAGATCAGAATGTCATCCAGATAGATGACAACAAACTGGTACAGCAGATCTCTGAAGATTTCATTGACAAAGTTTTGAAACACGGCTGGAGCATTACACAGACCAAAAGGCATCACCAGATATTCGTAATGCCCGTCTCTAGTGTCAAATGCAGTCTTCCATTCGTCACCCTCCCGTATTCGAATGAGATTGTACGCGCCTCTGAGATCCAACTTGGTGAAAATGGAGGCACCCTTCAACCTATCGAATAGCTCAGATATTAAGGGTAAGGGGTATCGATTTTTAATAGTAACCGCATTTAAACCCCGATAATCGATGCAGGGTCTTAAGGTACCATCTTTTTTGGCAACAAAAAAGAACCCTGCCCCTGCAGGCGATGAGGATTTCCGGATGAACCCTCTCTCCAGATTCTCTGCTACATACTCCGACATGGCCTGGGTCTCTGGGATGGACAGAGGGTAGGTACGACCCCTGGGTAGAGTTGCTCCGGGGACAAGATCAATAGCACAGTCAAAAGACCTGTGGGGAGGAAGCACCTCAGCTGATTTTTTACAGAACACATCCCGGTAATCGCTGTATGCGGCGGGAAGATCAGAAGAAACAGAAGTGGCAGCAACCGGAAGACTCTCCTTGGGGGTCACCTTGAGAAGACACGACGAGAAACATGAGGAACCCCAGGCCAGGATCTGCCCAGAGACCCAGTCCACATGTGGAGAGTGGAGCTGTAGCCAAGGGAGGCCCAATACAACTGGGGTAGAGGCCTTGGGTAGAATAAGAAAGGATATCCACTCCTGGTGGAGAATCCCTACCGACATCCTAATGGGCAGCGTCTGGAAGCGAATAGGGCCCCCTGGGAGAACAGTGCCATCAATTGCCGAGACTACCAATGGGGTAGTGAGAGGTGAAAGGGTAAGCTTCATAGAAGAAGCAGTTCTCCAATCCATGAAATTGCCGGCAGCCCCGGAATCCAGGTATGCAAGGGTTGACTGAGGAGAAGTGCCTACATGAAGGGACACCGGCAAGAGCAGGCGAGAAGGTGATGTTTCTGGGTCCAATACTCCACCTTCCAAATGTATTAGACCCGAGCGTTTCCCGGACGAAGCGAGCAGGAGTCACGAAAATGACCCTTGCCCCCACAATAGAGGCACAAGCCCAGAGTTCTGCGCCTAGCACGTTCTTCGGGGGTTAGTCTGGTCCGGCCCAGCTGCATAGGTTCTTCAGCAGGTAGAGGATGCTCCACGGAATGAAGGGAGGGGAGCTCAGACTGGCTAGGACCCAGAGAGTGCTGGCGTCTTTTTTCTAAGGACCTCTCTTGAAAACGAATGTCGATCTGGTTGCATAATGAAATTACATCGTCCAGACCGACGGGAATGGCTCTTCCCGCTAATTCGTCTTTCACTCGGTCAGAGAGGCCATGTAAAAAGGTAGCGACCAGGGCCTCATTATTCCAGCTCAATTCAGCTGTGTGGATACGGAACTGAAGAGCATATTGCCCCACTGAACTAGATTCTTGGCGAAGACGTAAGACAGCACTAGCCGCTGAAGAAGCCCGAGCCGGCTCTTCGAAGATATTACGAAAGAGCTTCAAGAATTCGGACAGACTGGAAACCACCGGATCGTTCCTCTCCCACAGGGGGGCAGCCCAGGCCAAAGCTTCACCGGAGAGGAGGGAAATGATATAGGCTACCTTAGCCCGGTCAGATAGGAAGCTTTGAGGCTGAAGCTCAAAATGAATAGTGCATTGGCTGAGAAACCCCCTGCAGGCCTTGGAGTCCCCAGAGAAACGGAACGGAGCTGGCAATCTTAGTGAGTGTGAGGCTGCGACTGGTGCGATAGGTACAGCCGCTGGTTGTACTTGGGGTTGCGGATTCGGGGTTCCCAAGGAGACCTGAAGCTGCTCGAATCGAGAAGCCAGATCCTGGAGGAATCGCATCACCTGGGTCTGATTTGATTCCTGGGTCTCAAGTCTGCGAACTATGCCCTGCAATGGATCATCCGCGGGAAGCGGGATGTCAGCCGGGTTCATGGCTGATCAAACTGTCAGGGTCACCTGTGGCCAGGTGACAGATGCACACCGTAGGGGGACAGGAGTGCACCGCGAGGTAGTGAACCCTATGGCTGGCTTCTGTGGATAGGAAACTGGGTGGTTGTGGAAAGCGGGACCAGAGGAGCACAACCGGGATCCCAACGGAAGCGAGAGCCAAGATTCCCCAGGGCGCGGAGTCTAAGACCCAGCTGGTCTTCTCCAGGGCCTCTAGTGGTGAGGATGTTACGCTGCAGGCTGGGACCAGGTCGCGGCCCCTGGAGTTTCCTAGCTCACGCCCCGTAGGATAAGGGGAAGCAGCAGCACACGATAGAGAGAACCGAATAACAAGCCGAAGGTCAGGGGCCACAAGCAGACAAGGATAACGAGGAACGAGCCGAAGGTCAAGGGTCACGAGCAGACAGGGATGGTCGGGGACAAGCCAATAGCGTAACAGAGAGACAGACGTAGCACACGGCAGGCAGGAACCCAAACACACAATGCCTAACAAACACGTTGATCAGCAAAGCAGGCTTGCAGTGCACAGGTTAATATAGTGTTCAGTGATAGGGCCTGGGGTGGAGTCAGGCTGGGAGGAGATTATAAAGGAAGCCAGGTGAAGGAGGTCTGGTCTCTAGATGAACACATGAGGAGGAAGGTAAGATGGCAGACAGACATTAATGCATATCCATGACAGTTATCTCATCAGGAGGAGCATCTCGCTCCTTAACCCCTGGAGTAGCAATCTTGCCCATTCAGTAAGTGTGTGAGACACTAGGGCCCCCACCAATGCCGGGCGTACTGCCGAGCCTACCACTGAGTATAGGTAGCAAGCGAGTGCTTCAGCCTTCTTATCCACAGGGTCCTTGAAAACAGGAGCCCCTTCTACAGGAATTGTGGTGGCTCTATTAGGTCTGGACACCGGAGGGTCCACTATAGGGGGTGAGGTCCATTTCTTCAGAAAACTCTCCTCAAAGGGGTACCGTACCGTAAACCTCTTTGGGGCTGTAAAGACCCTAAGTGGGTTCTCCCCTTCCTTGTATAAGAGTTTATCAAAAGACACACAAGGGAACACCTTAGCAGTGCGGGCAGGTCTATGAAACCCAAGTGGACCGGAGTCTCTGCTGCTTCTGCAGCATTTTCCAACTTTAGCGTATCCCACACTGCAGTAATAAGGTCAGATACCAAAGCCGTCTCGCGTACTGACCTGGACTTGGAGTCATCCTCACTGTCTGGTCACGGTCTGCAGTCTGATGCGTCAGAATCTGGGCCCTGAGCCGTAGCTGGACCTGGTTCTGCATCAGAATTATCCCCAGAAGCTTGCAGGAGACGGGGCGTTTACTACCCCCTGTATTCCCGTGTGCTGCTTCCACCCTGGCAGCAAACGCCTCTAGGATTGCCGTCATAGCGTTCATAGACACCTCAGGGGCACCAGCTGCTAAATCTGGTGTTTCAGGGGAGAAGACATCTGGCTCAGATGCCATGCTGACCACACGCTGACACTCACAGGGCTTCAGGCAAGATATCAATAGGCCACCCTCCTGCGCTGCAGAGATGCTGGGTTACCCAGAGGACTCACCACCCTGGACCGGTACTGCTATGCTTCCGTGTGCTGCGCCTGTGATGCTGTCACACTGCTGCTGTGTCAGTCTGCTTCTTTTATCAGCACTTCCTGTGTGAATTTTCGCGCCAGTGTAATGCACCCTAGAGGCCGGAGGCTCTCGCAAAATGGTTGCCAAAAACGTCTGTATGGAAGATAATGTGGGCTCTAAGAAAATGGCCGCCGACCGAAGATAGAGGTCAAGCAGCCGTAGCCCACAAAAAGATGGCCGCCGAACGGAAATATATACATACAGGGTGGACAAACATGGCCGCCGATCAGCTGATAGGGGCCAGTGGGTGTGGCCGAACCACAGGAAGATGGTCGCCGGGCAGTCACAAGAGGCCGAACTCGGCATGAACCACCTCAAAATGGCCGCTGACAGCACACACACAGGTAAGCAGAAAATAGGATTTTTATAACAGCTTACCTGTAAAATCCTTTTCTTGGAGTACATCACGGGACACAGAGCGACATAGTCATTACTAATGGGTTATATAGATACCGTCAGGTGCTGGCACTGGCAACTTCCAAAACCGGAAGTACCCTCCCCTATATAAGCCCCTCCCATCCGGGAGCACCTCAGTTTTGTAGCAAAGCAATAAGTGTCCCCAAAGAGGGGTGGGAGCTCTGTGTCCCGTGATGTACTCCAAGAAAAGGATTTTACAGGTAAGCTGTTATAAAAATCCTATTTTCTTTTTCGTACATCACGGGACACAGAGCGACATAGTCATTACTAATGGGATGTCCTAAAGCAATGCCAAATGAGGGGGGGGATACACCATATATAAGCTGAGCGCTATCAGACATGAGGATCTTTTGCGGCCTGCAACACACTGCGCCCAAAGGCGACATCCTCCTGACTTCTAACATCCACCTGGTAGAACCTAGTAAACGTGTGTACCGAAGACCATGTTGCGGCCTTACAGATTTGAGCCAGGGAGGCCTGGTGATGCACTGCCCATGAAGTTCCAACTGCTCTCGTGGAGTGCGCCCTAACTTTGAACGGAGGCGGTCTACTTCTCAAGCTATAGGCTTGTATTATGACCTGTCGAATCCACTTGGCTAAAGTAGATTTTGACGCTGCCTGACCCTTTCTGGGGCCTTCCGGCAGAATAAACAAAGTATCCGTTCTGCGAATCTGAGCAGTGGCTTTTAGATAAGCTTTAACTGCTCTTACTACATCCAAAGAATGCAATAACTTTTCCTCTACCGAAGTAGGCTTGGGGAAAAAAGAAGGAAGAACCACATCTTGGTTCAAATGAAAACTCGATACCACCTTAGGAAGAAAGGCTGGATGAGGACGTAACACTACTCTGTCCTTATGGATAACCAGATATGGCTCCTTACAGGACATAGCTGCTAATTCCGATACTCTTTTAGCCGAACAAATGGCTACTAGAAAAATCAATTTCCTGGTGAGAAGCACCAAGGAAATATGCTGTAATGGTTCAAATGGTTGTTTCTGTAGAACCGACAGAACCAAGTTTAGATCCCATGGACATATGGGAATATTAACCGGAGGACTAATACGCATCACTCCTTGTATAAAGGCTTTGACTAGTGAATGCGAAGCCAAGGGCCTTTGAAAAAATATTGACAAGGCCGAAATCTGACCCTTGATAGTACTCAAGGCAAGCTTCCTATCTACAGCCCATTGTAGGGAGTCCAGACTCCTACCTATTACGTATTTACGTGGATGCCATTTCTTGGCTTCACACCAGGCGATGTACGCCTTCCAGATTCTATAGTAGATCTGCCTGGATACCGGCTTCCTGGCATTGATCATGGTAGATACCACAGAATTAGAGAGCCCTCTCTTTTTTAGAATGTGGGCTTCAATAGCCAGGCCGTCAAACCTAGGGCTGGTAAGGAAGGGTGGTATATCGGTCCTTGCGAAAGCAGGTCCGGACGATGTGGGAAAGTCCAAGGACTCCCCACTGACATTTTACAATCTCCACGTACCACGCTCTTCGGGGCCACGCTGGAGCCACCAGAATCACTGGTTTCTTTTCTACCCTGATTCTGCGGAGTAATCGAGGTAACCATTGTGGCGGTGTGAATGCATATATCAGCTTGAACTGATCCCAAGGGA
Source organism: Rana muscosa (assembly GCA_029206835.1). Taxonomy (NCBI): domain Eukaryota; kingdom Metazoa; phylum Chordata; class Amphibia; order Anura; family Ranidae; genus Rana; species Rana muscosa. The sequence continues at coordinate 25,695,437 of CM055123.1, read as the reverse complement.
ACACTAGGGCATCCGAGCCGCAAGCTAGGGGATCCCTTGTCCGAGAGACAAACCTGTCCCCCTTTGCGTTGAATCTGGATGCTAGAAGATCTACATCCGATGTTCCCCACCGCTGACATATTGTCCAGAAAACCTCGGGGTGAAGGGACCCTTCCTCTGGGCCTAATTGCTGGCGACTTAGAAAGTCCGCCTTCCAATTCTCCACTCCTGGAATGAATACCGCAGATATGGCTGGGACATATTTTTTCTGCCCATTTCAGGATGTAATTTACTTCCCTCTGGGCTGCACGACTCCTGGTGCCCCCCTGATGATTGATATATGCCACTGCTGTGGCATTGTCTGATTGAATTCTGACAGGGGACCCTTGGAGTTTGGATGTCCATGCTACTAGGGCATACCGGGCTGCTCGTATCTCTAAGAGATTGATGGGCAGGGCCTTTTCTGCATCCGACCATCTGCCCTGGAGAGACTATTGCTCCAGTACTGCTCCCCAGCCTATAAGGCTGGCATCTGTAGTGACCACCTTCCAAGAAATCGGACTGAAGGATTTCCTTTTTTCCAGATTCTGGGAAACCAACCACCAACGGAGGCTCTTGCGAACGGAAGGGGACAAGGACATTGTAAGTCTAGGCCTGAATTTTTTTGTTCCAGGCTGACAGTATGGCCCCTTGCAAATTCCTTGAATGGAATTGACCGTAGGGTACTGCTTCGAATGATGCCACCATTTTTCCCAGCAGCCTCATATACAGGCGTATGGACGGCTGTCTTTTTTGTACCCACTAAGTGGATCAAATCTTTCAAAGACAACACCTTTCCTCGAGGCAAGAATATTTTTCTCTGGCCTGAATCCAACCTTAGCCCCAAGTATTCCAGACTTTTGACTGGTTTTTAGGGCTGACTTGACTCGGTTGATAATCCAACCGTGAGATTCCAGATACTTGATCGTCTTGTGAACGACCACGCCTAGTTTTTTCACTGAGTGGTCTATCAGCAACAAGTCATCCAGATATGCCATTATCATTACACCTTGTGTTCTCAGATTGGCCAATAAAGGGCCAGAATTTTTGTAAACACTCGTGGTGCTGTGGCCAAACCGAAGGGTAAGGCTCTGAACTGAAAATGGCGCCCTTCTACTGCAAAGCGTAGAAATTTTTGGTGGACTGGAAAGATGGGAATGTGCAAATAAGCATCTTTGATGTCGATCGTGGCTAACCAACCCTCCCCTTGTAGGGCAGTGGCCACCGATCGGATCGACTCCATCGGAAAGACCTGATATACAGGAATTTGTATAGCCCTTTTAGAATTAATATGGGCCTCCCGTCCGCGTTTGCTTCGGGACTGTAAAGAGGTTTGAGTAAAACCCGAACCCTCATTCTTCCAGGGGACCTCCATAATTACTCCTTGGAGCAATAGTTGTTCTAGTGCCAACAGGAGGGACTCTCTCTTCCGGGGATCCCTTGGCACGTTTGACCTCAAAAATGGGAAGGAGGAGAGTCTTTTAACTCCAAACTGTATCCCAAACCTACTGCGGAGAGCACCTATCTGTCTTGATCGTGTCCCGCCAGGTCTCTTGCGAACAACTGGAGTCCTCCCCCCACCCGACTGAGTGGGGGCTTCAATGAATTTAACTTTGGGGGAGGTTTTGTACCTCCCCTGACCCAGGGTTTCTCATTACCCTGCTACTGTCCCTGTTTTTTACCCCCGGGATTTGACCGAGGAGGCCGTCGGAACTGTTACACAGCCGATGCCCCAGGGACTGGAGAAGCAGGCCTCTTAAAGAGGGACCTCTAACTCTGCTTTTAACCGGCAAGAGCGTATTTTTACCGCTGGAAATTTTCTGGATATATTTGTCCAGGTTTTCCCTGAATAAGCGTTCACCATGAAATGGGACGCTAACCAGCCATTCTTTACAGGGAGCTTCAGCAGACCAGTTTTTGAGCCATAGGAGCCTACGCGTATGTACTATAGACAGCGTAAGGCGGGAGGCCTGATGGACTGAATCCTCTATGGCGTCAACCGCAAAGCCTAAGGCTCTAGGTAGATCAGCTAGGGCAAAGCCTGCTGATCTGTCAAGTCCCTCAAGACCTGTTTCAACTGATCCTTCACTGCTTAGCAGACCCCAATAGCTGCTACTGCTGGTTGTATCACCAAGCAGATTTTCATAAGGACTCCAATCTTTTATTGGGTTCTTGAACATTTGGACATTATCCACTGGACATGTCAGTGATTTATACATACAAGAGATGGCTGCGTCCACTGTAGGGACCTTCCATTTTTTTTTTTTTTTTTTTTTGATGAACTTATCCTCCATGGGATAGACCACCGGAAATCTCTTGGGGGAATAAATATTTTCTCAGGACGTTCCCAATCCTGGTAAATGAGCCCTTTCAGTAAAGGGTGAAGTGGAAAAGAAAAAACAGTCTGGGGGCTTCTAGCGACCCCAACGAGGATACAGTAGTGGTTGATGGTTCCGCAAGGTGCATTTTTAAATGCTGATCGGACCATGTTAGTCAGAGACTGAACCCATAATCTTTCAGCTTGAGATGCTGAGAAAAGGTTCCCCCACTGTTGATTCCTCTATAACAGAATCAACCTCATCCTGATCCCCTTCAGGCAGGTCGATCCCTGTATGGGACTGTTGCTCTGCTAACAGGCACTCTGAAGGAGGAGACGGAGATCGGGCGTGCTTTCCCTGACAGGGAGGCAGCGATAAATGTTGACAATCTCTCTCTAATCCTCCCAGAGCTGAGGAAAAAACCTCCTCTGTTACATACACAGGAGCAGGTGACTGAGGACAGCCACAGTACCAAGTACCCCTGCGGGGTCTCTACGGTCACTTACCTCTGAACTTCAGGGGAGACTGGTGCAGCAGAAGTATGCCCAAGATCCTCAGAGCCCGATGAGACCCCCTTCGCTTCCTGGAAGATTCAGTTCCGGAGCTTCTGGACGGCATATTCCTAAGCCTAAAGCTGAGGTATTCCAGCCGTAATACACCACTTTTACTGAGAATAGTCTAGCACAATTGCTGCTATATCACAGTTGGTGTCTACTAATGTGCCTTTCTAGGGGATGCCTGTATCAACCGCTTGCTGTATGCCTTTAAATGTTGCCAGCTCTGTCTCTGTACTTCATAGCCAGCTCACTACAATATTGTGTTTTTTTTAAAACTGCTGGGACGCCCGCACATGCGCAGAAGCGCTGCGGCGCGCACAGAGCGTCATCCCCCAGGCTCCGCCCCCTTTCCCGGCTCACCTCTATATATAGAGGCGCGTGCACGCGCACGCGCGCGGGCACGTGCGCCTTCGGCGCTAATTTCAAATATGGTAACAAGGGACAGGAGCCAGGGCCCCTCTTTGCCGCAGGCCGGGGGATGGACAAACACTGCAACATGGCAGAGGAAGCAGTTTCCTATAAGAGAACTCACCATCTGCCTGGACTTTGCTCTGTTGAGAAGAAGCTAGTCCACATGACAAGAAAACATTCCACAGCGGCCTCTAGTGGACAAACACAGGTACCGCAGTCTAATATATTAAATATATATAAAAAAAAAATTTTTTTTTTTTTTTTTTTCTTGACCACCTTTAAAAATTATTAAATTCTTTTAGTAGTTACAGGCATGCACAGAATTTTGCGGGAATACCATTAGGTAACAGACAGAAAGACAAATTAGGCTTGGGGGTCCCCCAATAGAACCAAGTTCCTGGGGGCCCCCACTTACCTGTTCCCCGCCGCAGGACTTTGTTTGGTCCACAAAAGCCCAAACTTCACCTATCACGGCAGGCATTGTAATCAAACCTTCAGGGACCGGGTTTCCCAAGGATTCCACTCCCCTGGACCTGTATAGCACCCTGCACAGAAAACATCTTGGTCGTGGGTATGACCAGAGCTCTGGATCCCAGGGTCCAGCTCTCCTAAGAGAAGCATTACAGGCAAAACCTTGCTCTTCTCTGCAAGGCCCGGGTACCGACCGTTTAGCTATGAAGCTTTTTTGGTCGGATCCGGAATAGCTTACTGAGGCCCAAAAGAACCTGTACGCAAGCTCAGTGAAAAACACATGTTTCTTCTTGGCCAACACCTTAGACACTGGCAAAAAACTGAGGTGCTCCCGGATGGGAGGGGCTTATATAGGGGAGGGTACTTCCGGTTTTGGAAGTTGCCAGTGCCAGCACCTGACGGTATCTATATAACCCATTAGTAATGACTATGTCGCTCTGTGTCCCGTGATGTACGAAAAAGAAATTACATTTCTTTTAAATGTTAGTTACAGCCAGCCCCGCTCCACTGGAACCCCTTAGGTGACCCCCAGCACCTAGCACCTTTTAGCTAGAAGCCCAGGGAGGAGGGAAAGGCAGGGAGAGAGGGAAGAAAGGGGCCACAACCACTTACTTGATCTCTCCAGGAATGTCCAGCTAAATCACCCAGCCGAGGCAGGGGAGTTTTACTTACTTATCCTGCATGTATTATGCTGAAAGACATTCCAAACAGATCATCGTCCGCGCACGGAAGGTGACTGTTGGCCAGGCATGCTGTGATTGGACCCAAAAGGGACGATCATATGTATGCCCTGGAGCGTGACGCTCACCGGACAGGCTGCTGCGACTCGGCCGTAAGGTCAGCCGAAGCTGAGTGGTCCGATGCAGGCCCTGGCTCACCGGCCACCCGTGGAGCGACGGGCATGTCGTGGAAAACCCAGCGCATAGCTAGGGTCGGCACACGCTCGATGGCCGAAACTGGGGAGACTACAAGGATCGAGGATCCAGCCTGTCACCCAGTCGGCAGTTGATCGAAGATTGCAGGAAACAACAAATGTAGCAAAAAAATAATTAAAAAAAATATATATCTTTTTTCCCCGGACCAATGGGCCCGAAGGGAGCCATGTCCTACTCCTTGCTAGACAGAAAAAAACTGATCTGCGATATGCAGACTGAGAGGATATACCCGGGGGGTCCGCCCCCTGGGCGGGACTGTAGAAGGTGTGATGCAACACTTTTTACAAGTTTTTCTGCCTAGTCACTCCTAATTAACGGATAATACCCACTTTGTCAATAGAGAAGCTGTGTCGGTCCATGGACGAAAGAGTAATGACCGTTTAACATGGGAGTCTATGGAAGGGGTGCCCGGCTTTGAAAAATCGGTGCTCCCCGGCTGTAGGTTCCCTGGACAACAAACTTTGCACACTTGTAGAGGAAGAGTGGGGCTACATGTGTGCCAAGTTTGGGAGGCCAAGAGACCTATGGCTGGCTGGGATCAGGCACACAAAGGTGAAGATGGACACAGACTCGAGTATAAGCCGAGGGGGGCATTTTCAGCACAAAAAAATGTGCTGAAAAACTTGGCTTATACTCGAGTATATACGGTATATATAATAATATCATACAATCCCACATACCCAATTCTACACCCGCAGATGATCCAGAGGAAGGTAAAAAACCCCAGCAGAGCATGCTCCTAATTTGCTACAGCAGGGGAAAAAATTCCTTCCTGATCCCACGAGAGGCAATCGGATTTTCCCTGGATCAACTTTACCTATAAATGTTAGTACCCAGTTATATTATGTACATCTAGGAAAATAGCAAAAAAGCAAAAAACAAAGCAAAAAACAAAAAACAGGAGGGCGCACCGACCTAGTGTATTACCAGATAAAATCTTTATTAAAATGTATAAAAACAGCAATGGTCCTACTCACAAGCAGAGCGTTAAAATGAGCTTTTTCTAGTGACCAGCCTGAATCATAGGACGACTGAAGTCAAAACTTGATGACCAGAGAGATAGATGTGTAGGCTCTGAAGAAAGGGGTGCGCCCCGGAAACGCGTCAGCCATCCAGCACATTTGAGGTACCATCTATCTCTCTGGTCATCGAGTTTTGACTTCAGTCGTCCTATGATTCAGGCTGGTCACTAGAAAAAGCTCATTTTAACGCTCTGCTTGTGAGTAGGACCATTGCTGTTTTTATACATTTTAATAAAGATTTTATCTGGTAATACACTAGGTCGGTGCGCCCTCCTGTTTTTTGCTTTTTTACAGTTGTATGAACACCCATAGTTCTGAGGAGGGCTGCAAGATTCCTAAAGTGTTGCCTGTTTACTGAGGAATGATCGACACGCCCCGCATACACCAAAACATCAGAGCGCAGGAGTATTGTTTTGTTGTGCATCTAGGAAAATATCCAGACCTTTCTTAAAGCAATCTACTGAGCTGGCCAGGACCACCTCTGGAGGGAGTCTATTCCACATTTTCACAGCTCTTACTGTGAAGAAACCTTTCCGTATTTGGAGATGAAATCTCTTTTCCTCTAGATGTAAAGAGTGCCCGTGTCCTCTTTATTGACCGTAAAGTGAATAACTTAACACCAAGTTCACTATATGGACCCCTTATATATTTGTACATGTTGATCATATCCCCCCTTAATCTCCTCTTCTCAAGAGTGAATAAATTCAGTTCCTCTAATCTTTCCTCATAGCTGAGCTCCTCCATGCCTCCTATCAGTTTGGTTGCCCTTCTCTGCACTTTCTCCAGTTCCCCGATATCCTTTTTGAGAACTGGTGCCCAAAACTGAACTGCATACTCCAGATGAGGTCTTACTAATGATTTGAACAGGGGCAAAATGATCTCTCTCTCTCTCTGGAGTCCATACCTCTCTTAATACAAGAAATGACTTTGCTCGCTTTGGAAACCGCAGCTTGGCATTGCATGCCATTATTGCGCTTATGCTCTACCAAAACCCCCAGATCCTTCTCCACTATGGATCCCCCCAGTTGTACTCCCCCTAGTATGTATGATGCATGCATATTCTTAGCCCCCCAAGTGCATAACTTTACATTTATCAACATTAAACCTCATCTGCCACATAGTCGCCCAATTAGACAGAGCATTGAGGTCGGCTTGTAAATTGGAGACATCCTGTAAGGACGTTATTCCACTGCATAGCTTGGTGTCATCTGCAAAGACAGAAATGTTACTTTTGATCCCAGACCCAATATCATTTATAAAAGGTATTAAAAAGTAAGGGTCCCAACACTGAACCTTGGGGTACACCATTAATACCCTTAGACTATTCAGAGTAAGAATCATTAACCACTACTCTCTGAATTCTGTCTTTTTGCCAGTTTTCTATCCATTTACAAACTGATATTTCCAAGCCTGTAGACTTTACCTTACACATTAGCCGTGTGTGGGGAACTGTATCGAACGCTTTTGCAAAATCCAAGTATACCACGTCCACCGCCACCCCTCTGTTCAAGGTTTTACTTACCTCTTCATAAAAAGAAATCAGGTTTGTCTGACAGCTTCTGTCTTTCATGAATCCATGCTGTCTGTTGCTTAAAATATTTTCTTTCCAGCAAGAACTCGTCTATGTGGTCTTTTTTTCATCTCTCCAGTATCTTCCCAACTATAGAAGTTAAACTAACAGGTCTATAGTTACTTGGTAAAGACTTTGTTCCCTTTTTAAATATAGGCACCACTTTGGCTCTGCGCCAATCCAGTGGTATGATTCCTGTCATTAATGAGTACCTAAAAGTTAGATACAATGGGTTTGAAATGACAGAGTTCAATTATTTTAGGATATGTGGGTGTATGCCATCTGGTCCAGGTGCTTTATCCACCTTTATTCTGTCTAAATATTTCTGGACCATATCACTTTTGAGCCATTGTGGATTTGGGGCTGTGTCACTACCACCACCCCCATTATGGACATGAGCTCCCCCACGCTCCTCTGTATACACAGAGCTGTATTTAATAAAAAGTATGAAAGTATTTAATAAATTAGCCTTCCCTTTGTCCCCAGTCACCCACTCTAGATTATTTTGTAAAGGGCCTACATGCTCAGACTTGACCTTTTTACTATTAATATATTTGAAGAATTTTTTGGGGTTTGTCCTACTATCTTTTGCAATGTGTCGTTCATTTTGAAATTTTGCATCCTTGATTTCCTTTTTACATATTCTGTTATATTATTTGTAACATTTAAATGACACTAGTGTTCCTTCATTTTTATATTTTTTAAAAGCTCTTTTCTTATAGTTTATAGCTTTTTTAACTTTGGCCGTGAGCCACATAGGTTTTATTTTTAGCCTTTTAAACTTATTGCCCATGGGAATATACTTTGCAGTGAGTTCACAAACAGTATTTTTGAAGAATTCCCATTGGTGCCCATAGTCTCTCCCAGTCTAGAGCAGCCTCATCCTTGGAAAGTTTTCTCTCTTGAAATGAAGTGTTTTTATCTTTCCCGTATGTGATTTTTGCTTACAGCTAACATCAAATGAAATCATGTTATGGTCACTGCTACCCAGGTGTTTCTTTATCTGAACATTAGTAATGCGCTCTGCATGGTTTGAGATTACCAGGTCCAACAGAGCATCATTCCTAATTGGGGTCTCAATAAACTGGACCATAAAATTGTCCTGAAATAGGTTTATAAATGTTTGCCCTTTAACTGTCCCAGCAGTGCCATTACTCCAGTTAATTTCTGGGTAGGTAAAATCCCCCATTATCACCGTCCCAGCCCTTGCAGCCCTTTCCATCTGTGCAAGGAGCTGAGTCTCCACCTACTCATTAACATTGGGTGGTCTATAACAAACTCCAATGATTAACTTTGAACTACGCACATCTGTATGCAGTTCCACCCATAATGCTTCAGACTCATCACACTCTCCATCCACCAGGTCCTCTTTCACACTCGCTGTATAAAAAGAACACTATTTAAAGCGGTTTTACTTACAGCTAGTATATGCACCCAAATAGGTCTTTAAACTTGACTCCTGTCACTGTCTCAACAACAGGACTCAAACTTGCAGAGGAAGAGACAGCACTATGAACTAATCAAGTTCTGCTGTATGCACATGTGCTGACACGAATGTGAGGATAGGTGGAGAGAGCAGAGTTGCTAACTTAGTGCATCAGTGTTCTGCTGCTCGTTCATTGTCCAATCAGAAGGATTTGGGTAGCCTGGTGACACCACTCTACTCCTTCACTCTTAGAAAGTAGTGTCAGTGTCCTTGCTGTACAGTCTGGCATAGGGGTATGGATTACAAAATTAACTTAACAGAATAATAAATCCTTTGGCAGATAAGACGGTTTGCATATATGTATTCCAATGATGTATTTGGCAATTTGCCTAGTGATTAGCTTTAAGGTAGTATTAAACTATCAATATTACAGTGGAGCACGCCCTGGACGCATAAGAAACCAAAATCTTCAGAACTACATGTCCGATGACTCCTTGCATGCTGTGTTCACCTTACACATGCACAGGAGCTATTTTGCAGTGTTATGCCAATGCATGCACAGTACAGGCTGCTGCCCATACTGTGCTGTAATGATGTGACCAATGCATGCACTTTGTATATACTAATTGGTCCTCAAACAAAACCTGTAGTGAGAGAAATATAGAGGCTACCTGTTACGACTTCTTTCTCAGGAAGCTACCTGGCTGCAGCTTCCCTCTGACTTACTGACCTGGAACAAGCATGCAGCATGTAAAGTCAGACAGAAATCAGAACGCCCAAACTGCATATTTGTTCTTAGTAAGTGAATGAAAAATGATTGAAGGAATTCAATTAGCATAACCAGCCAGGCAACCATCATTTTAATAAATAGAGGTCATCACTGATAGCTTACATTTTTCTCTCTGTACAGTTTTTTCTGCTCAGAAAAAAACTGATTTGTCATTAAAATCAATGAATAATCCTATAAATTTAAAGTCCATAATTTCTTTTGATTATGATCTCAGATGATATTTTAAAGACATTTTATTATTATTAGTAATTTTAAAATTGCCTAATTTAATAATCAAAAAAAATTAAGACATCAGTTTAAAAAGGACATTACCATAAAAGATCTGATATAATCAACATAAAAAAGTTGAACTGTATAAATGTTATCTTAACCAATTCCCCACACAACCATTAGTTACACACGTGTGCAGAAAACATATTTTACCATAAAACAAAGTACGCCAAGTCTGAAGGCCGTGCATGATTTCAGTGTGTAGTACTGGAACATTCTAAAGTGATATCTGTCTGGATGGAGGGTCTAATTATGTGCCTGTATTAATTGTACTAAGTTATTCAGTAAAGAGAAATTAGCACATTGCATATTGGTAAAAACATTTTTTGCACATGATTTTTTCAGCATAACAGCATTAGCATTATTGCCCTTGTATAGTGTTAGCATAGGTAAGGATGATCAGAAATAGTATTGTGGTTAAAGCTGTGGTTTAGGCTTTCACCAATTATCTTGGTAGATGTAAATATTATCACATAGATTATATATATATATATATATATATATATATATATATATATATATTAGTGGCATTGACCTCACCCTATAGGGATACCTGTTATGGTTATTTGCACACCTTTTATGATTTATAATAAAAGGTTACATTTTAGATAAGTGGCCTTTTGGTGTGTAGGGAAGCGCACCCCCATCTGGTTGTATTTTATTTCTCATTACAGCACTAAATAAATCGGATTATGGCCATGGCAAGGAGTATAGCAGGATGGTATAACTTACCCAGGACGCCATATTCAGACAGGGAGCTGTTACACACAGTGTAGGGAGCTTGGTCTGGCCAGAGGTGATTCATTGGAACACAAGTTCGGCGATCTACATCCTGGTCATGTAAAACGTGATGGCGATGGCTTACAAAAAAAGAAAGCATAGTCAATGCATGAACCAAGATTCTCTTATTGCAACAATACATAAAAAATATATAAATATGTTGGTCATTACTGTCAAGGCCATTACAGGAGAGCCTTTGTACCTTTTGAATTATATATCAACTTTCTTACAATATAAAGAATGCAGCAGGCCTTTGACAGATGCAGCAAAAATGAGACTTCAAGATAGGAGGGCAGGAGGAGCTGGAGACAATTTTTAAAGTGTTACTAAACCCAGGACCCTGCATTAACTATATCTGGTCTGTTGCAGTACACAGAACACGCAAATGCAATTGTTCTAGTAAATATAAACTGCTAAATACCTTTTCTTATCAGCAGTTAGAGCAGTCTTCTATCAGTGTCTGGCCGAGCACTGGTAAAAGCTTGTAGGAGGAATTTTCATTCTTCTCTGGACTGCATGATCCCTGACTTTCTGACTTTGTCTGGACAGTGCTAATTGGCCCTGTGCTGATCACATGCACCCGCCAAAATAAAAAAAAAACACTCTAGCAATAAACACCAAGCTGAACATGTGCAGAGTGGGGAGAATCAGAGAAGACAGGATCAAACAGCCTTTTTACACAATGCATAGGATTAACCCCTTAGGTTCCACAGCGAGTATAACAAGCATGCTTTACTGCAGGGGTGTCCAAACTTTTTTCAAAGATGGCCAGATTTCATTAAGTGAACATGCGTGAGGGCCGACCATTTTGCCTGACTTTTTTTGAATCATTAAAATGAAATGCAAATCAAATATTTGATGCAAAGTTTATTGCAAACGGCATACAATTCATTTCATAACATTTATGACAATATATGATGATATATAATGTATATCTTCTCTTATCCGCTCAGGGTAACGATGAGCTCAGGCGTGTTATACATATATAAATCTCTATCTCTCTCCCTATATCCATCTCTCTCTCTCCCTATATCCATCTCTCTCTCTCCCTATATCCATCTCTCTCTCCCCAGCCATCTCTCTCTCCCCAGCCATCTCTCTCTCTCTCTCTCTCCCCCCATCTCTCTCTCTCTCTATCTCTCCCAAAAGGAAAGGATGTTGTTTGATGTGGCCCCCCAAGTATATCTCTGGCCCCCAAAGTTAGAGCGTGTTATGTTTTTTTTTGCTGTTAATATATCTATCTTCTTTAGCCTGACAAATCCCCCCCATTCTTAGGATGAGCCGGGGCGTGTTCACAGGTCTATGTGCTCGAGCCCGCAAGGAAGCTGACAGCACGCAGCGCCACCGCCAATCACAGGCACTGTGACATTTCCCCGATCTCTGCATCTGCAGTCTGCAGATGCAGAGATCGGGAATAGTCACAGTGCCTGTGATTGGTTCTTAAGATGCTAGGGAGATATAACAAAAAACTAAATTATAAGTTTAGGGTCAACTAACCATTTAAAATTTAGCAAATGAAAAACAAATGTTTTTCAGACTCACAGACAAAAACTAGCAGTTATTTAAACTGTATATCATTTACTAACTAGTTTCAGGGTTTGATGACATACTGTATTTATTGGCGTATAACACGCACTTTTTTACCCTGAATATAGAGGGTAAACTGTGCCTGCGTGTTATACACAGGGGGCTGTGGAAAGTTTTTTTCCTGAACCTCCCCCCTTAAAGTTAGGGTGTGTGTTATACGCCGATAAATAAGGTAATTAAGAAATATTTTCTAGTAGCCATGCAGCAGGGAGGTGGAAAAGGAATGAGTAAAACTTGCTGATGGTTGGGCTATCAAAACATGCCTTCCCTTTACCCTAAATGGGCAGGTGACAGTTTCTCTTTATAGTGTATGCAAACTGTGTAATGCAGAATTTTAACATTGTGTTCTAGTGGATCTTTGGGCACTTTGATGGTGGAGTTCAATTGTTTCAAAAATGTATAAAGACTGAGGCTCTATGTTCACATGATTGCGAACTGGATGCGTTTTTTTTCCGGCATCCAATTCACATGTCAGGAGATTGTGACCGGCTCTTAAAGGAGCCGGTTCACACATCGCGGGAGTGGCTCCGAAGTGAATTGCACAGGTGTCCTGTGAGTCTTCTGGTCAGTTTCGGACCGAAATCGGACCTGAAATGGTAAACAGGGATGCACTGAACCCCTGCTGTGACCGCTTCATACGGCAGTGTGAACCCAGCCTAAAATATAGGACATGGTGCTTGCATACGCAACCACCTTTTTCTCTTTTGATACACTAGAAATGGCCACAAAATGATGATGACAATAAAATCCACTAGCTCCCACACAGCTTAGACTCCATTTTTAAAACAACAAATTCTCATGTGCAACAAACTTGTTGAGCATTTACGGAATAGTGACCATATGTATTGCACAGAATTCCTAAAAACAAAGAATTCAAAAGAGAACTGCATATTTTCTTAAATCTGTCTGTAGGTACAAGGACCTGGGGTCCCCAACAACAATTCTTTGGCCAAATGTAATTTATTGCGCTTTTATACGCTTTCATGGTATTCAATAAATGTTTCCATGACCTTTACAATCCCTACCACACTGAAGGGATTAATATAATATAGCAAACCCATTAAAAATAAAAATATGCATGACAACAAATCAAGAGTACGAATGGCATTAATAATGAGGTTATTAAACGTAAAATTTTACTATTTAAAGCGTTTGAAAAATGCTAGATTTTTATATTAAAATAACAAACATGTTATACTTACCTGACCTGTGCAATGGTTTTGCACAGAGCAGCCCCGATCCTCCTCTTCTTGGGTCCCACGCCAGTGCTCCTTGCTCTCCCAAACCCTCCCCGCCAGGTGCCCCCAAAGCAAGCCAGTACTTGTGCATGCTCACTCCTTAACCCCCGGTTCATGTGTCCATTAACTGCTTGCCGACCGCCGCACGCAGATATACGTCTGCAGCATGGCACAGACAGGCAAAAGGACGTATATATACGTCCCCTTTAAGAAGCAGCATTGTGGACGCGCGCCGCGAGCTCCATGTCTGCGGGCATACCCGTGATCGTGTCACGGTGAGGAAGAAGGGGGAAATGCTTATGTAAACAAGCATTTCCCCAGTCTTCCTAGTGACAGGACAGTGATCACAGCTTCCTGTAATCGGAAGCGGTGATCACTGTCATGACAGACGTAGCCCATCCCTTCTACAGTTAGAAGCACTCCCTAGGGCACACTTAACCCCTTCAGTGCCACCTAGTGGTTAACCCATTCACTGCCAGTGTAATTTTCACAGTAACCAGTGCATTTGTATAGCACTAAACGCTGTAAAAATGACAACGCCCCAAAAATGTGTCAAAAGTGTCCGATGTGTCCGCCATAAAGTCGCAGTCACAATAAAAATCGCAGATCGCCGCCATAACAAGTAAAAAAAAAAAAGTAATAATAAAAATGCCATAATTCTATCCCATAATTTGTAGACGCTATAACTTTTCGCAAACCAATCAATATACGCTTATTGCAATTTTTTTACCAAAAATATGTAGAAGAATACGTATCGGCCTAAGCTGAGGATAAAAAAAAAATTATATATTTTTTGGGATATTTATTATAACAAAAAGTAAAAAATATTGAATTTTTTTCAAAATTTACGCTTTTTTTTGTTTATAGCGCAAAAAATAAAAAACCGCAGAGGTGATCAAATACCACCAAAAGAAAGCTATTTGTGTGGAAAAAAAGGACATCAATTTTGTTTGGGAACCACGTCGCACGTGCAATTGTCAGTTAAAGCGACGCAGTGCCGAATCGCAAAAAGTGGCCTGGTCTTTGGCCAGCAAAATGGTCCGGAGCTTAAGTGGTTAACACACTAAGGCCCCTTTCACACTGAGGCGTATTTCAGGCGTTTTAGCGCTAAAAATATTGCATAAATAACGCCTGAAATAATCCTGCCCCAGCATTCTCAATGTGAAAGCCCAAGGGCTTTCACACTGAGGCGATTAGCTGGCGGGAGGGAAAAAAATTCCCTGCGAGCAGCATCTTTGGAGCGGTGTGTATACCGCTCCTTCCCATTGAAATCAATGGGACACCACGGCTATACCGCCCGCAAACCGCTGCTGTAGCAGTGGTTTGCGGGCGGTTTTAACCCTTTCTCGGCCGCTAGCGGGGGTTAAAACCGCACCGCTAGCGGCCCTTATATCATGGCAAATCAGATGCAACAGCGGCGCTAAAAATAGCGCCGCTATACCGCCAGCACACCTCCCCGCCCCAGCGTGAAAGGGGCCCAACAGCGGCTCAGCCCTGCCCCCCGCACTCTCCTCACTGCTCTCGTGCACATTGCTGGTTAGAGATCAGGCTAGGGTAAATATAAGGGGGCCTGGGGCTGCATGTAGAAGGTTTTTACCTTAATGCAGTAAAAAAACGTTCTGCCTTTAGAACCACTTTAATATAACATACATCAGCAGATAAGAATTTTTAAGTGAGGAGATAATGTATTTTTATTATTCAACCACAATTCCAAAAAAGTTGGGCCGTTTTGTAAAATTTACATAAAAACAGAATGCAATGATTTGCAAATCTCATAAACCCATATTTTATTCACAATAGAAAATAGAAAACATATCAAATGTTTAAACTGGGAAAATATGCCATTTTATGAAAAAAATAAGGTCATTTTAAAATTGATGGCAGGATCACGTCTCAAAAAAGTAGGGACAGGGCAACAAAAAGCTAGCAAAGTAAGTGGTACTAACAAGGAAGAGCTGTAAGAACATTTTGCAACTAATTCGGTTAACTGGCAACAGGACAGTAACATGACTGGTAATAAAAAGAGCATCTTGGGGTCCTTTCACATGGGCATGGCGGACTCCGTTTGCTCAGCGGGGGATCGCTCCGCTGATCCCCACTGAGCAGGCGGATGACAGGTCTGTCTCCGCTCACTGTGCTGAGATGGACCTGTCACAGCCCCGCTCTCCTCCTCTCCACCGCTGACATTCACCGCTCCATAGGAGTGAATGGAAGCTCCGATCAGGTCCGCCTGAAAAACTGACAGGCGGACCTAAATCGGAAAGCCTGTGTGAAAGGGGCCTTAGCGAGTCGGTATCTCTCAGAAGTAAAGATGGGCAGAGGTTCACCAATCTGTGAAAAGCTGTGTCTAAAAAGTGTCCAACAATCTCAATAATAATGTTCCTCAATGTAAAATTGCAAAAACGTTGAATATATCTTCATCTACAGTACATATCAAAAGATTTCAAGAATCTGGAGAAATTTGACAATGATACTTTTTATTGTTTTTACTAAGCAATCAACCTTCTTCAGTCTCCAATGCCCAAAAAACAGTTTACAATGTTCTTAGTAGCCAGAAATAATGTGATCCATGGCCTGGCTGCGGGGGACACAGGGGAGATGGGAAACACCATTATACTAGTCAACACAAAAAAAGATATGTTTTATTTTTTATTTTTTAAATGAGGTAATGTAATTTGGTAGTATTGGCATGTACCCTATTATTAATTATTATTAAGAATAAAGCTAAACCAAGACACCCTGTAACACATTGCACCAATACTAGATTTCAATAACCAGCAGACAGTGCCATATTGTAAGCATATTGCATGGCCCTTTACAAGGATTGTTATGGATATATGAAAGCTGAGGATATTTCCAGCACACCTCCTCCCGCCAGAGCCCAGAAGGTTCATTAATCAGCATTAGAATGGGACACCGAGGCACATTATGAAAACAGAGATGACTGAAGCAATTACTGTAATCCATTAACTCTCTGAGTAATGAGTGAGGCTAACTGACTGAATCACACCAATATGTTCAGCTCTGCGAGCGCCCATGCAAAATGGACTATTACACTGATAATACCTATTATGTGGATTACTTGCTCCAGAGCTGCCAGTGTCAAACAAAGTGAAAATGATGGTCTCCATGCGCCCTCCTTTGCTGTAATGTATGTCAGGGACAAATTGCCCTTTCAAATATGTGCCGATTAATAGTGTAATTAAAACCAGGTGGCATGGTACAGGTTAAGTAAATTCTAAGCAGACCTCTGCATATCAGACACTTCTCGGTCATGTACAGAAATCGATTTGTAATGCGTAACATATGTAGGCAATATAGGTAAAAAAGGGCTATGGCTATGCTCTGCATGGAATGTGCTATGCCACTCAGTGTTCAGATTTGCTTTGGAACAGAGGCATACAGTTACACCCATAAAGAAAGTTCTTATGGAGACTTCAAAGCTGAAATCTATGCAAAAAAATAATGCAGCTCTGTATTCATTAACACATGATGTAATGTATTTGTGACAAACAAATACTGTAACTCAAATAAGCACTTCTTACAACCAAGATATGCAGAATACCATCTCTGAACACACAAACCTTGAAGCAGATCGGCTACAGCAGCAGAAGACCACAACACCAGGTGCCACTCCTGTCAGCTAACAGGAAACTGAGGCTACAATTCACACAGGCTCACCAAAATTGGACAATAGAAGATTGGAAAAAATATTGCCTGGTCTGATGAGTCGCAATTTCAGCTGCGACATTTAAATGGTAGGGTTAGAATTTTGAGAAAACAACATGAAAGTATGGATCCATCCTGCCTTGTATCAATGGTTCAGGCTGGTGGTGGTGGTGTAATGGTGTGGGGGATATTTTCTTGACACCCTTTGGGCCCCTTAGTATCAATTGAGCATCATTTAAATGCCATTGCCTACCTGAGCATTGTTGCTGACCATGTCCATCCCTTTATGACTACACTGTACCCACCTTCTGATGGCTAATTCCAGCAGAATAATGCACCATGTCACAAAGGTCAAATCATCTTAAACTGGTTTCTTGAATGTACAGAAAAGGCGGCCCCTTGTTCTCCTGCTGGCTTTGCCTCCCGGGCAGCGGACGAGGGGATTTGCGCCGCATGTGCGTAGCAGGTTGCCCGTGCCGGATAGGATGTATGGTGCCCGCTGACATCATGTGCGGTCCGACGGGACTATTTAGGGGGATCATGGTGGCTGCATTTTTTGCCTTGCCTCTTACACATCCCTAAAAGTCCTAGATGAACAAACAGGAGGTCTTTGTCCTCTATGGGTTCTTTTTTTCTTGTTATAGCTGGTTTCTTGAACATGAAAAGAGTTCACTGTACAATGGCCTCCACAGTCACAAGATCTCAATCCAATAGAGCACCATTGGGATGTGGTAGAACGGGAGATTTGCATGGATGTGCAGCCGACAAATCTGCAGCAACTGTGTGATGCCATTGTATAGGACCAAAATCTCTAACGAATGTTTCCAACACCTTGTTAAATCTACATTGCATCCGGAAAGTATTCATAGCGCTTCAATTTTTCCACATTTTGTTATGTTACAGCCTTATTTCAAAATTGATTAAATTCATTATTTTCCTCAGGGGCATGGCCTGATGCAGCATGAGAGCGGATGTCTTCTCTAGCAGCTCCGAGATCCCTCTGTATAATCCTGTGTAATCCTCCTCACCTGCCTCTCTGCAACAGCTAAACCTTCTGGACCACTCGGGGAAGACCCTGTGATACTCGCTTGGGGACTCTGGTGGATGGGAAAGCATAAGGGGAAGAAACAGTCCCCAGCCAGGATGAGTATCACCTCTCGCTCCTGCCAAGATGGCCGCCGATCCACCGCGCCACACTCGTCCCTAGCATCCACGCCGGACCTGTTTGCTGAAGACCCTGATCCCTCATGGCCACCTTCTCTCGGGACCTCCGCTACACCGGCACCTCTATCTCCCAGCGAGGACGACCCAGAACCGGAGCCCACACTGCTGGATGTCCTCAAAATCATCAAGGTAAACCATTCTGATATAATGGGTAAAGCGGAGGAGCTCAAGCTAGACATTACCATAATGCGCCAGGACATGCATAAAGTGAGGGACCGGGTCTCTGACACGGAATGCCACATCAGTGATCTGGAGGACACTGTCGGCCTGGTCCTTCCTGCTCTTAAAACACATGGCACCAAAATTCAATCCCTGGAGGAAGAGGTTGACGATTTAGAGAACCACCTACGTAGGAACAACCTGCACTTGGTAGGTCTGCCTGAACGGGTTGAGGGTGCTGACCCGGTCTCCTTCCTGGAAAGCTGGTTTGCCCAGGCATTTGGGAAGGACTTTCTATCCCCCTGTTTTGTTCTGGAGCACGCCCACAGAGTACTCTGCAGACCGCTTCCTGCAGGCAACCCTCCTCGCACTATGGTAATCCGCCTCCTTAACTATAGGGACCGGGACTCTATCCTGCATGCTGCCCGCATAAAAGGGAGCCTGAAGATTAACAACGCATCGGTGTCCCCCTTTCCTGACTACTTCCCTGCTGTCCGTGCCTCGAGAGCCAAGTACCAACATGTCAAGCAAAAGTTGAGGGAGAAGACCATCCAGTACTCCATGTTTCCTGCGACGCTGAGAGTAGTGCACCAGGGCCAGGTGCACTTTTTCGAAACCCCTGCAAATGCTCTTTTCTGGTTTAAGTCCCTGCACCAGCCTGGCCGTTTGTCTGACCGGGCGCCGAAACACTTGATTTGTTTTCTTCCCCTGTTCTATGTTCTATTTTTTCCACCCCACTCACTGGGAATATCTCTGGGGCAGGTATCTTCAGTTGAATGCCCTGTCAAGAGGATGCAGGTCTCCACTATGCTACTGTTTGTTTACTTTTTGATCACTGACTGATCCAAAGTTTGTTCGCTGGCTTGCCTGTATTAGGCCATGTTTCTAGTATGTACATGCAGTTCGGGGTATAGGCCAGCCTCTTGTTTTGGGGGCCTGGCAGGGGTTAAATTTGGGCTACTGCCTGATCTATATGGGTTTCTGTTTGTCATAGTGTTGCTGTGTACAGGGATGTGTGAAGTGTGTATGTGTGTGTATGTTTTCTGCCTTGCCTTCTCCCCCTCTGGGTTTGCAGCCGTGTGGGTCTATATGATCTGCTCATATTATTTGTTCATACCTTGCCAATATTTTGCTTAATTTTTAATATCTCACCATGTCTACGGTCAAGTGTATCTCCTGGAATGTTCGAGGGTTAAACTCCAAATTTAAGAGAGCCTCCCTGTTTGATTTCCTTAAAGTGGAGCTCCACCCTAAATAGCAACTTTTGCTATTTGGAACCCTCCCCCCCTCCGGTGTCACAATTGACACAATCCTCATATACTGTGCCTACAGGAAAACGCACCTTATGGGATCCAAAGATCTGGCCCTTAAAAAACACTGGGTTATGCATAGATATCATTCCACATACTCTAATTATGCCAGGGGGGTGTCCATTCTTATACGGAAGGGCCTCCCCTTTTCCTGTGACCGAGTGGTGTTGGACCCAAAGGGTCGTTATATTTTTCTTCAATGCACGGTGCACGCTACACCACTACTGTTGGTGGTGGTGTACGCTCCCCCCCTGTCACGGCTGCGATCTTTACAGATTTGAGTGTACAATTTTCCACCTTACCAACACTTGCTACCCTTAAAGTTGGGGATTTCAACTCAGTCCTTGATCCTGATCGGGACCGCCTAAAGCCTCTCCAGTATGAGTCTAAGTTGTTTGGTCAGTGGTGTGCTTCCTTTGGTTATGTTGACCTCTGGTGGCAAAAGCATCCTATGGATAGGGAATACTCATGCCAATCTTGGACATATCGTACTCTTTCTAGGCTGGACTACGTCCTGGGGACTCCTGATCTGGTCTCCTGTATCCAGACAGTCTCTTATTTACCTCAGACAATCTCTGACCACTCTGCCCTATCTGCTGACATGCTACTAGGCCATAGGCCCTCCTTTCGGTTGTGGAGGCTCAGTCCCCTCTGGATATCCACGTCCGAGTTCCAGGAGCCGATCCGGCAGGACATGTCCCACTATTGGGGGGACAATTCCGGATCCGCTTCCTTTGGCCCCACATGGGATGCCTTCATTCTCTAATATTGCTCAGCATCGGAAGTCCTCTCAGGCTGCCCTTTTGGCCTTGGAGTCCTCCCTGGAGACCGCCAGGGCCCAATATTCTGCACTTCCCACTCCGGACTCCCATGGGGTCTTGGTGGGGGCGCATAGGGCTCTGGATCTCCAAGCTCCATCAGGTTGGGTGGGGAGCGTCAGTGCGAAGCCATTTTCAGATCTTTCCAGAGATGTTCAATCGGGTTCAAGTCTGGGCTCTGGCTGGGCCACTCAAGGACATTCACAGTGTTGTCACATAGCCACTCCTTTGTTATCTTGGTTGTGTGCTTAGGGCCGCCGTCCTTTTGGAAGATGAACCTTCACCACAGTGAGGTCCAGAGCACTCTGGAGCAGGTTTTCCTCAAAGGATTTCTCTGTACATTGCTGCATTCATTTTTCCCTTTGACCCTAGCTAGTCTCCCAGTTTCTGCTGCTGAAGAACATACCCACACCATGATGCTGCCACCACCATGCTTCACTGGTATTGGCCAGGTAATGAGTGGTGCCTGGTTTCCTCCAGACATGACGCTTGCAATTCAGGCCAAAGAGTTTAATCTTTGTTTCATCAGACCAGAGAATTATGTTTCTCATGGTCTGAGAGCCCTTCAGGTGCCTTTTGGCAAACTCCAGGGGGGCTGTCAAGTGCCTTTTACTGAGGAGCGGTTTCTGTCTGGCCACTCTACCATACAGGCCTGATTGGTGGCGTGCTGCAGAGAACGTATAAACAAAAAGATTTATTGAAAGGCCAAATGGGCTCTTACATTTAAAAGCAGTTAAAAAAAGCAAGTAAAGTGCAAACCAAGCGTAGTAAACAGCGTTGTAGATGCCTCTTACATCACTTCCGGTTCGTTCAGTGTATCCGGCCACGCCCTACGCATTACGTCACGACACAGGACTTCAACAGGGGACTACGCTTGGTTTGCATTTTATTCGCTTTTTTAACTGCTTTTAAATGTAAGAGCCCATTTGGCCTTTCAATAAATCTTTTTGTTTATACATTTTTAAGCTATGGGAGGCTTTTTCTTTATCTTTATATAAAACTTGAAATCTGGAGACCAACACTGGAAGGTCACCGCCACCATTGGAAATCTTCAACCGTGTCCAACATTTTCGTGAACCGGAGTTTCCTTAGAGATCGGGAGTTGCATATTTGCCCTTGCTTTGGGAGATCGAGAAGGCGGATTTCACTCCTCTTTGAGGTAAGCGCTCTGAGAGCATTAAGTTATTGAGATAATCACGAAGATTGAGCACAGAAGAATCTTTTGATACACTGTTCAGAAGAAGCGTCTCACATTTTGAAGATTGTTTTCACATCATTCAGAAGAATCATTGTCTATTTTTATTTTGGAAATTGTGGACGTTATTTATCTTAGTTATCACATTCATCTTTAGTATTTAATTGAGGTTCAGAAAGTTGCGCTGATCACCATTCACTTATATTCATTTTTGTGCACTTTTTCCATATTAGATCTAGCAGCATTTTTTGTTTATTTAGTTCATTTATTTTAGTTTAATCGGTTCACTTAGTAGCGCGAGGGACTATATCCTCCTTAATTATGAGATAATGTTTGTAGAATTTTGAGGAAAATAATGAATTGAATCAATTTTGGAATAAGGCTGTAACATAACAACATGTGGAAAAAGTGAAGCACTGTGAATACTTTCTGGATCCACTGTATGCCACAAAGAATTAAGGCAATTCTGAAGGCAAAAGGGGGTCCAACCTGGTACTAGCAAGGTGTACCTAATAAAGTGGCTGGTGAGTGTATATTTACCTTTCCTAAAGAAAATGCTGTTCCAGGTTGCCTTCTGTGCAACTCACATAAGACAAAAAGACAAGCATATGGTTATTTGGAAGATACAAGTTTAGAGGCTGCCCCTTTCCTTTAACCCTCTTGCTGTCGGGCTAACGCTCTACTTTTGACCTCAGCTGGGCAGAATGTTTTACCTAATTTATACTTTTCTTTTATTACAGCTTTCAGAGTCTGTAAAAGAGTGCAGGCATGCAACCAAAGTAAGAGATACGGACCTGACCAGATGCAAGCAGTTCTGATCCACTATATGCCTTACATCAGTGAAAGGGTTAAAAGGGGTAATGCAACCAAAGGCCTAAACTGAGTTAGAATGACTCAAGTCGTCAGGTGCAGAATTTTCTTCAGGACAGGCATTTCAGTCCTTCTTTAATGCTTTATTTGTCTATCCCAGCAAAACTGTTAGCCCAACTTCATAGAACTCTCTACTGTTTTGTTGAGAAAAATTAAATACTCTTTAGGTCAGTTACTGTATATACGCTGCTATGTGCATAATCTTAATTGTAGACTCCAACCGGTTTCTGTCCTGAGGTTACCAGTTAAGTTCTTCTTCCAGTGCGCTAAGTGAGAGGTCTGCGTGCTCTAACTACACAATTACTTGCAGTATTGTATTCCCAGTGTTGTAATGTGAGAAGCAATGAGTCAGTCAATCAGAAAATAAATACCGTAATAGCAACATTTGAACCTTTTTGATAGTATTAAATAATATCAATACAAATGAAATGTTTAATAATTATGAATTAAAATTATCCTGTGTGGAAGTTATTTACAGGTTATAATGAATCCCCTACTGTAAAAAATAGAGGGGGTTCAAGCCCCAGAGGATTGTCTTAAAGTGAAAGGACAATTGGCCAAACTGGGTAAAGGCTTATTGTGACAAGGCCTGATGCTCTGCTGGATGGGTAAGGACCAAAATGACAGGCGTCAGAGATAGTCCTATTATAAACATATTCTCTATAATCAGTGATACAGATGTGATGGTAAGAATGCATAAGCACTCCTTCCTCCAGCCTGAAATAGACTAAGGCCTCTTTCACACGGGGCGGATCCGTGAAGATCCGCCCCGTGAAGCTCCGCTTGCTCAGCGGGGATCGCTCCGTTGATCCCCGCTGAGCCGACGGATGACTGGGCGGTCCCCGCACACTGTGCAGGGACCGCCCTGTCAGATCGCCGCTCTCCCCTATGGGGAATCGGATGACGACGGACCGTAGAGTCCGTTGTCATCCGATCCGCTCCGCAGACGGAAGGAAAAATAGGATTTTCCTCCGTCACACTTTTTCGGAGCGGAGCAGAGCGGATGTCAGCGGACATGTCCCCTTTGACATCCGTGCTTCCATAGGGGTGCATGGAGGATCCGTTTCAGGTTCGCCTAAAAAACTGACAGGCGGACCTGAACGGACCTCCGTGTGAAAGAGCCCTAAAGCTGTTTTTTAAACCCTACTTGCTGAGTATAAAATTAACAAGAATATATATTTTAAATGCACAATACTACCAATGCATTAGAGACGCATGATTAATAGTTAAGAATCGTTATCGCAATTTTTTCCCCCGTTGGGATCTTGACAAAGTATTTCCTTATTCTTCCTATGCAGAGAATTCTCTCTGCTCTGCTGAAGCCACAGCCTCAATAGAAAAAAAAACAAAAAACGGGCAGTCTGCCAAGTATCACAACATTATTTAGCAGTGGAACTAAGTCTAAACATTGTAACAATTTGTCCTTTAGATCAAAGGAATAGACTTCGGTGTGTAAATTAGGAAAGTTTAACCACTTAAACACTAAAACCTTTTTCTGACATTTGTTGGTTTCAAGTTAAAATCATTTTTGTTTGCTAGAAAGTTACTTAGTTACCCAAACATTATATATACATTTTTTTTTTGTAGAGACCTTAGAGAATAAAATGGTGGTTGTTGCAATATTTTATGTCACACTGTATTTGCGCAGCGGTCTTTCAAATGCAATTTTTGGGGAAAAAATTAAACAAAAAAAAAAAACTAACCAGTAAAGCTAGCCCAGTTTTTTGTTTGTTTGTATAATGTGAAAGATTTTACGCCGCTAGAATCATGATTTTTATTCTAAGCAAAAAAATTGTGATTCTCATTTTGGCCAGAATCGTGCAGCTCTACAATGCATTAGTAGTGTGAACAGACACACACCTTTATAAGGCCTCATGCCCACTGGCGTTTTTACAGCTGCGTTTTTTGCAGCTTAAAAACGCCTGTCCATGTTATTGTAAATATTATTATTTTTTTTTTTTTTTGAAAAAAAAAAAAAAAAACGTTGGAGCTAAAAACGCGACCGCCCGTTAGTGCGCGTTTTTTGCGCGTTAGTGCGCGTTAGTGCGCGTTTTTGCGCGTTTTTTGACGCTCGCGTTTTTTCCTGCCTAATTCTGACGCTGAGGAACGCACTGGCCCTGGGTTTTTTTTACAGCTTACAAACGCCTATGCTCTTTACAGCTCAAAAACGCCTAGGTGGACATGAAGCTATAGACTAACATGGACAGGCGTTTTTAAGCTGTAAAAAACGCTCAAAAACGCGGCTGAAAAAACGCCCGTGGGCATGAGGCCTTAATAATTGCTATAACATGCCTTCATTATGTAATTACAAGCTTTGTGATCAATACGTTTTTTGCAAGGTGTGTTACATTTGAAAGAAAACATACCTAAAAGTCCCCCTCTCAACATCCTGACCACTTAGTCTGACATGTATCCCTTCTTTTAACAATGACCCGAATGCCATGTACTCAGCCAATGCCCAGTCTACCAGCCGATTCCTTGTCATTTCCAATCTACTTTTCAAGATCCTTGAGAGACCTAAAACAAGAAAAATTGAATTACTGACAACACAAATTACTGCCCGCTTTAATGTCAGTTGTAATTTAATTTGGCTAAATATATTCAATGTTCTTAGCATTTGCCTTTAGTACAATAGGGAATGTAGGATTATAAAGCATATTCCTATTGACAACAAGGCAGGGAGGGAGCGTGTAAAATATCTTCAGCTCTTCTAAGTTTAAAACAATCCATCAAAGTGCTGTGTCATGTTGTACTAGACTGAGCATTCATCCTGATTGCAAGAAACACCACACCAAACGAAATAAACATTGTCTGTGTTGCCACCTAGAGTCCTTGAGAGACCAGACAGACACAACTTATAACATCCACTCGCCACTGTGCTAATGACAGAGACAGGCTATAGACCTTACAATGTAATAAAGAAAAAAAAGATCATGTTTGTTATTCTTTATAATTTGTACCAAAAAGCAACAACAAAAAAGCAAAAGGTAAAAACTGAATTATGGACAGCAGCAGCTAAACTGCTAACTGGATTTGATAATTGCATCGTCCAAATGTGTACAGAAATAAACTGAAGAAACAGATTTGACTTTGATCCTATATAAAAACACAAAAATGAATTTGGTTTTCAGATTGATGCTTTATGGTTAAACCCAAACTCCAGGCAGATATAAAACACCACTTATTGCAGTCGTGTATTCTTTTAAAAATAACTGCAGTTTTACATAATTTGCATGGGTACCTGAAAGCGAGTGTAAACTCAAAATATATATTTTTTAACCACTTAAGACCCGGAGCAATACACAGCATAAGGACCAGGCCCCTTTTTGCGATTCGGCACTGTGTCGCTTTAACTGACAATTGCGCAGTCGTGCGACGTGGCTCCCTAACAAAATTGGCGTCCTTTTTTTCCCACAAATAGAGATTTCTTTTGGTGGTATTTGATCACCTCTGCGGTTTTTATTTTTTGCGCTATAAACAAAAATACAGCAACAATTTTGAAAAAAATTCAATATTTTTTACTTTTTGCTATAATAAATATCCCCCAAAAATATATCAAAATTTTTTTTTCCTCAGTTTAGGCTGATACGTATTCTACATATTTTTGGTAAAAAAAAAAATCGCAATCGCCGTTTATTGATTGGTTTGCGCAAAAGTTATAGCCTTTACAAAATAGGGGGTAGTTTTATGGCATCTTTATTCATTTTTATTTATTTTTTTACGAGTAATGGCAGCGATCAGCGATTTTTTTTGTGACTGCGACATTATGGCGGACACATCGGACACTTTTGACACAATTTTGGGACCATTGTCATTTTTACAGCGACCAGTGCTATAAAAATGCACTGGTTACTGTAAAAATGACACTGGCAGTGAAGGGGTTAACCAGGAGGGGGCACTGTAGGGGTTAAGTGTGCCCTGATTTGTGTTTTACTGTGGGGGGGGCGTGGCTTAGCGTGTGACGTCACTGATCGTCGTTCCCTATTACAGGGAACAGACGATCAGTGACAGGCACACTAGGAAGCACGGGGGGAGGTTTGTTTACACTTACCTCTCCCCGTTCTTCCTCTCTGTGACCCGATCGCGGGACACCAGCGGCGATCGGGCCTGCTGTTCCCGCAGGGGCGGTCACGGAGAAAAGGACCGGGTCGCGAGCGCACCGGCGAGCTCGCGACCCACGGCTGGGCTCTTAAAGGGGACGTACCTGTACGCCCATGTGCCCAGCCATGCCATTTTGCCGACGTACATCGGCGTGCAGCGGTCCTCAAGTGGTTAAATAATAAACATGATATACTTACCTGCTCTGTGCAAAGAGCAGCCCCAATCCTTCTCTTCTTGGGTGCCCCGCCAGTGGTCCTGGCTCCTCTTCTTCTCAGTGTACCCCATAAGAAGCTGCTATGGTGGCACACCTGTGGGCTCAATCCTGAGCCGTGCTACCTATGTCCATAGACACAGACAGCGCTACTCCTCCCCGCCACCTACTTCCTCGTCACAGGATTTGACTTGACAGCAGCAGGAGCCAATGGCTCTACCCACTGTTCCAGGCAGAGCCTGATCCCCCAAAACTCCAGGACACTGATTGGTTACATAGTAGGTGAGGTTGAAAAGTCCATCAAGTCCAATCTATGTGTGTGATTATATGTCAGTAATACGTATATCCCTGTATGTTGCGGTCGTTCAGGTGCTTATAATAGTTTTTTTAAACTATCAATGCCCTCCACTGAGACCACCGCCTGTGGAAGGGAATTCCACATTCTTGCCGCTCTTACAGTAAAGAACCCTCTACGTAGTTTAAGGTTAAACCTCTTTTCTTCTAATTTTAATGAGTGTCTTGTTAAACTCCCCTACGCAAAAAAGTTTTATCCCTATTGTGGAGTCACCAGTATGGTATTTGAAAATTGAAATCATATCCCCTCTCAAGCATCTCTTCTCCAGATAGAATAAGTTCAGTGCTCGCAACCTTTCTTCATAACTAATGTCCTCCAGACCCTTTATTAGCTTTGTTGCCCTTCTTTGTACTCGCTCCATTTCCAGTACATCCTTCCTGCGGACTGGTGGCCAGAACTGGACAGCATAACTCCAGGTGCGGCCGGACCAGAGTCTTGTAGAGTGGGAGAATTATCGTTTCATCTCTGGAGTTAATCCCCTTTTTAATGCATGCCAATATTCTGTTTGCTTTGTTAACAGCAGCTTGGCATTGCATGCCATTGCTGAGCCTATCATCTACTAGGACCCCCAGGTCCTTTTCCATCCTAGATTCCCCCAGAGGTTCTCCCCCTAGTGTATAGATTGCATTCATATTTTTGCCACCCAAATGCATTATTTTACTTTTTTCTACATTAAACCTCATTTGCCCTGTAGTTGCCCACCCCATTAATTTGTTCCGATCTTCTTGCAAGGTTTCCACATCCTGCGGAGAAGTTATTGCCCTGCTTAGCTTAGTATCATCCGCAAATAGAGATTGAACAGTTTACCCCCATCCTCCAGGCCGTTTATGAACAAATTAAATAGGATTGGTCCCAGCACAGAACTTTTTGGGACCCCACTACCCACCCCTGACCATTCAGAGTATTCCCCATTTATCACCACCCTCTAAACTCGCCCTTGTAGCCAGTTTTCAATCCATGTATTCACCCTATGGTCCATGCCAACAGACCTTATTTTGTACAGTAAACGTTTATGGGGAACTGTGTTAAATGCTTTTGCAAAATCCAGATACACCACGTCTACGGGCCTTCCTTTATCTAGATGGCAACTCACCTCCTCATAGAAGGTTATTAGATTGGTTTGGCAAGAACGATTCTTCATGAATCCATGCTGATTACTGCTAATGATACAGTTTTCATTACTAAAATCTTGTATATAGTCTCTTATCATCCCCTCCAAGAGCTTGCATACTATTGATGTTAGGCGAACTGGTCTGTAATTCACAGGGATGTATTTTGGGCGCTTTTTAAATATTGGTGATACATTGGCTATTCTCCAATCCGCTGGTAATTCCGCTGTAATTTTTACCGACAGTCTACTGGCTGGAATGGTCCAGTCAGTAGACTGTCGGTAAAAATTAGGAACAATGGTCTGGCAATTACTTGACTGAGTTCCCTAAGTACCCTCGGCGCAAGCCATCCGGTCCCGGTGATTTATTAATGTTAACTTTCCCAAGTCTAATTCTAATTCTGTCCTTTGTTAGCCATGAGGGTGCTTCCAGTTTTGGTTACTGAAGCCCCCCGATTCCCTCGTGAAGACTGAGGAGAAGATTAAAATAGGATTTTTATAACAGCTTACCTGTAAAATCCTTTTCTTGGAGTACATCACGGGACACAGAGCGACATAGTCATTACTATGTGGGTTATATAGATACCTTCCGGTGCTGGCACTGGCAACTTCCAAAACCGGAAGTACCCTCCCCTATATAAGCCCCTCCCATCCGGGAGCACCTCAGTTTTGTAGCAAAGCAATAAGTGTCACCAAAGAGGGGTGGGAGCTCTGTGTCCCGTGATGTACTCCAAGAAAAGGATTTTACAGGTAAGCTGTTATAAAAATCCTATTTTCTTTCTCGTACATCACGGGACACAGAGCGGCATAGTCATTACTATGTGGGATGTCCTAAAGCAATGCCCAATGAGGGGGGGGATACACCATACATAAGCTGAGCGCTATCAGACATGAGGATCTTTTGCGGCCTGCAACACACTGCGCCCAAAGGCGACATCCTCCTGACTTCTAACGTCCACCTGGTAGAACCTAGCAAACGTGTGTACTGAAGACCATGTTGCGGCCTTACAGATTTGAGCCAGGGAGGCCTGGTGATGCACTGCCCATGAAGTTCCAACTGCTCTCGTGGAGTGCGCCCTAACTTTGAACGGAGGCGGTCTCCTTCTCAAGCCATAGGCTTGCATTATGACCTGTCGAATCCACTTGGCTGAAGTAGATTTTGACGCTGCCTGACCCTTTCTGGGGCCTTCCGGCAGAATAAACAAAGTATCCGTTCTGCGAATCTGAGCAGTGGCTTTTAAATAAGCTTTAACTGCTCTTACTACATCCAAAGAATGCAATAACTTTTCCTCTACCGAACTAGGTTTGGGGAAAAAAAGAAGGAAGAACCACATCTTGGTTCAAATGAAACCTCGATACCACCTTAGGAAGAAAGGCTGGATGAGGACGTAACACTACTCTGTCCTTATGGATAACCAGATATGGCTCCCTACAGGACATAGCTGCTAATTCCGACACTCTTTTAGCCGAACGAATGGCTACTAGAAAGATCAATTTCCTGGTGAGAAGAACCAAGGAAATATCTGTAATGGTTCAAATGGTTGTTTCTGTAGAACCGACAGAACCAGGTTTAGATCCCATGGACATATGGGAATATTAACCGGAGGACTAATACGCATCACTCCTTGTATAAAGGCTTTGCTAGTGAATGCGAAGCCAAGGGCCTTTGAAAAAATATTGACAAGGCCGAAATCTGACCCTTGATAGTACTCAAGGCAAGCTTCCTATCTACAGCCCACTGTAGGAAGTCCAGAATCCTACCTAATACGTACTTACGCGGATGCCATTTCTTGGCCTCACACCACGCGATGTACGCCTTCCAGATTCTATAGTAGATCTGCCTGGATACCGGCTTCCTGGCATTGATCATGGTAGATACCACAGGATTAGAGAGCCCTCTCTTTTTTAGAATGTGGGCTTCAATAGCCAGGCCGTCAAACCTAGGGCTGGTAAGGAAGGGTGGTATATCGGTCCTTGCGAAAGCAGGTCCGGACGACGTGGGAGAGTCCAAGGACTCCCCACTGACATTTTACAATCTCCGCGTACCACGCTCTTCGGGGCCACGCTGGAGCCACCAGAATCACTGGTTTCTTTTCTACCCTGATTCTGCGGAGTAATTGAGGTAACAATTGTGGCGGTGGGAATGCATATATCAGCTTGAACTGATCCCAAGGGAACACTAGGGCATCCGAGCCGCAAGCTAGGGGATCCCTTGTCCGAGAGACAAACCTGTCCACCTTTGCGTTGAATCTGGATGCTAGAAGATCTACATCCGGTGTTCCCCACCGCTGACATATTGTCCAGAAAACCTCGGGGTGAAGGGACCATTCCCCTGGGCATAATTGCTGGCGACTTAGAAAGTCCGCCTTCCAATTCTCCACTCCTGGAATGAATACCTCAGATATGGCTGGGACATATCTTTCTGCCCATTTCAGGATGTAATTTACTTCCCTCTGGGCTGCACGACTCCTGGTGCCACCCTGATGATTGATATATGCCACTGCTGTGGCATTGTCTGATTGAATTCTGACAGGGGACCCTTGGAGTTTGGATGTCCATGCTACTAGGGCATACCGGGCTGCTCGTATCTCTAAGAGATTGATGGGCAGGGCCTTTTCTGCATCCGACCATCTGCCCTGGAGAGACCATTGCTCCAGTACTGCTCCCCAGCCTATAAGGCTTTCATCTGTAGTGACCACCTTCCAAGAAATCGGACTGAAGGATTTCCCTTTTTCCAGATTCTGGAGAACCAACCACCAACGGAGGCTCTTGCGAACGGAAGGGGACAAGGACATTGTAAGTCTAGGGCCTGAACTTTTTTGTTCCAGGCTGACAGTATGGCCCTTTGCAAATTCCTTGAATGGAATTGACCGTAGGGTACTGCTTCGAATGATGCCACCATTTTTCCCAGCAGCCTCATGCACAGGCGTATGGACGGCTGTCTTTTTGTACCCACTAAGTGGATCAAATCTTTCAAAGACAACACCTTTCCTCGAGGCAAGAATATTTTTCTCTGGCCTGAATCCAACCTTAGCCCCAAGTATTCCAGACTTTTGACTGGTTTTTAGGGCTGACTTGTCTCGGTTGATAATCCAACCGTGAAATTCCAGATACTTGATTGTCTTGTGAACGACCACGTCTAGTTTTTTCACTGAGTGGTCTATCAGCAACAAGTCATCTAGATATGCCATTATCATTACACCTTGTGTTCTTAGATTGGCCAATAAAGGGCCAGAATTTTTGTAAACACTCGTGGTGCTGTGGCCAGACCGAAGGGTAAGGCTCTGAAAATGGCGCCCTTCTACTGCAAAGCGTAGAAATTTTTGGTGGACTGGAAAGATGGGAATGTGCAAATAAGCATCTTTGATGTCGATCGCGGCTAACCATTCCTCCCCTTGTAGGGCAGTGGCCACCGATTGGATCGACTCCATCGGAAAGTCCTGATATACAGGAATTTGTTTAGCCCTTTTAGAATTAATATGGGCCTCACGTCCCCGTTTGCTTCGGGACTGTAAAGAGGTTTGAGTAAAACCCGAACCCCCATTCTTCCAGGGGAACCTCCATAATTACTCCTTGGAGCAATAATTGTTCTAGTGCCAACAGGAGGGACTCTCTCTTCCGGGGATCCCTTGGCACGTTTGACCTCAAAAAATGGGAAGGAGGAGAGTCTTTTAACTCCAATCTGTATCCCAAACATACTGCGGAGAGCACCTATCTGTTCTGATCGTGTCCCGCCAGGTCTCTGCGAACAACTGGAGTCTTCCCCCCACCCGACTGAGTGGGGGCAACCCTTCAATGAATTTAACTTTGGGGGAGGTTTTGTACCTCTCCTGACCCAGGGTTTCTCATTACCCTGCGATTGTCCCTGATTTTTACCTCCGGGAATTGACCGAGGAGGCCGTCGGACTGTTTCACAGCCGATGCCCCAGGGACTGGAGAAGCAGGCCTCTTAAAAGAGGGACCTCTAACTCTGTTTTTAACCGGCAAGAGTGTATTTTTACCGCTGGAAATTTTCTGGATATATTTGTCCAGGTCTTCCCTGAATACGCGTTCACCATGAAAATGGGACGCTAACCAGCCATTTTTTTTACAGGGAGCTTCAGCAGACCAGTTTTTGAGCCATAGAAGCCTACGCATATGTACTACAGACAGCGTAAGGCGGGAGGCCTGATGGATTGAATCCTTTATGGCGTCAACCGCAAAGCTTAAGGCTCTAGGTAGACCAGTTAGGGCAAGGGCCTGCTGATCTGGCAAGTCCCTTAAGACCTGTTTCAACTGATCCTTCACTGCTTAGCAGACCCCACTGCTGGTTGTGTCACCAAGCTTGCTGTAGAAAGAAGCAGATTTTCATAAGGACTCCAATTTTTTATCTATTGGGTTCTTGAACATTTGGACATTATCCACTGGACATGTCAGTGATTTATACACACAAGAGATGGCTGCGTCCACTGTAGGGACCTTCCATTTTTTGATGAACTTATCCTCCATGG
Organism: Rana muscosa; assembly: GCA_029206835.1. Taxonomy (NCBI): domain Eukaryota; kingdom Metazoa; phylum Chordata; class Amphibia; order Anura; family Ranidae; genus Rana; species Rana muscosa. The sequence goes on along the minus strand of CM055123.1, from coordinate 25,662,534 downwards.
GATAGACCACCGGAAATCTCTTGGGGGGAATAATATTTTCTCAGGATGTTCCCAATCCTGGTAAATGAGCCCTTCCAGTAAAGGGTGAAGTGGAAAAGAACAGACAGTCTGGTGGCTTCTAGCGACCCCAACGAGGATAGTAGTGGTTGATGGTTCCGCAAGGTGCATTTTAAATGCTGATCGGACCATGTTAGTCAGAGACTGAACCCATAATCTTTCAGCTTGAGATGCTGAGAAAGGTTCCTCCACTGTTGATTCCTCTATAACAGAATCAACTTCATCCTGATCCCCTTCAGGCAGGTCGATCCCTGTATGGGACTGTTGCTCTGCTAACAGGCACTCTGAAGGAGGAGACGGAGATCGGGCGTGCTTTCCCTGACAGGGAGGCAGCGATCAATGTTGACAATCTCCCAGAGCTGAGGAAAAAACCTCCTCTGTTACATACACAGGAGCAGGTGAACTGAGGACAGCCACAGTACCAAGTACTCCTGCGGGGTCTCTACGGTCACTTACCTCTGAATTTTCAGGGGAGACTGGTGCAGCAGAAGCATGCCCAAGATCCTCAGAGCCCGATGAGACCCCCTTTGCTTCCTGGAAGATTCAGTTCCGGAGCTTCTGGACGGCATATTCCTAAGCCTAAAGCTGAGGTATTCCAGCCGTAAAAACACCACTTTTACTGAGAATAGTCTAGCACAATTGCTGCTATATAACAGTTGGTGTCTACTAAAGTGCCTTTCTAGGGGATGCCTGCATCAACCGCCTCTGTGTGCCTTTTTACTGTTGCTAGCTCTGTCTGTGCACTTCAATAGCCAGCTGTGATTGTGCTTTAAAACACGCTGGACGCCCGCACATGCGCAGTAGCGCCGCGGCGCACACCGAGCGTCATCCACCCGCTCCGCCCTTTTTTTCCAGATCGCCTCTATATATAGAGGCGCGTGCTCGCGCACGCGGGCACGTGCGCCTTCGGCGCCTTTTTTGAAAAAAATAAGGAACTAGATGGGAGCCAGGGTCCCTGCCGGAGGGCCCGGGGATGGATGAGCGCAGCAACAGGGCAGAGGAGACAGCTTCCCAGCAGAGAACTTACCAACTGCCTGGATTTGATTTTGGAAGAAAAAAATCCACATTACAAGAAAAAGAACCATAGCGGCCTCTAGTGTCTAACACAGGTACCGCGGTCTTACACATTTTTTCTTTTTTTTTTTTTCTTGCCTACTATTAAAATTTTTACATTTTCTCAGTAGTAACAGGCATACACAGAATATTAGCGGGAATACCTTAGGTAACAGGCAGAAAGACAAAATAGGCTTGGGGGTCCCCCAATAGAACCAAGTTCCTGAGGGCCCCCACTTACCTTTTCCTCGCCGCAGGACTCTGTTTGGTCCACAGAAGCCCAAACTTCACCTATCACGGCAGGCATTGTAATTAAACCTTCAGGGACCGGGTTCCCAAGGATTCCACTCCCCTGGACCTGTATAGCACCCTGCACAGAAAACATCTTGGTCGTGGGTATGACCAGAGCTCTGGATACCAGGGTCCAGCCCTCCTAAGAGAGGCATTACAGGCAAAACCTTGCTCTTCTCTTTGCAAGGCCCGGGTACCGACCGTTCAGCTATGAAGCTTTTTTGGTCGGATCCGGAATAGCTTACTGAGGCCCAAAAGAACCTGTACGCAAGCTCAGTGAAAAACACATGTTACTTCTTGGCCAACACCTTAGACACTGGCAAAAAACTGAGGTGCTCCCGGATGGGAGGGGCTTATATAGGGGAGGGTACTTCCGGTTTTGGAAGTTGCCAGTGCCAGCACCTGAAGGTATCTATATAACCCACATAGTAATGACTATGTCGCTCTGTGTCCCGTGATGTACGAGAAAGAAATTCAATACCTTTGCCATCTCCCTATCGTTTGTAACCAGATGTCCTTCCTCATTCCTTATGGGGCCAATATGGTCTGTCCTCCTTTTTTACCGTTTACATAGTTAAAGAATTTCTTGGAATTTTGCTCTCCTCCGCTATGTGTCTTTTGTGTTCTATCTTAGCCGCCCTAATTGCACCCTTACATTTCTTGTTGCATTCTTTATAAAGTTTGAATGCTGATGATCCCTCAACCTTGTATTTTTTGAGGCTATCTCTTTTGCTTTTATATGCATTTTTACATTGGCGTTAAGCCATCAAGGACTTTTGTTCGCCCTTTTTAATTTATTACCCAATGGGATGCACTGGCTAATGCCCTTATTTAATATGCTCCTAAAGCGAACTCATCTCTCCTCCGTGTTCTTTGTTCCTTATGCCCCGTACACACGATCGTTTTTCATGCCGTTAAAAATGGCATTTTAAAAAATGGCCATTAAAAATGATCGTGTGTAGGCTCCAGAGCATTTTTAACTACGTGAAAAACGGCCATTAAAAATTCCGGACATGCTCTCTTTTTTCACGTCGTTTTTCATGTCGTTTTTTTTAACGACGTGAAAAACGATAGTGTGTATGCTTTAACGACGTGAAAAAAAACGCGCATGCTCAGAATCAAGTATGAGACGGGAGAGCTCGTTCTGGTAAAACTAGCGTTCGTAATGGAGATAGCACATTCATTACACAGTAACGGACTGAAAAGCGCGAATCGTCGCCCAACAAACTTTACTAACATGAAGGGTGGCGTCATTCGAACGGAACTTCCCCTTTATAGTGCCGTCGTACGTGTTGAACGTCACCGCGCTTTGCTTGATCGTTTTTTTAAATGATGGTGTGTACGCAAGGCAGGCTTGAGAGGAAACATGAAAAAAAACGAGGAGAAAAACGTTGGTTTAAAAAATTACATTAAAAACGATCGTGTGTATGGGGCATAAGATTTTATCCCAATTTATATGTTCTAGCAAGGTTCATAGTTTAGGGAAGTTGGCTCTTTTGAAATTCAGTGTCTTTGTATTTCCCTTATGTTTCCTATTTGTGTGATTTATACTGAAGCCAATTTACCTGTGATAGCGGTTTCCTAAATTGCCCCATATTTACACATCCGTGATCAGGTCTGTATTGTTGGTAATCAATAGATTTAGTAACGCTTGTTTCTAGTTGATGTATCTACCATCTGACCCATAAAATTGTCCTGCAAGACATTTAGGAACTGGCAAGCCCCGTCAGGCAAGCCTACTAGACGCAAGGAACCCCCAAACAAAAGGTACACAAGGCCAGCAGAGAGGAGGGATACTCCACCAGGACTCACGAAAGACCAAAGAAAAAGGAGAAAAAAGGAAAAAAAGTCTATGGAACCAGAGGTCCCAGAAGGGAGCTAGGTCACTGCTCCTAAACACTAAGCAGAAAGAACGTGATTGCCTATGCAGTTATGGGGCTTAAATCAGCCAGGACTGCCCATAGATGGTGCCGATTTTATTTTTCTGCCTAGTGTCCTACACATTTGGGTAATGCTATAACCATATGGTTGAGAATAGAAGATGCTGTGTCCATCAATAAACGTAAGAGAACCTAAATTTTTGTTTGCAGGGGATGCCCAAAACCTGACTTGTAGCTTAGTGAACACTTCTGAGAAATTCAGCAAACCAATCACACAAGCTGAAAGTGACATTTCTGGCTATGTTTTACAGAAAGTTACAGCACAGAAGATTAAAAAGGAAAGGTGATTTTCAATAATATTATATTTCAATATGGCATGTCAAAACTGTATATGCTATATTTTTTTATTTGCTATTTTTCCCCATTAAATTGGAGCTATCATTAACTGTCTTAAAATTACCACTGATCCTGTGTCTATTAATGAAGAAGAAACTGAGTAATGCGGTCACTAAGGGGTTAATGCCCAAAGTACATACTGGGAGAGAATGTTACAATTTAAAGTCCAGCTATAAATACAATGGATAATACTAAATAATGGTTGCTACTGCTGCATATTTCTATTATATTCTTTAACCTTAAATAACAGGAACTAAGCAAACAAGATATAGATACATTCTATTAATATTGGAGGCAAGGCAAACATAGCTGTAGGGTTCATGAGGAAACTGTAAAAGTATTACAAGAGGGCAAACAGTCACTGGTGCAGGTATTTTAATAGAAACAATAAATCATCATATTTACATTTTTGAAATGACTGCAATGAATAGAAAATGACTGAGTCATTAATTATGATACATTTGTGCCAGTCTTTGGTGACATTTACAGTATTTCCACAAAAATAAAAAATGATATACATATAAATGTGCAAGTGATAACGACACATGTAAACGAAAAAATGTAATTGAATCCAAAATTATCAATATTCCTAAAGAAATGTCATAAATGATTTGTGTGCAATAAACAAAAAGACAAAAAATAAGCAAAAAATGTATAAAAAAAATCACAATCAAATAAAGGATTTAGTCTAAACATTGCTACATTCAAACCCCAACGTGCAAACTGGCATGCTGTGTCATCCACCCACATTGCTCAATGTTTGAATTACACTTCATCACCGCTAAAAGGCCACAGCTGTTAAAAGGTTCATAAACCTCCAATATTTATAATTAATAGTATGTAATTCCATTAAAAAAAAACATGAAAGGTGATCTTCAGTCTATTACTGAATGAGCCTGAGGACATTATAACCAAACATGCACATGTTAATACTTCAAAAACAGTGGAGCACAAGTAACTGTCAAGTTAAAAATAAAATAAAAAATGATATACACATATAAAATACGTATGACTGTTCCACTACTTTGTGGAAGTACTGTTGATAAGCTCAACTTTAGTCAGGTGGAAAATCATGAATTAACATAGTTATGTAAAAATTTAAATCATAATACTCCTGCTATCAAATACATCAAACCTTAACCCCTTCATGACCAGGGTCAAAACAAACCTTAACACCCAAACCCAATTTTGCAACTTCGGCGTGTGTTCTTAAAACTGGACAGATCGTCACAGCTACTTAGTGTATCCAGTTGGATTATACCATGTTTTTTCAGGACAGAGTGGACTATCATTTTGTGGTAAATGTTAATAGATATCTCCTAATTTTGTTTTATTAAAGATGTAAAACTGGCCCAAAATAGTAAAAAAAAAAAAAAAAGATAGATATATATAGATATATTTATATCTATCTATCAGGGCTCAAAATTTAAAATCCTGAGCTACTAGCCAGACCTCAAGGGTTACTCGCCACCAGTTGCCAGGCCCAACCCCTACCATGCCCCGCCCATAAACACACCCTTAAATAATTTCATGAAATTACACTAATAAAAATAAATATTAAACAACAATTTTATCCATATCCAAAACTGCAGCCTGCCCGTGTCCACCAATACAGCCTGTGTCTGCCAGTGCAACCTGTGACCGCCAGTGCAGCCTTGTGTAGGTCCCCAGTGACCTGTGTAGGGAAAAAGAGAGCCCCCCGCCACCGCCTGGTTGATCAGCGTGGGGGGGAACATAAAAGCTTTCATTTCAAAAGCTGTGTGTTCCCCGTCGCCATATATAGCCCCTCCCCCTTGTCCGGGCACTTTAATAGACAGATCACCTGTCCAATCCTAAGGCAGGTGATCGGTCTATCAAAGTGATCGGACAAGGGGGAGGGGCTATATATGACGACGCGCGACGGGGACCACTCAGCTATTGAAATGAAAGCTGTTATGTTCCCCGCACGCTGATCAACGCGGCGGTGGCAGCTCTCCTCCCTCTCTCTTCCCCCACGATCACCCCCCTTGGTCCCAGGCAGCCCACACTCGCCCAGCCCTCAAAATCCACTCGCAAAATGCAAGCGGAATTTTTGAGGGCTGTATATATATTAAACTACTAGCTGTATATTTTTATGCCATTACCATGACCCACTATCAAAAAAAAAACTGCAAAACAAATTCTCCTACTCCTAACGATTATGGCAATATCACATATGGGTGTGTTTTTTGTTCTTTGTACCTATACTAGGGCAAAGAAACAATATTATGTATTTTTGTTTAGTTTTTTTTTCCCACCTAAACAAACTGACAAAGGACTCATGCACACTGCAGGTCAAAAACACTGCTTTTACAGGCGTTTGAGCTTTTTTTTTTACTTTGCCTCTAAACTCCCCTCCATTTTCCTGTGTCCATGCACACTTTAGGCACTTAGACCCCTTTCATACTGGGGCGCTTTGCAGGCGCTATAATGCTAAAAATATAAAACAGTGGTGGTGTTAAGCGCTGTGTTTAAACGAACAAAGGAAAAGGGAAGAAGTGAGAATAGTGTGACTGATAACACACTTAATCAAAACATATCTGTGATGTGACCTTGATACAAATAAATTGGCTAGGTAAGCTAAAAAGCTCCAATCCTCTGCTATCATCATCTATCCATCTTAGCCAATTATGAATATTACAAAAGAAAAAGAAAAGGAAAAATGTGTGTTCAGAAGTTAATTATCTAAACAAGTGCACTGATAAATGAAATGATCCACATGAAGTACACAATACACTTAACAAAAAAGAAATATAAATATGTGTAAAAGTCCAATGGAAGTCCAATTTACACCATACAATTTTAAAGTGAATTTAAAGTGATTCCCATCACCAGAGTAAACCAGTACATGCGCTAACAGACTGGCATACACATCCGTGTGACATTCCAAATAGGGAACTTTCTTCTGTGCTCCACCTCAGTGCCTGCAAGCAGCTTACCTTATTGCTAATAAAGCTTAGCATAGGCAGGTCACAGGGTGTTGTAGGCTGATGAGCAGAGATTAAAGCAGTGCTGATCTCCTTCCTATAGCTGTAGTCCTCTCACGTCATACACGTCACACATAGATGCAGGAAAGAAAAAACCATATAGTGTAGTTCCGCTACTGTCTCGAAGTACAGACACACACCAGAGAGACACTCACTGGAAGAGAGACAATAGGGGCCCGTCTCCACGAGCACGGAACTCGTCGTCCCTCAAAGTGTCAGTGGCTCTGTGTAACTTTCCAGACAGCAGGGGATCTCGGTAGATTGCAGCAATTATTGCAACAAAAAAGATAGGGCAGACATCGCATAATCCAGTATACAAAATGTACTTTATTTAAAAAAACATAATATCAAACACTCACATAGTATGTGGAAACAGATGCAGAGTATCCTGCGAGTGCCTCACTCGCCTGCCTGTTATAATTGTGGTGTGTCAGCAAATCTCCTCTCCCTACGCATATCGTCAAGATCCCCTGATGAAGTCACGTGACACGTGACGATACGCGTAGGGAGAGGAGATTTGCTGACACACCACGATTAGAACAGGCAGGCGAGTGAGGCACTCGCAGGATACTCTGCATCTGTTTACACATACTATGTGAGTGTTTGATATTATGTTTTTTTAAATAAAGTACATTTTGTATACTGGATTATGCGATGTCTGCCCTATCTTTTTTGTTGCATTAATTGCTGCAATCTACCGAGATCCCCTGCTGCCTGGAAAGTTACACAGAGCCACTGACACTTTGAGGGACGACGAGTTCCGTGCTCGTGGAGACGGGCCCCTATTGTCTCTCTTCCAGTGAGTGTCTCTCTGGTGTGTGTCTGTACTTCGAGACAGTAGCGGAACTACACTATATGGTTTTTTCTTTCCTGCATCTATGTGTGACGTGTATGACGTGAGAGGACTACAGCTATAGGAAGGAGATCAGCACTGCTTTAATCTCTGCTCATCAGCCTACAACACCCTGTGACCTGCCTATGCTAAGCTTTATTAGCAATAAGGTAAGCTGCTTGCAGGCACTGAGGTGGAGCACAGAAGAAAGTTCCCTATTTGGAATGTCACACGGATGTGTATGCCAGTCTGTTAGCGCATGTACTGGTTTACTCTGGTGATGGGAATCACTTTAAATTCACTTTAAAATTGTATGGTGTAAATTGGACTTCCATTGGACTTTTACACATATTTATATTTCTTTTTTGTTAAGTGTATTGTGTACTTCATGTGGATCATTTCATTTATCAGTGCACTTGTTTAGATAATTAACTTCTGAACACACATTTTTCCTTTTCTTTTTCTTTTGTAATATTCATAATTGGCTAAGATGGATAGATGATGATAGCAGAGGATTGGAGCTTTTTAGCTTACCTAGCCAATTTATTTGTATCAAGGTCACATCACAGATATGTTTTGATTAAGTGTGTTATCAGTCACACTATTCTCACTTCTTCCCTTTTCCTTTGTTTGTTTAAACACAGCGCTTAACACCACCACTGTTTTATATTATTTCTAGTTTCCCTGAATCGGATTCACAGGTGTTTAGCAGCAGTGCCCCCCTTCCCCTCCCCTCTGCCCTTCCCCCCTCCCCAGTCACTACTTAGTCCTTGCTAAGGCAGCGCGGGAGTTTCCCCCACTTTTTTTCATAACGCTAAAAATATTGCCTGCAAAGCACCCTGAAAGAGCCGCTGCTGCCTGTCCAGTGTGAAAGCCCCGAGGGCTTTCACACTGGAGCGGTGCGCTAGCAGGACGGTAAAAAAAGTCCTGCTAGCCGCATCTTAGGAGCGGTGAAGAAGCGGTGTGTATACCGCTCCTCCATAGCTCCTGCCCATTGAAATCAATGGGCACCGTGGCAATACCGCCAGCAAAGCGCTGCTGCGGCAGCGCTTTGCGGGTGGTATTAACCCTTTTTCGGCCGCTAGCGGGGGTTAAAAAGCGCCCCGCTAGCGGCCGAATACCCCTGCAAATATGACGGTAAAGCGCCGCTAAAAATAGCGGCGCTTTACCGCCGACGCCCCAGTGTGAAAGGGGCCTTACAGGTGTTTAGAATCAGGAAAAAAAAATCAAGGGATCCTACGTAAGATGTACCTGTTTATTTGCCGCCATTTGTCTGGTAAATCTTTGTAAAATTTAGATGAAAAGGATTTTTTACAGACTCACAAAGCAGGGGGCAGGGAGCCACAGTTAAAAAACACTGTCTGATTGAAGAAAATGGACCTCCCCTCACACAGCACACATGAACAGACTTGAGCCTGTCAATCACAGGCTGTGTCCTAAAGCTCTCTCCCCTGTCATCAGAATAGACTCATGGAGATAACAGAGGTACTAGACAGCAGAGAGAAAAGTGACACTTAGTGCTTGGAGAGAGTAAACACTATAGAAATATGTGCTTTTTTTAGATTTCATGCCTGAGGTTTACAACCAAATTAATCTTTATTTTTTTTAAAGGACTGATTTGTTTTTTGTTTTTTTTGACAGACATGTCCTCTAGCGAGGGGGAACACATAATATTTTCTCCTCTTCCCTAGAGAGAAAGTCCTGCTTCTCCTCCTCACAGAGATAAAACAACACAGGGGCGGGCTACAGAGTAAATGATCACTGTGATAGCCAATCAGAGGCTATCACAGTGATCATGTGATTAGGATCCAGTTCCCCAGGGTTCCAATCGTTAGTAGAGACATATATCGGTCAGACAGCCCCGTCTCTGTCCTGGGAGTGTGCGACACAACAATATGAATGGTAATAAAGTGTAACACTAAAAAAACTATTTATTTATTTTTTGAATAGAGTAGGGTAAGGGTTAGAACCCTGAAAGAGGAAGTAAACACTCTGCAAGGCAAAGGCGCCATGCGCATGCGCCATAGACATCGGTGCCTTTCTTTTGCAAATATCTCCTAAACCGTGTAGGTTTAGGAGATATTTGTTGCACCTACAGGTAAGCCTTAATCTAGGCTTACCTGTAGGTTAAAGTGGTCCGTAAGGGTTTACAACCACTTTAAGATTTTATTGCTGAATGGGTCTTCCAACAACTGGAAGAAGTCAGGGAGAAGATGCAGGAACCAGCGAGGGACCTCACAGGCGTTGAAACATTAAAGAAAAGGTAAGTATCACTGAGTTCAGTACTATTTTAAATAACAGGAGGTGAAGAAGGAGCACCGCTGTCTGGTCAATTTTTTTCCACCAGAAAAAAGTTCAATGTTCCCTGCCAGCCCCATTTATCCCTCTTCTGCTACATTCGGTAACTGCTTCACTTTGCAGCTCTAACATGGAAAAAAGAGCTGCAGTGCCTTGTAAAAGTATTCATACCCCTTGGAATTTCACAACCAAATGTTACAACCAAAAACGTAAATGTATTTTATTGGGATATTATGTGATAGACCAACGCAAAGTGGCACATAATTGTGAAGTGGAAGTGAAATGATAATTGGTTTACAAATAAATATCTGAAAAGTGTGGTGTACATTTGTATTCAATACTTTGAACTACCTTTCGCTGCAAGTCTTTTTGGGAATGTCTCTACCAGCTTTGCACATCTAGAGCAGTGTTTCTCAACTCCAGTCCTCAAGGCACACCAACAGGTCATGTTTTCAGGATTTCCGTCGGATGAAACAGATGTGGTAATTACTAAGGCAGTGAAACTGATCAAATCACCTGTGAGAAAATAATGGAAAGCCTGAAAAATAGGATTTTTATAACAGCTTACCTGTAAAATCCTTTTCTTGGAGTACATCACGGGACACAGAGCGACATAGTCATTACTAATGGGTTATATAGATACCTTCAGGTGCTGGCACTGGCAACTTCCAAAACCGGAAGTACCCTCCCCTATATAAGCCCCTCCCATCCGGGAGCACCTCAGTTTTGTAGCAAAGCAATAAGTGTCCCTAAAGAGGGGTGGGAGCTCTGTGTCCCGTGATGTACTCCAAGAAAAGGATTTTACAGGTAAGCTGTTATAAAAATCCTATTTTCTTTCTCGTACATCACGGGACACAGAGCGACATAGTCATTACTAATGGGATGTCCTAAAGCAATGCCCAACGAGGGGAGGGATACACCATACATAAGCTGAGCGCTATCAGACATGAGGATCTATTGCGGCCTGCAACACACTGCGCCCAAAGGCGACATCCTCCTGACTTCTAACGTCCACCTGGTAGAACCTAGTAAACGTGTGTACTGAAGACCATGTTGCGGCCTTACAGATTTGAGCCAGGGAGGCCTGGTGATGCGCTGCCCATGAAGTTCCAACTGCTCTCGTGGAGTGCGCTCTAACTTTGAACGGAGGCGGTCTCCTTCTCAAGCCATAGGCTTGCATAATGACCTGTTGAATCCACTTGGCTAAAGTAGATTTTGACGCTGCCTGACCCTTTCTGGGGCCTTCCGGCAGAATAAACAAAGTATCCGTTCTGCGAATCTGAGCAGTGGCTTTTAGATAAGCTTTAACTGCTCTTACTACATCCAAAGAATGCAATAACTTTTCCTCTACTGAACTAGGTTTGGGGAAAAAAGAAGGAAGAACCACATCTTGGTTCAAATGAAAACCTTGATACCGCCTTAGGAAGAAAGGCTGGATGAGGACGTAACACTACTCTGTCCTTATGGATAACCAGATATGGCTCTTTACAGGACATAGCTGCTAATTCCGACACTCTTTTAGCCGAACAAATGGCTACTAGAAAAAACAATTTCCTGGTGAGAAGAACCAAGGAACTATGCTGTAATGGTTCAAATGGTTGTTTCTGTAGAACCGACAGAACCAGGTTTAGATCCCATGGACATATGGGAATATTAACCGGAGGACTAATACGCATCACTCCTTATCTAAAGGCTTTGACTAGTGAATGCGAAGCCAAGGGCCTTTGAAAAAATATTGACAAGGCCGAAAACTGACCTTTGATAGTACTCAAGGCAAGCTTCCTATCTACAGCCCACTGTAGGAAGTCCAGAATCCTACCTATTACGTACTTATGTGGATGCCATTTCTTGGCCTCACACCACGCGATGTACGCCTTCCAGATTCTATAGTAGATCTGCCTGGATACCGGCTTCCTGGCATTGATCATGGTAGATACCACAGGATTAGAGAGCCCTCTCTTTTTTAGAATGTGGGCTTCAATAGCCAGGCCGTCAAACCTAGGGCTGGTAAGGAAGGGTGGTATATCGGTCCTTGCGAAAGCAGGTCCGGACGACGTGGGAGAGTCCAAGGACTCCCCACTGACATTTTACAATCTCCGCGTACCACGCTCTTCGGGGCCACGCTGGAGCCACCACAATCACTGGTTTCTTTTCTACCCTGATTCTGCGGAGTAATCGAGGTAAACATTGTGGCGGTGTGAATGCATACATCAGCTTGAACTGATCCCAAGGGAACACTAGGGCATCCGAGCCGCAAGCTAGGGGATCCCTTGTCCGAGAGACAAACCTGTCCACCTTTGCGTTGAATCTGGATGCTAGAAGATCTACATCCGATGTTCCCCACCGCTGACATATTGTCCAGAAAACCTCGGGGTGAAGGGACCATTCCTCTGGGCATAATTGCTGGCGACTTAGAAAGTCCGCCTTCCAATTCTCCACTCCTGGAATGAATACTGCCGATATGGCTGGGACATATCTTTCTGCTCATTTCAGGATGTAATTCACTTCCCTCTGGGCTGCACGACTCCTGGTGCCCCCCTGATGATTGATATATGCTACTGCTGTGGCATTGTCTGATTGAATTCTGACAGGGGACCCTTGGAGTTTGGATGTCCATGCTACTAGGGCATACCGGGCTGCTCGTATCTCTAAGAGATTGATGGGCAGGGCCTTTTCTGCATCCGACCATCTGCCCTGGAGAGACCATTGCTCCAGTACTGCTCCCCAGCCTATAAGGCTGGCATCTGTAGTGACCACCTTCCAAGAAATCGGACTGAAGGATTTCCCTTTTTCCAGATTCTGGGGAACCAACCACCAACGGAGGCTCTTGCGAACGGAAGGGGACAAGGACATTGTAAGTCTAGGGCCTGAACTTTTTTCTTCCAGGCTGACAGTATGGCCCCTTGCAAATTCCTTGAATGGAATTGACCATAGGGTACTGCTTCGAATGATGCCACCATTTTTCCCAGCAGCCTCATGCACAGGCGTATGGACGGCTGTCTTTTTTGTACCCACTAAGTGGATCAAATCTTTCAAAGACAACACCTTTCCTCGAGGCAAGAATATTTTTCTCTGGCCTGAATCCAACCTTAGCCCCAAGTATTCCAGACTTTTGACTGGTTTTTAGGGCTGACTTGTCTCGGTTGATAATCCAACCGTGAGATTCCAGATACTTGATTGTCTTGTGAACGACCACTTCTAGTTTTTTCACTGAGTAGTCTATCAGCAACAAGTCATCTAGATATGCCATTATCATTACACCTTGTGTTCTTAGATTGGCCAATAAAGGGCCAGAATTTTTGTAAACACTCGTGGTGCTGTGGCCAAACCGAAGGGTAAGGCTCTGAACTGAAAATGGCGCCCTTCTACTGCAAAGCGTAGAAATTTTTGGTGGACTGGAAAGATGGGAATGTGCAAATAAGCATCTTTGATGTCGATCGCGGCTAACCAATCCTCCCCTTGTAGGGCAGTGGCCACCGATCGGATCGACTCCATCGGAAAGTCCTGATATACAGGAATTTGTATAGCCCTTTTAGAATTAATATGGGCCTCCCGTCCGCGTTTGCTTCGGGACTGTAAAGAGGTTTGAGTAAAACCCGTACCCTCATTCTTCCAGGGGAACCTCCATAATTACTCCTTGGAGCAATAGTTGTTCTAGTGCCAACAGGAGGGACTCTCTCTTCCGGGGATCCCTTGGCACGTTTGACCTCAAAAATGGGAAGGAGGAGAGTCTTTTAACTCCAAACTGTATCCCAAACATACTGCGGAGAGCACCTATCTGTTTTGATTGTGTCCCGCCAGGTCTCTTGCGAACAACTGGAGTCCTCCCCCCACCCGACTGAGTGGGGGCAACCCTTCAATGAATTTAACTTTGGGGGAGGTTTTGTACCTCCCCTGACCCAGGGTTTCTCATTACCCTGCTATTGTCCCTGTTTTTTACCCCCGGGAATTGACCGAGGAGGCCGTCGGAACTGTTACACAGCCGATGCCCCAGGGACTGGAGAAGCAGGCCTCTTAAAGAGGGACCTCTAACTCTGTTTTTAACCGGCAAGAGCGTATTTTTACCGCTGGAAATTTTCTGGATATATTTGTCCAGGTTTTCCCTGAATAAGCGTTCACCATGAAATGGGACGCTAACCAGCCATTCTTTACAGGGAGCTTCAGCAGACCAGTTTTTGAGCCATAGAAGCCTACGCATATGTACTATAGACAGCGTAAGGCGGGAGGCCTGATGGACTGAATCCTTTATGGCGTCAACCGCAAAGCCTAAGGCTCTAGGTAGATCAGCTAGGGCAAGGCCTGCTGATCTGTCAAGTCCCTCAAGACCTGTTTCAACTGATCCTTCACTGCTTAGCAGACCTCACTGCTGGTTGTGTCACCAAGCTTGCTGTAGAAAGAAGCAGACTTTCATAAGGACTCCAATCTTTTATCTATTGGGTTCTTGAACATTTGGACATTATCCACTGGACATGTCAGTGATTTATACATACAAGAGATGGCTGCGTCCACTGTAGGGACCTTCCATTTTTTGATGAACTTATCCTCCATGGGATAGACCACCGGAAATCTCTTGGGGGAATAAATATTTTCTCAGGACGTTCCCAATCCTGGTAAATGAGCCCTTTCAGTAAAGGGTGAAGTGGAAAAGAACAGACAGTCTGGGGGCTTCTAGCGACCCCAACGAGGATACAGTAGTGGTTGATGGTTCCGCAAGGTGCATTTTTAAATGCTGATCGGACCATGTTAGTCAGAGACTGAACCCATAATCTTTCAGCTTGAGATGCTGAGAAAAGGTTCCCCCACTGTTGATTCCTCTATAACAGAATCAACCTCATCCTGATCCCCTTCAGGCAGGTCGATCCCTGTATGGGACTGTTGCTCTGCTAACAGGCACTCTGAAGGAGGAGACGGAGATCGGGCGTGCTTTCCCTGACAGGGAGGCAGCGATCAATGTTGACAATCTCTCTCTAATCCTCCCAGAGCTGAGGAAAAAACCTCCTCTGTTACATACACAGGAGCAGGTGAACTGAGGACAGCCACAGTACCAAGTACCCCTGCGGGGTCTCTACGGTCACTTACCTCTGAACTTCAGGGGAGACTGGTGCAGCAGAAGCATGCCCAAGAACCTCAGAGCCCGATGAGACCCCCTTCGCTTCCTGGAAGATTCAGTTCCGGAGCTTCTGGACGGCACATTCCTAAGCCTAAAGCTGAGGTATTCCAGCCGTAATACACCACTTTTACTGAGAATAGTCTAGCACAATTGCTGCTATATCACAGTTGGTGTCTACTAAAGTGCCTTTCTAGGGGATGCCTGCATCAACCGCCTCTGTGTGCCTTTATACTGTTGCTAGCTCTGTCTGTGCACTTCAATAGCCAGCTATAATGTGCTTTAAAACACGCTGGACGCCCGCACATGCGCAGTAGCGCCGCGGCGCACACCTGAGCGTCATCCACCCGCTCCGCCCCTTTTTCCAGATCGCCTCTATATATAGAGGCGCGTGCACGCGCACGCGCGCGGGCACGTGCGCCTTCGGCGCCTTTTTTGAAAACAATAAGGAGCTAGATGGGAGCCAGGGTCCCTTTGCCACAGGACCCGGGGATGGATGAGCGCAGCAACAGGGCAGAGGAGACAGCTTCCCAGCAGAGAACATACCAACTGCCTGGATTTGATTCTGGAAGAAAAAAATCCACATTACAAGAAAGAGAACCATAGCGGCCTCTAGTGTCTAACACAGGTACCGCGGTCTTACATTTTTTTTTTTTTTTTTTTCTTGCCTACTATTAAATTTTTTACATTTTCTCAGTAGTAACAGGCATACACAGAATATTAGCGGGAATACCTTAGGTAACAGGCAGAAAGACAAAATAGGCTTGGGGGTCCCTCAATAGAACCAAGTTCCCGAGGGCCCCCACTTACCTTTTCCTCGCCGCAGGACTCTGTTTGGTCCACAGAAGCCCAAACTTCACCTATCACGGCAGGCATTGTAATCAAACCTTCAGGGACCAGGTTCCCAAGGATTCCACTCCCCTGGACCTGTATAGCACCCTGCACAGAAAACATCTTGGTCGTGGGTATGACCAGAGCTCTGGATCCCAGGGTCCAGCCCTCCTAAGAGAGGCATTACAGGCAAAACCTTGCTCTTCTCTTGCAAGGCCCGGGTACCGACCGTTTAGCTATGAAGCTTTTTTGGTCGGATCCGGAATAGCTTACTGAGGCCCAAAAGAACCTGTACGCAAGCTCAGTGAAAAACACATGTTACTTCTTGGCCAACACCTTAGACACTGGCAAAAAACTGAGGTGCTCCCGGATGGGAGGGGCTTATATAGGGGAGGGTACTTCCGGTTTTGGAAGTTGCCAGTGCCAGCACCTGAAGGTATCTATATAACCCATTAGTAATGACTATGTCGCTCTGTGTCCCGTGATGTACGAGAAAGAAACATGACCTGTTGGAGCGCCTTGAGGACTGGAGTTGAGAAACACTGATCTAGAGAGTGACATTTTTGCCCATTATTCTTTGCAAAATAGCTCAAGCTCTGTCAGATTGGATGGAGAGCGTCTGTTAACAGTAATTATCAAGTCTTGCCACAGATTCTCAATTGGATTTAGATCTGGACTGGGCCATTCTAACACATGAATACCCTTTGATCTAAACCATTCCATTGTAGCTCTGGCTGTTTGTTTAGGGTCGTTGTCCTGCTGGAAGGTTAACCTCCACCCCAGTCTCAAGTCATTTGCAGACTCTAACAGGTTTTCTTCTAAGATTGCCCTGTATTTGGCTCCATCCATCTTCCCATCAACTCTGACCAGCTTCCCTGTCCCTGCTGAAGAAAATTAGCCCCACAACAGTGGGGATGGTGTGTTCAGGTTGATGTGTAGTGTTAGTTTTCCGCCACACATAGCGTTTTGCTTTTAGGCCAAAAAGTTATATTTTGGTCTCATCTGACCAGAGCACCTTCTTCCACATGTTTGCGGTGTCCTCCACATGGCTTCTTGCCAACTGCAAACAAGACTTCTTATGGTTTTCTTTCAGCAATGGCTTTCTTTTTGCCACTTTTCCATAAAGGGCAGATTTGTGGAGTACACGACTAAAGCCCTGTACACGCGATCGGTTTTACCGATGAAAACCGTCCGATGGATTTTTTTCATCGGACAAACCGATCGTGTATGGGACCCATCGGTCTTTTTTCCATCGGTTTTAAAAAATAGAACATGTTTTACATTTTTCCGATGGATCCAAAACCGATAGCAAATTCCGATCGTCTATGGGCAAGTCCATCGGATAAAAAAACCCACGCATGCTCAGAATCAAGTCGACGCATGCTCAGAAGCATTAAACTTAATTTTTCTCGGCTCATCGGAGTGTTTTAAGTCACCGCGTTTGGAACGGTCGGTTTTTTGACTGATGGTGTGTGGGCAAGACTGATGGAAAACAGTTTCATCGGATATCCGATGGACAAATCCATCAGACTAGAATCCATAGGAAATCCGATCGTGTGTACAGGGCTTAATAGTTGTCCTGTGGACAGATTCTCCCACCTGAGCTGTGGATCTCTGCAGCTACTGCAGAGTTAACATGGGCCTCCTGGTTGCTTCTCTGATTAATGCTCTCCTTGCCTGGCCTTTCAGTGTAGGTAAACGACCATGTCTTGGTAGGTTTGCAGTTGTGCCATATTCTTTCAATTTTCGAATGATGGATTGAACAGTGCTTCGCGAGATGTTCAAAGCTTGGGATATTTTTTTATAACCCTGCTTTAAACTTCTCCACAACTTTATCCCTGACCTGTCTGGTGTTTTCCTTGGCCTTCATGATGCTGTTTGTTCACTAAGGTTTTCTAACAAACCTCTGAGGGTTTCACAGAACAGCTGTATTTATACTGAAATTACACACAGGTGGACTCTATTTACTAATTAGATGACTTCTGAAGGCAATTCGTTCCACAAAATTTTAGTTAGGGGTATCAAAGTAAAGGGGGCTGAATACAAATGCACGCTACCCTTTTACAGATATTTGTAAAAAATTTGAAAAACCATTTATCATCTTCCTCCCACTTCACAATTATGTATGTGCCACTTTGTGTTGGTCTATCACATAAAATCCAAATAAAATACATTTAGGTTTTTGGTTGGAACATTACAAAATGTGGGAAATTTGAAAAAAAAAAAGTATGAATACTTTTTCAAGGCACTGTATGTAGGCTGCCATTGCTCTCCTCTAGAAAATGCTAGCTGCAGAGCTATAATGCTGAAACAACATCTTTCATGTTTTCTGAATTGCCAAGCAAGAACAAGTATGCGGATCAGAAGTTCTGTTTTCACCAGCTGCATATTGGTTTTGTGTCTGTGATTCAAAGCCCTTTGTGGCGCCAACTGCGATCTCAGACATATACATACACACAAAATAATATAGAAATATCAAAGGTTAAAGAAAAAATTATTACATCAACTTGCCTCCATGGATTTTAAAGTTTTCCACTGGGACAGAGCTGGCAACATTGCCAATATGAGAAAGCATATCCTCAGGAATACCAGTTGGGGGGCAGGTCATGCTTTTTGGTTCCCCCTCTAAAGTAAAAAAGCCTGTAAAATAAAAAAAAAGGTTACTGTTGTAACATTCATAAACAGTCAGCTTTCCAGAAACACCAAAAAGATTTTAGCTTACCTGGCCAAGGAGAGTCCAACCAATGCTTGATGTTAAGGATTTTCTTGTCTTTGGACTGTGTATATGCCTCCTCACAGATCTTGTCATACTTGGCAATCTCCTCCTGCATTAAGAGGAAAAAACTATAAACAAAAACAGAAACAGAAGCGGATATATATGTTTAAGACCCCCATTTTGCCATTTTCCCAGCTTTTATAGAAATGTATACAGTAAATAACCTAAAATTGTACAAAGGTAAGTAGTAAACTGCCAGAGATGAAAAAAACTGTTTAGGTTAACAATAAAAAAAAAAAAAATTATGTACATTTCAGAGTTATACAAAAGTTTTTTTTCCCGGGGAAGAAATAATGGACTAACAACTCAGTTGTTCTATTGCAATGCAAGTAAATTAGGTCTTGAAAGTTTATGCAAACAATTTCTATAGGTTCCCCAACTATTGTTGATTACTTAGCAGCTCTCTATATAAAATCAGTGTTAAAAAAAAACTCTTACTACACCCTAAACAACATAAATGAAGCTCTGTCCCTATGCAAAACTATAATTATATATATATATATATATAGTGTATGACACCAAAAAAATTACATATGTAAACACATACAACATAGTGAACTTTTAGTGGATCTTCTGCTTAACACCAATTTTCACAATCAATAAAAGTAATAATAATAATAAATTAAATCAAAAGTCATATATTGTGCAGTCTTCATAAAGTGCTGTGCTAGTCTTGTGCTCCGTGCCTGAACAGTGAATCCTGCAGCTCTCAGTGACACTCTATATACCTTAGCTCCTCTTACTAGATCTGAGGCCGCTCATACTCCATCTTGGAACATTCCCATGCTCTATTAGGCTAGGTTCACACTGCTGCGAATTCAAAATCGCGCGATTTTACCGCGATTTTGCAGGTGCGTTTTTGCCGTGATTTTGACGCGATTCGCGGGCGCAATTTCAGGGAAAACCAGTCTATAGAGCTGAATTCGCACAGCACACGGATCAAACTCACACAGGACCCTTTTTTCCCGCAGCTTAGATTCGCACCGCACTGATGTGAACGGCACTAATGGAAACAATGTTATTTTAATGACTTGCGAATTTGAGAAATCGCAACGGCTCAAATTCGCAGTAAAATTCGCAGCAGTGTGAACCTAGCCTTACAGTCGGTGAGATGCATTCCCATTGTGAATTGGCGCAATACCTCTGTTAGATGCAAAATGCTAACAATACTAAAACCATTATTTTCATACATTTTAAGATGCGTATAAAAAATGCATTAATCAATAAATAGCACCATTTTGTTATACTCAAATGGCCCTTATATACAATACCACTAGGTGGACACCTATTTTCTTCCCCCCTAGTGGTAACTGTTGGCAACCCCCAACTTTTACACTCAAATGGGCAGACGTTAGGGATATATTATACGAGGTGGAAATTACAGTGCCTTGAAAAAGTATTCATACCCCTTGAAATTTTCCACATTTTGTCAAGTTACAACATAAAATGTAAAGTGTATTTTATTGTGATTTTATGTAATAGACCAACACAAAGTGGCACATAATTGTGAAGTGGAAGAAAAAATTTTAAAACATTTTTTTACAAATAAATATCTGAAAAAAGTGGTCTGCTGTTGTATTCAGCTCCTTTACTCTGTTACCCCTAACTAAAATCTAGTGGAAGAAATTGCCTTCAGAAGTCACCTAATTAGTAAATAGAGTCCACCTGTGTGTAATTTAATCTCAGTATAAATACAGGTGCTCTGTGAAGCCCTCAGAGGTTTGTTAGAGAACCTTAGTGAACAAACAGCATCATGAAGGCCAAGGAACACATCAGACAGGTCAGGGATAAAGTTGGGGAGAAGTTGAAAGCAGAGTTACGTTATAAAATAATATCCCAAGCTTTGAACATCTCACGGAGCACTGTTTAATCCAACACCAGAAAATGGAAAGAGTATGGTACAACTGCAAACCTATCAAGACATGACCATCCATTTAAACTGACAGGCTGAGCAAGGAGAGCATTAATCAGAGAAGCAGCCAAGAGGCCCATGATAACTTTGGAGGAGCTGCAGAGATCCACAGCTCAGGTGGGAGAATCACTCCACAAATCTGGCCTTTATGGAAGAGCAGCAAGGAGAAAGCCATTTTTGAAAGAAAGCCATTAGAAGACCCATTTTCAGTTTGCTAGAAGCCATATGGGGGGGCACAACAAATATGTGGAAGAAGGTGCTCTGGTCTGATGAGACCAAAACATTTTGGCCTAAAAGCAAAACGCTATGTGTGGCGGAAAATGAACACTTCACATCATCCTGAACACACCACCGTGAAACAAGATGGTGGCAGCATCATGTTGATGGGATGCTTTTCTTCAGCAGGGACAGGGAAGCTGGTCAGAGTTGATAGGAAGATGGATGGAGTCAAATACAGGGCAATCTTAGAGGAAAACCTGTTATGCCGCGTACACACGACCATTTTTCTCGTCTGGAAAAATGAAATTTTTTCTCTTTGACGAGAAAAACGACCGTGTGTGGGCTTTTGGTCATTTTTCCCAACGAGAAAAACGGAATTAATCACGACGAGAAAAATTAGAACATGCTCAAATTTTTCTCGTCGTGATTCACTGCATTTTTTTCTGTGGCAGTTTTCCCATAGGAAAACACTGCCGGAGAGCCTACACACGGTCGTTTTTCTCGACCAAGAGAAAAAATTACGGGAAAAACGGCCGTGTGTAGGGAAACAAGCCGTTCCTCGTTTTTCCCGTCGATTTTCTCGACGGTGTTTTCACCGTCGAGAAAATCGATCATGTGTACGCGGCATCAGAGTCTGCAAAAAACTTGAGACTGGGGTGGAGGTTCACCTTCCAGCAGGACAACGACCCCAAACATACAGCCAGAGCTACAATGGAATGGTTTTGATCAAAGAATATTCATGTGTTAGAAGTCCAGACCTAAATCCAATTGAGAATCTGTGGCAAGACTTGAAAATTGCTGTTCACAGAGGCTCTCCATCCAATCTGACAGAGCTTGAGCTATTTTGCAAAGAAGAATGGGCAAAAATGTCACTCTCTAGATGTGCAAAGCTGGTAGAGACATACCCAAAAAGACTTGCTGCTGTAATTGCAGCAAAAGGTGGTTTTACAAATTATTGACTTAGGGGGCTAAATACAAATGCACGCCACACTTTTCAGATATTTATTTGTAAATTATTTTGAAAACCATTTATAATTTTCCTTCCACTTCACAATTATGTGCCACTTTGTGTTGGTCCATCTACAATTCCCCAAAATACATTTAAGTTTTTGGTTGTAACATGACAAAATGTGGAAAATTTCAAGGGGTATGATTACTTTTTCAAGGCATTGTACATTATATTATTAACACATTCCCCCCGGCCTATAGCAGATTGACAGCAGGATGAGCCTTTCGTCCTTCTGAGTAGGCGTCATATGACGTCCTCCCAGAAGGTGCCACGCAGCAGCAGTGGACACAGCCGCTGCCAGTATCATGTGATCACAGCAGATCACATGACAGTTGTAAACAATGGATGTATTCTTTTCATACCATCCATTACATACAATTGTGTTGCTAGCTGTGATTGGTCACAGTGATCACATGGTACAGACAGGGCCAATCACAGCCCATCTGTACCATGTGATTAGCTTTGGTCAATCACTGCTAATTCCAACAAAAGACACTGAATGAATCAGTTTCATTCAGTAAAAATGGTTGCTTATATAAGCAATAATAATGTGTAAAAAATAAATAAAAAATCTAATCATATCCCCAGAGTAATACAGTATTACTATGGTAACACTGTATTGCTCTGGTCAGAATGTCTTAAAAAAATCATAAAAAAAAAAAAAAAAAAAAAGAAAACAAAAATGTAAAAAAATTTAATAAAAAAAAAATTTGAAAAAAAAAGGTTTTATTTTTTTTATACATACTGTCAGCAGTCAGTGTCCCGGTTATAGGATAATGCTGTACTGCACTGGTGACAGTATGTAAAAAAAAAATACAATTTGCCATGTCTCTTACTAAATACCTTGGACTGTCTACTTTCCTAAAAGGGGTCATTTGGGGTCATTTGGGTGTATTTGCACTGTCCTGGCACTTTGGGCCTCAAGAAATGAGATAGGGTGTCAGTACATTAGGACTAATCAGTTTTCAGATATATATGGACTATAAAACTTTCCTACAGACTAAATAATAAACACTGATTTGGGTTATTTTCACCAAGGAAATGTAGCAGAATACATTTTGGTGGAATATCACAAGCTGGTTCAGACTCATAAAGCCGAATTGTTATAGGGTCAATACCCTCTGGTGAGTGGAAAATCACAAGCAGGGGGGCACTGTGCACATGTGAAGTCGCTGCAAAAAGGAAGTAGGAGAGCTGCAAGATTAACTGTTCAGGCACAGAGTACAAGACAGCACGAATAGCACAGCACTTTATGAAGACTGCACAATATATAACTTTTGATTTTTATTATTATTATCCTTATTATTACTACTTTTATTGATTGTGGAAATTGCTATTAAGCGGAAGGAGAAGATCTATTAAAAGTTCACTACGTTGTACGTGTTTACATATGTAATTTTTTGGTGCCATATACTACATATATTATATTTTTACATAGGGATAACGCTTTCATTTATGTTGATTCAGATTTGGACAATATTGTACTGCAGGAAGTAGTATATTGCTCTCAAAATAGTGAGAAAAAGGCAACAAAAGAAGACAGACAGACCACAATGACCCTTAAAAGCGTAGGTCTTTCCTTTAGAGAAATTGCAAAGAAAGTCAAGGTGACAGCGAGTACAGTGGGACTACTGTGTGGACTACTGAAGACTGGAAAAAGTTCTTATGGACTAATAAATCAAAATGTGAGATCTTTGGTTCTATATGCAGGGTTTTTGCATGCCACTGAGTAGGTAAAAGGATGGATCCTCGCTGTGTTATAGCAACAGTCAAACATGGAAGAGGAAGCGTGATGGTCTGGGGCTCTTTTGCTAGATCCAGAGTCTGCAATTTGCACAGAGTGAGTGGCACCCTGAACCAAAAGGACTACCACAGCATTTTGCAGCACCATGCAATTAGGGTTGCCACCTCATCCCTTTAAACCCGAACACATGTACATTACACAGGTTCTGAGGCTAATTAAATGCAGATACGACACCAAGTGAGTTTAATTACCACCTTAATCATCCACAGAACCTGTGTAATTCATATGTGTTCGGGTTTAAAGGGATGAGGTGGCAACTCTACATGCAATACCCTCTGGAATACTCCTAGTTGGTCAGACGTTCATCCTACAGAAAGTTAATAGCCCAAAACAAACCTTCAGGCGGTGTCAGAACTACCTTAGAAAAAAAGATCAAGATGGAAGGCTTAAAAGCAAAGAATGGCCAGCACAGTCCCCAGACTTAAACCCCATTGAGATGGTTTGGGATTAACTAGACAGAAGGGTGAAAGTAAAGCAACCTACAAGCGCAACACATTTGCAGGAACTTCTGGAACAGCGTTAAGAACTTTCAAAACAATGATTGATTTCCATTGTAAAAAGAATGCCTCAAGTGTGTTTGGCTGTTATATCTGCAAAAGGTGGCTACTTTGATGAGTCAAAACTTTAGATTACTTTTTGGGATTGAAAGGTGTAGTCCATTGCGCTACCAAATGAATCAATAATTAAAATAAATAGAGTATGATGAAAACTGCCGCTAGACCTAAAAGTGCACAAAAAATGGTTATAGTAAAAAGTGATTGGCGCAACTTTCTAAATCGCAGTATTCAAAATAAATAGCCAAATGTGATGATAATAAAAATTAAAAGTCCACAACTTCCAATGTGTAAAAAGCAGTTCTTCTAAAGCAGTGGTTATCAACTCCTGTCCTCAGGGCCCACTAACAGGCCAGGTTTGCAAGATAACTGAAATGCATCACAGGTGATATAATTTGCTGCTCAGGGATTGCAGTATTCTAGTCTGCATCTCACCAAGGTAATACTTAAAATCTGGCCTGTTAGTGGGTCCTAAGGACAGGAGTTGAGAACCACTGTTCTAAAGGATGTGCAAAACAATTCTTGTAAACCATGTGAAAAAAACAATTCTTCTGTGTTCAATCTTCATGACTATCACAATAGCTCAATGCTCCCAGAACTCTTACCTCAGTATGCAGTATAATCAGCCTTAACGATCTCCTCAAATGGGGACAGATGTATAGCTCCAGATCTCCAAAACCGTTGCTGGTCTTTAAGGCTCCATGTACACTGAAGCTGATAAACTGCAGTTTATTGGCGTTTTGGCATTTTTTTAAAAAGCCCATTAACTGCACTCTATGTTAGCCTATGTGTTCATGTACACATAGCGTTTTTTAGCGTTAATGAGCAGTGGAGTTAATGGGCTTTTTTCTGAACGCAAGAAATTTGCGTTCAAAGTGCCGTTTTTCGGCGGGAAAAAATGCAAAACGCTGAAAAACGCTAATAAACACTCAAAAACGCTGGTTGTCAGCGTTTTTTTTGCATTTTTTGATCCATTGAAACAAACAAAAAAAAAGCTAACAGACGCTACACTGAAAAACGCTAATAAACGCTGATAAAAGCTATATTTTAAAGCAGCTTTTTCTGCCAGAAATCTGTCGTTCAAAACCACAGTTTTTGAGCTTCTGTGTACATGGAGCCTTAATGTGCCATTGAAAGAATTTTGTTATATTAGTTAGGATTTGTTGTGTGTGCTGATGCCTGATAAGTGTCAAAAAATACCTGTTGATCCCGCCAGTAAGGTTAAAGTGGTTGTACACCCTGTACAACCACTTTTCCCTACAGGTAAGCCTATAATAAGGCTTACCTGTAGGTACTGGAAATATTTCCTAAACCTCTACGGCTATATATGCTGGCATAATCGGCACATGCACACTGAAGAAAGGGCACGATCCGTACTGTTTCTATAATGCTTATGCTGTGATCATGGCTCCCGGGCACATGCGCGGGAGTGACGTCACACGACTCCGGCCAATAGCAGAGCCGGAGTCCACGTACCCGGAAGGAAGAAAGGATTGAAGATGGATGCGATTAGAGAGAGGGGACAGCAATGACATTGCGGGCTTCTTCTGCAGGTAGGTGGCACATAATGGGCTAGTATGTGATGCATACTAGCCCATTATGCTTTTACTTTGCAGGGAACAAAGAGGAAGTAAAACCCATCAGGGCTTACTTTGTCTTTAAGAGCTAACAAATTCCAGTGTTCTCTGCAACTGCTATTATTTTTATCATTTAGCATTATTCTAATTTCTCTCTGTGGACCACAAAACACCTCCCTCCTATGATACAGATGTGGAGAGGGGAAAGAGTTTGATAATACAATCCTAGAGAGCTCCTCTAAAGATAAAATAGGGTGAGTGAGCATTGTCACTCTAAGACGGGAGGTGTGTTAACATCAGGATCACCAGGCAAAAATAAAAGGGGGAAAAAAGCCTGGAAAATGAATGCAGCTACTATATTAAAGGCCTGTTAAGCTGCAATATATTAAACATTTCTTCTTTGTTTTAGATACACTTTAAAGGAACTTGAGTGAGAATGACCTCTGAAAATACTGGTACCCTGAATGTCATGCTCATCCAGGGGTTCAATGTGTCTCTGACTTAAAACAAGCATGCAGATTACAAGTTTTGGCTTCACTCTAACTTTTCTGTCTCAAGGTAATGATGCCCTAGATCACAGGTGTCAAACACAAGGCCCACGGGCCGAATCTGGCCCCTCCAGGCCATTTCATGTGGCCCTTGCACCTCTCTTGCAGCTGCAGGAGAGCTCCAGTCCTCCTCTGGTCCTCCTCCAGACCCCTACTTTCTGCTTTCAAGCAATGCACCCAGCTTCTTCCCAGCAGCAGCATAAGGAAAGGGGGGTGCACAGTGATGTAAGGGAGAGTGGGGGACTCAACTTCTGATGGTGTGTTGGCTCTTGACATCTAAATGTAAGGGGAGGGGCTGCGCTGGACATCTAATCTTACAGCTACAACCGGCCCTTTTGAGAACAATCATAATGCTGATGCGGCCCACGATGAAATTGAGTTCGACACCCCTGTAGACATTATTAAATTGAAAAAAAAACAAAAGATGCCAAGAAAGCATACCAGTACAGTGATACCTCGGTTCACAAACTTAATTTGTGAAATGACCCTGGTCGGGAACCGAATTGGTTGCAAACCGAGGCAAATTTTCCCATAGGGTTCAATGTAAATCAGGTTAATCCGTTCTGAACTTTTTTTTTTGTTTATATATAAAATTAAGAAATGTACAAAAAAAGGATTTTAAACATATATTACATATGGTCTTTTACATTAAGCTGACCTCTTTCATGTGTACATCTAAAAAGAAGAAAAAAAAAAAACGAAAGCTTCTCTTTAATCCTTGTTTGAAACAATCCCAAACCCCATTTTAAATTACTAATCTAGGGGCCAAAAAACAGCACCGTGCATCCAGGAAAAGATCATCCGAGGGCAGAATAAAGTTGTAGAATTCATATAAACTGTTTTTCCATGATTCCCAATCAAGTGAGCCCACCCTCATGGTAGTCGGGGCAGAAACCCCTATTTGAGTGGACAGATTCTTCTAAGACTCTCATCTTGCACTGCTCTTCTCAATATGAACATGTCAGAGCAGGGAAGATGGCCGCGGCTGGTGTTCATGAACCGAAGTGAAGCAAAGTTTGCGCACCGAAGCAAAATTTTGTGAACTCATCTATTCGTGAACTGAGTTGTTTGTGAACAGAAGCATTCATGAACCAAGGTATCACTGTATATGTAAAACTTGTATCAGTCTCTGATCTTCAAATTAAATTGGAAAAAAGACGGACAGTGGAAAGAGGCAAAAAGGAAAACAGGAGAGATACAAAATAATATTCAGTCCATCTAATTTACCAGTTAAAGTGGTTCTAAAGTCAAAAGTGTTTTCACCTTATTGCATTGTATGCATTTAGGTAAAAAAAACAAAAAACTTACACTAGCTGTTCCTCACCCACCCACCCACTCCAAACACTTACCTCTATGGATCCAGTGCTGTTCCCGGCCTCTTCCTGCTCTCACAGGCTACACTGAGAGCAGTGGGAAACATTGGCTACTGCTGCTGTCAGTCAAACCCTGAGGTAGAGTGAGGGCCAGGCCAAGCCAAGCTGTGTGCGTCTATGGATGCACACAGCATGTCTCAGGAGCACTCCCGCATGTGTGCCCCCATAGCACACCGCTTGCTATGGGGGCACATACAGGAGATGAGGAGTGGACAGTCCGGGCAGGGTACTCCAAAAGAGGAGATAACAGACCGCTCTATGAAATACAATTGCACAGAGCAGATAAGAATAGACTCTCTTATTTTAATTTAAAAAAAAAATTACTTTAAACTGCTTTAAACAATTCCATATTTTATATACCGTATATACTCGAGTATAAGCCGAGTTTTTCAGCACATTTTTTTGTGCTGAAAATGCCCCCCTCGGCTTATACTAGAGTCACCTTTTCGCGCCTGATCTCCCGAAATTTGAGAACCCGGTAGGTACCGGCCGGCCATAGGTCCCCTGGATCCCAAACTTGGCGCACATGTAGCCCCACTCTTCCTATACAAGTGTGCAAAGTTTTTTGTCCAGGGGACCTACAGCTGGGGAGCACCGATTTTTCAAACCCGGCACCCCTTCCATAGACTCCCATGTTAAACGGTAATTTCTCTGGTGACTTTGAGGACCTAGTACCGACCGGCCATAGGTCCCCTGTATCTCCTCTACAAGTGCGCAAAGTTTTATGTCTGAAGGACCTAAGGTCGGGGAGCACCGAATTTTCAAAGCCGGGCACCCCTTCCATAGACTCCCATGTTAAACGTCAGTCTAGTCATGGACACAGTGAGGCATGGGCACAGTGAGGCATGCAGATAGACACAGTGAGGCAAAGTGAGGCACAGTGAGGCATGCAGATGGACACCCTAGGCTTATACTCGAGTCAATACGTTTTCCCAGTTTTTTGTGGTAAAATTAGGTGCCTCGGCTTATATTCGGATCGGCTTATACTCGAGTATATACGGTATTTGGAATGTAAAAGGGCAAAGCTGATCTAACTAAACAATTACCTTTACCTCCAGGTAAACAAATCATATTGATAGGGGTACGCAGACATAAGAAAGAAAAGGCAACACAGCAAAAGAACGGACATCATTTGCAGTATTCTGGAAATACATTTTCTTTACTGTCTTTTTATTCATCAATGCAGTAATGTTGATAGTGTATTGTTGCACTGTACCTCAAACTCTTGCAGGGAAACAATGCCCTCAGAGATCAGCTTGTCCGCGCACTTCTTCAACACCGGGACCTGTTTATGGATCTGTTTGTACATCAAGGGCTGGGTGAACATGGGTTCGTCCATTTCATTATGTCCACTGCGACGGTAGCAGACCTATACAAATATAAAGACAGTTGTCAAGAACTTTATTATAACAAAAACATTTTATTAACTTGTGCAGCTAGGTAACATTATCTATTTTTATTAAACCATCACTTATTTATGCCATGCCCTCCACATAATAAACATGGACAAACACCAGGTGCCTAACAGAATTGCTGTAAAACTATGGGCAAAGAGTCCCAGGGGTAAATATAGATATCACACTATGCCATGCATTTGGCTCCACCTTTTGTCATGACCAAAGCCATAACAAATCCTTTCAAAGATACTGGATTTGCTAAATTCTCTATTCTCTTATGAAATGAAGACATAAAAAAATCAGTGGCAAAAGAGACAGTATTCTCAGAGAGGAGATCTGATCAATGAAGGCTTCAAGAAGTATAGGATACTTAAAGTGTAAGTAAACCCCCCTATCGTTTTCAGTCAAGGAAGCTGCCATCTTTGGTTCTGTTTAGTCTAAACCTGCAATGATGCTGCACATGTGATCAGTTTAGACACCAGCCATTGGATGGTTTGACAGTTTGGTTGGGGGAACAACCAATGGGAGTGTTACATTTCCAGCACGTGCCGTGTTTTATGGATGGGTTTACTTCCGCTTTAAGCTGATGTCAGGGGGTTGATTTACCAAAAGTGGAGAGTGCAAAATCTGGTGCAGCTGTGCATGGTAGCCAATCAGCTTCTAACTTCAGCTTATTCAATTAAGCTTACAGATCCTGGAAGCTGATTGGTTGCAGAGTTGTACCAGATTTTGCACTCTCCAGTTTTAGTAAATCAACCCCCAAGTGTCTTCAGGGATCAAATAATGAATTTTCAACACAGTTATAAAATGAAAGTGGAAGGAGGGATATATAGCATCTATGTAGCTGGTTGTAAAAAAAACAAAAAAAAACAACATCTGACTTCTACTTTTCCACTAAAATGCATCAGCTGGTATCAAACTAGTATTTATAAGGAAAACCCATAAGGACAATGGGGTTGATTTTTATAAAATTGGAGTGTAAAACCTAGTTCAGCTGTGCATTGTAGCCAATCAGCTTCTAACTTCAGCTTGTTCAATTAAGCTTTGACAATAAGCCCACGTTCACATTGGGCCAATTTGAAGTGCGATTTGACATGGCAAATCGGAGCCTATTGCTGGTAATGGCACTCTCCGGATCAGTGCGGCGCCACACCGATTCCCAAAAGTAGTTTCTGCACTACTTTTGGCGACTTCGGGGGGCGATTTCAATAGACATCTGTGCATGAACCCGCACAGATGTCTATCAAGTCACCCCCAGAGTCGGTATGAAATACCGGTTTAAAATTGTGCGAGTTTAGCTGAACTTGCACAATTTCAAACCCGCCCTCAGTGTGAATGTGGGCTAAAACCTAGAAGCTGATTGGTTTTTATGCAGAACTGCACCAGATTTTGCACTCTCCAGTTTTAGTAAATCCACCTCAATAATACTCCTTATGGCACTTTACTTTGGGAACTGAAATCAATTACACATACCAGGTCTATCACAACATCCTTATGAAAGGTGTTTCTCCATTCTGCGGCCACACTGCACACATACATTACTGCTCCTGGATCATCTGCATTTACATGGAATATGGGGGCATTAACCACACGAGCCACATCTGTGGGGTATGGGGAAGAGCGAGCCATGCGAGGGTCTGTGGTAAATCCAATCTGTAAAAAAATAAAACACTAGTGTATCTAGTCACAATTCTGAAACATATACCGGTAGTTAAAAAAAAAAAGCACACTAGAAAATTTCCGCTTTCCTTATGCACACTTTAAACTTTAAGAAATAAAGGTTAACTGCTAATTTATCACCTGATTGTTGACAACAACATGAATGGTTCCATTGGTGGTATAAGACGGAAGATCACTGAGATGGAAGGTCTCATAAACAACACCTTGTCCAGCAAAGGCTGCATCACCGTGAACTAAAATGGACATCACCTAAATCATTAACAAAGTAATTGTTATTATACCTTCACAATTTATACTGAATTTGGTGCCCCAGTTTGAACAACCTTTTTTACCTTTTTTCCTTCATTATCGCCTCTATAAAACTGTTCTGCTTTGGTCTTTCCCTGAACTACGGGATCTACTGCTTCTAGATGAGAAGGGTTTGCAACCAAAGATAGAGTTAGCTTCTTGTTGGTGGCCCGATTAATACGTTCATGGTACATCCCTAAGTGGTACTTTACATCTCCGGATCCCTGAAATCATTAAAAACAAATATCAGCATTAATCTCATGTGATGGGGTCGTAATTTTTTTTATTTTTTTCCTTTTATGAATAAATAAAACCTTCTATATTTGATTCACAAAAGACCAAGCAGGTTATGAAAGCTCAGGGTTTCATCAAGGGCCTAATGATATCGCACCACAGCATATAGGGAGTTCAGTCATGTAAATTTACACTAAAGTATGGCTATATGGGGGCAAAAAAAAAAAACACACACACACACACCTTGCGTTTGTTACAAGAAATATAGTACAGCCCTGGCCAAAAGATTTGAGAATGACAAATATTACTTTTTAGAAAGTCTGCTGCCTCAGTTTTTATGATGGCAATTTGCATATACTCCAGAATGGTATGAAGAGTGGTCAAATGAATTGCAATTAATTGCAAAGTCCCCATTTGCCATGAAAATGAACTTAAAGTGGAGGTCCACCCTGAAAAAATCTTTACACTAAAAATCCTAAAAAAATAAAAATAAAAAATCAATAGAAAAAAAAAATGTATACCTACCCTAAATGCCTGTTGCTATGCGGAAGTCCCTTAATCTGCCTCTAATGTTCCTCTTCTCCTTCCGCGGTGGGTCTCCTTCCGCTTCCTCTTCTTGTGAATGGGCCGTGCTGTCTTCTGGGAACTGTGTGTATCCCAGGAGGCAAGCCGCCCATTCACAAAGCGCCGTGCGAGTGGCGCATGCGCAGTAGGAAACGCCTGTTTCCCCTACTCAGGATGGAGGAGCCGGGACCTGCCAGCAGCGATCGATCGCCGTGGCAGGACCGACATCGCGGGCGAGTAGGACAGGCAAGTGTCCTTATTAAAAGTCAGCAGCTACACTGTTAGTAGCTGCTGACTTTTTTTTTTTTTCCTGCACCTCCGATTTAATCCAAAACAAAACTGCATTTTAATCAATTTCAGGCCTGCCACAAAAAGGACCAGCTGACATCATGTAAGTTATTCTTTTGTTAAACACAGATGTCAGTGTTGACGAGGACAAGACTGGAAATCACTCTGTAATGCTGATTGAGTTAGAATAACAGACTGGAAGCTTTAAAAAGGAGGGTGGTTCTGGAAAT
This sequence comes from Rana muscosa, assembly GCA_029206835.1. Classification (NCBI taxonomy): domain Eukaryota; kingdom Metazoa; phylum Chordata; class Amphibia; order Anura; family Ranidae; genus Rana; species Rana muscosa. Next base: position 25,630,331 of record CM055123.1, on the reverse strand, counting down.
CATTGTTTTTCCTCTGTTAACCATGGTTACCTGCAAGGAAACATGTGCAGTCATCATTTCTTTGCACAAAAAGGGATTCACAGGCAAAGATATTGCTGCTACTAAGATATCATCTAAGTCAATCATTTTTTGGATCATCAAGAACTTCAAGGAGAGAGGTTCAATTGTTGTGAAAAAGGCTTCAGAGCACCCAATAAAGTCCAGCAAGTGCCAGGACTGTCTCCTACAGCTGATTAAGCTGCAGGATCGGCGCACCACTAGTGCAGAGCTTGCTCAGGAATGGCAGCAAGCAGGTTCGAGTGCATCTGCACACAGAGCGAGGCAAAGACTTTTGGAGGATGGCATGGTGTCAAGAAGGGCAGCAAAGAAGCCACTTCTGTCCAGGAAAAACATCAGTATGTGGGGTTGCTTCTCAGTCAAGGGAGTGGGCTCACTCACAAATTTGTCTAAGAACACTAGTTCTTAGACAACTTCTCCCAACCAACCAAAAACTGTTTGGTGACGAACAATGCCTTTTCCAGTACGATTGAGCACCTTGCCATAAAGCAAATGTGATAACCAAGTGGCTTGGGGAACAAAACACCAACATTTTGGGCCCATGGCCAGGAAACTCCCCAGGCCTTAATCCCATTGAAAACTTGTAGTCAATCAATAGGCAAGTGAACAAAAAAACCCCCCCACAAATTCTGACAAACTCCAAGCATTGATTGTGAAAGAATGCGCTGCCATCAGTCATAATGTGGCCCAGAAGTTGATTGACAGCATGCCAGGGCAAATTGCAGAGGTCTTGAAAAAGAAGGGTCAATACTGCAAATATTGACTGCATAAACTTAATGTAATTGCCAATAAAAGCCTTGGACACTTCAATAAATATGAAATAGAGATATCTCTCACTGTTTTCTGCGCTGAGGGTGAACCATCATTGTGAAGGTGGTTTATGAGCAGGTCTGGTGGGCTTAGAAAGGGAGGGTCTGCTGCAAAAAACAGGCCCTGCAATAGATGGTGAAGGCTTGAGTGGGCAAACCCATCTTATCCATACAGTAGGGGAGACCCACTGAAGAGGAAAGGATGATTATGGATGAATAGTGGGGTAGGAACTCTCTTCCCTCACAATAGCCACCACAATGTGTTTCGTTAAAGTGGTTGACCCACTTTCAGTAATTGACATAATCTGTTTTGTCTCCTCATACAGTGCCCCCGTCTCTGTGTTTCATTAAAAAAATACCTCCTTTACCGTATCTCACAGCAGCTCCCGGCGCTCATGCATCTTACAGAAGCAGCGGGCGGTGCCGAGGTCTCCCCACTGACGCCAGCGGCAGGCGAGGAGGAGAGGAGAGCGGAGACACGGCTCGGTCACGCGATCACCGGGAGCCGCCGTGAGATACGTTGAAGGAGGTATTTTTTTAATGAAACGCATAGACAACGGGGCACTGTATTAGGAGACACAATGGATAGTATATAGATATATTTGTTATTCCTGCAGCAGGAGGGGGATGGGGTGGCACTGTCACTAGGTGACACGCAAAGAGGGGAGGGGGGGACAGAGGAGACAGACAGAAGAGCAGGCTGGGGGTGACAGAGGCACACAGACAACAATGTCAGGGGTTCAGCAGCCATGATTATCGTGGCCTGTTTGCAGAGGGGAGGGTATAGCCAGGCAGGATCAGCCAGGTGTTACAGTGTGCCAAATTATACAGCACATACACTGTGCTGTATAACATGCTTTAAAGGAACAGAATCTGGGGGGGGGGGGGGGTTGGTCTTGCAGCAAAATTGGGAAATTTCTCTGCATTTATAAATCATCCCAATCATTTCTCCAGTGCAGCTTGCCAAGGACTGGAAAACGGTCAAGATAGCGATAGCGGGTTGCATGGAAGGACCTGCCAAGGCAAAGGAGGACTTCATACTCTGCAAAATCAGCTGATAGATTACTTAAAGGAGTTGTAAAGGCAGAAGTTTTTTTTTTTATCTTGGACCCCTTACACACTGAGCCGCCCATAGCGTTGGCGGTAAAACGCCGCTATTTTTACAGCCGACGCTATGGGCGTATTTGCGGAACATTTCGGCCGCTAGCGGGGCGGTTTTACCCCCGCTAGCGGCTGAGAAAGGGTTAAAACCATCTGCAATGCGCTGCTGAAGCGCATTGCCAGCGGTATAGCCACGCTGTCCCATTGATTTCAAAGGGCAGGAGCGGTGGAGGAGCGGTAAACACACCGCTCCAAAGTTGTGGCTAGCAGGACATTTTTTACCGTCCTGCTAGCGCAACGCTCCAGTGTGAAAGCCCTCGGGCTTTATTATTAACGCTATAGCACCTGCAATACGCTCCAGTGTGAAAGGGGTCCCTTCTGTGTGCAGCAGCCTCCCCAGAACCCCCCAATACTTACCTCAGCCCCCTCTCTGTCCAGCGATGTCCACGTGTTCCTCGGCTGTCCGGAACTCTCCCTCCTGATTGGCTGAGACACAGCAGCAGTGCCATTGGCTCCCGTGGCTGTCCCGTGGCAGTTCACAACAGTGACTGCTCAGGTTTTTAGAAAACGTTCTTTATTAGGATACGACTGAGTAAAAAGCTTTGAAGGAGTGAAGACCTTCTCAGGATGAGGCCAGTCACCATATGAAACTATGAAGGCTATAACAGGGAGAGCATAGGAAAAGTTTTTGCAGGCCAATGCATTTTGAGACAGTCTGGTGACCTTTGGCATTGTTAATACAGGCAGCTTTAAGGTAAGGCATGTGCGCACAGCATCAATAAGGACCAAGCTGATGTCCTTTAGCGTAGATATGTCAGCATTCTGAGATAAGTCATTAGAAACTGACAAGGCAGCATCCTCACCTTTCACCACTGAATGGGAAACAGCATCCGCTGTTAGAAGATGATCAGAGACGGACTCTGGAGGAGAGGTAAAGGAAGCCTGCTTGTAGTCCCTGCAGGCCTGAGGAGAGAAAAATGAGTGAGGGTGGGGGCAGTGATCTGCATTGACACTGTTAATACCTTTAGGATAGATGCTGCAGACACCCGCTGGAATGTTAGTCAAACCTGAGTCTGTCAGACTCCAAGCATGTGCAGTAAGCCCAACTTAGACGGAGGCTGCACAAGCTCAGTGGGGCACCTGGGTCAATGTCCATGAAACAACGCCAAATTTAAACCACAAGTAATACTCTATTGCCCACCTGCAACTGAATGTGTAGTGAAACTACAAATTCCATCATGTCTCTGCCTCTAGGAGATATGCCTGTGATTGCCAGGGTCTTGCAATGTCCCATGGGACTTGTAGTTTCAAAACAGCTGGAGGGCCGAGGTTGCCTACCCCTGCCCTAAGGGGACCGGAGAAGCACCTTAAGTTCTCATTTAAAGGGCAACAGCCCTTACTCACCGCAATCATCTTCAAGACCGTGGCTCTCCCTAGCCAGATACACAGAGCGTTAGGGACAAGCCCAATTCACACAGTCTTTGTCTGTCTAGCAGTTTTCTAAGAAATCTCCAGGGACTGGAATTCACCAGACAGGTAGACTTCAGCCCTAGCCCTGTAAAGCATCCTGCAACGAATTCAATTAATTGTACCAACATGCTTAGGTGAACGTGAAACACAGAATCCAGGGTCTGGTGACATTACAGGCTGTCCCTGCATCTTCTTCCTATCCGAGTCTGGGTATGGTCCTTCAGGGCAAAGTCAAGAAGTAACTAACTTGGAAGCTACAAACAGGCGCCCCAGTGGCTCTGACTGAAGATACCCCTTAACAGAACCAAAACATGCCTTGGTAAAAAGTGGAAAAGGCTTTGCTTCTCTTAGAGCACTAACAAAATATTGAGGCATGCTGGGAGCAGGAGGAATTATACTGGGCTGTTTTTACAGATTCGCTTGCCAATGAATCAACTCTACTGATGGTGGCAGTATAACCCATTGGTTTTAGAATAAGATACTGTGTTCTGTATGCACACTCCATTCCATTAAACCATCCTTCTTTGTTGGAGGGACTGAATGCACCCCATTCTTTCTGTGATTAGTAGAACTTACTTAAAAAAAACACTTGGCACTTGAACCAAGTGGTTCAACATTAGAAGTATCCCCCTCACAATTTCTTAATCTGATATGATGCTTAGTTTAGTTTAATGTTATGCACCCAAATTATACTATTCTTTGGAAGTGTGATCACCTCATATGAGACCTCTTAGCATTTAAAACTCATATTAGACAATCTGCCTAGCTTATGCAAGATGTGCATGGCCAGAATATTGGTGTACTACAGTATAACAGCTAAAATATTACTTGATGGATTCCTTCCTTTTTTTTCTGTATTTCTGTTGCCCCCTTTTGATGTGATTTTATGTTGTGGTAATCACTGTACCAAGGAAACTCAGCCCTGCATTACTCACCTTCTCCTACACGCTATTGACGAAGTGCATAAATCAGTGCCCGAAGCAACATTACAGGTAATCCTCACAGAGCTAGTTTTACAAAGTTTGCTTCAATCTGGAGGCACTGCTTCTGGTGTTGCAGAATAAGGCATAGGTCGATTTAAGAGTTGACTGAGGAATTCAAAGTAAATAAGAACTAACAAGCATAGAAATTCCTAGTGTCCATCATCTAATGGACACTAGCAAAAAACTGAGGTCTCACAAAGTGAGATAAAGTAAAGAAACTGGTATCAACATGGTGGGAATTCCAACACGAAGTGCTTTATACATGGAAATTCTAGCTCTCACGCCTGGCATTTATAAAGTAGTTTCTTGATCATTTTACCAGCAGTCTTTCACCATCAGACAAGAAATCATGCCTAAAAGCCAAGTACTGAGATTATACTGAAGTGAAATAAAGAACCAACAAAAATACCTAGAGTAAATGTGCCTTTAATGCCGCATGCATAAGATCGGAAATTCCAATAAAAAATGTCCGATGTGAGCTTTTTGTTGGAAATTCCGACTGTGTGTAGGCTCCATCGGACATTTTCTGTCGGAATTTCCGACCACAAAAATATGAGTTGGTTCTCAAATTTTCCGACAAGAAAAAACACGCATGCTCAGAATCAAGCAGAAGCGCCGAACTGTATATTGAACTTCATTGATCTCGGCTCGTCGTACCCCACCGCGTTCTTGACGTTCGTAATTTCCGACAAGATTTGTGTGACCATGTGTATGCAACACAAGTTTGAGCCAACATTCCGTTGGAAAAAAATCCACGGTTTTGTTGTCGGAATTTCCGATCGTGTGTACGCGGCATTACAGTTTTGTGAAGGTGTATGTTAGATGACTGTCACTTAAAATGCTATATTTTTATTACATGCTGACATTTTAGGTAATAAAACTGAAACATGTTTTCTTCTGATGCCATATGTACATTGATTTATACCTTCTAACATGAAGAAGAGCATTACCTCATCTGAAGCCTCCAGCTTAGGGTCAAACTGGCAAAAGATCTGCGCCAAATCTTTACGGATCACATTTGCTAAGACATTTAATCTTCCTCTGTAAAGTAACACATGACAAATGTGCAATGCATTACAGACAGAACAGATTTATACTCTCCACTACAATCTGTGACATAAACCATAAACAAATTTATTGTAGTCACAAAACATAGGAAAAATGTTCTACTCAAAAAACAGGAGAGACAATCCCAACACATAATCCTTGACTTGAAGAAAAAGGAAAGGCTGTCTAGTAACCAAGCCTAATGTTGCTTGCCCACTGCCTTTAGTAGTGCTGTATACAATTTGCAAAAAAAAAAAGACATATTTTCCCTTGCTGCCATGTGACCACACAGTTCCTGGTCCTGAGTGGCTTGGTGTATTCCTAGAGCAATGACTTCACCCTACCACCACCAATGTTTTTGGCATGGACCCAGTAACCTCCCACCAACTGCAGCAGCCACCCAGGTCCTGAATTTGTGTGGTCATATGACCACTAGGAATAAGATAAAAAGATAAAAACAAAGATTTACACTGCTATGTATTACAAACGATATGCAGCAATTAGTAAAGGCAGTGGGCAGCAAACATTTAAAGCTGGATTTAGTAGATATCCAATCATTTTCTCTCCTACGTGAAATATCACCCTATACTCACTTAAATAGCTTTCTGATGATCCATGAGACACCCCCCCCCCCCGCCACCTCTGTTTTGTTTTGCTCCTATGCCATACTACTGCCCCCCCCCCCCCCCCAAGACCTGAATAACCAAAACGGGAAATGCAAGTATCAGGATTTATTGGGCACCAGAAAGTATCAAAACAAGAATGATATACAACTTTAAATGTCTATTGTAACTCTAAAAACACTGTGCATATTAAAAACAAGGTGTGAATAGGTTCATAGTCATATGTATAAACCACAAAGAAACACATATACAGAGATAATATAATATATGTGAAGACCCCAACACTCCAATATTTTTACTTTTTTTCTGCCTCAGGGGGAAACTCCATGGCGACCTCTGTGTTCCAATAGTCTGAACCCTGTGGGGCTCCCTCTTTGGAAATGTGTTGAGTATAGCAATCTATGGTCTTCTAAGACTATGGCTATTATTTACATATGTTTCCCTTTAGATACTATTTTTACACTCTATGTGTGACATGTATGCTTGAACTGTAGATTTAACCACTGTGATATATCACTCTGATGAAGATTTGTGTCAAGAATTGAAACGCGTTGGGGTGTTAACATGTATATCTCCAAAGATTTTTTTTTTGGATCAAATGATACACTTTATACAGAACCTTGACAAAGTATTTATACCCCTTGAAATTTTCCACATTTTGTCATGTTACAACCAAAAATGTAAATGTTTTTTATTGGGATTTTATGTGATAGACCAACACAAAGTGGCACATAATTGTGAAGTGGAAGGAAAATGATAAATGGTTTTCAAAAACTTTTACAAATAAATATCTGAAAAGTGTGGCATGCATTTGTATTCATCTCCCTTTACTCTGATACCCCCCCAATTAAAATCTAGTGGAACCAATTGGCCTCAGAAGTCATCTAATTAGTAAATCAAAGTACACCTCTATTTATAGTTTAAATACAGCTGTTCTGTGAAGTCCTCAGAGGTTTGTTAGAGAACCTTAGTAAACAAACAGCATCAGACAGGCCAGGGATAACGTTGTGGAGAAGTCTAAAGCAGGGTTAAGTTATAAAAAATATCCCAAGCTTTTAACATCTCATGGAGCACTGTTCAATCTATCATCCGAAAATGGAAAAAGAATGTCACAACTGCAAACCTACCAAGACATGGGCGTCAACCTAAACTGACAGGCCGAGCAAGGAGAGCATTAATCAGAGAAGCAGCCAAGAGGCCCATTGTAACGCTGAAGACGCTGGAGAGATCCACAGCTCAGGTGGGAGAATCTGTCCACAGGACAACTATTAGATTACCTTATGGAAGAGTGGCAAGAAGAAAGCCATTGTTGAAAGAAAGCCATAAGAAGTCCCATTTGCAGATTGCGAGAAGCCATGTGGGGGACACAGCAAACATGGTAAAGAAGATGCTCTGGTCAGATAAGACCAAAATTGAACTTTTTGGCCTAAACGCAAAACATTATGTGTGGTGGAAAACTAAACACTGCACATCACCCTGCACACACCATACCCACTGTGAAACATGGTGGTCGCAGCATCATGTTGTGGGGATGCTTTTTTCAACAGGTACAGGGAAGCTGGTGAAAGTTGATGGGAAGATGGATGGAGTCAAATGCAAGGAAATCTAAAAAGAAAACCTGTTAGAGTCTGCAGAAGACTTGAGACTGGGACCGAGGTTTACCTTCCAGTAAGACAACAACCTTAAAGTGGTTGTAAAGTCAAAAGGTTTTATAGCCTAATGCATTCTATGCAGTAAGATAAAAAACTTGTGTGCAGCAGCCACCTTCAGCCCCCCAATACCTGAGCCCCATCTCCCCATCAATGTCCACTGCTTGGGTGCCCCCCCCCCCATAGCAATCTGCTTGCTATGGGGGCACTCGAACAGGAGGGAAAGGCCAGAAGAGCCGAACAGGGATCAGATATGAGGAAGATCTGGGCTGCCCTGTGCAAAACCACTGCACAGAGCAGGTAAGTATAATATGTTTGTTATTTTTAGAGAGAAAAAAAAGAGACTTTAAACATACAGCCAGAGCTACAATTGAATGGTTTAGATCAAAGCATATTAATTTATTAGAATGGCCCAGTCAAAGACCAGAGCTAAATCCATACGAGAATCTGTTGCAAGACTTAAAAATTGCTGTTCACAGACGTTCTCCATCCAATCTAACAGAGCTTAGGCTATTTTCCAAAGAATGGGCAAAAATGTCACTCTCTAGATGTGCAAAGCTGATAGAGACATACCCAAAAAGACTTGCAGCTGTATTTGCAGGCATGACAAAATGTGGAAAATTTCAAGGAGTATGAATACTTTAAGGCACTGTATGCAGTGTCATTGAAATTCATAAAAACACCAATTGTATGACAAACGCTGCAGGTATATTGTAGATTTATTAGCAAGAAAGAGTAGGAGTAGATCATACAAAAAGAGGCATGAAACCTGTGCCCTGTAATGTACTCCAGAAAGAAAAAAAAAATCAGGTAAGAAGAAAGTCTTACTTTCTTTATCATACATTACATGACACACCGGAAGCATTCAGGAAAGTAGTGACATCCCCATGAAATAAAAACAAAGGTTGGGAACACAGCAAACAAATGTCAGGCCAACATAACAAGGTAACAGAGGTGGTTTAAGAAAATCACAGAGCTGCCTGAGCAACCTTACAATCCAAGCTGGCACCAGAATATGCTAAAGGACAAGGAGCCTTGCATATGATTTCTGATGCTGAAAATCACATGAAGCACTAACTGATCCAATGGAGTGCACTTTTATATGGAGAAGAGAAACCTTGCCCTTGAACTCAGTCTGGAATGACAATCTGCCAAATCCACCAGGAAATGGTGGAGCAAGAAGCAAGATGTCCCCTGAGAGAGCCGTTAGCGGAGAGGTAGACTAACAGCACAATCTGCACAAAATCCAAACCATGAAGCAAAGCATTATTAGGATAGCAAGGAGCAGGGCATAGAGAAGGTAGGATGATGTCCTGGCTAAGGTGGAAGGAAGAAACCAACCTGAGAAGAAAGAAGGGTTTGGACTTCAAAACAACCTTATCTCCTTTCAGCACAAGGGATGTTTGCTTACAAAATAAAAGGATTTACCAGGGCCCAAGTCTGGCCCTTGAAGGATTCAAGGTGTAACTTGTTACAAATGCAACAGCCCCCACAAGCCCCCCTAATCCCCAATCAAGTCCCCATTTTGACAGTGAGCAGGGGATCTTCTCCCCCTGTTCACTCTCACAATCTATAAAAAATGCGGCCAAGTGGGGCTCTGCCCGCATCATACATTTACAGTGTTCTGCAAATCGCAAAAACAAATGCCTGATGCTGAAAAACCTAAGAGGCACTTACCGTACTGATCTAGTAGAATGTGCTTTGACAGAAAAAAAAGATGGAACCTTAGCCTTAACGTACAACTAAAAGCAAAACAATGTTTTCTGAGTTTTGGCTAGAGTGGAGAGGCATCATCACACCCGTCAGGTTGTTCTTGCGGTTTGTGTTCCTCCTTTAATTGTCCTGTTTACCCTTATCATCAAAAGTAAAAGTTGAACAAAAACCCAAATTTTAGATTGTCACAGAACAGGAAAGGAGGGGAAATCTTCCAAAAAAGGACACTCTGGGGACCTTGGTGACAACCAGGGATTTTCTCCACTTTGGATGGATTTCCTCTCACTTCCTGCTTTGGCTATTGGACAGGAAATGAATAAAAGTCTCCCTAATGCAACACAGGTGTCAAAAAAACTAACAGGGGTTATAACCCTCCCTTCCATTAACTAGTTAAGGACCGGAAGGATTTGCCCCCTTAATGACCAGGCCATTTTTTCCTGATACGGCACTGCTCCGCTTTAACTGGCAAATGCACGGTCGTGTAACACTGAACGCACACAAAATTGATGTCCTTTTTTCCCCCACAAAAAATGCTTTCTTTTGGTGGTATTTGATCACCTTTGTGGTTTTTATTTTTTGGGCTATAAACAACAAAAAAAAAATATTTTGAAAAAAAAAAATCAATATTTTTTACCTTTTGCTATAATAAATATCCCTAAAATGTTTTTAAAAAAACAAATTTCTTCATCAGTTTAGGCCAATATGTATTCTTGTACATACTTTTGGTAAAAAAAAATGCAATAAGCTTTTATTGATTGGTTTGCGCAAAAATTATAGCGTTTAAAAAATAGGGGATATATTTATGGCATTTTTTTTATTATTATTTTTTTTATAATAGTAATGGCGGCAATCATTGATTTTTAGCGGGACTGCGACATTGCGGTGGTCAGATTGGACACGTTTAACACTTTTTTTTGGGACCAGTGACATACAGTGGGTACGGAAAGTATTCAGACCACCTTAAATTTTTCGCTCTTTGTTATATTGCAGCCATTTGCTAAAATCATTTAAGTTCATTTTTTTTCCTCATTAATGTACACACAGCACCCCATATTGACAGAAAAACACAGAATTGTTGACATTTTTGCAGATTTATTAAAAAAGAAAAACTGAAATATCACATGGTCCTAAGTATTCAGACCCTTTGCAGTGACACTCATATATTTAACTCAGGTGCTCTCCATTTCTTCTGATCATTCTTGAGATGGTTCTACACCTTCATTTGAGTCCAGCTGTGTTTCATTATACTGATTGGACTTGATTAGGAAAGCCACACACCTGTCTATATAAGATCTTACAGCTCACAGTGCATGTCAGAGCAAATGAGAATCATGAGGTCAAAGGAACTGCCTGAAGAGCTCAGAGACAGAATTGTGGCTAAGCACAGATCTGGCCAAGGTTACAAAAAAAATTTATGCTGCACTTAAGGTTCCTAAGAGCACAGTGGCCTCCATAATCCTTAAATGGAAGACGTTTGGGACAACCAGAACCCTTCCTAGAGCTGGTGAGAGAGGTAAAGAAGAACCTAAAGATCACTGTGGTTGAGCTCCAGAGATGCAGTAGGGAGATGGGAGAAAGTTGTAGAAAGTCAACCATCACTGCAGCCCTCCACCAGTCGGGGCTTTATGGCAGAGTGGCCCGACGGAAGCCTCTCCTCCGTGCAAGACACATAAAAGCACGCATGGAGTTTGCTAAAAAAACACCTGAAGGACTCCAAGATGGTGAGAAATAAGATTCTCTGGTCTGATGAGACCAAGATAGAACTTTTTGGCCTTAATTCTAACCGGTATGTGTGGAGAAAACCAGGCACTGCTCATCACCTGTCCAATACAGTCCCAAAAGTGAAGCATGGTGGTGGCAGCATCATGCTGTGGGGGTGTTTTTCAGCTACAGGGACAGGACGACTGGTTGCAATCGAGGGAAAGATGAATGCGGCCAAGTACAGGGATATCCTGGATGAAAACCTTCTCCAGAGTGCTCAGGACCTCAGACTGAGCTGAAGGTTTACCTTCCAACAAGACAGACAATGACCCTAAAGCACACAGCTAAAATAACGAAGGAGTGGCTTCACAACAACTCTGTGACTGTTCTTGAATGGCCCAGCCAGAGCCCTGACTTAAACCCAATTGAGCATCTCTGGAGAGACCTAAAAATGGCCGTCCACCAACGTTTACCATCCATTCTGACAGAACTGGAGAGGATCTGCAAGGAGGAGGAATGGCAGAGGATCCCCAAATCCAGGTGTGAAAAACTTGTTACATCTTTCCCAAAAAGACTCATTGCTGTATTAGATCAAAAGGGTGCAAATACTAAATACCGAGCAAAGGGTCTGAATACTTAGGACCATGTGATATTTCAGTTTTTCTTTTTTAATAAATCTGCAAAAATGTCAACAATTCTGTGTTTTTATGTCAATATGGGGTGCTGTGTGTACATTGAGGAAAATAAATGAACTTAAATGATTTTAGCAAATGGCTGCAATATAACAAAGAGTGAAAAATTTAAGGGGGTCTGAATACTTTCCGTACCCACTGTATATACAGCGATCAGTGCTATAAAAATACACTGATTACTGTGTAAATGTCACTGGCATGGAAGGGGTTAACACTAGGGGGCGATCAAGGGGTTAAAGTAGATGTAAACCCAATTCATGGAATTTGAGCTGGGCATATATATCTGCAGTGTTTTGTTATCTCTCTTCAAAGAGCTAAATCCCGTAGCTTTCTCCTGACCCGTTCCTCTGTTATCAGCTTGATAACTTCTGACAAAGTCTCTGGCACATCAGATAAAAGCAGCCTGAAATTTGTGTCATGGGAGGTTGCTATAAATAGATCAGCAGGCAGCTGGCCCTGTTACAAAACACCTCTGAGAGTCTCTGCCTATGTGGAGAGGGAGTGTGTCCCCTTCCTCCAATCAGCTGTTTTAGCTATCTTGGCTGTATGCCCAGACATCACACTCCCTGTTATACAGGAAGAGAAAATTTCCTAACACGATCTGAACTTTCTAAACAGTATATAAAGCTGAAGACAGCAGATATGGATGTAAAAATTATATAGGAGAGATTTGTTTCATCCATGTGTATCATCTGAGGCTGTTCACTTCACGGGGTAAATGTGAGGGTTTACATTCACTTTAAGTGTTCCCTAGGGAGGTGTTTCTAACTGTGGGGGGAAGTGTAGTGACTGGAGCAGGAGAGAGATCTCTATTCCTAATCATTCCTCTGACAGTACGGAGATCTGCCTGTTTACATTGACAGATCCCCGTTCTGTCTCTCTCAGGAGCGATCGCGGGTGGCTGGCAGACATCGCGGTCACGCGCATCGGCTCCCGTGTTGTGACGCACGCGCCCCCTAGATTTCTTAAAGCGACTGACGTACAATGATGGCGATTCGCCTAGGAGAGCACAACTGCGGTGGCTGGTCTTTAGGTGGTTAATCAAACTTTTAAAAAAAGTTTTGCCTTTCGTTCTACTTTTTTTTTTTTGTAATCACATTTTTTTTTTTATTTTGCCAATGATCATCAGAAACTCGATTCAAGAAACATGATAGATAAGGAACCCAGGACTTACAGTGCCTTAAAAAAGTATTCGTACCCCTTGAAATTTTCCAAATTTTGTCATGTTACAACCAAAATGGTAAATGTATTTTATCATTGTGATAGACCAAAACAAAGTGGCACATAATTGTGAAGTGGAAGGAAAATTATAAATGATTTCCAATTTAAAAAAAAAAAATATCTGAAACGTGTGGCGTGCATTTGTATTCAGGCCCTCCAAGTCAATATTTGTAGAACCATCTTTTGCTGCATTTACTGCGGCAAGTCTTTTTGGGGATGTCTCTAGCAGCTTTGCACATCTATGGAGTGACATTTTTGCCCATTCATCTTTGTAAAATAGCTCAAGCTCTGTCAGATTGGAAGGAGAGCGTCCGTGTACAGCAATTTTCAAGTCTTGCCACAGATTCTCAATTGGATTTAGGTCTGGACTTTGACTGGGCCATTCTAACACATGAATATGCTTTGATCTAAACCATTACATTGTAGCTCTGGCTGTATGTTTAGGATCATTGTTCTGCTGGAAGGTAAACCTCCACCCCAGTCTCAAGTCTTTTGAGACTAACAGGTTCTCTAAGAATGCCCTGGCATTTGGCTCCATCCATCTTCCCATCAACTCCGACCAGCTTCCCTGTCCCTGCTGAAGAAAAGCATTCTCACAACATGATGCTGCCACCACCATGTTTCACGGTGGGGATGGTGCGTTCAGGGTGATGTGCAGTGTTAGTTTTCCACCACACATCGCTTTTAGGCCAAAAAGTTACATTTTGGTCTCATCTGACCAGAGCACCTTCTTCCACATTTGCGGTGTCCCGCACATGGCTTTTTGCAAACTGCAAACGGGACTTTTTATGGCTTTCTTTCAACAATGGCTTTCTTCTTGCCACTCTTCCATAAAGGCCAGATTTGTGGAGTCCACAACTAATAGTTGTCTTGTGACTGGATTCTCCCACCTGAGCTGTGGATCTCTGCAGCCTCTCCAGAGTTACCATGGGTCTCTTGGCTGCTTCTCTGATTAATGCTCTCCTTGCCCAGCCTGTCAGTTTAGGTGGACAGCCATGTCTTGGAAGGTTTGCAGTTGTGCCATACTCTTTCCATTTTAAGATGTTGGATTGAAAAGATCTCTGTGAGATGTTCAAAGCTTGGGAAATTGTTTTATAACCTAACTCTGCTTTAAACGTCTCCACAACTTTATTCTTGACCTGTCTGGTGTGGCCTTCATGATGCTTTTTGCTAACAAACCTCTGAGGGCTTCACAGAACAGCTGTATTTATACTGAGATTAAATTACACACAGGTGGACTCTATTTACTAATTAGGTGATTTCTCAAGGCAATTGGTTCCACTCGATTAAAGTTAGGGGTATCAGAGTAAAGGGGGCTTAATACAAATGCACGTTACACTTTTCAGATATTTGTAAAAAAAATTGAAAACCATTTATCATTTTCCTTCAACTTTACAATTATGTGTCATTTTGTGTTAATCTATTACATAAAATCCCAATAAAATAAATTAACATTTTTTGTTACAACATGACAAAATGTGGAAAATTTCAAGGGGTATGAATACTTTTTCAAGGCACTGTACACTCAAGAGGTACACAAAATCAATATAGTATGGCAAATAATATACCCTGGGGGTCAAATCTCCCCAACCTTTAGGAACAAATAAATGGTATCATATTTTTGAAAGCTTAGAGATAACAGATTGGCACTAAATGATAAAAAAAAAAAAAAGAATACAAAAAAGGTACGTTTAGTCTCCCTCACCCCACCAAGGAGAGAGGCCTACGACTAACGGGCCAAAAATAAAGTATGGACTTTTCTATCCCATAACTTAACCACTTAAGCCCCAGACCATTTTGTAGCTAAAGGACCAGAGGTGAATTCAGAATTTTGCACTGCGCTGATTTAACTGTAAATTGTGCGGACATGCAATGTTGTACCCAAACGAAATTTGCGTCCTTTTCTTCCCACAAATAGAGCTTTCTTTTAATGGTATTTGATTGCCTCTGCGATTTTTATTTTTTGTGATATAAATGGAAAAAGACCGAAAATTTTGAAAAAAAATATTTTCTAATTTTTGTTTTAAGAAAAATCGAATAAACTCAATTTTAGTCATACATTTAGGCCAAAATGTATTCAGCCACATGTCTTTAGTAAAAAAAATGTCAATAAGCGTATATTTATTGGTTTGCGCAAAAGTTATAGCGTTTACAAACTAGGGTACATTTTCTGGAATTTACACAGCTTTAAATTTATGACTGCCCATCTCATTTCTTGAGGTGCTAAAATGGCAGGGCAGTACAAAACCCCCCCAAATGACCCCATTTTGGAAAGTAGACACCCCAAGGAAATTGCTGAGAGGCATGTTGAGCCCATTGAATATTTTTTTTTTGTCCCAAGTGATTGAATAATGACTAAAAAAAAAATTACAAAAAGTTGTCACTAAATGATATATTGCTCACACATGCCATGGTTATATGTGGAATTGCACCCCAAAATACATTCTGCTGCTTCTCCTGAGTACGGGTATACCACATGTGTGGGACTTTTTAGGAGCCTAGCCACGTACGGGACCCCGGAAACCAAGCACCGCCATCAGGATTTCTAAGGGCGCAAATTTTTGATTTCACTCCTCACTACCTATCACAGTTTTGAAGGCCATAAAATGCCAAAATAGCACAAACCCCCCCAAATGACCCCATTTTAGAAAGTAGACCCCCCAAGGAAATTGCTGAGAGGCCTTTTGAGCCCATTGAATATTTTTTTTTGTCCCAAGTGATTGAATAATGACAAAAAAAAATAAAAAATTACAAAAAGTTGTCACTAAATGATATATTGCTCACACATGCCATGGTTATATGTGGAATTGCACCCCAAAATACATTCTGCTGCTTCTCCTGAGTACGGGGATACCACATGTGTGGGACTTTTTAGGAGCCTAGCCGCGTACGGGACCCCGAAAACCAATCACCGCCTTCAGGATTTCTAGGCACAAATTTTTGATTTGACTCCTCACTACCTATCACAGTTTCGAAGGCCATAAAATGCCAAAATAGCACAAAACCCCCCCAAATGACCCCATTTTGGAAAGTAGACACCCCAAGCTGTTTGCTGAGAGGCATGGTGAGTATTTTACAGCTCTCATTTGTTTTTGAAAATGAAAAAAGAAATTATTTTTATTTTTTTATTTTTTTTTCAATTTTCAAAACTTTGTGACAAAAAGCGAGATCTGCAAAATACTCACAATACCTCTCAGCAAATAGCTTGGGGTGTCTACTTTCCAAAATTAGGTCATTTGGGGGCGTTTTGTGCCATCTGGGCATTCCATGGCCTCCGAAACTGTGATAGGCAGTGAGAAGTGAAATCAAAAATTTACACCCTTAGAAAGCCTGAAGGCGGTGATTGGTTTTTGGGGTCCTGTACGCGGCTAGGCTCCCAAAAAGTCTCACACATGTGGTATCCCCGTACTCAGGAGAAGCAACAGAATGTATTTTGGGGTGTAATTCCACATATGCCCATGGCATGTTTGAGCAATATATCATTTAGTGACAACTTTGTGCAAAAAAAAGTAAATAAATAAAAAATTTTATTTTTTCCGCAACTTGTGTCAACATATAAAATATTCCATGGACTGGACATGCCTCTCAGTATATAGCTTGGGGTGTCTACTTTCCAACATGGGATCATTTGGGGGGGTTTTGAACTGTTCTGGCATTTTATACACAACATTAGGAAGCTTACATCCACTCTTCTAACCACTTGAAGACAAAGCCCTTTTGAAACTTTTTGTTTACATGAAAACATATTTTTTTTTGCAGGAAAATTATGTTTAACCCCCAAACATTATATATATTTTTAAAGCAAAGGCCCTACAGAATAAAATGGTGGGTGTTGCATTTTTTTTTCTACACAGTATTTGCGCAGCGATTTTTCAAACGCATTTTTGGGGGAAAAATACACTTTTTTTAATTTTAATGCACTAAAACACACTATATTGCCCAAATGTTTGATGAAATAAAAAAGATGATCTTAGGCCGAGTACATAGATACCAAACACGACATGCTTTAAAATTTCGCACAAACGCGCATTGGTGACAAACTACATACATTTTTAAAACCCTTTAAAAGCCTTTACAGGTTACCCCGTTAGATTTACAGAGGAGGTCTACTGCTAAAATTACTGCCCTCGATCTGACCTTCGCGGTAAAACCTCACATGCATGGTGCAATTGCTGTTTACATATGACGCCAGACCGACGCTTGCGTTCGCCATTGAACAAGAGCAGGGCAGGACAGGGGTGCTTTTTTTTTTTTTTTTTTTATTATTAATTTTGCTTTTTTTTTTTTTTTTTTTAAATTGTTCCTTCCATATTTATTTTTTTTTATCATTTTTATTGTTATCTCAGGGAATGTAAATATCCCCTATGATAGCAATATGTAGTGACAGGTACTCTTTTTTTGAAAAAACTGGGGTCTAGACCCTAGATCTTTCCTCTGCCCTCAAAGCATCTGACCACACCAAGATCGGTGTGATAAAATGCTTTCCCAATTTCCCAATGGCGCTTTTTATATCCGGGGGGGGGACATTCCCTCCCACTGCTTGTAAAAGCAGTCCAGAGGCTAATTAGCCACTAGGATTGCTTTTACATGAAAGCCGGCCGCTGGCTGAAAAGAATGATACCAAGATGATACCTAAACCCGCAGGCATCAATCTGGTATAACCATTCAAAGTCCAGCAACATACCAGTACGTTGCTGGTCCTTGTTGGACATGTATTGTAATCTTTTTATTTCATGCAGCCAGGTGGCTGAACGAAAAAAGAGATTGATCGGTGGGTATGCCCACCATTAGAATACCGCCCTTCATTCACCCACTTCTAATGATGGGCATACATGCACCATTTATATATGCCGAAGCATGGGGGCATCCTCCCGCAAAAAAGTTATGCCGCACAAACATGGTCGGACTTTTCCACGGGCAAGCCTCCATCGGAATTTCGACCGTATGTACGCGGCATTAGGAGCAAAATCACTCCTCCGCCCCTGCTGCCCCAATGCTTCGGCATATTTGCTTTTTTTTTTTTTTTTTAACTGTGGTGGTGAAATCACCTCCTACAGCACTGGAGTCGCAGGGATCAGGCCTGTCTCTGCGAACGCTGCAGTTATGTGTGTTGTGTTTTGTAAGTGACAGTGATCGATCGATACTGCACTTGGGTGGCCTGGGCTGGACGGAGGGGCAAAACGCAGGTGCTAGCAGGCATCTGGGCTGATCCCGCTAACACTGCGTTTTTGGGAACCCTAAACTGCTGGGGACGCTAGTATAGATCTGATCAGATATTGATCTGTTCAGATACTATACCACTAAGGGAGGTGTATGCTTCACGTGTGGGTGTTAGCGTTACTGGCACTAACCTGACGCTGCCTGGGGTGTGACGCAGACCCTCTCTGACGCTAAAACCTAATTGATATCACCCGCCGGGCGATCAGGGGGTTAAACCTTTATTGGGTTATATACGGCGGGTGCCCTGACACTATAAAAAGCAAACTAACTAACCAGCGTCACCCGTAACACTTATATAATGATTACTGGTGAAAGGGTTAACTAGGGGCAATTAGGGGGTTAAAACCTTTATTAGATAATATATGGGGGTACCTGACGCTATAAAAACCTGCGGCAAACCTTAAAAAAAAAAATACTGGCTACTGATCTGCATCACCGACGCTAAGACAGCGATCAGAAAAATTATCACTTAGCGACAGTGGTGATAGGGGGTGAAAGGGTTACCTGGGGGGCGATCAAGGGGGTTAAACCTTTATTAGATAATTTATGGGGGTACCTGACGCTATAAAAACCTGCGGCGAACCTAAAAAAAAATACTGGCTACCGATCTGCATCACCGACGCTAAGACAGCGATCAGAAAAATGATCGCTTAGCGACAGTGGTGATAGGGGGTGAAAGGGTTACCTGGGGGCAATCAAGGGGGTTAAACCTTTATTAGATAATTTATGGGGGTACCCGACGCTATAAAAATCTGCGGCGAACCTAAAAATAAAATACTGGCTACCGATCTGCATCACCGACGCTAAGACATCGATCAGAAAAATGATCGCTTAGTGACAGTGGTGATAGGGGGTGAAAGGGTTACCTGGGGGGCGATCAAGGGGGTTAAACCTTTATTAGATAATTTATGGGGGTACCTGACCCTATAAAAACCTGCGGCGAACCTAAAAAAAAATACTGGCTACCGATCTGCATCACCGACGCTAAGACAGCGATCAGAAAAATGATCGCTTAGCGACAGTGGTGATAGGGGGTGAAAGGGTTACCTGGGGGGCAATCAAGGGGGTTAAACCTTTATTAGATAATTTATGGGGGTACCCGACGCTATAAAAACCTGCGGCGAACCTAAAAATAAAATACTGGCTACCGATCTGCATCACCGACGCTAAGACATCGATCAGAAAAATGATCGCTTAGCGACAGTGGTGATAGGGGGTGAAAGGGTTACCTGGGGGGCGATCAAGGGGGTTAAACCTTTATTAGATAATTTAATGGGGGTACCCGACGCTATAAAAACCTGCGGCGAACCTAAAAAAAATTACTGGGTACCGATCTGCATCACTGACGCTAAGACAGCGATCAGAAAAATGATCGCTTAGCGACGGCGGTGCTAGGGGGTGAAAGGGTTATCTGGGGGGTGATCAAGGGGTTAAACCTTTATTAGGGGGGGTTAGGGGGCTACACTGGACCTAAAACAAAATGTAGTGACACTTTTACAGTCACAAATGTCACTGATTGCAGTGATCAGTAAATAAATGGTCACTGCAATCAGTGACACTGTGACTGGGGGCCTGGGGGTTGATCTGGGGGGGCCTGGGGGGGCGATTTATGTGCCTATGTGTGCTGGTGTTAGTGTAGTGTTTGTGCACTAACCTTGATGTCTTCTCTTGTACGGCGCTCGGAATATGTGAGCGCCACACAGGAGATGACATCACTTCCTCCTGCTTTCTCTGTCTGTGTGTACATTCCATAGACAGAGGGGGCATTTCTATTCGCCGGGAGCGATTGCGGGGGGTGGCCGGAATCGAACGGCCGTCCCCTCATGTCGGATCGCTCCCCAACTAATTCCGACCGCTCACTGTACAGAAGGGGGGTCCGATTGGACCCCCAACTGTACAAAGGCAATCACGTACACTCTACGTGATTGTGCCTGTCGGTGCCATTGTGCCGACGTATATATACAGTAAACGGTCGTTAAGTGGTTAAAAGACAAACGTATCCTTGTTGGGCAAGGACAAGGATTACCATTTTGAGTCCTTCTCGTGTGAGGATACTTCTATAGGAACAGCTCACAACCTTATATCCTATCCTGGAGGAAGAGAGCAAGAATTATTTAACTCTCATACCTTCATACCTGTAGCAGTCTATATTTGACCAGTTGGAGCAGGTCCAGGGGATTCCAACTATGCCTGCCATATATGTAGAGTAGAATTTACGGTTGGCATTTCTTTTAGTTCTACTTTAACCACTTGCGGATCAGCCACCGCAGTTTTACTGCGGCAGGTTGGCTCGGCTTGGCGAAACAACGTTACCTTACGTTGCTTTGTCTTTTGGCCACTAGGGGGGCGCGCGCCTCTGCGAGTGCCCGGCGGGCGAGATGATGGCTAGGCATCCGCGATTGCTCTTGACAGAGCGAGAACCGTTATCTGTGTGTGTAAACACACAGATCCTGGTTATCTCAGGGGAGAGGACACTGATCATGTGTTCATACAATGTATGGACACCGATCTCTCTCTCTCTTCCCCTAATCAATCCATCCCCCCTACAGTTAGAACACAGACTAGAAAACACAGTTAACCCCTTGATAACCCCTTCCCTGTCCGTGACATTTATACAGTAATCAGTGCATTTTTATAACACTAATCGCTGTATAATTGTCAATGGTCCCAAAAATGTGTCAAAAGTGTTCGATCTGTCCGCCGCAATATTGCAGTCCTAAAAAATAAAAAAAATAAAAATAAAAAAGAAGTCGCAGATCGCCGCCATTACTAGTAAAAAAAAAAATAAATTATAATAAAAATGCCATAAATCTATCCCCTATATTGCAGAGGCTATAACTTTTGCGCAAACCAATCAATACTCACTTATTGTGATTTTTCTTACCAAAAATATGTACAAGAATACATATCGGCCTAAACTGAGGAAATTTTTTTTATTTATTTTTTAAATTTGGGATTTTATATCAAAAAGTAAAAAAGAGTGTTTTTTTCAAAATTGTCGCTCTCCTTTTGTTTATAGCGTAAAAAATAAAACCCCAGAGGTGATCAAATACCACCAAAAGAAGGCTCTATTTGTAGGAAAAATAGGATTTTTATAACAGCTTACCTGTAAAATCCTTTTCTTGGAGTACATCACGGGACACAGAGCGACATAGTCATTACTATGTGGGTTATATACTGTAGATACCTTCAGGTGCTGGCACTGGCAACTTCCAAAACCGGAAGTACCCTCCCCTATATAAGCCCCTCCCATCTGGGAGTACCTCCGTTTTGTAGCAAAGCAATAAGTGTCCCCAAAAGAGGGGTGGGAGCTCTGTGTCCCGTGATGTACTCCAAGAAAAGGATTTTACAGGTAAGCTGTTATAAAAATCCTATTTTCTTTCTCGTACATCACGGGACACAGAGCGACATAGTCATTACTATGTGGGACGTCCCAAAGCAATGCCCAATGAGGGGGGGGATACACCATACATAAGCTGAGCGCTATCAGACATGAGGATCTTTTGCGGCCTGCAACACACTGCGCCCAAAGGCGACATCCTCCTGACTTCTAACGTCCACCTGGTAGAACCTAGTAAACGTGTGTACTGAAGACCATGTTGCGGCCTTACAGACCTGAGCCAGGGAGGCCTGGTGATGCACTGCCCATGAAGTTCCAACTGCTCTCGTGGAGTGCGCCCTAACTTTGAACGGAGGCGGTCTCCTTCTCAAGCCATAGGCTTGCATTATGACCTGTCGAATCCACTTGGCTAAAGTAGATTTTGACGCTGCCTGACCCTTTCTGGGGCCTTCCGGCAGAATAAACAAAGTATCCGTTCTGCGAATCTGAGCAGTGGCCTTTAGATAAGCTTTAACTGCTCTTACTACATCCAAAGAATGCAATAACTTTTCCTCTACCGAACTAGGTTTGGGGAAAAAAGAAGGAAGAACCACATCTTGGTTCAAATGAAACCTCGATACCACCTTAGGAAGAAAGGCTGGATGAGGACGTAACACTACTCTGTCCTTATGGATAACCAGATATGGCTCTTTACAGGACATAGCTGCTAATTCCGACACTCTTTTAGCCGAACAAATGGCTACTAGAAAAATCAATTTCCTGGTTAGAAGAACCAAGGAAATATGCTGTAATGGTTCAAATGGTTGTTTCTGTAGAACCGACAGAACCAGGTTTAGATCCCATGGACATATGGGAATATTAACCGGAGGATTAATACGCATCACTCCTTGTATAAAGGCTTTGACTAGTGAATGCGAAGCCAAGGGCCTTTGAAAAAATATTGACAAGGCCGAAATCTGACCCTTGATAGTACTCAAGGCAAGCTTCCTATCTACAGCCCACTGTAGGAAGTCCAGAATCCTACCTATTACGTACTTACGTGGATGCCATTTCTTGGCCTCACACCACGCGATGTACGCCTTCCAGATTCTATAGTAGATCTGCCTGGATACCGGCTTCCTGGCATTGATCATGGTAGATACCACAGGATTAGAGAGCCCTCTCTTTTTTAGAATGTGGGCTTCAATAGCCAGGCCGTCAAACCTAGGGCTGGTAAGGAAGGGTGGTATATCGGTCCTTGCGAAAGCAGGTCCGGACGATGTGGGAGAGTCCAAGGACTCCCCACTGACATTTTTACAATCTCCGCGTACCATGCTCTTCGGGGCCACGCTGGAGCCACCAGAATCACTGGTTTCTTTTCTACCCTGATTCTGCGGAGTAATCGAGGTAACAATTGTGGCGGTGGGAACGCATATATCAGCTTGAACTGATCCCAAGGGAACACTAGGGCATCCGAGCCGCAAGCTAGGGGATCCCTTGTCCGAGAGACAAACCTGTCCACCTTTGCGTTGAATCTGGATGCTAGCAGATCTACATCCGGTGTTCCCAACCGCTGACATATTGTCTGGAAAACCTCGAGGTGAAGGGACCATTCCCCTGGGCATAATTGTTGGCGACTTAGAAAGTCCGCCTTCCAAATTCTCCACTCCTGGAATGAATACCGCGGATATGGCTGGGACATATCTTTCTGCCCATTTCAGGATGTAATTTACTTCCCTCTGGGTTGCACGACTCCTGGTGCCACCCTGATGATTGATATATGCCACTGCTGTGGCATTGTCTGATTGAATTCTGACAGGGGACCCTTGGAGTTTGGATGTCCATGCTACTAGGGCATACCGGGCTGCTCGTATCTCTAAGAGATTGATGGGCAGGGCCTTTTCTGCATCCGACCATCTGCCCTGGAGAGACCATTGCTCCAGTACTGCTCCCCAGCCTATAAGGCTGGCATCTGTAGTGACCACCTTCCAAGAAATCGGACTGAAGGATTTCCCCTTTTCCCAGATTCTGGAGAACCAACCACCAACGGAGGCTCTTGCGAACGGAAGGGGACAAGGACATTGGTAAGTCTAGGGCCTGAACTTTTTTGTTCCAGGCTGACAGTATGGCCCTTTGCAAATTCCTTGAATGGAATTGACCATAGGGTACTGCTTCGAATGATGCCACCATTTTTCCCAGCAGCCTCATGCACAGGCGTATGGACGGCTGTCTTTTTGTACCCACTAGGTGGATCAAATCTCTCAAAGACAACACCTTTTCTCGAGGCAAGAATATTTTCCTCTGGCCTGAATCCAGCCTTAGCCCCAAGTATTCCAGACTTTTGACTGGTTTTAGGGCTGACTTGTCTCGGTTGATAATCCAACCGTGAGATTCCAGATACTTGATTGTCTTGTGAACGACCACTTCTAGTTTTTTCACTGAGTGGTCTATCAGCAACAAGTCGTCTAGATATGCCATTATCGTTACACCTTGTGTTCTTAGATTGGCCAATAATGGGGCCAGAATTTTTGTGAACACTCGTGGTGCTGTGGCCAGACCGAAGGGTAAGGCTCTGAACTGAAAATGGCGTCCTTCTACTGCAAAGCGTAGAAATTTTTGGTGGACTGGAAAGATGGGAATGTGCAAATAAGCATCTTTGATATCGATCGAAGCTAACCATTCCTCCCCTTGTAGGGCAGTGGCCACCGATCGGATCGACTCCATCCGGAAAGTCCTGATATGTAGGAATTTGTTTAGCCCTTTTAGATTTAATATGGGCCTCACGTCCCCGTTTGGCTTCGGGACTGTAAAGAGGTTTGAGTAAAACCCGAACCCCCATTCTTCCAGGGGAACCTCCATAATTACTCCTTGGAGCAATAGTTGTTCTAGTGCCAACAGGAGGGACTCTCTCTTCCGGGGATCCCTTGGCACGTTTGACCTCATAAAATGGGAAGGAGGAGAGTCTTTTAACTCCAATCTGTAACCCAGACTTACTGCGGAGAGCACCCATCTGTCTCTGATCGTGTCCCGCCAGGTCTCTGCGAACAACTGTAGTCTTCCCCCCACCCGATTGAGTGGGGGCAACCCTTCATGAATTTGACTTTGGGGAAGGTTTTGTACCTCTCCTGACCCAGGGTTTCTTATTACCCTGCGATTGTCCCTGATTTTTACCCCCGGGATTTGACCGAGGAGGCCGTCGGAACTGTTTCACAGCCGATGCCCCAGGGACTGGAGAAGCAGGCCTCTTAAAAGAGGGACCTCTAACTCTGTTTTTAACCGGTAAGAGTGTACTCTTACCGCTGGAAATTTTCTGGATATATTTGTCCAGGTCTTCCCTGAATAAGCGTTCACCATGAAATGGGAAGCTAACCAGCAATTTTTTACAGGGAGCTTCAGCAGACCAGTTTTTGAGCCATAGAAGCCTGCGCATATGTACTACAGACAGCGTAAGGCGGGAGGCCTGATGGATTGAATCCTTTATGGCGTCAACCGCAAAGCATAAGGCTCTAGGTAGATCAGCTAGGGCAAGGGCCTGCTGATCTGGCAAGTCCCTTAAGACCTGTTTCAACTGATCCTTCACTGCTTGGCAGACCCCAATAGCTGCCACTGCTGGTTGTGTCACCAAACTTGCTGTAGAAAAAGCAGATTTTAATAAGGACTCCAATTTTTTATCTATTGGGTCCTTGAACATTTGGACATTATCCACTGGACATGTCAGTGATTTATTCACACAAGAGATGGCTGCGTCCACTGTAGGGACCCTCCATTTTTTGATGAACTTATCCTCCATGGGATAGACCACCGGAAATCTCTTGGGGGGAGTAAATATTTTATCAGGATGTTCCCAATCCTGGTAAATGAGCCTTTCCAGTAAAGGGTGAAGTGGAAAGGAACAGACAGTCTGGGGAGCTTTTAGCGACCCCAACGAGGAGACAGTAGTGGTTGATGGTTCCGCAAGGTGCATTTTAAATGCTGATCGGACCATGTTAGTCAGAGACTGAACCCATAATCTTTCAGCTTGAGATGCTGAGAAAGGTTCCTCCACTGTTGATTCCTCTATAACAGAATCAACCTCATCCTGATCCCCTTCAGGCAGGTCGATCCCTGTATGGGACTGTTGCTCCGCTAACAGGTACTCTGAAGGAGAAGACGGAGATCGGGCGTGCTTTCCCTGTGACAGGGAGGCAGCGATCAATGTTGACAATCTCTCTTCTAATCCTCCCAGAGCTGAGGAAAAAACCTCCTCTGTTACATACACAGGAGCAGGTGAACTGAGGACAGCCACAGTACCAGGTACTCCTGCGGGGTCTCTACGGTCACTAACCTCTGAATTTTCAGGGGAGACTGGCATGCCCAAGATCCTCAGAGCCCGATGGAGACCCCCTTCGCTTCCTGGAAGATTTAGTTCCGGAGCTTCTGGACGGCATATTCCTAAGCCCAAAGCTGAGGTATTCCAGCCGTAATACACCACTTTTACTGATAATAGTCTAGCACAATTTGCTGCTATATAACAGTTGGTGTCTACTAAAGTGCCTTTCTAGGGGATGCCTGCATTAACCGCCTCTGTGTGCCTTATTTACTGTTGCTAGCTCTGTCTGTGCACTTCAATAGCCAGCTGTGATTGTGCCTTTAAACACGCTGGACGCCCGCACATGCGCAGTAGCGCCGCGGCGCACACCGAGCGTCATCCACCAGCTCCGCCCCTTTTTCCAGATCGCCTCTATATATAGAGTCGCGTGCACACGCGCGGGCACGTGCGCCTTCGGCGCTCTTTTTAAAAAAAATAAGGAGCTAGATGAGAGCCAGGGTCCCTGCCGCAGGGCCCGGGGATGGATGAGCGCAGCAACAGGGCAGAGGAGACAGCTTCCCAGCAGAGAACTTACCAACTGCCTGGATTTGACTTTGGAAGAAAAAAATCCACATTACAAGAAAAGAACCATAGCGGCCTCTAGTGTTTAACACAGGTACCGCGGTCTTACCATTTTTTTTTTTCTTGTCTACTATTAAAATTTTTTACATTTTCTTAGTAGTAACAGGCATGCACCGATATTAGCGGGAATACCTTAGGTAACAGGCAGAAAGACAAATTAGGCTTGGGGGTCCCCCAATAGAACCAAGTTCCTGAGGGCCCCCACTTACCTTTTCCTCGCCGCAGGACTCTGTTTGGTCCACAGAAGCCCAAACTTCACCTATCACGGCAGGCATTGTAATTAAACCTTCAGGGACCGGGTTCCCAAGGATTTCACTCCCCTGGACCTGTATAGCACCCTGCACAGAAAACATCTTGGTCGTGGGTATGACCAGAGCTCTGGATCCCAGGGTCCAGCCCTCCTAAGAGAGGCATTACAGGCAAAACCTTGCTCTTCTCTTGCAAGGCCCGGGTACCGACCGTTTAGCTATGAAGCTTTTTTGGTCGGATCCGGAATAGCTTACTGAGGCCCAAAAGAACCTGTACGCAAGCTCAGTGAAAAACACATGTTACTTCTTGGCCAACACCTTAGACACTGGCAAAAAACTGAGGTACTCCCAGATGGGAGGGGCTTATATAGGGGAGGGTACTTCCGGTTTTGGAAGTTGCCAGTGCCAGCACCTGAAGGTATCTATATAACCCACATAGTAATGACTATGTCGCTCTGTGTCCCGTGATGTACGAGAAAGAAAAAGAGACTTCAATTCTGTTTGGGTACATCATCGTACGACCGCGCAGTGACAGCGACGGAGTGTCGTATCGCAAAAAATGGCTTGGTCATTGAGCAGCCAAATCTTCTGGGGCTGAAGTGGTTAAAGGGTAAACCCATGTTTAGGGTGTACTATGTAACATGTTCCAGCACTCCTTCCGTCCCTTTACCCCCTGATCACTCCTCCTGTGACAGCAAGCTGTGGTTCCTCTCCCCTGCAGCCACTGTCACATTTATGGATGCACTGGACTCCGCCCACACAGCTGCATCATTCAATTACAGGGATCTGTGAATGAATACACTACAATTCTTGTCTACCACCCCAGCTGACGACTTGTAGTTCTCAATAGACTATTAGTGCACTGATCAGAGCACTTGTAGTCCATTGACACTTTCTTCAGCTTTCTAACTGAAAGCCCATATGGGTGTATGGGCAGCAAGCTGTAGCACATATCTGCAGGAGCCTGACATTACATGTGATCCACTGATCACAGATGCAATGCTTTGCAGTCTCCTGTGGTAAAGAATTAAAAATGCTCATTTTTTTCCTTTAATAATTGATCCATAAAGCTGCACTTTGCCTCTAATCTGATAGACTCCAGTGATGCCAAAGCGATCTAGAAATGGTGGGGAGAGAGGCAGGTCAACCCCTATGGGGCCCCTGGGAATGACAAAGAGGGAGTCTCTCAATCTAAAAGAAGACATAAAAGAGAGATAAACTCGAACAGCTCATACCACATCCAAACAAGGGTGGGGAATCCCCTTGGGATGTACTGGAGAAAGAAGGATGGAAGTACA
Source organism: Rana muscosa (assembly GCA_029206835.1). Lineage (NCBI taxonomy): Eukaryota > Metazoa > Chordata > Amphibia > Anura > Ranidae > Rana > Rana muscosa. The sequence goes on along the minus strand of CM055123.1, from coordinate 25,602,250 downwards.
ATGATCTGGTTAACATGGAAAGAAGACGTCACTTCAGAGAGAAAGTAGGCCTTAGACCAAGATAAGCTTGGCTCTTTGAAGCACAAGAAAATGTTTTTCTTACAAGACATGGTTGCCAACTAAGATTTGTCTCACAGGAGGTAATGGCAGTGAGACAGGGAGAAAGACCACCTTGTGAGGGAGGAAAGTCAGAAGAATAGCTCTGATGGGTTCAAAGGACAGTTTCTGAAGTACCGACAGAACCAGATTGAGGTTACACAAAGTCACAGGTGGACGTTAGGACAAACTCGTGACAAAGGCTTTTACCAAAGAATGAGTGGCAAGCGGGTCTTTCAGAAAGGATCGCTGGAGCCGAGATTTCATCCTTGATAGTGCTCAGAGCCAACCATTGATCCAGACCAGGCTAGAGAAAAGTTAGGATGCGTCACCAATGAGTATTTCCTGGGACGGAATTTGCATACAGTTACATATTTTTTACCCCCCTGAAATACATACACTGCTCAAAAAAACACCTTTGAATCAGAACTCCTGGGATATTGATCTGGTCAGTTAAGTAGCAGAGGGTGTTGTTAATCAGATTCAGCTGCTTTGCTGTTAATTGAAATTAACAACAGGTGCACTAGATGGGCAACAATGGGATGACCTCCAAAACAGGAATGTTTTTTCAGGTGGCGGTGTCTGCCATTTTTTTTCCCTACTCATTTTTTTTGACGGTTTTTAACTAGTTTTGCATTTGGCTAGGGTCAGTGTCACTACTGGCAACACAAGGCGATACTTGGACCCTATAAAGGTTGCACAGGCAGTCCAACTCCTCCAGGGTGGCACATCAATACATGTCATTGCCAGAAGGTTTGCCATGTCTCCCAGCACAGTCTCAAGAGCATGGAGAAGATTCCAGGAAACAGGCAGTTACTCTAGGAGAGCTGGACAGAGCCGTAGAAGTCCTTAACCCATCAGCAGGACCAGTATCTGCTCCTTTGTGCAAGGAGGAACAGGATGAGCACTGCCAGAGCCCTACAAAATTACCTCCAGCAGGCCACTGGTGTGAATGTCTCTGACCAAACAATCAGAAACAGACTTCATGGGGGTGGCCTGAGAGCCCGACGTCCTCTAGTGTGCTCTGTGCTCACTGCTGGACACTGTGGAGCTCGATTGGCATTTTCCATTGAACACCAGAATTGGCAGGTCTGCCACTGGTGCCCCATGCTTTTCACAGATGAGAGCAGGTTCACCCTGAGCATATGTTACAGACGTGAAAGGGTCTGGAGAAGCCACGGAGAACTTTATGCTGCCTGTAACATCGTTCAGCATGACCGGTTTTGGTGGTGGGTCAGTGATGGTCTGGGGTGGCATATCCATGGAGGGACACACAGACCTCTACAGGCTACACAATGGCACACTGACTGCCATTAGGTATCGGGATGAAATCCTTGAACCCATTGTCAGACCCTATGCTGGTGAAGTGGGTCCTGGGTTCCTCCTGGTGCACGACAATGCCTGGCCTCATGTGGCGAGAGCATGCAGCCAGTTCCTGGAGGATGAAGAAATTGATACCATTGAATGGCCCCCACGCTCACCTTACCTAAATCCAAAAAAACACCTCTGGGACATTATGTTTCGGTCCATCCGGTGCCGCCAGGTTGCACCTCAGTCTGTTCAGGAGCTCAGTGATACTCTGGTCCAGATTTGGGAGGAAATACCCCAGGACACCATCCGTTGTCTCATTAGGAGCATGCCCTGATGTTGTCAGGCATGCATACAAGCACCTGGGCACCATACAAACTACTGAGGGCCATTTTGAGTTGTTGCAATGAAATTTTAGCAAAATGGACTAGCTTGCTGCATAATTTTTTCACTTTGCTTTTCGAGGCGTCTTTGAATTCAGCCCTCTGTAGGTGGATAATTTTAATTTCCATCAAATGATGTGCCATCCTTTCATTCCTAACACATTACCCAGTCCATATCAGTATAGATATCCAGCAAGAGATTTTGCCCCGTTGAGATCTGATGTGTTTTCAAAGTGTTCCTATAATTTTTTAGAACGGTGTATATCAGACCATTAATCTGGTGTGCTAGAAAGTACAGTATTGTTCAGAGATGATTTGGCAACCAGGTTTGCTATAAACCTTAAACCTATAGCAACGAATCGCCATTTTTTTCTGGCCCAACTATGAATGGCTGTACAATGCTGTATATACTTTCAGAAACGGTTTTCAATTTTAAGAACAGTGTACATATATAACCTTACCTATGAGGCATTCCCAGAATGACATACTCCAGCCCCATCTCACTGGACTTATCAATGAGCATTTTTAAAGCCGGGATCATGACTTCACAGCCTTCCAGACCAAATCTCTTCTCTGATGACCATTTGCGAGCTAGAAAATCCTCAAACCTTCAAATTAAAAATAATCGTTAATTTGATTTAAATTTACAAAAGGCACATTTATGGAGAAATATCCTCGGCAAAAAACAGCACAGCTTTTTAATTTTATTCTTGCTAATCTGTTTATTCATATATAGATTATTTTTTTATTTGTCTGTTAATATTCGACAGAAAAGCATTACTCTGTCAATGTTGCATAACAATTATGTTTAAAATACATTGTGCAATTGCATGGGGTCCGGGCAATGAAAGATTACTTATGACTGGATCCTATGGGTTTCTTGTCCTTTGTAAATCACACGTCAGAGCAAAAGACATGAATAGTAGCAATGTTCATACAAGTAAAATGATTGTTAACATTCACTGTGTCTAGGTCACATTTTATTCATCAATGGCAGACCAATCTCAAACATTTTTTTATTTTTTTAATTTAACGGTCATTCTGCATTTTTTGACAGATCACAACTCTTTGCTAGAGACAATGGTTTAAGACGGATATATGAAGAAGCTTTTCTTAGAGCACATCAAAGGACACAGGGCACTTCATATTTATGACTACAGTACTTGTGTTATGCTGCCACCTTCATGTGAATGGATGCTGGCCAAAAAAAGGCAGGATAACTCCTCCCAGCTCCACCAGACCTCACTTTGGTGGCAAACAATGAGGAACAAAACAAGAGGACGGGGATCCCGGTGTCCTGTGATGTACTTAAAAAATAAATAAATGAATATTACAAATATTACAAATAAATCAAAAGTCCTAATTTGTTAATTATACATTGAAGGGCACCTTATATTCAGGACTACCTGTTCCCAAGCACCACATCAAGGGTAACATGCACAAAACCCAAACATAATAGGGAAAAACTTCACTACAAGACCGCCTGCAAAAAGTTGACACAAAACTGACATCCGCAGAAGTGTAAACATCTACCTCGTAAAACTACTTAAAGGGGTTGTATGGGTTTGTTTTTTGTTTTTTTTTAAATAACAAACATGTTATACTTACCTCCACTGTGCAGTTTGTTTTGCACAGCATGGCCCTTATCCCCATCTTCTGGGGTCCCTCTGCGGCTGTCTCAGCTCCTCCCCGCAAGAGCTAACCCCCCTCTAGGAAGCGCTCTCCCAAGAGGGTTAGCTTGCGGGCGCGCTCCCGTGTGATACAGTCAGCGGCCATAGCCGCTGATTGTATCACTCGGCCCTGCCCCCCGGCACGCCGCGTCATTGATTTGATTGACAGCAGCGGGAGCCAATGGCTGCGCTGCTATCAATCATCCAATAAAGAGCCGACTAGAGCTCAGTGAAAGCAACGCGGGATCGCACCCAAGGATATTCGGGTCTCAGGTAAGTAAAATGGGGGCTCAGCGGGGGGCGGTGACTGCAAGGTGTTTTTCCCCCTTAATGCATAGGATGCATTAAGGTGAAAAAACACAAAGCTTTACAACCCCTTTAAAGTCTGAGGAGAACACTAGTTTATAGTAGCCTTACAAACTCAAACAACAGAAGTTTGATGCCTAATTGCCAAGGAAGCACTGACACCCCTGGTGGAATGGGCCTTGACCAAGAAAGGAGAAAGCTTACCATTGATACATAAAGCATGAGAAATGAGCTGACAAATCCACCAAGAAATAGTGGATAAAGAAGCAACTTGACCACTTTGAGGACCCTCGGGTACAAACCAAATAGAGACTCAGCCTATCAAAACCAAGCTGGAGACATCACATACAATAAAACAGCTCGAACAACATCAAAAAAGTGAAGCACCTTCTACTTAGGATGCTTAAGATTATGAAAAAATATGGCAATAAAATGTCCTGATTTAGTTGGAAGTAGAAAAACCACCATAAGTAAAAAAAGAGACTGAGTTCTCAACACCACCTTATCCTGGTAAGAATCAGAAAAGGCTATGAGAGTGCAGTCCACTTCAGTACCCTAATGCCACGTACACACGATCGGACATTACGACAACAAAACCGTGGATTTTTTTTCCGATGGATTTTCGCTCAAACTCGTCTTGCATACACACGGTCACACAAATGTTGCTCGGAAATTCCGATCGCCAAGAACGCGGTCACATACAACACTACAACGAGCCGAGAAAAATTAAGTTCAATGATTCCGAGCATGCGTAGGATTTTTGTGCGTCGGAATTTCCGACAAGAACTTTTGTTGTCGGAAAAATTGAGAACCAGCTCTCAATCATTTGTTGTCGGAAATTCCGACAGCATGTGTCCGATGGAGCCTACACACGATCGAACATTTGTTGTCGGAAATTCCGATCGTGTGTACACGGCATAAGTCAAGTAATGGAAACCAAGAAGACAACCTTGCATGTAAGGAGTGACATGGGAATCTCTCAGAGAGAGGCTCAAACAGAAATCTGCAAAACAATCAGCATCAAATTAAAGGCCAAGTTTACCTTTCAAAAAAATAACTAAAAATGTACATATTTTTGCAGGTAAAAAAATTAGCATTTTTTTTTTTACTCTACAGCCTGTAAGGCATTACAACAGTGATCAGCAGAATGTCACAAACTATTAGTGGCGATTAACTGTGAATTTCAGAAATCACTGGAGAGTCTGGAAAACCTGTACATGTAAATTGATATCCACTAATGCCAGGTAGTCTCCCAGATAAAGCAAGGCAATCACCGACCGCGTAGACACCATCCTAAATATCTGTACCTTCTGAAATTTGTTAAAACCCTTAGGGTCCAGAATAGGCTGGACATCTGTTTGACTTGGTAATCATAAAAAGGTTGGAATACTCTCCTTTTCTGGCATAGGTGTAATGACCTCATGGAACAGCAGTCTTTTCTTTGCGAAGAAAGACGCTCTTTTTTATATGTCTGAGGATATCCTCAAGCACATTAAGCATGGAGAAGACAATAAGTGAAATTCCACCTTGTAACCTCTAGAAACCACACTGTAGACCCAGTCACCTGTGACTTCCAGAGGTCAGAGAGCTACGAAGGTCAAAAGACATCTCCCCACCCTTATGAGGTGGGACACCCCTTTATTGTAAAAATAGGATTTTTATAACAGCTTACCTGTAAAATCCTTTTCTTGGAGTACATCACGGGACACAGAGCGACATAGTCATTACTAATGGGTTATATAGATACCTTCAGGTGCTGGCACTGGCAACTTCCAAAACCGGAAGTACCCTCCCCTATATAAGCCCCTCCCATCCGGGAGTACCTCAGTTTTGTAGCAAAGCAATAAGTGTCCCCAAAGAGGGGTGGACGCTCTGTGTCCCGTGATGTACTCCAAGAAAAGGATTTTACAGGTAAGCTGTTATAAAAATCCTATTTTCTTTCTCGTACATCACGGGACACAGAGCGACATAGTCATTACTAATGGGATGTCCTAAAGCAATGCCCAATGAGGGGGGGGGGATACACCATACATAAGCTGAGCGCTATCAGACATGAGGATCTTTTGCGGCCTGCAACACACTGCGCCCAAAGGCGACATCCTCCTGACTTCTAACGTCCACCTGATAGAACCTAGTAAACGTGTGTACTGAAGACCATGTTGCGGCCTTACAGATTTGAGCCAGGGAGGCCTGGTGATGCGCTGCCCATGAAGTTCCAACTGCTCTCGTGGAGTGCGCTCTAACTTTGAACGGAGGCGGTCTCCTTCTCAAGCCATAGGCTTGCATTATGACCTGTCGAATCCACTTGGCTAAAGTAGATTTTGACGCTGCCTGACCCTTTCTGGGGCCTTCCGGCAGAATAAACAAAGTATCCGTTCTGCGAATCTGAGCAGTGGCTTTTAGATAAGCTTTAACTGCTCTTACTACATCCAAAGAATGCAATAACTTTTCCTCTACCGAAGTAGGTTTGGGGAAAAAAGAAGGAAGAACCACATCTTGGTTCAAATGAAACCTCGATACCACCTTAGGAAGAAAGGCTGGATGAGGACGTAACACTACTCTGTCCTTATGGATAACCAGATATGGCTCTTTACAGGACATAGCTGCTAATTCCGACACTCTTTTAGCCAAACAAATGGCTACTAGAAAAATCAATTTCCTGGTGAGAAGAACCAAGGAAATATGCTGTAATGGTTCAAATGGTTGTTTCTGTAGAACCGACAGAACCAGGTTTAGATCCCATGGACATATGGGAATATTAACCGGAGGACTAATACGCATCACTCCTTGTATAAAGGCTTTGAATAGTGAATGCGAAGCCAAGGGCCTTTGAAAAAATATTGACAAGGCCGAAATCTGACCCTTGATAGTACTCAAGGCAAGCTTCCTATCTACAGCCCACTGTAGGAAGTCCAGAATCCTACCTATTACGTACTTACGTGGATGCCATTTCTTGGCCTCACACCACGCGATGTACGCCTTCCAGATTCTATAGTAGATCTGCCTGGATACCGGCTTCCTGGCATTGATCATGGTAGATACCACAGGATTAGAGAGCCCTCTCTTTTTTAGAATGTGGGCTTCAATAGCCAGGCCGTCAAACCTAGGGCTGGTAAGGAAGGGTGGTATATCGGTCCTTGCGAAAGCAGGTCCGGACGATGTGGGAGAGTCCAAGGACTCCCCACTGACATTTTTACAATCTCCGCGTACCATGCTCTTCGGGGCCACGCTGGAGCCACCAGAATCACTGGTTTCTTTTCTACCCTGATTCTGCGGAGTAATCGAGGTAACAATTGTGGCGGTGGGAATGCATATATCAGCTTGAACTGATCCCAAGGGAACACTAGGGCATCCGAGCCGCAAGCTAGGGGATCCCTTGTCCAAGAGACAAACCTGTCCACCTTTGCGTTGAATCTGGATGCTAGCAGATCTACATCCGGTGTTCCCCACCACTGACATATTGTCCGAAAAACCTCGGGGTGAAGGGACCATTCCCCTGGGCATAATTGTTGGCGACTTAGAAAGTCCGCCTTCCAATTCTCCACTCCTGGAATGAATACCGCGGATATGGCTGGGACATATCTTTCTGCCCATTTCAGGATGCAATTTACTTCCCTCTGGGCTGCACGACTCCTGGTGCCACCCTGATGATTGATATATGCCACTGCCGTGGCATTGTCTGATTGAATTCTGACAGGGGACCCTTGGAGTTTGGATGTCCATGCTACTAGGGCATACCGGGCTGCTCGTATCTCTAAGAGATTGATGGGCAGGGCCTTTTCCGCATCCGACCATCTGCCCTGGAGAGACCATTGCTCCAGTACTGCTCCCCAGCCTATAAGGCTGGCATCTGTAGTGACCACCTTCCAAGAAATCGGACTGAAGGATTTCCCTTTTTCCCGATTCTGGAGAACCAACCACCAACGGAGGCTCTTGCGAACGGAAGGGGACAAGGACATTGGTAAGCCTAGGGCCTGAACTTTCTTGTTCCAGGCTGACAGTATGGCCCTTTGCAAATTCCTTGAATGGAATTGACCGTAGGGTACTGCTTTGAATGATGCCACCATTTTTCCCAGCAGCCTCATGCACAGGCGTATGGACGGCTGTCTTTTTGTACCCACAAAGTGGATCACATCTCTCAAAGACAACACCTTTTTTCGAGGCAAGAATATTTTTTTCTGGCCTGAATCTAGCCTTAGCCCCAAGTATTCCAGACTTTTGACTGGTTTTAGGGCCGACTTGTCTCGGTTGATAATCCAACCGTGAGATTCCAGATACTTGATTGTCTTGTGAACGACCACTTCTAGTTTTTTTACTGAGTGGTCTATCAGCAACAAGTCGTCTAGATATGCCATTATCGTTACACCTTGCGTTCTTAGATTGGCCAACAATGGGCCCAGAATTTTTGTGAACACTCGCGGTGCTGTGGCCAGACCGAAGGGTAAGGCTCTGAACTGAAAATGGCGCCCTTCTACTGCAAAGCGTAGAAATTTTTGGTGGAATTTGTTTAGCCCTTTTAGATTTAATATGGGCCTCACGTCCCCGTTTGGCTTCGGGACTGTAAAGAGGTTTGAGTAAAACCCGAGCCCCCATTCTTCCAGGGGAACCTCCATAATTACTCCTTGGAGCAATAGTTGTTCTAGTGCCAACAGGAGGGACTCTCTCTTCCGGGGATCCCTTGGCACGTTTGACCTCATAAAATGGGAAGGAGGAGAGTCTTTTAACTCCAATCTGTATCCCAGACTTACTGCGGAGAACACCCATCTGTCTCTGATCGTGTCCCGCCAAGTCTCTGCGAACAACTGGAGTCTTCCCCCCACCCGAATGAGTGGGGGCAACCCTTCATGAATTTGACTTTGGGGGAGGTTTTGTACCTCTCCTGACCCAGGGTTTTTTATTACCCTGCGATTGTCCCTGATTTTTACCCCCGGGATTTGACCCAGGAGGCCGTTGGAACTGTTTCACAGCCGATGCCCCAGGGACTGGAGAAGCAGGCCTCTTAAAAGAGGGACCTCTAACTCTGTTTTTAACCGGCAAGAGTGTACTTTTACCGTTGGAAATTTTCTGGATATATTTGTCCAGGTCTTCCCCGAATAAGCGTTCACCATGAAATGGGAAGCCAACCAGCAATTTTTTACAGGGAGCTTCAGCAGACCAGTTTTTTAGCCATAGAAGCCTGCGCATATGTACTACAGACAGCGTAAGGCAGGAGGCCTGATGGATTGAATCCTTTATGGCATCAACCGCAAAGCATAAGGCTCTAGGCAGATCAGCTAGGGCAAGGGCCTGCTGATCTGGCAAGTCCCTTAAGACCTGTTTCAACTGATCCTTCACTGCTTGGCAGACCCCAATAGCTGCCACTGCTGGTTGTGTCACCAAGCCTGCTGTAGAAAAAGCAGATTTTAATAAGGACTCCAATTTTTTATCTATTGGGTCCTTGAACATTTGGACATTATCCACTGGACATGTCAGTGATTTATTCACACAAGAGATGGCTGCGTCCACTGTAGGGACCCTCCATTTTTTGATGAACTTATCCTCCATGGGATAGACCACCGGAAATCTCTTGGGGGGAGTAAATATTTTATCAGGATGTTCCCAATCCTGGTACATGAGCCCTTCCAATAAAGGGTGAACTGGAAAGGAACAGACAGTCTGGGGAGCTTTTAGCGACCCCAGCGAGGAGACAGTAGTGGTTGATGGTTCGGCAAGGTGCATTTTAAATGCTGATCGGACCATGCTAGTCAAAGACTGAACCCATAATCTTTCAGCTTGAGATGCTGAGAAAGGTTCCTCCACAGTTGATTCCTCTATAACAGAATCAACCTCCTCCTGATCCCCTTCAGGCAGGTCGATCCCTGTATGGGACTGTTGCTCCGCTAACAGGTACTCTGAAGGAGGAGACGGAGATCGGGCCTTTCCTTGTGACAGGGAGGCAGCGATTAATGTTGACAATCTCTCCTCTAATCCTCCCAGAGCTGAGGAAAAAACCTCCTCTGTTACATACACAGGAGCAGGTGAACTGAGGACAGCCACAGTACCAGGCACTCCTGCGGGGTCTCTACGGTCACTAACCTCTGAATTTTCAGGGGAGACTGGCGCAGCAGAAGCATGCCCAAGATCCTCAGAGCCCGATGGAGACCCCTTTTGCTTCCTGGAAGATTTAGCTCCGGAGCTTCTGGACGGCATATTCCTAAGCCCAAAGCTGAGGTATTCCAGCCGTAATACACCCTTTTTACTGAGAATAGTCTAGCACAATTGCTGCTATATATCAGTTGGTGTCTACTAAAGTGCCTTTCTAGGGGATGCCTGCATCAACCGCCTCTGTGTGCCTTTTTACTGTTGCTAGCTCTGTTTGTGCACTTCAATAGCCAGCTTGATTGCTTTTAAAACATGCTGGACGCCCGCACATGCGCAGTAGCGCCGCGGCGCACACCGAGCGTCATCCACCCGCTCCGCCCCTTTTCCAGATTGCCTCTATATAGAGAGGCACGTGCGCTTTCGGTGCCTTTTTTGAAAAAAACAGGAGCTAGATGGGAGCCAGGGTCCCTTGCCGCAGGGCCCGGGGATGGATCAACGCAGCAACAGGGCAGAGGAGACAGCTTCCCCGCAGAGAACTTACCAACTGCCTGGATTTTACTTCGGAAGAAAAAAATCCACATTACAAGAAAAAAAGAACCATAGCGGCCTTTAGTGTTTAACACAGGTACCGCGGTCTTACACATTTTTTTTTTTTTCTTGCCTACTATAAAAAATTTTTTTACATTTTCTCAGTAGTAACAGGCATACACAGAATATTTAGCGGGAATACCTTAGGTAACAGGCAGAAAGACAAAATAGGCTTGGGGGTCCCCCAATAGAACCAAGTTCCTGGGGGCCCCCACTTACCTTTTCCTCGCCGCAGGACTGTTTGGTCCACAGAAGCCCAAACTTCACCTATCACGGCAGGCATTGTAATCAAACCTTCAGGGACCGGGTTCCCAAGGATTCCACTCCCCTGGACCTGTATAGCACCCTGCACAGAAAACATCTTGGTCGTGGGTAGGGATGAGCTTCGTGTTCGAGTCGAACATACGTTCGACTCGAACATCGGCTGTTCGATCGTTCGACGAAGATCGAACGATTTGGGCCGTTCGCGCCAAATTCGAGTGACGCGAACGGCCCACAATGCACTACGCCATCGCAGTGTCATCCAGGCGCTGTGATTGGCCAAGCATGCACTGTGACCCCGCATGCTTGGCCAATCACAGCGCCGGCAGCGAGGAGAGCAATGATTGGCCACAGGCAGGATGCCTGTGGCCAATTATTGCTGAGGGTGTTTAGTACACGCCCCACACTATAAAAGGCCGCCAGCACGGCGGCCTAGTGTAGTGTGTTCCGGAGCAGGGATAGAGCAGCATAGGCAGGGACAGTGACTTTTATTTCTTTCTTGATTAACCTGGATTCCTTTAGTTTAGGGAAAGAGAAGGATAGGTAGGGAGAGTGTCAGTGTGTTTTGTGCTTGTGCTATATTGTGCTTAAAAAAAACATTTTTTCTAGGGACAGAAAACTGTAGGTAGGGAGAGTGTGTCAGTTTCTTTCACTGTCAAAGTCCTTGTTTCCAGGGACCTGGAAGGACAGTGAGTGAATTCTCCTTGTGCTAAATTGTGCTTAAAAAAAACATTTTTTCTAGGGACAGAAAACTGTAGGTAGGGAGAGTGTGTCAGTTTCTTTCACTGTCAAAGTCCTTGTTTCCAGGGACCTGGAAGGACAGTGAGTGAATTCTCCTTGTGCTAAATTGTGCTTAAAAAAAACATTTTTTCTAGGGACAGAAAACTGTAGGTAGGGAGAGTGTGTCAGTTTCTTTCACTGTCAAAGTCCTTGTTTCCAGGGACCTGGAAGGACAGTGAGTGAATTCTCCTTGTGCTAAATTGTGCTTAAAAAAAACATTTTTTCTAGGGACAGAAAACTGTAGGTAGGGAGAGTGTGTCAGTTTCTTTCACTGTCAAAGTCCTTGTTTCCAGGGACCTGGAAGGACAGTGAGTGAATTCTCCTTGTGCTAAATTGTGCTTAAAAAAAACATTTTTTCTAGGGACAGAAAACTGTAGGTAGGGAGAGTGTGTCAGTTTCTTTCACTGTCAAAGTCCTTGTTTCCAGGGACCTGGAAGGACAGTGAGTGAATTCTCCTTGTGCTAAATTGTGCTTAAAAAAAACATTTTTTCTAGGGACAGAAAACTGTAGGTAGGGAGAGTGTGTCAGTTTCTTTCACTGTCAAAGTCCTTGTTTCCAGGGACCTGGAAGGACAGTGAGTGAATTCTCCTTGTGCTAAATTGTGCTTAAAAAAAACATTTTTTCTAGGGACAGAAAACTGTAGGTAGGGAGAGTGTGTCAGTTTCTTTCACTGTCAAAGTCCTTGTTTCCAGGGACCTGGAAGGACAGTGAGTGAATTCTCCTTGTGCTAAATTGTGCTTAAAAAAAACATTTTTTCTAGGGACAGAAAACTGTAGGTAGGGAGAGTGTGTCAGTTTCTTTCACTGTCAAAGTCCTTGTTTCCAGGGACCTGGAAGGACAGTGAGTGAATTCTCCTTGTGCTAAATTGTGCTTAAAAAAAACATTTTTTCTAGGGACAGAAAACTGTAGGTAGGGAGAGTGTGTCAGTTTCTTTCACTGTCAAAGTCCTTGTTTCCAGGGACCTGGAAGGACAGTGAGTGAATTCTCCTTGTGCTAAATTGTGCTTAAAAAAAACATTTTTTCTAGGGACAGAAAACTGTAGGTAGGGAGAGTGTGTCAGTTTCTTTCACTGTCAAAGTCCTTGTTTCCAGGGACCTGGAAGGACAGTGAGTGAATTCTCCTTGTGCTAAATTGTGCTTAAAAAAAACATTTTTTCTAGGGACAGAAAACTGTAGGTAGGGAGAGTGTGTCAGTTTCTTTCACTGTCAAAGTCCTTGTTTCAAGGGACAGAGAAGGACACCTGAAGGTAGCCCTTATTGCTTTTTTCCCATCTCCCTGCAGGCCATCTATTAGAATGTCTGGAAGGCAAACAAGGAGAGGCAGACAGTCAGGAGGCAATAAAAGAGGGCAAGCAGGCTCTGTGTCTGGGGGCAACAGTGCTGGTCGTGGACGCGTTGCATTGTCATCAGCACATGGCCATGGGACACGCTTGTCCTTCTTTTCGGCAGCTGGACATGTTGAGCCACATCATGCCGAAGACTTGGTAGAGTGGATGACCAAGCCCTCCTCCTCCTCCTCATCCTCTCTCACCCAGGCTCAGGGTACTGGAAAAGCAGCTGCCAAAGCGTCCTCTTCCCTGGTATCAATGTCAGACTCATCATCAGTCACTCCTTCCCTAGACCCACCATGTCCTCCTCCTGAGGAGTCCCCCGAACTGTTTGAGCACAGTGTTGGGTACATGCTCCAGGAGGATGCCCAGCGTTTCGAAGGGTCTGATGATGAAACCCAGCTAGAGGAAGGCAGTAGCGTGAGAGCAGACAGAGGGGATGCTCAAGAAGGACACCAATCTGGCAGTCATGTTCCAGCAGCTGCAGCATACTGCCAGATTGGCTCCAGTGATGAGGAGGGAGGTGATGATGAGGTCACTGACTCCACGTGGGTGCCTAATAGGAGAGAGGAGGAGGAGGAGGATGAGGAGGAGGCACATCTCCAACGAGGCAGGATGCCCTTTGGTGGCCAGCGTAAGGGCAGTACACCGACGGAATCACACCGCAGAGCTCCGCCTGTGCAGGGCGCTGCCTCTGCCGTCATTCAAAAAGTTCTTTGGTGTGGGCCTTTTTTGAGGCTAGTGCATCAGATCGCACAGCTGCTGTTTGCAACATATGTCTCAAGCGTATATCGCGTGGCCAAAACATCAGCCGCTTGGGTACCACATGCCTGACCAGACATATGTTGACCTGCCATGCAGCTCGTTGGCAAGCCTACCTGAAAGACCCACACCAAAGAACAAAGCGGACCTCTCCTTGCACCGCATCAGCTGGGATCTCCAACCCCACTATAACTTCAGTCCTCTCTGAAACATGCACTGAGAGGAATGAAGGTGTAGAATTAGGTGTGTCACAGCCAAGTACTTGCGGCCACTCTGCTAGCAGTACACCGACGTCCGATTCTAGCAGGCAAATTTCCCTGCCCCAGCTGCTGGACCGTCGAAAGAAGTTCACTCCCAGCCATCCACATGCCCAGCGGTTGAATGCTAGCTTGGCTAAATTGCTAGCGCTTCAACTGCTGCCTTTTCAGTTGGTAGACTCGGCCCCCTTCCGTGAGTTTGTGCAATGTGCGGTTCCTCAGTGGCAGGTTCCCAAACGCCACTTTTTCTCACGGAAGGCTATTCCGGCTCTCTACCGGCATGTGGAAGGCAATGTCTTGGCCTCGCTGGACAGGGCGGTCAGCGGTAAGGTGCATATTACCGCTGACTCATGGTCCAGCAGGCATGGACAGGGACGTTACCTTTCTTTCACGGCCCATTGGGTCACTCTTTTGGCAGCTGGGAAGGATGCAGGACAAGGTGCAGTAGTGTTGGAGGTTGTCCCACCGCCACGCCTCCAAAATGCTACTACTGGTTGTGACACACCTCTCTCCTCCACCCCCTCCTCTTCTTCTTCCTCCATGGCCTCTTCCTGTGGTTTGTCCTATGAACCAGCGGTGCTCCGTAGCCGTTCACGGGGCTACGCAAGTACGCAGGCAAAAATATGCCATGCCGTGCTTGCGCTGGTGTGTTTGGGGGACAGAAGCCACACTGGGGCAGAGGTCCTGTCTGCTCTGCAGGGCCAGGCCGAGAGGTGGTTGACGCCACGCCAGCTTAAGCCAGGAATGGTGGTTTGCGACAATGGCACCAACCTCCTCTCCGCCCTCCGACAGGGACAACTGACCCATGTGCCCTGTGTGGCTCACGTCCTTAACCTGGTGGTGCAGCGGTTCTTGGGCAGGTACCCGGGCTTACAGGATGTCCTGAGGCAGGCCAGGAAAGTCTGTGTGCATTTCCGCAGATCTTATAATGCCAGTGCTCGCCTGGCTGAGCTGCAAAAGGAGTTGAACCTGCCCAAGAACCGCCTTATATGTGACATGCCCACCAGGTGGAACTCAACGTTGGCCATGCTGCAGCGGCTGCACACGCAGCAGAGGGCCATCAATGAGTACCTGTGCGACTACGGCACCAGGACAGGGTCAGGGGAGCTTGGTTATTTTTCTCCACGCCAGTGGGGCATGATCAGGGATGCATGCACTGTCCTGGCACCATTTGAGGAGGCCACGAGGATGGTGAGCAGTGACAGTGCATGCATCAGTGACACTGTACCTCTTGTCCACCTGTTGGAGCACACGCTGCGTGGAATAATGGACAGGGCACTTGAGGCAGAACAGAGGCAGGAAGAGGAGGACTTCCTTGCCTCTCAAGGCCCCCTTTACCCAGACAGTGTTCCTTCTGTCCCACCCATCGCACAGGAAGAGGAGGAGGAGGAGGAGGAGGAGGAGGAGGATTGTGTCAGCATGGAGGTGGAGGCTGGCACTCAGCATCATCAGCAGCAGTCTTTTAGGGATGATTTACAGTCCCAAGAAACCAGTGGACTTGTACGTGGCTGGGAGGAGGTGGCTGCGGATCATGTCGTCCTTAGTGACCCAGAGGACTCCGGAGCGAATGCCTCAGCAAACCTACGCTGCATGGCCTCCCTGATCCTGCAAAGTCTGCGGAAGGATCCTCGTATTCTTCGGATCAAGGAGAGGGACCATTACTGGCTGGCCACTCTCCTTGATCCACGGTACAAGGGTAAGGTTGCGGACCTTATGTTACCGTCGCAGAGGGAGCAGAGGATGAGACAACTCCGGGAGGCCTTGCAGAAAGGTCTGTGCAACGCGTTCCCAGAGACTGGGAGGTTACAAACTCCTGGTCCTGGACAACGAGTTGCTGAGGCTTCGGCCAGTCAAAGAAGGAGCGGTGGGGAAGGTGGCCGTCTGACCGATGCGTTCAGACAATTCTTTAGTCCGCAGCCCCAAAGTATGATCGGTTCCAGCAACCATCGCCAGCGTCTGATAAACATGGTGCAGGAATATCTAGGGGCAAGGTCAGACTTGGACACCTTCCCCACCGAAAATCCTCTGGCTTACTGGGTCTTGAGGATGGATCACTGGCCAGAGCTTGCACAGTATGCAATTGAGCTACTGGCCTGTCCTGCATCCAGCGTTCTTTCGTAACGCACATTCAGTGCTGCTGGAGGATTTGTCACGGATCACAGGGTGCGCCTGTCCACCGACTCGGTTGATCGACTGACTTTCATCAAGATGAACCAGTCTTGGATCACCACCAGCTACCACACACCTGATGCTGATATAACAGACTAATTGATTTTAACATGTCACATCCCTTCAAGACTGATGCTGATGCTGAGTGCCTGTGCTGTTATGTTGACTGGCTATCCTCCTCCTCCGAGTCCTCAATGATACGATTGATGATGATAGCTTGGAAGATCATTTTTGTTTATGGGTGCCGCCACCAGTGGCTAAGGCCCAATTTTTCAGCCCCTGTTTTACAGGGGCGTGTAATTACAATTTTTTTAGCAATAATTTGCCATAGGGCTCATTGCTGTGCTCCAAGTACAGTATCTGTGAGGGGTTGGAGTGTTGTGGCACCAGTGCCTAAGGCCCGATTTTTCAGCCCCTGTTTAACAGGGGCGTGTCATTACAATTTTTGAAGCAATACTTTGCAACAGGGCTCATTGCTGTGCTCCAAGTACAGTATCTGTGAGGGGTTGTAGTGTTGTGCCACCAGTGCCTAAGGCCCAATTTTTCAGCCCCTGTTCAACAGGGGCATGCAATTACAATTCTTGATCTAATAATTCACAGCAGGGTCCATTGCTGCACCCACCAAGAGTAACTCTGAGGGCTTACAGTCTTGTGGCAACGCCACCACCACCACCACCACGAAAGGCCCAATTTTTCAGCCCCTGTTCAAAAGGGGCATGTAATTACAATTCTTGATCTAATAATTCACAGCAGGGCCCATTGCTGCACCCACCAAGAGTAACTGTCAGGGCTTACAGTGTTGTGGCACCAGCACCACCATCAAAGCCCCAATTTTTACTACCACTGTTCAACAATTATATGTAATTAAAATTCCTGATATGATAGTTGACAGCAGGGCGTTCCAGCACCAACCAAGAGTAACTGAGTGCTTACAGTGTTGTGCCAACACTAAGGGGCCTATTTCTGCAGAGTATATACGGCAGGTCCCTACTTTCAAACATCCAACTTACAAACGACTCCTACTTGCAAACGAAAGAAGACAACAGGAAGTGAGAGGAAATCTACCCCTAGAAAGGAAAATTCTCTCCTGTAAGAATAAATATGGGAGAAAGGGGTCTCATCTGTACTGATGCTTTATCAGCAATCCTTGTTTCAAGAAAAACACCACATTTCAAAAACAGTTGTCATTGGGACGGAAAGTGAGGTGAAATGTTCTGAACAGGGGCACAGACAGCAAAACAAATGTTACAGGGGTGATAACCCTTACCTATGTTTCCCAAAAAGTTTAAAAATAGATTTTTGGGCTGGAGCTACACTTCAACAATGTACCTGTTCAAAATTACAAACAGATTCTACATAAGAACAAACCTACAGTCCCTGTCTTGTATGCACCGCCTGTATACGGCTGTTCAGAGTATATAGGGCCTTTTTTATTTTATGTGCGGGGTTCCCCTTAATATCCATACAAGACCCAAAGGGGCTGGTAATGGGCTGGGGTAGGGGGGGGGTCATGGGGTAGCTATGCCATTTTTCTTAAAGAATTTCATCCATATTACCGGGACCAGACATTACATTAAAGCCGCAAGCAGTTTTAAATGGCTTTTTTTCTTTTAGAAGTGTCATTTTGTGCAGGGACAGTTCTAAACACGGGAAACACGTGGCACTTCACAGGCATACTTTAGACACCCCCCAGGTACGATATTTAAAGGAATATTTGACTTTTTTTTTTTCACTTTATGCATCATTAAAATGACTGCTCCCGAAAAACGACCGTTTTTAAAACTTCTTTTTGCATTGATACATGTCCCCTGGTGCAGAACCCGGGTTCCCAAACCCTATTTATGACAATAACATGCATAATAGTTGTTATAATTAGCACTTTAGAATTCGAACGTTCGCATCCATTGTATTTAATAGGGTTCTAATGTTCGTTCGAACTTTCGGTCCGTTCGCGGTTTCTGGTGCGAACCGAACCCGGGGGTGTTCGGCTCATCACTAGTCGTGGGTATGACCAGAGCTCTGGATCCCAGGGTCCAGCCCTCCTAAGAGAGGCATTACAGGCAAAACCTTGCTCTTCTCTTGCAAGGCCCGGGTACCGACTGTTTAGCTATGAAGCTTTTTTGGTCGGATCCGGAATAGCTTACTGAGGCCCAAAAGAACCTGTACGCAAGCTCAGTGAAACACATGTTATTTCTTGGCCAACACCTTAGACACTGGCAAAAAACTGAGGTACTCCCGGATGGGAGGGGCTTATATAGGGGAGGGTACTTCCGGTTTTGGAAGTTGCCAGTGCCAGCACCTGAAGGTATCTATATAACCCATTAGTAATGACTATGTCGCTCTGTGTCCCGTGATGTACGAGAAAGAAAAGGATTTGCCTCTGGATCCGGAGGACTTGGGGGTCAAATCCTTATTATGGAACTGGGATGTAGGCTTCTGCTTGGAGCTTGAAGCTCTTCTTGAATTATGAGGGCAGCACCAGTATCTTACCTGTCACCGTCTTCTTTATGGGTCATCCTGTCTAGATAAAGGAATCCAAGTCTTGTTTGTACAGACATGGTGCTCAACTGGGAAAGCTGCCGTAAGGAAAATCGTCTAAGAACTGCCATATGGCAGGATCCCCTGGATCTGCTTCTCCAGTACAAAGCATCAACTTTGGCCAAAATTTGAGAGGTTTCTTAACTCCCACCACAGCCACGGCAGGCTGCAGAGCCACTTTTACCAAGGAGAAGGATGCTTTAAAGAGGGCCTCGAAACTCTTATCTATGGCATCTTTAAAGACCAGAATCTCATCCACTGGGACCACTGTGGTTTAATTCAAGTACGAATGGCCAGGTCAACAGCTAGAGGATGCCAATTCTTGTAGCAGTCCTCCTTCATGGGTAACAGGAGGAACCCCTGAAACACAGTGGAAATACCAGATAATGGCAGGGATTTAGAGCTAATCTGACCCTTACTAGAACCATTACAGCAAACTATGCAGGAGATCCTAGAGGGATTTGGAAGCCCACCCCTTCCTCCCACCTCTTTGCCTGCATACTGCCATGGCTTATTGAGAGTCACTAGGCCCTTAAACCAAATGAGAGCAGCCACCCAGCTGTGGGGAGTAATTGCCAAGATATAAAATCGCTAACAGCCCCATTAACAAATGGATCCCATAGAGGTAACACCACTATATTGTTTGTTCCATGGGACTACAAGATCCATTAAATCATACAAGAACAGTATTACCCCAGACTTACTGAACGCAGCTAAATTACTAATTCCTAGGCTATGGAAACAAACTCAAGGTCCTACCTTGTTGGAATGGAAGAGAGAAGTCAATTTAATTAAGGAGGCTGAGAAATGGATATATGTAGTTAAAGATAAACAAGACAAATGTAATGAAATATGGGCAGTATGGGAGCAGCACTCCTCAGAGGTAAGATAGGCAAAAGAAAAGAAATAGGTGAGATTAGACTAAATAGATGAATAGAAAGGAATACCCTGTATGCTTCTCCTGACTGAGCTGTGTTGAGACCCTTGGGAGGAGAGGATTCGACTTTTTTTTTATTTTTTTCCCCCTTCCCTCTTCCTCCCCAGTCCCTCATCCCCCCGTTTCCTCTCCCCCTTTTTTTTTTTGGGTGTGGGGTGGTGGGAATAAATAAGGTTTGTATTACGAGTAATAGAAGGGGCAAGATGGCTCTAGATGCCTCGTAAGGTATATTTATCCCCTTCTTTTTTTCACTAATAAATTAGGGATACTTGGTGGGGTAGGGTGTATAGCCCCTTTATTACATATGGGTGAGAGGGTGATGGAATAGATATGGTTTATATCACGTGCAATAGAAGGGGGAAGATGGTTAAGTGAACATTGTAAGGTTTACTGGTCCCTCCTTCTCCCCCCCCTTTTTTTTTTGGGGACATGAAGGTTTATCAATGGTGGGGATGGAGGGGGGGGGTTAATTTAGGGGGGGGTTTGTTTTGTTTTTGGGATGGGGCAGGATACTAGATCAAAATTAATGTGATGTTAATGTATGATGTTATGTATGTCAATAATTATGTGTTAAATAAAATAAAATAAAAATTATTATAAAAAACAAAAACAAAAGTGAATGGAGCCTTAGTTTTCTTTTTTTCCCCAGATTCTTTTGTCTTTTTTTACCCAATTAACCTGCATATTGCACACTTCCGGTCCCTTGTTTCTACACTAATCATTTTATCTATGGAGGGAGCCATGGTTATCACACAGGACAACTTCAAGTATATCTGCCTGTATTTACCTTTATTTTTAGGTTTCGATAATCTTCAAGGTTGCAGTTTTTATACTCCTCATTTTGAGCACAGGAAGGCCCTGTAATGCCAAGATCTGACTTTCATTACCTGGTTAAGTTTCCCCGTTTCTGTTCCACTACTCTTACTGCCTGCCAGTTTCTTTAAGTTATCAGACTGTATCCTAGTGTGCTTACAGTTTCTATAACTTGCCTGATCATTAAGGAACTTAAATTGTTTATGACAAAGTTTTTTTTTTTGCTGTTATCTTGCACTCCTGATGCTAACCCAGGCTCATTCATATGTACTTTACTGCCACCAATGGACTACAACAGTCCTTCCATTCAGCTCTGCATATACAGTATAATCAACCTATGAGATAACTACCAATAATCAGAAATCTGCACACTCTTCATACAGTGAGCGCTGGCACCTTGGCTTTTCAGTGTTGCTCTGCCAAGCCCTACTGATGATAACCATGTTAAAAAACAAAATAATAATCAAGTACCTTGTAGCGTGCACTAATCTTGCTAACAGTGTTCTTTTTTCTTCATTGGTAAACCTCATGATGCCAGGAGTCTCAAATTTTTGTCTAATCCACTGGCATTGTTCCACATCATTGATGAACATGAATTCTAGCCCAATATGTTGACAGTATGAATTCTGCAAGGCACAAGAGCATGCATAGCATACAAATACAATCAACATTTTTTTATCCTACAATCAATAGAGCAGATACTTTACTTTTGCTTTATGGTTTATAATATTCTTGCAAATAATAAACAAAGATGAAAATGCTAAGGGCATAATTATTGTTAGGCCGAATTACACCCTTTGACTGCTCCAATTGTTTTATGTTTCATAGGTTCTTTCCCCAAACTGTATGTTTTAGCTCCTTTTCCCAAAGATGTTTTATTGGATTCAGTTCAGGACTCATAGCAGGCCACTTGAAAACAATCCAGTGTTTCATTTAAAAAAAATTCTTAGCTGTATGGTTTAAATCATAATTAGATGCTTAGTTTTAGTTTAGTTTGAATCATGGCCATGGCCTGCAACTGAGACAGAACTTTTTAACATTTGGAATGTTTTGCTCCACAATGCCTTAATAATCTTCCGATTTCATAGTGCCCAGTCCTGTTGGTAGCAAATAACCCCTTAACATTTTGGAAATGTTTAAACGTTTCACATTTGACGTTCTTCTGTTAACATGGGTCTCTCGGGATTTAACTAAAAGCTTAATAATTAACTAGAACTATAATAAATAAAAATTAAAATGTCATGGGCATAATTATTGTTACCCCTAATTAGGCCATTTGAGGCAATAACTGCAATAGAGCACTTTCTTATTGAGCAAACTTCTCCAATTGTTTTATGTTTGATGGGTTACTTCCCCAAACTGTAGGTTTCAGCTCCTTTTCCCAAAGATTTGTTATTGGATTCAGTTCAGGACTCATAGCAGGCCACTTTAAAACAATCCAGTGTTTCATTTTCAACCATTCTTAGATGTATAGTTTGAATCATAGTTTGATTCTTAGATATATGGTTTAAATCATAGTGCCATTGCCTGCAACTGAGACTGAACCTTTTAACATTTGGTATGTTTTGCTCCACAATGCCTTAATAATCTTCCAATTTCATAGAGCCCAGTCCTATTAGTAGTAAAGTAACCCCTTAACCCTTTGGAAATGTTTGAATGTTTCACATTAGACGTTCTCCTGTTAACATGGGTCTCTTGGGACTTGAGACTGGGGTGGAGGTTCACCTTTCAGCAGGACAACGACCCAAAACATACAGACAGATCTACAATGGAATGATTTAGATTAAAGCATATTCATCTGTTAGAATGGCCCAGTCAAAGTCCAGACCTAAATCCAATTGAGAATCTGTGGCAACACTTGAAAATACTGTTCACAGATGCTCTCCATCCAATCTGACAGAGCTTGAGCTATTTTGCAAAGAATGTGCAAAAATGTCACTCTCTAGATCTGCAAAGCTGGTAGACTTCCCCAAAAAGACTTGCAGCTGTCATTGCAGCGAATGATGGTTCTACAAAGTATTGACTCAGGAGGGCTGAATACAAATGCAAGCCACACTTTTCAGATATTTGTAAAAAAAAATGAAAACTATTTATAATTTTCCTTCCACTTCACAAATATGTGCCACTTTGTGTTGGTCTATCACATAAAATCCCCCCAAAATACATTTACGTTTTTGGTTGTAACATGACAAAATGTTGAAAATTTCAAGGGGTATGAATACTTTTTCAAGGCACTGTATGTTGTGATAAAATGGTTTAATTTTGATGTGATAATATATATCATATAGACAATATGTTCTTGGAAGTTTTCTTTGATATTCCATAGTGGCATCTGACTATCCCTGAGGAAGAGATAAATTGATTGAATAAATCTACAAATGTATTGGATGTATGATGCCATAAAGCAAGCAATCTGCTGAACATCAAACTTCATAATATATGCAGTATTGGAGAAGTACAATTATTATCTGTGTATACTTGTAAAATATCCTTCAGGTCAAAATGTGACCCTGTGTGTTTATAAGAACATGTATATTTTTTTATAATTTTGTAATAAAGGGAAGTTTTATATGAATATTGGACTTGTGTAACTATGTGTAAAGGGATGATGGCAACCTTTTCCCAGAACATATATAAACAATAGGCATAGCTCAGTCCTGTCCCCCACTCCCTCCTCAATCAATGGCTCCCTCTGCTACCAGCAAAGACTTCGAGACCGGGGAGAGTAGACCTGAAGCCGGGTACAGTGCTGGATCGATAAAGGACTCAGGTAAGTGAGGGAACAGACAGTGCAAGGGTTTTTACCTTAATAAAACAACTTTAACTTATAAGGAGTGGCAATAATTATGTTATGATTTTCATTTGTTTTATTATTTATAAGAATATGTAACAGGAATTTTTGGAAAAAAAGAGGGGTTCCAATACTTTTGCCACTGACTGTATAACTAAAGTCACTCCAACAACAGCTTATATTTTAGATTTGGTATTGATGACAAAAATATATGACTTATTAAACATATGGTGTAAGTGGGTATGACAGGCACCATATCCCTAAAAATCTAGGGAATAATAGGATTTTTATAACAGCTTACCTGTAAAATCCTTTTCTTGGAGTACACCACGGGACACAGAGCTAGTCATTACATAATGGGTTAAGGGTCACCAGCGGTGATTGGACACTGGCACAACCAATGGAAGACAGTTCCCCTCCATATAACCCCTCCCATCAGGGAAGTACCTCAGTTTTGTAGCAAAGCAGTAAGGTTCCCATAAGAAGGGTGGGACCTCTGTGTCCCGTGGTGTACTCCAAGAAAAGGATTTTACAGGTAAGCTGTTATAAAAATCCTATTTTCTTTATCGTACACCACGGGACACAGAGCTAGTCATTACATAATGGGACGTCCCAGAGCAATGCTCATATGAAGGGGGGGAGACACAGATCAAACCGACCGCTTGCGGACCAGAAGCCCTATACTGCTGCCTGCAGCACACTTCGCCCGAAGGCGGAATCCTCATGTCCTTTCACATCTATCTGATAGAATTTGGAAAATGTATGGACTGAGGACCAAGTTGCAGCCTTACAGATCTGAGCCATCGAAGCCTGGTGGTGCACTGCCCATGAAGCACTTATCGCCCTGGTAGAGTGCGCCTTAACAGGAAAAGGAGGAGTCCTGTTCTTTAAACCATAAGCTTGAACAATTACTTGTCTAATCCACCTGGAAATGGTGGATTTTGATACCGCTTGGCCCTTCTTGGGACCATCTGGTAAAATAAACAAAACATCTGTTTTACGTATCTGAGCGGTTGCTTGCAGATACACCCTTACCGCTCTCACTAGATCTAGAAAGTGTAATAATTTTTCCCCCGCCGTCCGCGGGTTTGGAAAAAAGGAAGGCAGAACAATGTCTTGATTCAAGTGAAAAGCCGACACCACCTTAGGCAGAAAAGCCGGATGGGGTCGTAGTACGATCTTGTCCTTGTGACAAATTAGATAAGGCTCTTTACAAGAAAGAGCTGCTAGCTCTGATACTCTCCTAGCAGAAGCTATAGCAATCAGAAAGGCCAATTTCCTACTTAATATAATTAAAGGAATATGGCGAATAGGTTCAAAAGGTTGCTTTTGCAACACTGACAATACCAAATTCAAATCCCATGGACACAAGGGAGACCTGACTGGAGGATTTATCCTCAGTACCCCCTGAATGAATGTCCGAACTAGGGAGTGAGATGCCAATGGTCTCTGAAAGAAGACTGATAGAGCCGATATTTGCCCTTTGATGGTGCTAAGGGCTAATTTCATATCCATTCCTAACTGGCAAAAAGCAAGAATCCTACTTATTTCATATTTCAGAGGATTCCAACTTCTGGATTCACACCAGGAAACGTATGCTTTCCAGACTCTATGATAGATGAGTCTGGAGGCTGGCTTTCTAGCATTAATGAGCGTAGAAAGAACCAGGCCAGAGACCCCTCTCTTTTTCAAAATGTGGGTCTCAGCAGCCAGGCCGTCAAATTTAGCCTTTGTAAGGAAGGGTGGAATACTGGACCCTGTGACAACAGGTCGTGTCGAAGTGGAAGCTTCCAGGGCCTTCCTATCGCCATTTTTACGATCTCGGCATACCAAGGCCTCCTGGGCCAGTTTGGGGCCACTAGGATTACTGGTATTCCCTTCTCCTTGATCCTGCGAAGCAGTCTTTGTAGAAGAGGGATCGGAGGGAATGCATAGATCAGTGAGAACTGATTCCATGGAGTTATTAGAGCGTCTGTCCCGTAGGCTAGAGGATCTCTCGTTCTGGACACAAAGTTGTCCAATTTCTTGTTGAACCTGGAAGCTAGCAGGTCTACATCTGGGTTTCCCCATCTCAGACATATGGCCTGAAAGATCTCTGGGTGAAGAGACCACTCTCCTGGTAGCAGCTGCTGACGACTCAGGTAGTCTGCTTGCCAGTTTTCTATCCCTGGAATGAAGATTGCAGAGATGCAAGGTACATGCTCTTCTGCCCATGCCAAGATCCGGTTCACCTCTCTTTGGGCTGCCCGACTGTGGGTGCCTCCTTGGTGATTGATGTAAGCTACTGCCGTAGCATTGTCGGATTGAACCCGAACTGGGTAGCCCTGTAACCTGTATGTCCAGGTTTTGAGGGCTAGATATACCGCCCGGATCTCTAGCACATTGATGGGCAGGATCCCCTGAGTCTTGGCCCAGGTTCCCTGGGTAGAAGCCTCCTCGAATACTGCACCCCAGCCCGATAGGCTGGCATCCGTAGATACCACCTTCCAGGCCACTGGGAGGAAGGACTTTCCCTTCCGTAAATTCCTGGCTTCTAGCCACCAATTGAAGCTGTGGCGTACTTGTGAGGACAGGCGCATGGGTATATCCAGAGCTTGGCTCTTCCTGTTCCAGGAGGCTAAAATATTGCCTTGAAGTAGTCTCGAATGAAACTGGGCGTAAGGGACCGCCTCGAAGGAGGCTACCATCTTTCCCAATAGTCTCATGCAAAGGCGAATAGACGGCCTCTTGTTTGCTTTGACCTTGTGGATCAGGTCTTTCAGAGACTGTATCTTTGGCTCTGGCAGGTATACCCTGTTTTGGGCTGTATCTATGATCATGCCCAGGTACACTATCCTTCTTTGGGCCTGGAGAGAGGATTTTTGTAAGTTTATAATCCATCCTAAATGCTCCAGGTATCCTACTGTAGTGTCTACAGCGTGATCCAATCCCTCCTTTGACTGATCTATTAATAGTAGATCGTCTAGATAGGCTGTTACCGCAATGCCCCGTGTTCTTAGGTTTGCTAACAGAGGAGCTAGCACCTTTGTGAATACTCTGGGCGCGGTGGCTACACCAAATGGCAGGGCCACAAATTGAAAGTGGCGATCTTCTACCGCAAACCTTAGGAATCTTTGGTGAGCGGGGAGGATTGGTATGTGTAGATATGCGTCTTTGATATCTATGGACGCAATGAATTCTCCGCCTTTTAAAGTAGCGACCACGGATCGAATCGTTTCCATTCGAAAATGGCGAACGTTCAGAAACTGGTTTAGATTTTTTAGATCCAGGATGGGTCTGACTTCTCCGTTCGGTTTTGGAATCACAAAGAGGTTTGAGTAAAAACCTGAACCTTGCTCCTTTTGGGGTACCTCTGTAACCACACCTTGAGCTATTAAGTGATTCAAACCTTTGAAGAAGGATCCTCTTTTTTGTGGATCCTTGGAGAGTCTTGAACTTCGGAATTGAGAAGATGGGATCTCTCGAAATTCCAGTCTGTACCCTGAGGATATTGTGGATACCACCCATTTGTCCTGGGTTTCTGTCCGCCAAGTCGCTGAGAACTGACGAAGCCTTCCCCCCACTCGGCCGAGCGGGGGCGCCCCTTCAATGAGAGGTTTTGGGGGCTTGCTTATTAGCTCTTGAACCCCACGGCTTCTTGTTCTTCTGAGCCTGTTCTTTGGCTTTTTTGGGCGGCTGAAAAGGCCGTCGCCACTGGCTGGAGTCAGATTTCCCGGGAGCTGGGGAGAGAGTGTGTTTAAAACAAGGTCTCTTGTTTTTCTTTCTCTCAGGTAAAAGTGTAGTTTTACCACTTGATATCTTTTGGATATATCTTTCTAAATCTTCCCCAAAAAGGCATTCGCCATGGAACGGGAAACTTGCCAACAACTTTTTGCATGGGGCTTCCGCTGACCAATGCTTAAGCCAAAGTACTCTGCGCATCTGTACCAGCTGGAGTGTAAGGCGTGATGCCTGTATGATAGAATCTCTCATGGCATCCACTGTGAAGCATAAGGCTTTAGGCAAATTCTCCCAATTTTTAGCCTGCTCTGAAGGCAGCTCCTTCAGCCCCTGCTTTACCTGTTGGCTGACGACCTGACACATACCGACTGCTGCTACTGCAGGTTGGGTAATTGAGCCGGCCAAAAGGAAGGAGGATTTCAGTAAGGATTCCAACTTCTTCTCAGAAGGATCTTTAAACACTTGTACATTATCCACTGGACATGTCAGGTTTTTATTTACACAAGAAATAGCCGCATCTACCGTAGGCAGGCTCCATTTCTTTAAAAAATTTTCCTCCATAGGATAAAGAATGTTAAACTTTTTTGGAGGTGAAAAACGCTTATCTGGATGTTGCCAGTCTGCGTACAATAGATCCTCTAGTAACGGATGAACCGGGAAGGAGCATGCACCTTGCAGGGATCTTAATGATCCTAGGGAGGAGACAGGTGATTCTGTTACCTCCAAAGAGGGTAACCTAAATGCAGCTCGCACGGCTCCTGCATAGCATTGCACCTGTGACTTTAAAATCTGGGATACCGAAAAAGGCTCATCCGATATCCCTGATCCGTCTGACTCCTCATCCTCTGCTGATGTAGCCTCCTCCTCATCCTCCTCCTCCTCAGGTACTTCTGAAGGGAGGTCCAATACTGGAGGAGATCTGCTTCGCTTATTGTCCTTTTTAGAGGATTTAGCGATTAAAGTAGCAATTTTCTCCTCCAGATTATTTAGGGCAGCTGATAAAGTGTCCTCAGTGACATATGCAGGCCCAGGCTTCACTGGGGAAGCCGCCATACCTGACAGAGGTAATGGCTCATCCTGTACAGGTGCTTTTGGCAACACAGGAGAGGAAGGTACCGAGTCAGCACAGCTAGAGCCCCCTGTCTCAGGCGGCGGTGCTCTTTTATCTCTTTTTGTCCGCATTACTTCCCCTGGAAGGCTTACTGTTTAGACAAAATACAAGGTACCTAAATGCATATACTACCGTGTTCAGTTTAGCAAATACATTAAGTATGCAACTTTTAACACATAACTATGCATAACATGGATGTCTTCTAGGAAGTACCCAATCCAACCACATGGAGTCTTACGTCCCTGTATAGCTGCTGTGTTTCTCTGCCAGGAACAAGAGAACTAACGAGCTTGCTTGCTGCTGCAGTGCTTTTTACACTGACAGTCTTTTAAATTTGGCGCCGTTTCTGTGCCTGCGCGCGCCACGTGCCCGCGCACGCCTCGGCCCCCCCCCCCTCCGATAAAGCGCGCTCCCGCGCGCGCGCGGCCTTTAGCGCTATGGTGGTGGCCATAGTGAGAGAGGACTCTCATCAGCCCCTGTCCCCACTTACCTGCATCTGCAGGTGTCTGTATCGGCCACCGGAAGGAGGAGCGGGGTGCTCAAGCAAGCTCAGCAGCGGAGGTGACGAGCAGTGTACTTCGCCGAAGCCGACACTGAACAGAGTGAGGTGAGTATATTCAGCTCTTTACTCCCCCCAGTGGTGGAAAAAAAGAAGACATCCACTTTTTGAAAAAGGTCCCAACCTAGTTATGGACCTTCTAATCTCACCTTATCCACGCCGCAGGTTTTTCTGCTGAAAGTTTTCAGACAGATACCAAACTTCACCCTTCACGGTGGGCTATGTGTGCCAACCTTCAGGGATATGGGTTCCTATTTAAAGGATACCTCTCCCCTGGGCCTTGTACAAGACTCTTACCAGGACTTTATAGCGAAATAGCGAAAGTGCTGGATCTTAGAGCCCAGTCCTCCGAAGAGAGACATTACAGGCGACGCCTCATGGATGAGGCCCGGATCCCATCCAGATTCAGCTCATTTGTAGGCGTCTTGGATGGATCCGAAAGCATAGCTCTTTTACCCCCAGAGGGTCTCTTTGGTAGAGCTTTCCTTTAGCACCTCCTAACGCGTCCAACACCTTTCGACACTGGCGAAAAAACTGAGGTACTTCCCTGATGGGAGGGGTTATATGGAGGGGAACTGTCTTCCATTGGTTGTGCCAGTGTCCAATCACCGCTGGTGACCCTTAACCCATTATGTAATGACTAGCTCTGTGTCCCGTGGTGTACGATAAAGAAAGTCATTTTTCAGAACTCGGGTAATAAGATCTCTGCACCTAAGTTCTCAGTTCTGCTACCTGGCTTTGGCATTACAAGACCTATGCCTTTATTTATGCTATTTAAAGAGAATAAATGAGCAAAGTGAGAGAGACTCATAGAAACCCACACCCCAATTCACCTTAACCTTCCTCCCCTGCTGCTCCAGTGGCCTACAGTATAATTTTGTGCAATCATGGGAGGAGGTCACATGATCCCTCATACACAAAAGTACCACTTCTTTCAAGGCAGCTCCTAAGGAGAAACAAAATGGCATGGGAGCACAGCAAAGGCGGAGTATAAGTGGGCAGAGTAAAGGCTCATTTCAGATGGCAGATTAGTGTCATCCACCATACAGAGCTGCCGGCAGATGCATGTGCATCCACCTCAAAAGATGAGTGCAGGCAGCCCATAGAAGTGGATGAACAAGCAGCACCGGCGGCATGGACACAATCACATATCAAAGTTTGGGCAGGAGCAGATATATGGATCCGAAAGCAGAGCCTCTGCTTTCAGATCCATGCATCCGCTCCTGCCCCCATGTCAAACATTGCAACGCAATTGTGTCCATGAAGGCGTTCCATGTGCATTCACCTCCATGGGCTTGAAAGGAACACAGCACTAATCTTCCATCTGAGGGAGCCCTTACGTCAAGCCTAACTTATTTCACAAATTGCCACATGGAGTCATATATGGATCCGAAAGCAGAGCCTCTGCTTTCAGATCCGTGCATCCGCTCCTGCCCCAATGTCAAACATTGCAACGCAATTGTGTCCATGAAGGCGTTCCATGTGCATTCACCTCCATGGGCTTGAAAGGAGGACAGCACTAATCTTCCATCTGAGGGAGCCCTTACGTCAAGCCTAACTTATTTTACAAATTGCCACATGGAGTCATATATGGATCCGAAAGCAGAGCCTCTGCTTTCAGATCCGTGCATCCGCTCCTGCCCCCATGTCAAACATTGCAACGCAATTGTGTCCATGAAGGCGTTCCATGTGCATTCACTTCCATGGGCTTGAAAGGAGGACAGCACTAATCTTCCATCTGAGGGAGCCCTTACATCAAGCCTAACTTATTTTACAAATTGCCATATGGAGTCAAATACTGCAGTTCTAGCAAAAGGTTTTTATATACATGTGACAAATGTTTTAGATGTATGGTACTTTTTAATTAAAAGTAGGACATTCTGTTTTAAAGAAAAAACATTTACCTCCAATCTTCTAATGATCTCTCGAAGCGACAGAGACGTTTCATTACCTCCAATATAGGTAGTTGTCGGCAGTCTAAAAACTTTATCTAAATCTCCCTCATGCAATCCATAGAAACCTACGTTTTCAAACATATAAAAAGTTCTACAGACCAATAACATGTTAACTAAACTGTTATATAAAAACAGAAAATAAAACGTTTAACAGGCCATGCAATGTCTACTACATTGATTTAAGGGATTAGGAATGTTGCAAATCAGGTGATCATACCTAGTTTCTACATGCATGCTACATATAACAGAACATGAAAAACATTTAGGATACTATAGCAGTGACAGAGAACATAATTAAATAATTTCACACAGTGGACTATTGACACTGATAAGTATACAAGCACAAAATCAATGAACTGTTTAATTTTAAAGTACAATTTACAAGAGCTGAGACAATATTATAGTATCTGCCTCTCTATAACCTTCCACTGTGACTTAGAAGAGTGATAGCTTTTTGAAGCTAATACAGGATCATTCATGCCTGGAATATTAATATTGTCCTGAACGCATAGTTACATCCAAGCAGGCAATCAGAGGACACAGGAAATTTCTTGACTACAGGTCTTTGGGTTTATAAATCAAGAGGGTAGAAGGAGAAGGAAAAAAAAAGGAAAAATGTAAGGTCAATGCCTAATGGAAAGTGACTGAATTTGACAGCTTAAATACACTATGAATTACTATCCTCTTAAAACCCAGCACAAAGCGATCAATACTTGGACAACACAGCTCAAAGATTTAGTATTTAAAATAATGAAGATAATAAGCAAATATGACACAGCAAAGAAAAAAATCTGTAAAATCCAAAAGGACTTTAGAGACAATAAAAAAGAGAAAACTTTTTTCTGGATAAAATAAAAAGTTTGAATCTGGACATCACCACTGTGTATTTCCATCAATAAGTAATAGATATGTTGTCACAATATGGGGTGCAGATCCAGAGGAACAAGAGAGAGAAGTGACCAATTAAACAAAAAAAAAAAAAAGACTTAACCAAAATAAAATATTGGAAAAGTTAATTCAGAAAATACAAATAACTTATATTCATTTACTTGAAATCAAGGGAATAAATGTCATGTTTTAGAGCTACACAAAGTCTAACCAAGCTAAACAGTGAGGAGAAAAACCATGCATCAACACTTCTGAAAATCAAAAGGATGAAGTGGGTAAAATGAAAAACAACAAAGATTCTCTGAATGCTGTAAGCAGCTGGAGCTCATTAATCCAGAGGTTTATTATGCGCAATACCATTCAGGCGCTACAGATCATCCACCTCTTCATGACAGATGCAATACCTTATACTCAAAAACACAGCCATCAATCACTCACATGGGCTCTGGAGAAGGAGACAGTTCATAGCCCTGAGAAATAATAGACGGCAGGCTACGCGTGCACATAGTATACAGAGACATTCCAAACAGCTAGCAATCCTCAAATTACTACAGAGATAAAAATCAAACCTAACCAGTGACTAGCCATTTGGCTAGGGTAGGGTCACTAGCGTAGTCAAGCAACACCAGATTTGCCAAGTACTGCCTAAAAATCCACTAGATCTCCATGACGAAAAAAAAACTCTCCTAACAGGACTCTTTGAAAAAAATCTAAACCTATTTAACCTTAACCACTTTAATACCAGACACTTTCTCCCCTTCCTGCCCAAGCCAATTTTCAGCTTTTAGCGCTGTCATAGTTACATAGTCGCTGTTTAAATGACAATTGGGCGGTCATGCTACACTGTACCCAAACAAAATTCTTATCATTTTGTTCCCAGAAATAGTGTTATTTGATCACCTCTGGGGTTTTTATTTTTTGCCAAATAAAAAAAGACCAAATTTTATGTATGTTTTATCCTGCACTGATGGGCACTGATGGGGTTGCACTGATGGACACTAATAGATTGGAGTTGTGGTGTCTCAGACTGATACACCACAACAGCGATCGCCGCGCTGCACGACGGCTGGTTATCCTGATCATATCATATGACGTTCTGTCAGGATAACGGAACCTTTTTGCCGACGTCGTATTGCTAAATGGCAGGCGGCAAGTGGTTAAACTTGCTTCCACCCCCATTCTAAGGCCAGCCATAGACGGAGCAAATTTATTTTGTTGCAGGAATAATATTTGTTTGATTCCCCCATTAACACTGATAGTGATGACAGGGGAATCCTGCTGAGCCATTGTGTTCGTCCGGCGGGGGGATAGGGGAAACCATCCCCACTGGGAGAACACAGTGATTATTGCTGCTTGCAATAATTTCATGTAAAATCCGTCAGGCTTGATCGATCAATCAAATTGGGTACATTCAGCCTGCCCATACATGGTTCAAATGTCAGCCGTTTCCTGCTGAGTCAACCGAGATTCAAACCATCTATGTCTGGCTTAAGTCCAATAGTAACTAGCCTGTAGAGGAAAGATGTGTATACTTACCTATTCCCTGGGCGCTCCAGTCTGGTCACGTGATCAGCTTCCAGCAACGGCTTCAAGAGTGATGAGAGATCGCCGACAATGGCTGCAATGCCTGGGCGGTGACGTCACCCATAGGTTTAATATAGGGCATCTGTTGTCAGCTCTCCCTCTACCCTGAGGCTGGGAGCCGATCATGTGACCAGACCGTAGTGCCCATGGAATAGGAAAGTATACACAACTTTCCTCTACAGATTAATTATAATAGAACTTATAATGGGGGTGGGAGCATGTTTAAGATTGGACTGGACTAACAATTTAAGCATAAGACTAAAGCCTAGTACACGCGGCCGAGAATCTCGACAGGAAAAAAATCTGTCGTTTTTCCTGACGAGATTCTTGACAAGAATCTTGTCCCGGTCGAGTGTACACACACTCCATTCAAAAGCACCGCCGTTCTTTTGAATGGAACGAACACAGTGAGGTCATCGACTACGACGAGCATGCGCTCGTCACATTCGATGCCGTCGCTGCCATCTTGCTACACCCTACCTATTCCTAGGAAGCTACCGCGCATGCGTCAAAGTCATTTCGAGCATGCGCGGGTTTCCACGGCGACAGGTAAATATACACACTCTCGGGTTTCTCGTCGGGAAACCGGCAGACAAGAATCCCGACGAGAAAATAGAGAGCAGGTTCTCTATTTTTCTCGTTGAGATTCTGGGCAGTTTTCGTGACGAGAAACCTGAAAGCCTCGTACACACGCACGGTTTTCTCGGCAAGAAACCTCTGCCAGCAGTTTTCTTGTTGTTTCTTGCCGAGAAAACCGGTCGTGTGTACGAGGCCTGACAGCACAAAGATGGAAGGCTATAATTAAGGACCCCCCCCCAACTGACCATTAAAGACCGGCACACCAAGAACCCAGCTATTACAGTTAACACCAGCCCCTATAAATTATATTAAAAAAAGAACGGGCAAGCCTGACTACTACCAAGCAAAAAATGACAAAACCAAATAAGCTTAGCCACCACCAATGGTACCAGGAAAATCGTTGAAGATAGACCCAACAAATGTAGATAAAGCCTAGGTAAAGGCAGGGACCAACAAGTATAACCAAGTCAAGTTTGCCAGAATCAGAAAAAACAGCTGTATGAAAAAAAAAAAAAAAATCTGCCCCTTAACTCACCACCAGACAGAAGATATTTATGCCTTGTTTCCACTGAACGGAACGGTTCGGGTCGGTACAGAATGGAACGGTTTGAATGGTCCGGTCTATTCTGGTGAGCGTTTCCACTGCAAGTCGGACCGTCAGGGACCATTCAGGGTTTAGAAAAAATGCCTCGCGTGTCCGCCAATCAGTGGAATGTATTGTAGCTCCGCCCTAACCGAACCGTTCCATTTTCTATGGCCCCACATCTGAAGCAGGACCCAGAATGGTGCGGTACGGTTCGGTTTTATGGCACGCTTTTATAATGGAAACACCCAAAATAGCGTACCGTACCGAACCGTACCGAACCGATCCGCTCAGTGGAAACGAGGCATTAGTGGTCTACAGCCCTTACTTGAGATACGTTATGCTGAGAAGCACTTGTTATTAGGGAAAGTGCTACAACAGACACATTTTGAAAAGGGGAAAAAGTGTAGCAAAGACTATAGCAAAAGCCATTGAAAAAATATTTTAAATACTAAAACAGATAAATAAAACCAATCTTTCCTTTTCTATTGAACAAAAAATTTACAAAGAAACAAAGAATATATGTCAATATCCCTTATTGGAAGTATTTAAAATGCTGTCAAGTGTCAAAGGAAACTCCAAAGGGGAGAACATGCGTACATAAACACACAAAAAGCCACCACAATATTTAAAGACTAAGCCAGTCTAATGGACAAAGAGCATGCTACTTTGAGCTATACAGATGTAGCGATTGTCACTGTGTAAAATATTTAATCTCTTCTGTTATACTGTATTTATTATAAGGCCATTGACTACTCTTAAATGGAATGACATTTAACAGATAAATGAAGTCTGAGTACCATATTAGGAAAGGCTACATCTGTACTTATTGTGCAATCAGGAATGATGTGATGATCAGCACATGCACAGCAAGACATTGATCTTTTTATTTAGTTATTGTAGTGTAAGGAGGAGTGAATGCAAAGAACAAACTACCACAAAACAAGCTACTTTATAGCACAGAAAAAGCTAGCACCCGACCTCTATCTTCTGGCAAGTCAGAGTCTTGCGTTCTCACCCAGTTTATCAATTGTGGTGATAAGATCCGAAGGAACAAAAGAGTCCAAATCAGCATCCAGAATACCAAGAGGGTCCAGCTGAGCCACATGATGTCCACGAATCTATCCGATTTGAAGAGGTAATCCAAAGAAAACAAAAAAAATCACAAGACAACATCATCTTTAAGGCTAAAATAATGCTCACCAATATCTGTGTGCCCCACTGCATCTTCATCCACGGAACCATTAAAAAAGACTTGATTAATGCCTAATGGGTCTAAAATTGCAGCATGATGCCCTCTGATCTGCAAGCAAGGACAAAACCACTGGCTTATCATTTTTTCTAAATATATGTAAATATTAAGTCTAAACTTGTTAAAATATCAGCAATGTAAATGCAGTATGCTCAGTATGTGCATTAAGATCTTTGAATCTCAATGTCCTTGTTTACGCAGTCCTGTCCCTGTCTACCATTAATGCTCCTGCATTGTCACCATGTCACACTTTTCTTCTGGTGACTGAAAGTGGCTGTTTCAACACACATTATGCAGACATGGTCCACTGTTATAATCAGGAATTTCACCATAAAAATGCTATGCATTTATTGCTGGAGTAAATGCAAGTACACAGAAAGTGGCTGCAACAAGGCTGCAGGAGGTTGGCAGCTTTGAGATGCAGCAAAGTCGTTTATAAACTTTTTTTTTTTACAAACAAGTATTTTACAGAAATGGCAATCTATATTGTTACAAATTGATTTAGCAAACTAAGTAGTCAGTTAGAATTTGTATCTACAGGTCCAGCTCATAAAATTTGAATATCATCAAAAAGTAAATTTATTTCGATAATTCTATTAAAAAAGTGAAACTCATATTTTATATAGATGCATTACACACAGTGACATATTTCAAGCATTTCTTTCTTTTAATGATCATGGCTTTCAGCTAGTGAAAACCCCAAATTCAGTAATTCAGAAAATTTGAATATTACATAAGATCAATAAAAATTTTTTTTTAAAGATTTTTAATACAGAAATGTTGGTTTACTGAAAAAATATGTCCATGTACAGTATAGTATGCACTCAATACTTGGTGGGGGCTCTTTTTATATGAATTACTGCATTAATGTGGCGTGGCATGGAGGCGATCAGCCTGTGGCACTGCTGAGGTGTTATGCAAGCCCAGGTTGCTTTGCTAGCGGCCTTCAGCTTGTCTGCATTGTTGATCTTCCTTTTCACAACACCCCACAGACTCTCTATGGGGTTTAGGTCAGGCGAGTTTGCTGGCCAATCAAGCACAGTGATACCATGATCATTAAACCAGGTATTTGTACTTTTGGCAGTGTGGGCAGGTGCCAAGTATTTCTGGAAAATGAAATGCAACCTGGGCTTCCATAACACCTCAGCAGTGCCACAGACTGATCGCCTCCATGCCACGCCGCACTGATGCAGTAATTAATGCAAAAGGAGCCCCAACCAAGTATTGAGTGCATACTATACCGTACATGGACATACTTTTCAGTAAGCCAACATTTCTGTATTAAAAATCCTTTTTTTTATTGGTCTTATGTAATATTCAAAATTTTCTGGGATACTTTGGGTTTTCACTAGCTGTAAGCCATAATCATCCAAATTAAAATAAAGAAATGCTTGAAATATATCACTCTGTGTGTATTGCATCTATATAAAATATATATGAGCTTCACTTTTTGAATTAAATTACTGAAATAAATGTACTTTTTGATGATATTCTAAGTTTATGAGATGCACCTGTACTTAAAGTTATCATCGAAGCAGTGATTCATCAGTTACCAGATGATTTAAGCCAGCCATCTATGGATCAAATCTCAGCTGCTTCAGCAGGGACTGGCCAAGATTCGATCCATCGATGAACAGGCTGGTTATACTGATGATCCCCAAATCGACTCAAGTACAACCAGCCTGTTGGATTTATTTTTGTTATGTGACCAGCTGCCAGGAGTGACTATTGTGTTCTGCCAGCAGGGAGGGCTCCTCACTGGCAGAACACAATAGCGCTGCAGATGGGATTCCCCCATCAACACTGACTGTGTTAATGAGGGAATCGAAAATTTTCTTTCGCATGGTGGAAGGAAAGAAAATTGCATAATCTATGGGCTGCTTTAGTTTGAGGTTTCAACAACACCAATAGAGCTGATTATATATATATATATATATATATATATACACACACACATATACACACACACACACACATACACAGTCAGGTCGATAAATATTGGGACATCAACACAATTCTAATCTGTTTGGCTCTATGCACCACCACAATGGATTTGAAATAATAAAAAAATAAAAAAAGTGTTTTAACTGCAGACTTTCGGCTTTAATTTGAGGGTATGTACATCCAAATCAGGTAAACGGTGTAGGAATTACAACAGTTTGTATATGTGCCTCCCACTTTTTAAGGGACCAAAAGTAATGGGACAGATTAACAATCATAAATCAAACTTTCACTTTTTAATACTTGGTTGCAAATACTTTGTAGTCAATTACAGCCTGAAGTCTGGAACACATAGACATCACCAGACGCTGGGTTTCATCCCTGGCGATGCTCTGCCAGGCCTCTACTGCAACTGTCTTCAGTTCCTGCTTGTTCTTGGGGAATTTTCCCTTCAGTTTGGTCTTCAGCAAGTGAAATGAATGCTCAAATCGGATTCAGGTCAGGTGATTGACTTGGCCATTGCATAACATTACACTTCTTTCCCTTAAAAAACTCTATGGTTGCTTTCGCAGTATGCTTCGGGTCATTGTCCATCTGCACTGTGAAGCGCCATCCAATGAGTTCTGAAGCATTTGGCTGAATATGAGCAGATAATATTGCCTGAAACACTTCAGAATTCATCCTGCTGCTTTTGTCAGCAGTCACATCATCAATAAATACAAGAGAACCAGTTCCATTGGCAGCCATACATGCCCACGCCATGACACTACCACCACCATGCTTCACTGATGAGGTGGTATGCTTTGGATCATGAGCAGTTCCTTTCCTTCTCCATACTCTTCTCTTCCCATCACTCTGGTACAAGTTGATCTTGGTCTCATCTGTCCATAGGATGTTGTTCCAGAACTGTGAAGGCTTTTTTAGATGTTGTTTGGCAAACTCTAATCTGGCCTTCCTGTTTTTGAGGCTCACCAATGGTTTACATCTTGTGGTGAACCCTTTGTATTCACTCTGGTGAAGTCTTCTCTTGATTGTTGACTTTGACACACATACACCCACCTCCTGGAGAGTGTTCTTGATCTGGCCAACTGTTGTGAAGGGTGTTTTCTTCACCAGGGAAAGAATTCTTCGGTCATCCACCACAGTTGTTTTCCGTGGTCTTCCGGGTCTTTTGGTGTTGCTGAGCTCACCAGTGTGTTCTTTATTTTTAAGGATGTTCCAAACAGTTGATTTAGCCACACCTAATGTTTTTGCTATCTCTCTGATGGTTTTTTTTTGTTTTTTTTTTAAGCCTAATGATGGCTTGCTTCACTGATAGTGACAGCTCTTTGGATCTCATATTGAGAGTTGACAGCAACAGACTCCAAATGCAAATAGCACACTTGAAATGAACTCTGGACTTTTTATCTGCTCCTTGGAAATGGGATAATGAGGGAATAACACACACCTGGTCATTGAACAGCTGAGCAGCCAATTGTCCCATTACTTTTGGTCCCTTAAAAAGTGGGAGGCACATATACAAACTGTTGTAATTCCTACACCGTTCACCTGATTTGGATGTAAATACCCTCAAATTAAAACTGAAAGTCTGCCGTTAAAGCACATCTTGTTTGTTTCATTTTAAATCCATTGTGGTGGTGTATAGAGCTAAAAAGATTAGATTTGTGTCGATGTCCCAATATTTATGGACCTGACTGTATATACACATATATACACAAATACATACATATACAGTTAAAAACATAAAAAAACAATTGATGCCAAACCATTTTTGTTTGCCTTTAATAACCTACAATCATTACTTCTGTTTAATGAGCTTTTGATAGCAGTCACTCGGCAGTTTACAACTGATGACTGCAATAGGCAGAAAAGTCTTATTTACCAATACTGACAATTTTAGCTGAAGGAAGACAACAGGCAGGCCCTCTTGTCCCACTGGAAAATTATTTAATTAGAAAAAATTAGGTAACAGTTAAATCAAACTAAGCAGTAGTAGCTCTGCAGTGCGAATCAGTGTTGCAATCCTCATGCCGACATTTATTGGGCAGTCAATAAAATGCTAATGCTGTAGAACAAAAATTCAAAGGATTAATGATACAGTACAATTAGTGAAAACATGCCTTCTGTTCTACAAGACACAAATTTAAATCAGTCTATTAGTCACAAGGTAATGATTTATACCAGCTGTTCAGGGTGGTGTAGTCTTTTCAATAAAGGCCAAACACGTAACGGCAAAATACAACCATCAAATAAGTAAAATCTAATCTACAATTTCTTGAATTACCGACTTTCTGTCTGAGTCACTATGGTGACTGGGAATGGGCATGTTTACTAGAAGGAAATCTACTGGAGAGTTTGTCATGAGTTAAGCAAGCCATAGATGATACGATTTTCTTTCCTGCAACCACGGATTACAGGAAAGGTTGCAGGAAGAAAGTTGTTTGATTTCCGTATCAGCACAGCCAGTGTTGAGTACCGATGGGGGAATCACTCCCACTGTGTTCTGAGAGTGTGGGGAGCCTTCCCTAAAGGCAGAACACAATAATTACTGCTAGCGGCTATAGCTCAATGAATCTACTTCCGTACCACCAGCCTGCCCATAGATGGATCAAATCTTTGCCAGTCCCTGCTGAACAAGACAAAATACGATCCATCCATGTCCGATTTAAAAAAAAGCCCTGCTTTAATTGTTTTTTGCTATTTTTTTTATCTAGAGACAAAGAAGGGACTAGGTTGAGTCAAGACGGTTCAGATAAGTCAGAAGAGGTGATGGAGAAAGATTATCTGTCACATTGTCTATTTGGGGTAAAGCAAAAGGTAAAAAAAAAGAAGCCTCCCTATCACTCACTGATCCTCACCTTCACCAGCCTTACCTTGTTTGAGTGCCTAATGTCAGGAATACCTGGTGCTCCTGAAAAGATGGTGACGAGTGCTTGAGAAATAGGGACCATATTCCCCATAAATGTTGAAGCCCCCTTGGTCTTTCCCTCATTTTGCTGGTGTTGGGGGTGGGCTTTTTGACGCATTCTATATGGTATTATACCTGTAAGCTCTCACACCCCTGACAATGTGTAGGGTTGTATCTGAATATG
Organism: Rana muscosa; assembly: GCA_029206835.1. NCBI lineage: Eukaryota > Metazoa > Chordata > Amphibia > Anura > Ranidae > Rana > Rana muscosa. Next base: position 25,561,919 of record CM055123.1, on the reverse strand, counting down.
CTATCCACCTGTATGTGACTATATTCATATATTTCTGAGGATCTCTGTTTATTTGAATTATATCACAGTACTGCCAATACATTTTTTGGCAAGCTAAGCAAAATGCTATGGGAATACCAACTTCCAAACGTTCTTTAGCACCTGAAATTAGCATTTCTTGCTAAATAAACAAGAACAATAGAATGGTCTTACAGTATTGCTCTGACAGGCAAAATACAAGAAAATAATCACAATACTCATTAAAAACCGTTAGTACATGCAGTACTACATTCTGTTCATACTAAGACCCTTTTCACACTGAGGCACTTTGCAGGCGCTATATCGCTAAAAATAGCGCCTGCTAAGCGCCCTGAAAGAGCCGCTCCATTCACTCCAGTGTGAAAGCCCGAGGGCTTTCACACTCTAGCAGTGTGCTGGCAGGGCGTCAGAAAAAGTCCTGCCAGCAGCTTCTTTGCAGCGCAATTAGGAGCGGTAAATACACCGCTTCTAAAGCGGTGTATTCACCGAACCTTTGCAGGCGCTTTTAACCCTTTTTCGACTGCTAGCAGGGGTTAAAAGTGCCCCGCTAGCGGCCAAAAAGCACCGCAAAAACGACGGTAAAGCGCCGCTAAAAATAGCGGCGTTTTACTGCCAACGCCCGGGCGCTGTGAGTGTGAAAGCACTCTTGTCACTATGGGATTCATTTTCTGTATTCTGCAAAAACAAAAATGGGTTGCTCCTGCTGTTCACTGTTCCTTCCTCTTTGTCTGTGTCCCCGCTGCAACCCAAGATTGTGTAGACCAGCTGTTGCCACATCTACTGAGCTTGCTCAATTTTCAGTTCCCTTCTAAGCTGTTCATTCACTTCTTTTTCTTATCTGTGCAGCCCACTAGACTAAAGAGTCAAACATGTAGGCGTATATAATCTGGATCAATTACAGCCCATTCCCTCCCTCCTTCTTTCTCTATGTCCACTAAGCAGCTAAACACAATGGGGGCGGGGTATTACATGTTGATTTATGGAGGCTTCACCTCCCTGTAATTCCAAGCACATACAAACAATAGACACAGGCTGGAGGATTGTGATCGGCAGTGCCTCCCTTTAGATAGCCAGCACCATATTTCTGCACAAAAATAATGATTGGAGTTCAAATACATATTTGTATGGCAATTTACCACATTTATTTGATATTATGTATTTTTTTCCTCTGTACTATATTCTCAAAGCGTTTTTTGTTTATTTTATTTTTAACAAGCGACCTGCAGCAGAAGACTAGAAGTTGGGAATGACCTGGAAAACTGTATTTTAATGATAGAAAAGGTACTTTAATTTTTTTTATTATAGTGCCATCATCCATGTACATAAAGAGAAGGGGTAATGTTAATTGAACATTGTGCGTTTAGTAACCACTTTAAAGTGAATGTAAAGGCAAGACAATTTCTAGTTCTAGATAGAATGCTGAAGGCTTGACCCATTGTCAAGTTTTTAATGCTGTCAAAGTGATACTAGACCCTCTGAAAAAACTGAATCATATACAGTAATATATGTACACTCTTAATTGATTCTTTTTCTCATTTCCCTGCATTCAGCCATCCACCTTCCTGACAAGTTTTATGGACACCATGTAACTCATGCTGACGGTCCGCCCAGTCTTGCTACCCGTGAGCTGTGATTGACAAACAGCATTGATCAAACAGGCATTGTAAAGGGGGCATGTCCAAACTAAAATCTTTCCGCAATGATCCCCTTGCCAATCCCCCTCCCAATCCTGGAGCTTTACACGTGTGTCTCTTCTCCCAAACAGTCGCTGTACATAATTCGCTATACATCCAGCAAACAATTTGGCACACCCCGGTCACATCAGCCAAACATATAGCTGGGAAACTGTTGCACATCCTTATAAAACACAGCTGAGCCTTCTAATGACAGACAGAGGAGGGAACTCCTACTACTTAGAGCTTGCCAAGTAAAATTCTCAACAGAAAAGCCACAGTCAGGGCTGGGGAGGAAGTAGCAGGTAGCAGATAGGTGGATCTCCAAAAATGCTTCTCCCTAACGGGAGACCGAGTCTCTTGTCACAGGGAACGATTTTCCTTTGTGTGTAGCCTAGGGATCACTGGCCCTGTAAAAGTCATAGTTAAAATCCCTGCATCTTACTTATCCCTACAAACACTGAAGTCAGAGACACAGTCCATGAGAGATTCCATCCTCCTGCTGGGGAAGATCTACTGCAAGAGAGCTTGAGGTTCTAACCCTAACATGATGTATGCAATAGGTCACAGTGAGCAGCATCAGAACGGAGTGTGCCACAGGTTGGTGTGTCTGTAGCATATCTAAACCTAAGCTTCAGCAAGTTGTGGTGGTTGTGTTGTGGTAGCGGGGTTCCAGGCTGGGGAGTAGAAGTGTGTATTTGCAAGACAGCTGTGGCCAGCAAAGGTATGATGACAGCAGGTGGCTGATGTGAGCTGGTATATATGCTCCCATTCTGTGATGAGCACTAAGCCTAGTACACACCACTGACAGCTCAGATCGGAGCCGATGTACTAACAATCCAATGTTAGTACAGCAATCTCCCCTGCTGTGCTAATGTGTTCTGACAGGGGGACTGCCCCCCGCCAGAACACTCCAGTCAGCAGACCTTTTTCAGTAATGAGCCTTCGACAGAAGCCAGCCGAGCTTCTGTCGGAACGGCTGCCATACACACGGGCCCCGAATGTCAGTTGGGTTCTATTGAACCAGCCAATGCCGGCCGACAATCGGCCCCTGTGTACTAGGCTTTACTGTTTTAAAAAGTGGGCGTTCACTTCAAAGAACAGCATGTGACATCATGTCTCAACCTACCCCTTTCTTACAGCAGTGAAAGATAATGACTGACACAAATTCTGCACACTAAAGCTGGTCATACAACTGACTTTTGTCAAATGAGCCTACTGGAAAATTTTCGACTGAACAGCGGCTGCATTCAATTAAATGCAACCACAGTTCAATTATTTTGACAGCCAGCAGGGCCAACTGTCACAATACAATGGTCACAGCAACAGATTCATCCCTATGGCCAGGTTTAAGAGCACCCAAGTGACACAAACAACAGATTCAGTAAGCATGCTTATTTTACTATTACGAACAGCTTGATTTGAATATTTTTTTTGAGTTATCACCAAAACAAGTGGTGAGGCTAAATCTTCCAAATAGGAATTTTTTTCCAGTAAAAACAGGCTAAGAGGGGAATTCCCCTTACTTTGGAAGAGATTTCCTTTGACTTTATGTTATATTACCAAGACAGAAAATGAAGGGAAATCACACCAGTCATACAGAATAAATACATACAGGGGTTTTAACTCTTCATTAAGCTATTCAAAACAGGAACAAAAAAATAAAACACTTTTGTCTATACATACGCTTAGATTATTATTTCTCGAACTATACACAGCATTGCCCTTTTATTTAATTTTCTCTATATATCTGTAAAGAGTTTTCATACCTGGTAGGCTCTAATTAAGGACTGCACTGCCAAATGGTCCTCCACTAGCTTCTCTGCTTTGGCTGGTGCCATAGTAAGACCTTGACTGCGAACGAGCGAAGCTTTAGTCTGTAGATCTGCTTTTTGCATGTGATTGGCTTCACCAGTAGCTCCAGGATCTGCTTTGCGAAAAAAAGCATCCCAAGACTACACAATAAGGAGCAAAAAACAACAATTGTTAGTTTATCAGGAGTACGTAACCTGTCATCGCTTACCTATTCAAATCAAACTATTTGAAATTGTATGCTATATGGCACCTTATTAGAAATGAAAAAAGCAAGATTATTTTAGCAGTGCAATAAAAATATTAGAAAAAGATGTATGATGGAAACTAAGGTTTTTGCTTGGGTTTAACAAAGTATCGTATATACTCGAGTATAAGCCGAGTTTTTGAGCACATTTTTTTGTGCTGAAAATGCCCCCCTCGGCTTATACTCGAGTCACGTTTTTGCGCCTGATCTCCCGGACTTTGGAGACCCGGTACCGGCCGGCTGTAGGTCCCCTGAACCCCAAACTTGGCACACATGTAGCGCCACAAAGTTTTTAGTCCGGGGGACCTACGGCCGGGGAGCATCGATTTTTTAAAGCCGGGCACCCCTTTCATAGACTCCCATGTTAAACGGTAATTTCTACAGTGAATTTGGGGACCCGGTACCAGCCGGTCGTAGGTCCCCTGGACCCAAACCTTGGCACACATGTAGCCCCATTTCTCCACTAGAAGTGTGCAAAGTTTTTTGTCTGGGAGCACCGATTTTTCAATGCCGGCACCCCTTCCGTAGACTCCTATGTTAAACATCAGTCTAGTCATAAACACAGTGAGGCATGGGCACAGTGAGGCAAAGTTAGGCACAGTGAGGCATGCAGATGGACACCCTAGGCTTATACTCGAGTCAATAAGTTTTCCCATTTTTTTGTGGTAAAATTAGGTGCCTCTGCTTAGATTCGGGTCGGCTTATACTCGAGTATATACGGTATCTCAATAAAATTACTACTGATTGTAAATGTTAAAGAGTGTATTATTGATACTTTTTCTCAGGAAGCTATAGTTTAATAAAGCTGTCCATTATGAAAATTACAAGAGCTATATTCAAAAGCATTATTGGCGACAAGTAAAATCGATGACTCAGCATGATTTAAATGTAGATGTAATGTGTATCCACATCTGCAATGCATTAAGATGATTAAAAGATTTACATATACAATATACAAGATTGAACATCTTTTATGATTTGTAACACTTAAAACATTTAGATATCTAGCAGCACAGACAAACATCGACCAGATAATATGATTTTATTAAAATCCCATATCTAAACCTAAGAACGAAAATGAAATATCTTACCAAGTCCTTAGATATGGTGGCTGAATTTGATTATTTGTTCTGTCTTTTTTTTCCCTTTATTTTCACCTGGCAGTCTTGCCAGTATCACATTACCTGCAAAGAGTGACCACTGTCACTCAAGGACAGGTTTATTTGGTAGGACTACAAAACACTTCCCCCCCCCCCTTCATACCATAGCAGGAAAATGTTCTGTAGTCCACAGAGAGCACCAGAACCAATGTTATATGATAACAGTCAGTAGAGGCAGAGAGAATAGAAAGTTATCAGCTTACTAAATTTTTGGTAGGATCCACAGGCACTTTTTGTACTTATCAAATATAGAACAAAATGCTTTCACTGGCATATTTATTAGACCAAAAAGAAAGCAAATAAGAGATGTTCATTGTTATGGTTTCATACAAATTAACCAGGCATTTTAGTTTGGCAACATACATATATGAACAGAGGAATATATATTCCAGGAAAATTCCAAAGAACTTTACATTTTTCTACAGGATGTAAATGGCTGGAGTAATATTCGTGCTGCAATGAGTTGCCAAAAAATGCTGGAGGTGTGCCTCTGTGTATCTGTGTAAATCCAGGAAGTGAACAAGCAGCAGTTTCAGCTGCCCACAGTTAAAATGGTTGCAGCCAGACTCAGTGGAGGGAGATTTCTGCAGCATATTTGGCAAATACAGAATCACAGTATATACAGTGCCTTGCAAAAGTATTCAACCCCCTTGGCTTTTAACCCATTTTGTTACATAACAGCCTTTAGTTTAATGTTTTTTTTAATCTGAATTATATGTGATGGATCAGAACACAATAGTCTAAGTTGGTGAAGTAAAATTATAAAAATATATACATAAAACAATTTTTCAGAAATAAAAAAAACTGATACATGGCATGTGCGTATGTATTCACCCCCTTTGTTATGAAGCCCATAAAAAGCTCTGGTGCAACCAATTACCTTCAGATGTCACATATTTAGTGAAATGTTGTCCACCCGTGTGCAATCTAAGTGTCACATGATCTGTCATTACATATACACACCTTTTTGAAAGGCCCCAGAGGCTGCAACACCTAAGCAAGAGGCACCACTAACCAAACACTGCCATAAAGACCAAGGAACTCTCCAAACAAGTAAGGGACAATGTTATTGAGAAGTACAAGTCAGGGTTAGGTCATAAAAAATATCCAAATCTTTGATGATCCCTAGGAGCACCATCAAATCCATCATAACCAAATGGAAATAACATGGCAACAACAGCAAACCTGCCAAGAGACGGCCACACACCAAAACTCACGGACTGGGCAAGGAGGGCATTAATCAGAAAGGCATCACAGAGACCGTAACCCTGGAGGAGCTGCAGAGTTCTACAGCAGAGACTGGAGTATCTGTACATAGGACGACAATAAGCCGTACGCTCCATAGAGTTGGGCTGTATGGCAGAGTGGCCAGAAGAAAGCCATTACTTTCAGCAAAAAACAAAATGGCACATTTTGAGTTTGCGAAAAGGCATGTGGGAGAATCCCAAAATGTATGGAGGAAGGTGCTCTGGTCTGATGAGACTAAAATTAAACTTTTTGGCCATCAAAGAAAACGCTATGTCTGACGCAAACCCAACACATCACATCACCCAAAGAACACCATCACATAGTGGTGCAGCATCATGCTGTGGGGATGTTTTTTAGCAGTTGGGACTGGGAAACTGGTCAGAGTTGAGGGAAAGATGGATGGTGTTAAAAACAGGGATATTCTTGAGCAAACCCTGTACCACACTGTGTAAGATTTTAGGTTAGGATGGAGGTTCACCTTCCAGCAGGACAATGACTCCAAACACACTGCTAAAGCAAAACTTGAGTGTTTTAAGGGGAAACATGTAAATGTGTTGGAATGGTCTAGTCAAAACCCAGACCTCAATCCAATAGAAAATCTGTGGTCAGACTTAAAGTGGATGTAAACCCACTGTCATAATTAAAAATTCAGTAATATAGTGTATAACTATCTATAAGGATATACACGCTTTCTGCATGTATCCTTATCTTTCAAAACTCACCCCTTCAGTTGTGTGGAGCCCCGAAAGATTGCAGAATCTGTGGGCGGATCTTCTTTTTGGCGCTCGGTGGACGGAGTCGTGACGTCAGAGGACTCCACCACTACACTCCCCTGGCCAGCCAGCATTGCGAGAATGAGCCTCGCGCCAGGGGAGACTGAAGTGCACGTTCTGTGAAGAAGCAGAGCGCGCTCATGTTACACCTGCGCATGTGCAGAAGTAACAGCAATCAAAAGAAAGACGACGGTTATAAAGAGCTGAGGCAGAGCTGGGGCAAAGAGGCAGAGCTGGGGCAAAGAGGCAGAGCTGGGGCAAAGAGGCAGAGCTGGGGCAAAGAGGCAGAGCTGAGGCAAAGAGGCAGAGCTGAGGCAAAGAGGCAGAGCTGAGGCAAAGAGGCAGAGCTGAGGCAAAGAGGCAGAGCTGAGGTAAAGAGGCAGAGCTGAGGCAAAGAGGCAGAGCTGAGGCAAAGAGGCAGAGCTGAGGCATGGACATAGTGATAATTATTGTAGAGAGAGAAGAGAAAAAAATAATGCCTCTCAGGCTCGTGTATGAGATATGCAAATCACCTGTCACCCATATCAGGGGGAAAGAACTGACTGTTTTCTCAGTTGGTCAGTTTTATCTCACTGAAAAAAGATAAGACGATTGCTCAGAGCTGGATTAACTCTTTGTGGCAAGACTGGGCACAGATGATAGGAAATCCTATACTGTACAATGTGCAAGCCTAAAAAAATAAAAAATAAAATAATTTGGGTTTACATCCAGTTTTGCAAGGAGGAATGGGCAAAAATCCCAGTGGTAAGATGTAGCAAGCTCATAAAGATTTATCCAAAGCGACTTGGAGCTGTGATAGTCGCAAAAGGTGGCTCTACAAGGTAGTGACTTTAGGAGGGGGAATAGTTATGCGCATTTACTTTTTCTGTTATTTTGTCCCATTTGTTGTTTGCTTCACATAAAAAAAAAAAAAACATCTTCAAAGTTGTGGGCATGTTCTGTAAATTAAATGATGCAAATCCTCAAACAATCCACGTTATTTCCAGGTTGTGAGGCAACAAAAACACAAAAAAATTGCAAAGGGGGTGGATACTTTTGCAAGGGTCTGTTTAAATTAATATGCAAAGTAGTTGGAGGGAAGCTTGAAAATGGCAAAGATGTTTTTATTACAAATTATGTGAGCAGACTGTGCAGCATAGAGAGCAGGCATTAAAGTGCAATGGTGTGAATTGTCCCCAAAACAGTAAGTTTGGGTTCTTTTATTTGCCACAGATGTTAATTCATGCAAGAAACATGTGCTGATGAGAGCATTGGTTTGACCAAACTGGCAAAGCCACGCATTGTAAATATTTTGATGCACATGCAAGTTCTTTTACAAAGGATTTGTACTGCAAATTTTTGCTTGACATTCATTCATCTATATGTTACAGAACACACATTCATTTCAGGGCATTTACCCTAGTTACCCATCATTTTCAAACTGGCTTCACCTATCATAATAACTAAGAATCACACAGAGGCAATCACATACACCATAAAGGCCCCTTTCACACTGGGGCGGGAGGTGCGTCGGCGGTAAAGCGCCTCTATTTTTACCGGCGCTTTACCGTCAATTTCGCAGGGCTATTCGGCCTTTTTACCTCCCACTAGCGGCTGAAAAAGGGTTAAAAACCACCGCAAAGCGCCTCTACAGAGGCGCCATGCTGGATGTATAGCCGTGGTGTCCCATTTCTTTCAATGGGCAGGAGCGGTGGAGGAGCGGTAAACACGCCGCTCCTTCACCACTCTAAAGATGCGGCTAGCAGGACTTTTTTTACCGTCCTGCTAGCGCACTGCAGCCGCTGTTTCAGGTCGGTTTGCAGGCGCTATTTTTAGCGCAATAGCGCCTGCAAACCGCCCCAGTGTGAAAGGGGTCTAATAGAGAGATTCCAATACCAAACAAGATTCATTCACCATATTTAAATTCAACAAGATTCATCTATAAAAAAAAGGTATGAAAAGGACTCCGCGCTGCGGTCAGAGAAAAAGTATATATAATAAATAAAGCTGCTCCCCTAAAGTGTTATAAATAACAAACTTTGTAATGTGGGGGGTGTATGGTGATAAGGGGGCGCTAATAAATTAAAGTGCAAAATCTGCAATGATCATAGAACCTGTGATGAATTAGATGACAGTAATTCGATGATCTAATATAAATAAACCATACAATTGTGCTGTCAACAACCTGCAATAAAGTGCATTTGCTCAATACTGATGTGAACTAGTAGTACAGTAATTAAACAAAAACCAGTAGGCAGTAATAATCATCAACCAGCCGTAAAACAAATGAAAGTCCATGCAATGAATATGATTCCTTGATGTTCTAACACCGTCACCACTGCGACAATATGGAGCTAGCAACACCCAGTGGAAAATAAAGGTAAGTGCCTACTTACCAAACCACCATGACCTCTATTTAAAAAGGAAGGTCAGGTGGAGTTTGTTTCTGAGGTCTGTACTGGTACCTACAAGGGCAAGCCAGAGATAAACTCCGCCAGAATGATGGTCCGGAAAAAAACGAAAGAAGGCAAACCATAGCGTGATTCTGTATTTAATAAAATAAAGTAGTAAAAAACACAGGCCGAGTGGCTGCTTACTTTTAAAAGTGCCTATGCCTTGGCACTGAAGGAAACAGGCGTGTTTAAAACCAGGTGTGTTCTGGAGCGTTTGTCGCACTTGATCTCACTCGCATGGATCGGCGTGCGTTCCACCGCCTCAGAGTTCTGAAACCGGAAGTGGCTGAAGGTAGTACGTTTCGTCGTGATGACGTCGTCAGGACGAAACCCATTCCCTGCCAGTGTCATTAGTACAGTGGCAGTGCATTTTTTTAGCACTGATCACTGTATCAGTGTCACTGGTCCCCAAAAAGTGTCACTTCATGTAAAATTTGTCCACCGCAATGTTGCAGTCCCGCTAAAAATCACTGATTGCCGCCATTACTAGTAAAATAAAAATTCAATAAATATATCCCATAGTTTGTAGGTGCTATAACTTTTGTGCAAACCAATGAATATACGCTTATTGGGATTTTTTTACCAAAAATATGTAGCAGAATACATATTGGCCTAAATTGATGAAGAAATTAGATTTTTCAAATTTTTTATTGGGTATGTTTTATAGCATAAACTAAAATTGTTGGACTTTTTTCGTTTATAGCGCAAAAAAAAAAGAAAGCTCTATTTGTGGACAATCAATTTTGTTTGGGTACAGCGTCGCACGACCACGCAATTGTCAGTTGAAGTAACGCAGGGCCATATTGCAAAAAATGGCCTAGTCATGAAGGGGTGTAAACCTTCTGAGGCTGAAGTGGTTAAACATAGATCCCATAGATTGTTCTCAATTGGCATAGAATCCTACAATACATGACTGTCTGGTTTCTGCTCGGTAAAGACGTTTTATAATGAAACGCGTAGGGCGGGGGAAGGATGCTGACGTCATCGCGCACGCCTGGATCGCTCTAGCGGCTCTGTGTTCGAGACCGAAGGTGACAGGCAAGCAAACTACAAGCGATATTACTGTAGTGTCAGGCAGGCACTATAACCATGCGAGTGGCTTGCATATATTTTAATAAAAGTCTAGTTTTACGCTTTTGAAGCCCTTCTTCCTTTATAATTCCATGCATGATCGGGATATGCCTGAGTTGACGTACATGTGAGGAATTGTACTGAATACTTGTATTGTGGAGATTCGTCCCTGTGGATGTGTTGCAGAGCGCAGTAGCTGGTCTATAACTTGATCAGCCATTACATCTGGTGAGTTAGTTTGGTGTGCCTGGGGAAGGACTCGCACTGGGTGATATATATAGCGATTTGAAATATCATTTGTTGGAGAAGATTTCTGGTGGTTCTCTGGGACTTTTTCTTCTGTTTTTGGATCACATATGGACTTTGTTCCCAGACTGGACATTTATTTAATTTATATATTTTGGCACGGTGCAAGTTTTTTACATTTCTAGCACATTTTTTCCTACCAGTTTGCACTTTAATGCATAATATGAACAGCATTTGCACTTTATTAATAATTATTATTTAACAGTAATGTTCATATATTGTCATTAGCAAGTCACTGCGCATAGTATTTGATATATACACTTTGATTTGTTCATCTAAGATTATGTTTTTCTGTACGCTTATGAAATAGTAGGTTTAATTGATATGTAAATCACAACAGTTACTACTGAGATTAGACTCTAAAGGGATTATAGACCAGCACCGCAACTATTTCTTTCAAATAACTGAATAATAATAACTAATAATATTGGTGCAAAAATATTAATTGAGTGGCAGTGGTCAGTATATAGATTTTCCCTTCCCACTAACATCTGAGGCGCTGTATATATTTTTTTCTTCTACATAAAATATTTGTTGCCAGCAAAACCTCATTTACTAATCATATTATCAAGTAAGGCTGCAACCACAAATACCCCACCAGTATTTTGCAAGGTTTGGTGTAATTACCCACAACAAAATTATCATGTAAATATATTTATTATTGTTCTTGTTCAGGTTTTCTAAGGTACAGTAGGTGCCGCCGATATTGTGTTAATCTCGCCGCTTCTAGCGGCGAGATTGACACCCTATGAGCTCCGTCGCGAGAGCCAGCGCCGAGCTGTCTCGTCATCGGGAAAGGAAAAATGTTCCTTTCACGATGAGCGACACGCATTGCCGATAGACGGGGATCCGACGTGGATTCCAGCCAATACCAGGCACTGCGTTTGGTATGAATCCTGAGCAGGAACTCCACGCCAATTTTTAAAGAAAAAACCGGCGTGGGTTCCCCCCCCCCCCAGGAGCATACCAGGCCCTTGGGTCTGGTCTGGATTTGAAGGGGAACCCTACGCTGAAAAAACAGCGTGGGGGTCCCCCTCAAAATCCAAACCAGACCCTTATCCGAGCACGCAACCTGGCAGGCCGCAGGGGAAGAGGGAAGAACGAGAGAGCGGCCCCCCCTCCCTCCTGAACCGTACCAGGCCGCATGCCCTCAACATGGGGGGTTTGGTGCTCTGGGGCGGTGGGCGACCTGCGGCCCCCCCACCCCAGAGCACCCTGCCCCCATGTTGATGAGGACAGGGCCTCTTCCCGACAACCCTGGCCGTTGGTTGTCGGGGTCTGCGGGCGGGGGGCTTATCGGAATCCGGGAGCCCCCTTTAATAAGGGGCCCCCAGATCCCGGCCCCCCCACCCTATGTGAATGAGTATGGGGTACATCGTACCCCTACCCATTCACCTGGTGGAAAAAAAATGGCAATGAAAACACAACACAGTTTTTTTAAGTATTTTATTGCACAGCTCCGGGGGTCTCTTCCGTCTTCGGGGGTCTCCGGTGTCGTCGCCACGCTCTCCGGTTCTTTCTTCTGCCGGGCCACCGCTATCTTCTTCCAGCTCTTTTGCTAGCGGGGCCCGGTCTTCTCCATCGCCTTCTTCTCTCGCTCTCCGGTTCTTCTCCCGCTCTCCGGTTCTTTCTTCCGCTGGGCGTCCGCTATCTTCTTGCAGCTCTTTTGATAGCGGAGGCCCGGTCTTCCTCGTCGTCTCGTCCGGCTCTCCGTTGTCCTCCTGCCGGCCCCTCCACTACCTTCTTGCAGCTCTTTTGCTAGTGGAGGGGCCGGTCTTCCCGTCGTCGCCATCGGCGTCTTCTTCCCTTTCCTCCTCCTCAATGTTGACTCGTGGCTTCCTCTCGCAGTAATGCTAAATCTTCGGTCCGCAGAGATTTATATAGGCTTCTCATGACGTCACAGTCACATGTTCCCATGACGTCACAGTCACATGCCCTGGGGCCAACCGGAGCATGTGACTGTGACGTCATGAGAAGCCTATATAAATCTCTGCGGACCGAAGATTTAGCATTACTGCGAGAGGAAGCCACGAGTCAACATTGAGGAGGAGGAAAGGGAAGAAGACGCCGACGGCGATGACGGGAAGACCGGCCCCTCCACTAGCAAAAGAGCTGCAAGAAGGTAGTGGAGGGGCCGGCAGAAGGACAACGGAGAGCCGGACGAGACGACGGGGAAGACCGGACCTCTCCGCTAGCAAAAGAGCTGCAAGAAGATAGCGGAGGCCCGGCGGAAGAAAGAACTGGAGAGCGGGAGAAGAACCGGAGAGCGGGAGAAGAAGAAGGCGACGGAGAAGACCGGGCCCCACTAGCAAAAGAGTTGGAAGAAGATAGCGGTGGCCCGGCAGAAGAAAGAACCGGAGAGCGCGGCGACGACACCGGAGACCCCCGAAGACGGAAGAGACCCCCGGAGCTGTGAAATAAAATACTTTAAAAAACTGTGTTGTTTTTATTGCCATTTTTTTTTTCCACCAGGTGAATGGGAAGGGGTACGATGTACCCCATACTCATTCACATAGGGTGGGGGGGCCGGGATCTGGGGACCCCCCTTATTAAATGGGGCTCCCGGATTCCTATAAGCCCCCCGCCCGCAGACCCCAACAACCAACGGCCAGGGTTGTCGGGAAGAGGCCCTGTCCTCATCAACATGGGGGCAGGGTGCTGTGGGGTGGGGGGGGCGCAGGTCGCCCCCCCGCCCCAGAGCACCAAACCCCCCATGTTGAGGGCATGCGGCCTGGTACGGTTCAGGAGGGAGGGCCGCTCTCTCGCCCCCCCCCCCTCTTCCCCTGCGGCCTGCCAGGTTGCGTGCTCGGATAAGGGTCTGGTTTGGATTTTGAGGGGGACCCCCATGCCGTTTTTTCGGCGTAGGGTTCCCCTTCAAATCCAGACAAGACCCAAGGGCCTGGTATGCTCCTGGAGGGGGAACCCACGCCGTTTTTTTCTTTAAAAATTGGCGTGGAGTTCTCGCTCAGGATTCATACCAAACGCAGTGCCTGGTATTGGCGGGAATCCACGTTGGATCCCCGTTCAATACAGTGCCGCGTCTCCTCGCTATTGCAGCGAGCGCGACATGTGTCGCCATCCTGTCGCCGAGATGTCGGCACCCCTGTCGCCGAAAATCTCCGCGATAGGATCGCGATGAATATACAATGTCGGCGGCACCTACAGTATATTAAGAACACTTGTATATTGGTAACATTGTTAAAAAAAATTATATTATATATACACACACACACACACACACACAATATATATATATATATATATATATATATATATATATATAAATATATATAAAATTCTACAATATTATTTAAATCATACATTACAGCTGTCACTTTTAAAATGTACTAGACAAATGACACTACAAGCCTATCCTGACAGTTTTCCCAACTAGAAATTCCATTACAAGTCTGGTCCTCATCAACTCATGATGAAGCCTGTCATAGTAGGGGAACATCACTGAGTAATACTGTTGTGGGTATTGATTATTTGGAAAAACTGGAATTCGCTTTCTGAAAATAGCACATATTTTTCAGTTACTTAAAACAAATGTAGAGATAGCCAAGAAAGAAAACACACACACACACACCAGTCACTGTACTCCTATAAGGGAAATTGCTGAGAAATATTCATGGAAAGTTCTCTGACTAACACAGAAGAAATAACACAAATGATGACTATATTTAAATACTCTGAGTGGTATAATAAGCCTCTCTATCTAATTCACTGGGCAGGTTGGAACTGAGATAAATTATCTACAACATGCCCTTAGCCCTCTGCAAATCCCTTTGGAAAATATCCCATTGCTCCACATAGCCTCTGGACTGAAATGACACTTTCTTACACATAGGTACAACAGTTTCGGTCATTACCCTCCTTCTCTTTATTTTTATATATTATTTGTTTTTTATTGTTCATTTTTTTTTTTTATTTCCATTTTATATCTTATTTTATTATACTTTATCTTATTCTAAAATACTCTAAATGACTCAGTTAGAATGGGTTTTTGACAAGCAATCTAGAATTGTTAAAATGTTAAACTGTAAAAATAGGATTTTTATAACAGCTTACCTGTAAAATCCTTTTCTTGGAGTACATCACGGGACACAGAGCGGCATAGTCATTACTATGTGGGTTATATAGATACCTTCAGGTGCTGGCACTGGCAACTTCCAAAACCGGAAGTACCCTCCCCTATATAAGCCCCTCCCATCCGGGAGCACCTCAGTTTTGTAGCAAAGCAATAAGTGTCCCCAAAGAGGGGTGGGAGCTCTGTGTCCCGTGATGTACTCCAAGAAAAGGATTTTACAGGTAAGCTGTTATAAAAATCCTATTTTCTTTCTCGTACATCACGGGACACAGAGCGGCATAGTCATTACTATGTGGGATGTCCTAAAGCAATGCCCAATGAGGGGGGGGGGATACACCATACATAAGCTGAGCGCTATCAGACATGAGGATCTTTTGCGGCCTGCAACACACTGCGCCCAAAGGCGACATCCTCCTGACTTCTAATGTCCACCTGGTAG
Source organism: Rana muscosa (assembly GCA_029206835.1). Taxonomy (NCBI): domain Eukaryota; kingdom Metazoa; phylum Chordata; class Amphibia; order Anura; family Ranidae; genus Rana; species Rana muscosa. The sequence continues at coordinate 25,546,650 of CM055123.1, read as the reverse complement.
AACCTAGTAAACGTGTGTACTGAAGACCATGTTGCGGCCTTACAGATTTGAGCCAGGGAGGCCTGGTGATGCACTGCCCATGAAGTTCCAACTGCTCTCGTGGAGTGCGCCCTAACTTTGAACGGAGGCGGTCTCCTTCTCAAGCCATAGGCTTCCATTATGACCTGTCGAATCCACTTGGCTAAAGTAGATTTTGACGCTGCCTGACCCTTCCTGGAGCCTTCCGGCAGAATAAACAAAGTATCCGTTCTGCTAATCTGAGCAGTGGCTTTTAGATAAGCTTTAACTGCTCTTACTACATCCAAAGAATGCAATAACTTTTCCTCTACCGAACTAGGTTTGGGGAAAAAAGAAGGAAGAACCACATCTTGGTTCAAATGAAACCTCGATACCACCTTAGGAAGAAAGGCTGGATGAGGACGTAACACTACTCTGTCCTTATGGATAACCAGATATGGCTCTTTACAGGACATAGCGGCTAATTCCGACACTCTTTTAGCCGAACAAATGGCTACTAGAAAAATCAATTTCCTGGTGAGAAGAACCAGGGAAATATGCTGTAATGGTTCAAATGGTTGTTTCTGTAGAACCGACAGAACCAGGTTTAAGTCCCATGGACATATGGGAATATTAACCGGAGGGCTAATACGCATCACTCCTTGTATAAAGGCTTTGACTAGTGAATGCGAAGCCAAGGGCCTTTGAAAAAATATTGACAAGGCCGAAATCTGACCCTTGATAGTACTCAAGGCAAGCTTCCTATCTACAGCCCACTGTAGGAAGTCCAGAATCCTACCTATTACGTACTTACGTGGATGCCATTTCTTGGCCTCACACCAGGCGATGTACGCCTTCCAGATTCTATAGTAGATCTGCCTGGATACCGGCTTCCTGGCATTGATCATGGTAGATACCACAGGATTAGAGAGCCCTCTCTTTTTTAGAATGTGGGCTTCAATAGCCAGGCCGTCAAACCTAGGGCTGGTAAGGAAGGGTGGTATATCGGTCCTTGCGAAAGCAGGTCCGGACGATGTGGGAGAGTCCAAGGACTCCCTACTAACATTTTTACAATCTCCGCGTACCATGCTCTTCGGGGCCGCGCTGGAGCCACCAGAATCACTGGTTTCTTTTCTACCCTGATTCTGCGGAGTAATCGAGGTAACAATTGTGGCGGTGGGAACGCATATATCAGCTTGAACTGATCCCAAGGGAACATCACGGCATCCGAGCCGCAAGCTAGGGGATCCCTTGACCGAGAGACAAACCTGTCCACCTTTGCGTTGAATCTGGATGCTAGAAGATCTACATCCGGTGTTCCCCACCGCTGACATATTGTCCAGAAAACCTCGGGGTGAAGGGACCATTCCCCTGGGCATAATTGCTGGCGACTTAGAAAGTCCGCCTTCCAATTCTACACTCCTGGAATGAATACCGCAGATATGGCTGGGACATATCTTTCTGCCCATTTCAGGATGTAATTTACTTCCCTCTGGGCTGCACGACTCCTGGTGCCACCCTGATGATTGATATATGCCACTGCTGTGGCATTGTCTGATTGAATTCTGACAGGGGACCCTTGGAGTTTGGATGTCCATGCTACTAGGGCATACCGGGCTGCTCGTATCTCTAAGAGATTGATGGGCAGGGCCTTTTCTGCATCCGACCATCTGCCCTGGAGAGACCATTGCTCCAGTACTGCTCCCCAGCCTATAAGGCTGGCATCTGTAGTGACCACCTTCCAAGAAACCGGACTGAAGGATTTCCCTTTTTCCAGATTCTGGAGAACCAACCACCAACGGAGGCTCTTGCGAACGGAAGGGGACAAGGACATTGGCAAGTCTAGGGCCTGAACTTTCTTGTTCCAGGCTGACAGTATGGCCCTTTGCAAATTCCTTGAATGGAATTGACCGTAGGGTACTGCTTCGAATGATGCCACCATTTTTCCCAGCAGCCTCATGCACAGGCGTATGGACGGCTGTCTTTTTGTACCCACTAAGTGGATCAAATCTCTCAAAGACAACACCTTTTTTCGAGGCAAGAATATTTTTCTCTGGCCTGAATCCAGCCTTAGCCCCAAGTATTCCAGACTTTTGACTGGTTTTAGGGCTGACTTGTCTCGGTTGATAATCCAACCATGAGATTCCAGATACTTGATTGTCTTGTGAACGACCACTTCTAGTTTTTTCACTGAGTGGTCTATCAGCAACAAGTCGTCTAGATATGCCATTATCGTTACACCTTGCGTTCTTAGATTGGCCAATAATGGGGCCAGAATTTTTGTGAACACTCGTGGTGCTGTGGCCAGACAGAAGGGTAAGGCTCTGAACTGAAAATGGCGCCCTTCTACTGCAAAGCGTAGAAATTTTTGGTGGACTGGAAAGATGGGAATGTGCAAATAAGCATCTTTGATGTCGATCGAGGCTAACCATTCCTCCCCTTGTAGGGCAGTGGCCACCGATCGGATCGACTCCATCCGGAAAGTCCTGATATACAGGAATTTGTTTAGCCCTTTTAGAATTAATATGGGCCTCACGTCCCCGTTTGCTTCGGGACTGTAAAGAGGTTTGAGTAAAAACCCGAACCCCCATTCTTCCAGGGGAACCTCCATAATTACTCCTTGGAGCAATAGTTGTTCTAGTGCCAACAGGAGGGACTCTCTCTTCCGGGGATCCCTTGGCACGTTTGACCTTGAAAAAATGGGAAGGAGGAGAGTCTTTTAACTCCAATCTGTATCCCAAACATACTGCGGAGAGCACCTATCTGTTCTGATCGTGTCCCGCCAGGTCTCTGCGAACAACTGGAGTCTTCCCCCCACCCGACTGAGTGGGGGCAACCCTACAATGAATTTAACTTTGGGGGAGGTTTTGTACCTCTCCTGACCCAGGGTTTCTCATTACCCTGCGATTGTCCCTGATTTTTACCCCCGGGATTTGACCGAGGAGGCCGTCGGAACTGTTTCACAGCCGATGCCCCAGGGACTGGAGAAGCAGGCCTCTTAAAAGAGGGACCTCTAACTCTGTTTTTAACCGGCAAGAGTGTATTTTTACCGCTGGAAATTTTCTGGATATATTTGTCCAGGTCTTCCCTGAATACGCGTTCACCATGAAAATGGGACGCTAACCAGCCATTTTTTACAGGGAGCTTCAGCAGACCAGATTTTTAGCCATAGAAGCCTACGCATATGTACTACAGACAGCGTAAGGCGGGAGGCCTGATGGATTGAATCCTTTATGGCGTCAACCGCAAAGCTTAAGGCTCTAGGTAGATCAGCTAGGGCAAGGGCCTGCTGATCTGGCAAGTCCCTTAAGACCTGTTTCAACTGATCCTTCACTGCTTAGCAGACCCCACTGCTGTCACCAAGCCTGCTGTAGAAAGAAGCAGATTTTCATAAGGACTCCAATTTTTTATCTATTGGGTTCTTGAACATTTGGACATTATCCACTGGACATGTCAGTGATTTATACACACAAGAGATGGCTGCGTCCACTGTAGGGACCTTCCATTTTTTGATGAACTTATCCTCCATGGGATAGACCACCTAGTAAATGAGCCCTTCCAGTAAAGGGTGAAGCGGAAAAGAACAGACAGTCTGGGGGCTTCTAGCGACCCCAACGAGGATACAGTAGTGGTTGATGGTTCCGCAAGGTGCGTTTTAAATGCTGATCGGACCATGTTAGTCAGAGACTGAACCCACAATCTTTCAGCTTGAGATGCTGAGAAAGGTTCCTCCACTGTTGATTCCTCTATAACAGAATCAACCTCATCCTGATCCCCTTCAGGCAGGTCGATCCCTGTATGGGACTGTTGCTCTGCTAACAGGTACTCTGAAGGAGGAGACGGAGATCGGGCGTACTTTCCCTGACAGGGAGGCCGCGATCAATGTTGACAATCTCTCTCTAATCCTCCCAGAGCTGAGGAAAAAACCTCCTCTATTACATACACAGGAGCAGGTGAACTGAGGACAGCCACAGTACCAAGTACCCCTGCGGGGTCTCTACGGTCACTTACCTCTGAATTTTCAGGGGAGACTGGTGCAGCAGAAGCATGCCCAAGATCCTCAGAGCCCGATGAGACCCCCTTCGCTTCCTGGAAGATTCAGTTCCGGAGCTTCTGGACGGCATATTCCTAAGCCTAAAGCTGAGGTATTCCAGCCGTAATACACCACTTTTACTGATAATAGTCTAGCACAATTGCTGCTATATAACAGTTGGTGTCTACTAAAGAACCTTTCTAGGGGATGCCTGCATCAACCGCCTCTGTGTGCCTTTATACTGTTGCTAGCTCTGTCTGTGCACTTCAATAGCCAGCTGTGATTGCGCTTCAAAACACGCTGGACGCCCGCACATGCGCAGTAGCGCCGTGGCGCACACCGAGCGTCATCCACCCGCTCCGCCCCTTTTTCCAGATCGCCTCTATATATATATAGAGGCGCGTGCTCGCGCACGCGCGCGGGCACATGCGCCTTCGGCGCCTTTTTTGAAAAAAATAAGGAGCTAGATGGGAGCCAGGGTCCCTGCCGCAGGGCCCGGGGATGGATGAGCGCAGCAACAGGGCAGAGGAGACAGCTTCCCAGCAGAGAACTTACCAACTGCCTGGATTTGACTTCGGAAGAAAAAAATCCACATTACAAGAAAAAGAACCATAGCGGCCTCTAGTGTTTAACACAGGTACCGCGGTCTTACATTTTTTTTATTTTTTTTCCTTGCCTACTATTAAAATTTTTTACAATTTTTTACATTTTTTTTACATTTTTACATTTTCTCAGTAGTAACAGGCATGCACAGAATATTAGCGGGAATCCCTTAGGTAACAGGCAGAAAGACAAAATAGGCTTGGGGGTCCCCCAATAGAACCAAGTTCCTGAGGGCCCCCACTTACCTTTTCCTCGCCGCAGGACTCTGTTTGGTCCACAGAAGCCCAAACTTCACCTATCACGGCAGGCATTGTAATTAAACCTTCAGGGACCGGGTTCCCAAGGATTCCACTCCCCTGGACCTGTATAGCACCCTGCACAGAAAACATCTTGGTCGTGGGTATGACCAGAGCTCTGGATCCCAGGGTCCAGCCCTCCTAAGAGAGGCATTACAGGCAAAACCTTGCTCTTCTCTTGCAAGGCCCGGGTACCGACCGTTTAGCTATGAAGCTTTTTTGGTCGGATCCGGAATAGCTTACTGAGGCCCAAAAGAACCTGTACGCAAGCTCAGTGAAAAACACATGTTACTTCTTGGCCAACACCTTAGACACTGGCAAAAAACTGAGGTGCTCCCGGATGGGAGGGGCTTATATAGGGGAGGGTACTTCCGGTTTTGGAAGTTGCCAGTGCCAGCACCTGAAGGTATCTATATAACCCACATAGTAATGACTATGCCGCTCTGTGTCCCGTGATGTACGAGAAAGAAATGGTCCAACTGTTCATCCATGCTTAACAATTACTATTACGTTAACCACTTCTGCCATGAGCCTGTTTTTCAGACTCAGTGTTTACAAGTTAAAAACATTTTTTTTGCTAGAAAATTACTTAGAACCCTCAAACATTATATATTTTTTTTTCTAACACCCTAGAGAATAAAATAGCGGTCATTGCAAAACTTTTTGTCACAATGTATTTGCGCAGCGGTCTTACAAGCATTCTTTTTTGGGAAAAAATTCACTTTTTTCAATTAAAAAATAAGACAACAGTAAAGTTAGCACAATTTTTTTTTATATTGTCAAAGATAAATGTTACGCCGAGTAAACTGATACCCAACATGTCACGCTCGTGGAATGGCGTCAAATTTTTACCCTTAAAAATCTCCATTGGCGACGTTTAAAAAATTCTACAGGTTGCATGTTTTGAGTTACAGAGGAGGTCTAGGGCTAGAATTATTGCTCTCGTTCTACCAATCGCAGCGATACCTCACATGTGTGGTTTTGAACACCGTTTTCATATGCAAGTGCTTTTTTTCTTATTTATTTTTACACTGTTTTTAAAAAAATAAAAATTTGGGTCACTTTTATTCCTATTACAAGAAATGTAAACATCCCTTGTAATAGAAAAAAAGCATGACAGGTCCTCTTAAATATGAGATCTGGGGTCAAAAATACCTCAGATCTCATATTTACACTAAAATGCAATTAAAAAAATAATAATAATTTTGTCATGTGAAAAAAATTACAAAAAAAGTGTCACTTTAATGCCCTGTACACACGATCGTTTTTTCCGATGAAAAAAGTCAGATGAACTTTTTTCATCGGAAAAAACGATCGTGTGTGGGCCCCATTGGACTTTTTTCCATCGGTGTAAAAAAAATAGAACATGCTTTAAATTTTTCCGATGGAAAAAAAAAACGATAGGAAATTCCGATCGTCTGTGTGGAACTCCATCGGAGAAAAATCCCACGCATGCTCAGACTGAATTAGGAGACGGGATCGCTCGTTCTGGTAAAACTAGCGTTCGTAATGGAGATAGCACATTCGTCATGCTGTAACGGACTGAAAAGCACAGAGACTGAAAAGCGCAAATCGGCTAACACCAAACTTTTACTAACACGTGGTAACACAAAATCAGCAAAAGCAGCTCAAAGGGCGGCGTCATTGGATTTGAACTTCCAATTTATAGTGCCATCGTACGTGTTGTATGTCACGGCGTTTTGGACAGTAGGAATTTTGTCTGATGGTGTGTAGGCAAGACTGATGGAAGTCAGCTTCATCAAAATTCCGACAGAAAAATCCATCAGATTTTAGACCATCAAAATTCTGATCGTGTGTACAGGGCTTTAGAGCTATGGGCGTAAGTGAGGGGCCCCCCTCAGCCGCTGCCGATGACGGTGAAAATTGCGGCGAATCCGCCGCAGAGACCACCATCATTGTTAACCGGACCGCCGCCTAAAGAGATGGATACCTCGGTTAGGGCAGCAGCTGCTGCCGTTACCGAGATATCCCTCTTCAAAGTGCCGACATATATAGTCGTGTGGCGGACGGTAAGTGGTTAAGAGCATTATCATCAGATGAACCGCACATGCGGTATTCACCATTTTCCAATATAAGCATTAATTGACACATTCTGTATGATAACCTCTTGTTTGTACAAATTATCCAGAAAACAATAAAAATTATTGAAAAAAAATATATTTTTTATTGCATAGGCATATTTCAGTAAGTTTGCTGTACTTTTAGCACTACATGACTTTCATTGCATTTTAAGACTTTCCCAATTAGTATTTGCTAAACATATGCAAGACAATTTGTCCAATGTGAAAGCTTTCTCAATGCAAAGCTCTGTGCTGCGTACAGTATATGCAAACCGTCCTTCTCTTTTCCTTAACCATCTAACCTCCAGAAGGTTTTATCCCCTTCATGACCAAGACATGTTTTGCTATTCAGCACTGTGCTACTTTAATGAGCAATTTCTCGCTCATGCAACACTGTACGCAAATTATATCATTTTTTTTCATACAAATATGGTGGTAAACATACCAAATAGTTTGTATAACATTTTGCAAACAAATAATCTTTCTTCATAAATTTAGGCCAAAATTTAGTCTGTTACATTTCTTTGGTAAAAAATAACCCAAGTCAGTGTATATTATTTAGCCTGTGTGAAAGGTATACACTATATTATCAAAAGTATTGGGACAGATTCCTTTACACGCACATGAACTTTAATGGCATCCAAGTCTTACTCCATAGGGTTCAATATTGAGTTGGCAACCCTTTGTAGCTATAACAGCTTCAACTCTTCTGGGAAGGCTGTCCACAAGGTTTAGGAGTGTGTCTATGGGAATGTTTGACCATTCTTCTAGAAGTGCATTTGTGAGGTCAGGCACTGATGTTGGACGAGAAGGCCTGGCTCGCAGTCTCCGCTCTAATTCATCCCAAAGGTGTTCTATCAGGTTGAGGTCAGGACTGTGCAGGCCAATCAAGTTCCTCCACCCTAAACTCGCTCATCCATGTCTTTATGGACCTTGCATTTGTGTGACAAAATATTTTATATGTTTATTTCTGACACTTTGTTAGAGATTTTTTGCGCTTCCCTTTTTTTATACTCTAGATACTGAATATATAGATCTATATTGTGAGGGGGTTAGCTCGGCAGCGGGTGTGTGTGACCCCCGGGATGGGCTCCCCACACAAAACAGGCCCAGCAAACGGAGGTTGTGGTTTTCAAAATCAAAAAGGTGCGGTTTATTTTCTATTTACAGTGACAAAACACAGCAAAGCAAAAGAAACATAAACAAAATAAATCCTGGTCAAGTTGACCTCTGACTAAACATACAGGTTTCCTAACTAACAACTGGGATCAGCCTAGTGCTGTCCTAGTCCCTAAGTCCCTGGTTTTAAATGTCCAAGCAAATAGCCACACAGGCTTTGTCTCACCGCACAGGGGTTCACTCTCCCTAGACAGTCCACACAGGTCTGGTTCCAGGCATGAGCTAACATCTAATGAAGCTGGGAGTTCTTATAGAGGCCTAAATGAGCTGACAAGCTTCAGCTGGTCTCATCAACTCCCTGTCTGCACGATGCCCAGCACTCTCCCTAGAGGTATGAGTCATCCATGAGCCCACTAGCCTTAGCTGGGCTTATACAACTCTCCACCTAGTTGTATAAGTCGGCGTAAAGCCTGAATCTGGGCGAAATATATCTACCCCCCTGGATGCAACCAGGTGACTTTACCTTCCTGCTGTCACATACCCCCCCCTCTTGTTTTAACCTCGGGGTTGGAACACCAGCAATCAGGCATTCATGTACTCGAGACAAAGCATCCACATTCCCCATTTGAACGCCAGGGCGATGCTTTACTGTGAAGTTGAATTCCTGGAGGGCCAGGAACCACCTATTCACTCTTCTATTTGTTTCCTTGTTTTGAGCCATCCACTTTAACGGAGCGTGATCCGTAACCATGTCAAAGTGCCTACCTAGCAGGTAGTACCGAAGGGAATCTAGAGCCCACTTCACCGCTAAACACTCCTTTTCAACGGTGGCGTAATTTACCTCATGGGACTTCAACTTCCTGCTGAGGTAAATGACTGGGTGCTCTTCCCCGTTCCAGACCTGGGACAATACTGCTCCTAACCCCACATCTGACGCATCACTTTGTACGACAAAGTCTTTAGAGAAGTCGGGTGAGTACAACACTGGCTGGCTACATAAGGCTTGTTTCAAGAATTGGAATGCTGCCTCAGCCTCGGGGGTCCATTTAATCATGACCGACCCTTTCCCCTTCGTCAGGTTGGTTAGGGGCACAGCCTTAGAAGCAAAGTGGGGAATGAATCGCCGATAATACCCAGCGATTCCCAGAAAGGCTCGTACCTGCTTCTTGCTGTTGGGACGTGGCCAACTCTGGATGGCCTCGACTTTGTTGAGTTGGGGGTTTTATTACTCCCCTCCCAATGGTGTACCCAAGATATTTGGCCTCCTCCTGCCCAATGGTACACTTCTTGGGGTTAGCCGTAAACCCCGCTTCCCGAACAGAGTCCAGGACTGCTTGCACTTTTGGCAGATGTGAGGCCCAATCTGTGCTATGGACAATTACGTCATCCAGGTAAGCCGCAGCATACTTCCGATGGGGCCTCAGCATCTGGTCCATTTTCCGCTGGAATGTGGCCGGCGCATTCTGTAACCCGAACGGCATTCTCTTATATTGGAACGCCCCGTCTGGGGTTACAAATGCGGTTTTCTCTTTGGCCGACTTGGCCAGGGGGATTTGCCAATACCCTTTTGTGAGGTCAAGAGTCGTCATGTATCGGGCTGTTCCCAGCCGGTCGATCAACTCATCTATACGTGGCATGGGGTAGGTGTCAAATTTTGTAACTTTGTTCAACTGACGAAAATCGTTACAAAATCGCCAGCTCCCATCCGGTTTAGGCACCAACACGATGGGACTAGACCAATCACTTTGGGACTCCTCTATCACCCCTAAGTTCAGCATTTTCTGTACTTCCTCCCGTATTGCCTCCCGTCGGGCCTCTGGGATCCGATAGGGTTTTAACTTCACCCTTTCACCGGGCGGGGTAATGATGTCATGCTCTACCCCAGATGTTTGTCCCGGCAGCTCAGAGAATACCTCCTTGTTGCGAAGCACAAACTCCTTAACCTCCTGTTGTTGGGGTTGTGACAAGGTGGCTGCTATTCCAACCTCAGGAATCACGCAACCAGTTTGAGCTGGTGACCAAGTGTCTGCGACTAGGGACTCTCTATCCCTCCAGGCTTTCAACAGATTAACGTGATAGATCTGTTCGGGCTTTCGCCTTCCTGGTTGTCTGACCTTGTAATTCACTTCGCTCACTTTTTCCATTATCTCGTAGGGGCCTTGCCATTTGGCAAGGAATTTACTTTCAACCGTAGGGACAAGTACCAGTATCCTATCCCCCGGGGAAAAGGTACGGGTCTTGGCTCCACGGTTGTACACTCTCTGCTGTGCTAACTGCGCTTGGGCCAAATGTTCCTTCACGATGGGCATTACCTGTGCAATTCGGTCTTGCATCAGGGCGACATGCTCAATCACACTCCTGTGGGGAGAACTCTCACTTTCCCAAGTTTCCTTGGCAATATCCAACAGCCCTCTTGGGTGTCTCCCATACAGTAACTCAAAGGGGGAGAATCCCGTAGAGGATTGGGGCACCTCCCTAATAGCAAACATCAGATAAGGAAGTAGACAGTCCCAATCCTTTCCATCTCTATCCACCACTTTCTTCAACATTTGTTTTAGGGTTTTGTTGAATCTTTCAACCAGCCCATCGGTTTGGGGGTGATACACAGATGTACGTAATTGCGTCACTTTGAATAATTTACACAGCTCCTTCATAACCCGGGACATAAAGGGTGTACCTTGGTCCGTAAGCAGTTCTTTACAAATACCCACCCGGCTAAACACAAGAGATAGCTCTTTGGCTATGGTTTTGGCCGAGGTATTTCGGAGAGGGATCGCTTCTGGATAACGGGTGGCATAGTCCATTATAACTAATATGTACTGGTGCCCCCTAGCGGACTTGATTATAGGACCTACCAAATCCATGGCGATCCTCTCAAACGGGACCTCAATGATGGGTAGAGGGACCAGCGGGCTACGGAAATGTGGCATCGGGGCCGACCTCTGACACACAGGGCAGGAGGAACAATAATTTTCTACGTCCTTCATCACCCCCGGCCAATAGAATCTCTGTAATACCCTCTCTCGGGTTTTCTCTGTCCCCAGATGACCTCCAAGAATGTGCCCATGGGCCAACTCCAACACCAACTTCCTGTAAGGTTTGGGCACCACAAGCTGCTCAACGGTTTCTTCTGCCCTTTTTGCCACCCGATACAGTAGGTCCTTCTCTACGCTGAAGTATGGGTAAGTGCAGGTATTATCTGGGTTCACTAACTCGCCATCTATTTTCACTACGTTTTCCCGTGCCTTTATTAGGGCGGGGTCTTTCAACTGTTCTGTGGCAAAGTTTTCCCTGTGAACCTCAAGATCAGAAAACTCCACAGACGGTAGGTTTTCGTCTGAGGAGGTGGGCTCCTCTCCAGTTTCTTGAGTCTCCCCTGCCAATACTGATAAGGGAAATTCCGGAGAGTCCTCACCACTCTCAGGGGAGTTTTGGCTATCACATTCCTGGTACATAGGGGCACCAGTGAGGGGCTCAGGATCATCCCACAGTTCCCAGAACTTCGGAAAATCCCTTCCCACAATGGCGTCATGCGGTAACTGAGATACTAAGCCCACTGGATGAGAGAGGGTACCTTTGGGGGTCTCGAAACACACTGTAGTCACTGGATACTCTCGGGTGTCCCCATGCACACAAATAACAGCTACCTTGCTATTCCCAGAGACCTCTGTTTTAACTAACTCAGCCTTTATCAGGGTCACAAGGCTACCTGAATCCAGCAATACCACAACATTTCTACCATTAACACACATTTTGCATAAATGTTTCTCAGTTCCTCGAATGGCAGTGCATGCGACTGTCGCACACAGCGACTGACGTCTGCCCGTCAGAAAGTCACACTGCATGGGTTCCTCCACAACCGGGCAATTGGCTGCAATATGTCCCGCTTGCCGGCAGCGGTAGCAAACGATCCTTCTTGCCGCCTCTTGAGCCGCTGATTTCCCAGGCTGTTCTCGCCAAACTTGGGGTGGAGCTCCCACCCTCTCACTCTCTCCACCCTTACCCCTTGGAATCCTCTTATCCGCCCCTGGGGATGGTCTGGTCTTAGGGTGGAAAGTCCGAGTGTCTCTGGAAGAGGCCGTCAGGTTCTCTGTAGCCAAGTATTTCTCCACACGATCCACAAGACCATCGGCCGTCTCTGGGTCTCCATGGCTTACCCACTTTTGGATGGCAGTAGGAAGAGCTCTCAAAAACCGATCCATTACAACACGTTCCACAATCTTTGGTGCGGACAAAGTCTCTGGCTGTAGCCACTTTCTGCTCAGGTGAATGAGATCATACATTTGAGACCTGGGGGGTTTTCCAAGCTGGAAAGTCCAGTTATGCACACGCTGAGCCCGGACAGCCTGGGTGACACCCAGCCTTGCCAATATTTCAGCTTTTAGCATCAAATAGTCTTTTGCTTGGTTAGGCTCTAGGTCATAGTAAGCTTTCTGCGATTCACCAGTTAACAGAGGAGCCACCAGTCCAGCCCACTGCTCCTCAGGCCACTTTTCTCTTTCAGCGGTCCTTTCAAATGTGGTCAAAAATACCTCTGGATCATCCTCTCCAGTCATTTTTGTCAATAAACGACTCACCCCAAAGGACGCGGTATTAGTGGGACGGCTTTCCTCACTGGTCTGCGGACGTTGCTGCATTACTGCTTCCATCTGTTGTTGTAGTCTCTGCTCTTGCTTCTGCAACAGGTCTATGAAGCGGGCCTCAGATTGCTGCTGGGCTTGTTGCTGAGCCTCCAGACTCTGTTGCAAAGTTGCGTTTGTCTGCTGCTGGGCTGCAAGGCTCTGTTGATGAGCTTGCTGCTGGGCTGCGAAGTTCTGTTGTTGAGCTGCAAGGCTCTGTTGATAAGCTGCAAGGCTCTTTTGCAAACCTGCATTTGTCTGCTGTTGATTGGCATTTGCTAGAGCCAGCTGCTTCAGTATCTCCTCCATGCTGGCTTAAAAAAAACTGCCACTGGTTCTCCACCAACTGTGAGGGGGTTAGCTCGGCAGCGGGTGTGTGTGACCCCCGGGATGGGCTCCCCACACAAAACAGGCCCAGCAAACGGAGGTTGTGGTTTTCAAAATCAAAAAGGTGCGGTTTATTTTCTATTTACAGTGACAAAACACAGCAAAGCAAAAGAAACATAAACAAAATAAATCCTGGTCAAGTTGACCTCTGACTAAACATACAGGTTTCCTAACTAACAACTGGGATCAGCCTAGTGCTGTCCTAGTCCCTAAGTCCCTGGTTTTAAATGTCCAAGCAAATAGCCACACAGGCTTTGTCTCACCGCACAGGGGTTCACTCTCCCTAGACAGTCCACACAGGTCTGGTTCCAGGCATGAGCTAACATCTAATGAAGCTGGGAGTTCTTATAGAGGCCTAAATGAGCTGACAAGCTTCAGCTGGTCTCATCAACTCCCTGTCTGCACGACGCCCAGCACTCTCCCTAGAGGTATGAGTCATCCATGAGCCCACTAGCCTTAGCTGGGCTTATACAACTCTCCACCTAGTTGTATAAGTCGGCGTAAAGCCTGAATCTGGGCGAAATATATCTACCCCCCTGGATGCAACCAGGTGACTTTACCTTCCTGCTGTCACAATATATATTTGAAAATTGATCAATCCTGATGTACTGATGGCCTCATTTTTTGATACCCTAAAATGCCAGGACAGTACAAATATCCCCCAAAGAAAAATATGCAAAATTTCACTGGCATGATCCCCTTGGACTTTAAAGGCAGACACATATGTGATAGGTAGTAAATTATGTTTAAAAGGCAGGAACGCCACTTTTATTTATTAAGAGTGTAAAAAAAATGGGCAGACATAGCCCTACATCAATAAAAACAGGATATGCATGCACATAGAATATTGATATACACACAATTAAAGATTTTACAATATATATTCAAACCCAGTGGATACAGGTATCACCATAAGCTTCCAGAGTCAGAGTCATACTGTGGTCAGTCCATATAGCTTTCCTGAATCACCTGACATGTTTCGGAAATTGCTACTGTAAATTCCTTCTTCAGGGGTGTTTAACCACTTGCCTACCGAGCCAATTCTGACATTTCTCTCCTACATGTAAAAATCATCATTTTTTTGCAAGAAAATTACATAGACCCCCCCAAACATTATATATGTTTTTTTAGCAGAGACCCTAGAGAATAAAATGTCAGTTGCACGGTATTTGCGCAGCAATTTTTTAAACGCGCTTTTTTTTTTTATAATGTGAAAGATGATATCCCCTTTAGAGGCCTTCTTCTGTATTTTTGCTAGAAAATTACTCAGAACCCCCAAACATTATATATTTTTGTAGCAGAAGACCCAGAGAATAAAATGTTGGTTTTGCTAATTTTTATATCACAAGGTACACGTGGCATGAACATTGTTGAGAACGGGTGGCCGCACAATCCTGTGATCGCTGTGATCTTTGGATACAGCCTATCACAGATTGGGATATGGGCATTGTGAGTGGCCCTCCCGATCATGTAATGGCTGTGTTTAATCACAGCCTTCACAGTGTAAACCGAGACACATTGCTTTGTGTCAGTTCTCCCCACTGAGCTCAGTGAGGGCACAGTGCGGGGGATGCTGCAGCTTGTGATGACAGCTCTCTGTGTAAGGGATGATTTTACACAGAGAGCGATCACACATCCCCACACAGTACACCAAGCACCACTGCCCCATCAACATCTGTACCAGTGCACAAAAACATCTCATGTGGATGAGAAGGCATAGTTCGTAGTCTCCGCTCAAATTTATCCCACAGGTGTTCTATCGGGTTGAGGTCAGAACTCTGTGAAGGCCAGTCAAGTTCCTCCTCCCCAACTTCACTCATCCATGTCTTTATAGACCTTGTTTGTGCACTGGTCCAAATCATTTGTTGGAGGGGGGGATTGTGGTGTGGGTTATTTTTCAGGGGTTGGGCTTGGCACCTTAGTTCCAGTGAAGGGAACTCATAAAAGGCACCAGAATCTTTGGATAATTTCATGCTCCCAACTTTGTGGGAACAGTTTGGGGATGGCCCTTTCATGTTCCAACATGACTGCGCACCAGTGCACAAACAAGGTCTATATAGACATGGATGAGCGAGGTTGAGGTGGAGGAACTTGACTGGCCTGCACAGAGTCCTGACCTCAACCCGATAGAACACCTTTGGGATGAATTAGAGCAGAGACTGCGAGCCAGGCTTGTCCACATCAGTGCCTGACCTCACAAATGCGATTCTGGAAAAATGGTCAAACATTCCCATAGACCAGTTGAAGCTGTTATAGCTGCAAAGGGTGGACCTACTTAATATTGAACCCTACAGACTAAACTGGGATGCCATTAAAGTTCATGTGCGTGTAAAGGCAGGTGTCCCAAAACTTTTGGTAAAATAGTGTAATTACTAATGCTAGCAGCAAAAGGATTAAAAAGAGTAAATGTTGATTAAGAGAGTGAAGTTGTGCTTTAGGTGTAGAATATACTTTGTTCCTTAAAGCTGAAGTTTATCTAAAAATAAAAATCCCTGCAGCTTTAGACAAACCGCATTCAAAACGCATCCAAATTGCACTACATAAATCACACTGAAAATCGGATCAAAATCAGATTACAGTAGAGTGAACCTAGGCTAAAGCTGTAGAAATATATATTTTTGGAGCTAAGCTTCAGTTTTAAAGCACTGGGTAGCTTTAATAAGTGCACTAGTTTTTTGTGATGAAAAGCAATCATCTTTAGGCTGGTAAGAAACTGTCTGGGTTACATCCCATATATTCTACTTTATAACAACTGCCTTTGGCTTAACTGACAGCATATTACGTCACGTCATTATTGTAAAAGTTTTAAAAAGTTTATTCAAACTCCCCATATTACCATGTGCATATAGCACTTGGTTCCATTCTGATTAGTGGTCCCTTGTCCCTAAAATGCACTTTTATATGCCGATTGTAGCTCCACCCTCTTTTGAAGCCCAAATTATGGGCGTTTCTGCAGGGGGAGGAACCGCCAGCACAGAGTCTTACCCTCCTAAGCTGAGTGGTCTGCCATTGTTATGAATGAACAATCAGTGTTGCTTGTTCATTCATTTTAGTGAAAGACCACTCACAGGTACGGCTCTGTGTAATATATCTGCCATAGCCTGTAAGAAGTAAAAGCAGATGCAGCTTTGAGTGATCTTTTACTATTATGAATAAACAAGCAGCACCTATCATTCATTTATAACAGTGACATATCACTTAATGCTGCAGTGCTGTGTCATCATACAGTGCTGCACGATGTGTGAGCATTCGGTTTTATAAATAAACGATCAGCAATGTCTGGCCAGTGCTATGTATGACACAGCCCAACAGCACTGATCGTTCATTTATTAAACTAAAAGCTCACTCAGCACTGCAGCACTGTGTGATCCACTGGCTGGGCTGCGTATGAAGCAGTCAGTAATAAACACAGCTCTGCAGTATTTTTTTTGTGTGAATGGCAGCCTGTGTTTCCAGAGTGGCCCCTGCTGTGAGACCAAAGCTGTCAAATATAAATCCCATTTCTAGCAGTGTTGTCCACCGGGGGAAAACCTTCCAGACTACGCTGGTTAGGAACTAAGAGACAGGTTTGAATGGAACCAAGTGCTATACACATTTGATCCCCTAGATCAGTGTTTCTCAACTCCAGTCCTCAAGGCGCCCCAACAGGTCATGTTTTCAGGATTTCCAAAAGATGAAGCAGCTGTGGTAATTACTAAGGCAGTGAAACTGATCAAATCACCTGTGCAAAATAATGGCAAGCCTGAAAACATGACCTGTTGGGGCGCCTTGAGGACTGGAGTTGAGAAACACTGCCCTAGATAATTAAATACATATTCATTTTTAATGATAGTGCTTCTTTAAAGTGGATGTAAACCCACTCTCATCATTTCTAAATTACTTCCATAGTGATGATCTATAAGGATATACATGTCTCCTGCATGTATCCTTACCTGTCAAATATCTCCTCTTTAGCTGTTTGGAGCCTTGCAATACTCCGGATTCTGTGGGCAGGTCTGTTGTCCAGGACTCAGTGGGTGGAGTCGTGATGTCAGTAGACCCCCAGCCCACCTCTACACTCGACTTGGCCAAGCATTTATATTTCTTACACTGAACTTCTGCTGGTCTCGTGGATTATGCCCATGATCACCAACATCTAGTCAAAACCCAGGAAAGTCACCACATGACTTCAGAATGCCCAATCATGCTGAGGTGTGGAGCAGCCAATCCTGGGTGAGCTGGAGAAGAAAGGAGGGGGGATGTGAAGTACACAGAATGCCTCTCACACTCGTTCATGAGATAAGAAAATCACCTGTCAGTCACAGCAAGGGGGAAGAACGAACACCTATTTCTCTTTGTGTCTGTTTTTATCTTACTGAAGAAAAATGAGAGGATTGCTCAGAGCTGCATTAACTCTTCCTGGCAAGACTGGGTACAGATGAAATGACAACCTCTGCTGTAACAGATATGAGTCTTCATAAAAAAAAAAAAAAATTGTTGGGGAGTTTACATCCACTAAGTCATAAATCAGTGACATACGTACAGTGGGGCAAAAAAGTATTTAGTCAGCCACCAATCATGCAAGTTCTCCCACTTAAAAAGATGAGGCCTGTAATTGTCATCATAGGTATACCTCAACTATGAGAGACAAAATGTGGAAACAAATCCAGACAATCACATTGTCTGATTTGGAAAGAATTTATTTGCAAATTAAGGTGGAAAATAAGTATTTGGTCAATATCAAAAGTTCATCTCAATACTTTGTTATATATCCTTTGTTGGCAATGACAGAGCTCAAACGTTTTCTGTACGTCTTCACAAGGTTGTCACACACTGTTGAAAAATTATTAAATAAATAATAAGAGTGCGCTAATTATACTTGCAAAATATATAATCACATCTATTTAAGTGTGATATTATGAATATAAATAATTGCCCTATCAAAAGGTATCTCAAAAGGAGTACCTCACATACACCCTTGATGAACAACCTATATTCATATATAGATATATTATTAAATCCTTAATTAATAATAATATTTGAATCCAAAAATCCAAAAATAGTTCAAAGAAATATATGTAAATAATATCTAAATGTGAGTCCCAATATAAATACAATCAAAGAGTCCAATTTTTCCAAAGAAAGTTCCAACCAAGTGCAGATATTAAATCAAAATATTGCTTGAACGTCGGTTATTCGTGAAACATTTATCAAAAAAATCTTCGTAATTGGCGTGTTATTCCTCCACCAAACAATATATTTCACCCAAAGTGCTCAGACAAAGGATGCCCTTACCAGATTTTATTGACCACTTTAATTAAAAAGATGGTCCTTAGAGCTTGTGCAGGATTGTGCCTGCATGCACATCGACACTCAAACACAGGAAAAAATCCAGACCTCCCGTCAGGCATAGAGACAGGATATGTGAATAGAAACAGGAAGCTTCATAGCGTAATATCGTTTATTAAAACAATATAAAAAACAAGATGTGCCAAATGGCCTCTTACTTTAAAAGTGCCTTTCCCGGCACTAGGATTGTGAGCTTGTCTGTATACGAACTCCCCCGCTGCTTCCTCCGAGGTGACGCGCTTGGTGTTCACAGATCAATTCAAACTCTGAGCGCCGGGATGACAAAGCGAATCACGTGACCAGGTACTGCCGCCTAAGTAAGATAGTTAACTATTATATATTCATTAGTGGTGGCGCGGATTTTTTTTAAAAACATTTTGTCACACACTGTTGCTGGTATTTTGGCCCATTCCTCCATGCAGATCTCCTGTAGAGCAGTGATGTTTTGGGGCTGTCGCTGGGCAACATGGACTTTCAACTACCTCCAAAGGTTTTCTATGGAGTTGAGATCTGGAGACTGGCTAGGCCACTCCAGAACCTTGAAATGCTTCTTACGAAGCCACTCCTTCTTTGCCCGGGCTGTGTGTTTGGGATCATTGTCATGCTGAAAGACCCAGCCATGTTTCATCTTCAATGCCCTTGCTGATGGGAGGAGCTTTGCACTCAAAATCTCACAATACATGGCCCCATCCATTCTTTCATGTACACGGATCAGTCGTCCGGTTCCATTGCCGAGAAACAGCCCCAAAGCATGATGTTGCCACCCCCATGCTTCACAGTGGGTATGGTGTTCCTTGGTTGCAACTCAGCATTCTCTCTCCTCCAAACACGACGAGTTGTGTTTCTACCAAACAGTTCTACTTTGGTTTCATCTGACCATATGACATTCTCCCAATCCTCTTCTGGATCATCCAAATGCTCTCTAGCAAACCTCAGATGGGAACGGACATGTACTGGCTTAAGAAGGGGGACACGTCTGGTACTGCAGGATCTGAGTCCCTGGCGGCGTAGTGTGTTACTGATGGTAGCCTTTGTTACGTTGGTCCCAGCTCTCTGCAGGTCATTCACTAGGTCCCCCCGTGTGGTTCTGGGATTTTTGCTCATCGTTCTTGCGATCATCTTGACCCCACGGTCATTTTCTAATTATTGCTCCCACAGTTGATTTCTTCACACCAAGCTGCTTGCCTATTGCAGATTCAGTCTTCCCAGCCTGGTGCAGATCTACAATTTTGTTTCTGGTGTCCTTCGACAGCTCTTTGGTCTTCACTATAGTGGAGTTTGGAGTGTGACTGTTTGAGGTTTTGGACAGGTGTCCTTTATACTGATAACAAGTTCAAACAGGTGCCATTAATACAGGTAATGGGTGGAGGACAGAGGAGCCTCTTAAAGAAGAAGATACAGGTCTGTGAGAGCCAGAAATCTTGCTTGTTTGTAGGTGACCAAATACTTATTTTCCACCATAATTTGCAAATAAATTCTTTCCAAATCAGACAATGTGATTGTCTGGATTTGTTTCCACATAGGAGTCATTCCCCTGATTGGTGTTTTAATTTAGGGAATGAGACACAGATTAACCTTTTTTTCTGCAGCAGGTCAATATTTAACATCTCCATGTGCGAATCCAGAGACTCTGCCCCTGCCTGCTCACCGTTTCAAAGTATCTGACCCAGGGCTAAACCGCACTTTGCGAAACTTTTCCTCTTTCTCTGATAATGTAGGTGAAATATTGCACCAATTTATAATCACAACACAGGACAAGTACACTCATGAGATTGTCACTAAGAGACCTTTTGCACTGGGAAAAAGTATCTATGTATGTTGTGGGGAAGTGTGTTATCCCTGGGTGCCCCTCCATGTTAAGGGATGGTGTTACCTTGCATCCTTGGTACCTGTCACGGGAGTGGTAGGGGATGATAAAAGGCGACATCCCCTAGAGGTCAGTATACACCACAGATACCCCCTTAAACACAGAGACAAAAGGCAATTGTTCTATAAACAAGATATGGGTTGGGCATGGTTCCCTTCTTGGACAGGATGGGGTATAGATACAATGAAAAGGTTGAATAATTATTCAAGTATATTGGATGAGATAATGGAGAGGAATTCAGATGACATTGCCATGTTAAACATAGAAACTAGAGCAATTAGAAAACAGAGTTACATGATCTTGCCATAGAAAGTATGAGTGCAGCGCTCACAGGCCTGTGTGAAGTAACTGAGGACTATGAGTGTTGTACTTGGATTCATAACACAAGTGCCAAGGTGCCTGACTACTATGATATTATTGCACAACACCGAAAAGAGGTAGGCCAGCTCCAGCAGGAAGCTAGGGACATTGCTAAAACATGGAGCCCATTTGCCAATGCAGGATTTGGGCTTGGAGGTATATTTTCATGGTTAAAAGACATTGTCCTTGTTATTGTTATGGTATTTATCCTTGCTCTGATTCTTTACCTCTGTTTTAAGTGTTGTACTTGCATAATTGCACGCCTTCAATCTCCTGATGATAAGGTTCTATCCTACATGACATTCATGAAGAATCATCAGGCAATCTATGCCACAATCCCAAAGAAGTATTAAAACATAACATAGAATGTAGAGATCATCTTATATAATCTAAGAGGGGATTGAAGGGATATTTAGCTTAACCGCTTCTTTTGTTGTTATAATCAGTTTCCATTTTGTGTTTTTCTTGTACTCCATTTCACATAGTTTAGTTTCTCATGTTCTTGTTATCTTCTCTTGAGTTTCGTTTCCTATTTAGCACGTGATTTCTTAGAAATAATTAGTTTCACTTTTGTCATGAAATGTCTCTGTATATGATTGGATAATTTGTCAAAGGGCGGTACTTTTGAAAGCCCCTTTAAATATTCACACCAAGGAATAAAGATTAGATTTGCTCGGAGAGACCTTGCTGTTTTGTGTCATTGTCTCAATGGGCTAATCTCACAGGCCTGGGGGGATTGTAAATCACATCTTATCAGAGATATCATCAAGATTCAAACTCACCCCTAGACTATCTACACTTCCCCATCAGGTGACCAAATACTTATTTTCCACCATAATTTGCAAATAAATTCTTTCCAAATCAGACAATGTGATTGTCTGGATTTGTTTCCACATTTTGTCTCTCATAGTTGAGGTATAGCTATGATGACAATTACAGGCCTGTCTCATCTTTTTAAGTGGGAGAACTTGCACAATTGGTGGCTGACTAAATACTTTTTTGCCCCACTGTATACAAATTTTTTTTTTTTTTAGCTTTGGATAGAGTAGGAAAGTGTTAAACTCCTATTCGGGCGATTTCTGCTGTATGTGATCTGCTGGGGAGACTCCCATTCAGTTCCTGTCCTGCAGATGTTACAAGAAGTGGGAGTAAATATTCCCAATGCAAGAGGTACTGTACCTCCATCTTAGACAGTTGTCACCAGAGCACTTGTCCCCATTGTAAGATTGACAACTTTAAAATGTAAGATTTTCACTTGCTTTCAGTCATTGTGACAATGCTTACCATAACAAATGGTAGGGTGAATCTTCCCAGGGAGTCAAACCCTTCTACACATTATCCAAAATACAAAAATTGCCTTTACATACACTATAATGCAGAGATGTCGTTTTATCTAAAATTGTGAATTATTTCTGTAAGATACTGTTGCAGTGCCTCTAAAGGCTATAGGTTTTTTGCCTTAATGCATTCTCCACATTAAAGGTAAAAAAAAAAAAAACTTTTAACAGCTACTCCCCCCAACATCCCCCAAATTATCTGAGCCCGATCTTGCTCCAGGGTTGTGGTCAAGAGCTGCAGCATTGCTCTCTCTCTCTCTCTCTCCCATGAGCATGGAAGCAGCAGTGGGGGCCATTGGCTCCCTCAAATATGTATGGAGAGAGCAGGGGGCAGGGCCAAGCTGCACTGTGTGTGTCATGGACACACATAGGCCAGTTCAGGAGTGAGCATGCACAAGAGTCCCCATAGCAAACAACAGGGGACCCTAGAAGAGAAGGTTCTTGGCCACTGTAAAAAACCATTGCACAGAGCAGAGAAGTATAAAATCTTTATAATGTTAACAATAATTTAAAAAAACATTTTTTTAACATGGATCTCTTCTCTATATGACAAACTTAAGGCATATATTAAATATGCCTGTTATAAATCTGACTTGTTCACTATCGACAGAGGCACCTGTCAGGGATGTCCCCTCTCCCCACTATTATTTGCTCTTCATATTGAGCCTCTTGCCCAAATGATTAGATCAGACCCAAATATTAAAAGGAATTAAGTGGACATCGTCATAAATATTTGCCTTTTCGCAGATTTTACTCTTTATGACCACGCCTCATATCACAGCACCCAATCTTCTTTCTATCTTAAAAGGTTTTGCACACATTTCAGGCCTGTCAGTCAGTTATATTCGGCTAATTTCCCTCCACTACTAAAACAAGTCACTGAACTATGAACACAGATTAATGCAATCAAGATGGCTATACTACCCAAATTTTTATACCTTTTTAGAGTTTTGCCTGTCTCAGTCCCATCCTATTTCCTACGACTTATCCAACGCAGAATTACTTATTTTATCTGGGGTACGACTAAAGCTTGCACTTCTAAATCCACCCTTTATCTCTCAAAACTATGCGTTTACGCCTACCTAATATCTCAGCCTATTATCATTCGGCTCACCTAGCACATTTACCTAAATATCGTGTTGGAGGAAACCCCGTTATGGGTGGCAATTGAATCTGTTGACTGTGACCCTATTTTGGTCGCTAATATGCCATGGTTGCATCGGATTGATCACACCCCTATTCATAATCCTATCACAAAACCCTCTCAAATGATCTAGAACAGATTCAAACCCACCCACGGCCTTCAATCGCCCCATATACCACTTCTTTATTTTTTTTAAATCCCGCTTTTTATCCTGCCTGGATTTACCTTATTTCTTTTAAAGCTTGGAATACAGTTAATTTAGCCCAGTTATACAAATTTCTATACACATCTTCCTTCCACTCTTTTCCTACCTTATCTGAGACCTATTGACTTCCTCAATTGGAACTATTTTGCAATCTGCAAATTAAAACATTTTTCTTACCATATCTTGGGTCCAATATTTCATTCACCCAGATGAAGCGTTTTGAGCATATATGTAATTATTAATAAAGTAGAAATATGTGGCACTTAATTAATAATCAATAAAGTGCAATAATAGAGGACACGTTTCATAAAAATAATAACAAAGATAAATCCTCTTTCAATGTGCAAATACAAAGCGACAAAGTGCAATGAAATAATGTGCAAAATAAGCAATCCGATAAGTGCAAAGATAATGGTGGCTACCAGGTGCACTAAACGCTCAAATCAATGTGAATAGATAAGTAATAAGTCCATTTAGAAAACAGTTAATTGAATAAAGTGCATGTGCATAGACGGAGACATCCAATTCATCCCAATAATTTTCACCATCCGCGGGGTGTGTAGCCGTCTGCCCCAGCCTCTCACCTCATATAAAGACCCCTACAGGTCTAATCGGGCTTTCAAGGTACATATCATTGTTATTTTTATGAAAAGTGTCCTCTATTATTCATGAAGTTAGCGCCACATCTTTCTACTTTATTGATTTTAGTGTGTGAACACCCTTGTATGTTGTATGTTGGCAGCTACTGACTAGTTTGTTTGTGGTTTGCGCATTAGTACCTCAATTTATATATGTAATTATGCCCCCTATTCTAGAGGACTTGTTTTGATTCTCTACAAACAATTATTAACCAATTACAACACTAGTCCCCCTTCTTATGTTTCTAAATGGGAACAAGACCTGAAACGTAAATTTGATGATGCTGAATGGTCCAGCATATGTTCTGCAACAAAATCTGGATCTTCTAATGTTGTCACGGTGGAAACTAACTATAAAGTTCTCTCAATGGTATTTAGTTCCTGCCAGGATAGCGAAATACGCTCCCAATTATCCCGCAGTTTGTTTTTGTGGCTGTTCTGATGCTGGTACATATCTTCATATATGGCGGGATTGTCCAGTAGAGCAAAAATCTTAGAAAGCTATCTTCGACTTAGGTTTGAAGGTGCTCGAAACCACTATACAACTGGATCCTGCTACAACCCTTTTAAATTTGAAACCAGACGGAATTACGCAAAGTCAATTTCGCCTCCTTTTACAGCTTCTAACGGACACAAAACAAACTATTGCTAAGGCTTGAAAAACTCAATCTCTGGTTATAGCTGAAATTGTTCACACAACGAATAGAGCCCTAGTACATGCCAAAATGGAAGCCATTGAAAATGATAAAATATATAAAATTTGAAAAACTTTGGCAGCCTTGGGTTAAACATTGTTTACCATCAGATGTTGATGACACATTACTACTTCCCTGGTAACATTACCTCATTTACCATATCTACACGCTTGCATTCAGTGCGAGTCTTACTACCTCTACAAATCTTACCTTTTTACTCTTACTATGCCTTTTCCCTTTTCCTTATCTTTTGTTTACTTTCTACTCTATTTCTGAGTCTTCTGGTTTACTTTCTTCTTTCTTTATTATACTTTTTCCCCCTCTTCTCCACTCATATGTGGTACTTACAGGGCCATTTTACAAGAGGTATTATACCTCATATTTTTTTATTTTTTTTGGTCTAGTAATCACCATGCCTGAATATTGACCAACAGTTTATTACTAAATTTTAAATTTTTTATTCTTTTCACCTGACACTTATCAGATTGAATTGGTCTACTTGTTGGTTTTATATCTCGTAATATTACATCTGAGTTCTATGTGTCTTTTTGCATCTTATGTACCCGGTTATGTTTCTCTTTCAATATGTACCACTATATATGTATTCTCAAGTTTGTTCATCTCTTACTTTATTTAACCATTTGATGGCTGCAGAATGGTTCCCCTGTGCGAATTGCCGTAGCTGTACAGCGGCCGCTTTAAAGGGGTATAGGGTGCCCGCCGCGTCACTGAGGAGCCAATGCGCGTGCCCAGCGGCCGCGATGTCCGCCGGGCACCCGCAATTGCTCCTGACAGAGCCAGAACAAGGATGTGTGTGTGTGTAAACACACACATCCCCATTCTGGCAGGGGAGAGGAGACAGATTGTGTGTTCCTAGCATAAAGGGACAATGATCAGTCTCCTCCCCCGGACAGTCCCACCCCCCCCTACAGTTAGAACACACTGAGGGAACACATTTAACTCCTTGATCGTCCCCTAGTGTTAACCCCTTCCCTGTCAGTGACATTTATACAGTAATCAGTGACTATTTTTAGCTCTGATCGCTGTATAAATGTCAATGGTTCCAAAAAAGTGTCAAAAGTGTCCGCCGCAATGTCGCAGTCCTAATAAAAATCGCAGATCGCCACCAATAACAGTAAAAATCCCCTATTTTCTAGACGCTATAACTTTTGCGCAAACCAATCAATATACGCTTATTGTGATGTTTTTTTTACCAAAAATATGTAGAAGAATATCGGCCTAAACTGAGGAAGACATTTCTTTTTTTTTATTTTGGGATATTTATTATAGCAAAAAGTAAAAAATATTGTTTCTCTTATGGTCCATGGACTGACACAGCTCTCATACTGTTTACGTGTGGGTATATGTCCCTGCTTGCAGGAGAAGACCTAGGCAGAATGTTAGATGTTAGAAACATTCTAGAACAAAACCAGAGCTGAACAGCCCCGCCCAGGGGGGCAGTCCCTCCGGACATTACCCTCCCACTTGCAGCTAGCAGCCTCAGTTTTTTTCTGCCTAGCAGAAGGAGAAAAGACGTGGGGCTCTCTCAGGAGCCAGTCTCCTGGAAGATTTTACTTTTAATTTTTATTCCTTTTATTTTTGAGACCTTCAATCAACTGTCGGCTGGGCAACAGGTTGGGTACACTGGTATCCTCGTAGTCTTCCCTGTCTGACCATCAAACGTGCTGATCCTCGCCTTGTGTGCGTGAGACTCAGTTCACGACATGCCCCATGACTCCAGGGGTGGCCAGGTTGCTTTTAGCTCCCGCGGTCCTCTCAAGATTGAACAGTACCTGTCTGTATCTTTTGCGGTGGACCGGGCCGATAGCTACGCAGTACTACTCCGTGATAGGTCTGTCTGAAACAAGCCAGTGGGTCCCTCTGGGACGGGTAAGTAGTCTCTCCTGCTACAGATGAGTACATGCTGGCTGTGTTTCCTTATATGGGGGGTTTCTCCCTGTCTCCCCCCCCCCGTTATGCTGCTCTCTGCACCCTGTACTGGTGCTGTGTGGGGGTGCTTGGGGGTCACTCTGGCCTGGCTGGGGGAGCTCATGTCTGTTTTAATGGCACTGGGGCAGTGTTCGGGTGTGTGAGTGTTGACATACTGTTGTGGAGTAGTGGTTTACATGCATGCTTAGCAAAGCTAAGCTTCACAGGTTCAGTTCCTGAGTGGGGCTGTTTGTGTTCAAACAGCCACCCCAGCGCTTGCCGTGCCACAGCCAGTGAGGGCAGGAGCTCCTGCCTTGTGGTTAGTGAACAACTGCAAAACATGTGCGCCATTAGCGCTGAGAGGTATTTAAAAAAAAAAAAATGCGCTCGGAGGCCATTTTGCTGTGGATCGATGGCGCAGTATTGTATTTTCTTGAAGCCGCTGCGTTTTTGCTTACAGTTTCGGCCTCTATCTGCCGCTTCTGTGGCGCAAATCTCCCAATCTCCTCACTCTCCCCAGGCTTAACCCGCGCGGCAGCACGATTTCATACAGCGGAATGAGCAGTCCTTACAGGGGTTGGTGAGTACTCTGGGTGTCCCCTCCTCAGCTTCAGCATAGCCAGTGGGTGGACTGTGTTACTCACTATGATAGTGTTTAACAGTCAGAGGGTGGCAGTACGGAGTCTAGTTCACCTGCTTCTCCACACTTGTCTGAGGCAACTGGCAGTGCTCCTGCACCTGCGGTCCCTAGCGACTAGTTGTCGACAGTCCTGCAATCATCCTTGTCAGGATGGAAGCGGTGTGTGAGCGCAAGGGAGCTGTAAAACGCCCCCTCCCCACACATCCTCATGTAGGGGAGTGTCCTGTCTCAGATATGGGCCTAGCTATGGCTGCTCAGGACCCTAGCTCTGAGGATTTTCATGTTTTTAAACAGGATATTCCCTGTGAGGAAGACACCAGTTCTAAAAAACTGACCGGGTGCTTGTAAGTGAACTCATTGATGCTGTGAGGAACACTCTCAAGCTGAATGTTGAGGCTGAGGAACCTCAGGTAGAAGCTGTCTCCTTTGGTTCCTTTAAAGCCGTTTATTCAAAAACGTTTTTTCCATATGTGCCTTTTTTTGATACATTCATTGACTAAGTCTGGGATAAGCCACAGAAGACTTTGACGGTCCCGCGGCGCCTAGCCATGAGGTACCCCTTTAAGGAGGACCTGGTTAAGAAGGGGCTCTCCCCCCACTGGTCGACACCCCCGGTCGCCCGTTTTGAATAAGGCTACCACGCTCCCAATGGAAGGGACTCCTGCATTTAAGGATCCCACTGACAGGAGGTCAGAAGTGGTGAGTAGACCTATGTTTACCTTTTGGGGTCTGCCTTACGCCCTATAGGGGCGGCGACACTTTTGTCTCAAGACACTCATAGGATGGGCAAAGATTTTGCACCAGATGGTTTAGGAGCATAATCTCCCTCCTGAGACCATTACCCTGGCTCACCAACTGGCGCAGGGTTTAGTCTCTGTGTGCGATGCCACTTTGGATACGGCCCCTTTAATTTCTGGGGCCTCTATCTGCTGTGGGGCTGGGTCGCCTTATCTGGCTGAAATGCTGGTCGGCCGACCTAGCTTCCAAATAGCTCCTGGCTGACTTGCCCTTTAAGGGCGGTAGACTGTTTGGGGCCGCCCTGGATGCCATTTTAATGGATGTCACAAGGGGTAAGAGCACCTTCCTTCCTCAGTCTGTTACGGAAAAAGGAGCCCCACCGTAGGCCGGGCCCTTCCTTTCCGGCAAAGAAGAATGAGTTTCTTCTCGTCAGTCAGAATCCATGGGTCAGCCCTCCCAGACTGGAAAAAAAGTGCGGCTGGGGGACATAAGCGTTCCTGGGTGCGTAAGCCTACCAAGCAAGCTCCCAAGCCCACCGCCGCATGGAGTCTTGCCCCTGCCCGACTCTGGGGTGGGGGGACGTCCTTGCAGGTTCACGGTTCGGTGGACCTCCCGGATCTCCGACCGGTGGGTGTGCGAGGTGGTCACCTCAGGATACAGGATAGAATTCCGTTCCTGGCCCCCAGACAGATTCTTTCCCTCAATTCTCCCTCTCCTTCCTGCCCATCGGGCGGCCCTCTTAATGGCCGTACAGGATTGATCAGGTCCGGAGTGATTGTGCCGGTTCTGTCACAGGAGAGGTTGTTCAGGGTTTCTACTCGAATCTGTTTGTAGTCCCAAAAGGTGGACAGGGGTTCAGCCAATCCTGGGCCTCAAGGCCTGAATGCCTTTGTGATGGTGCAAAAGTTCCGCATGGAATCCATTTGCGCGGTGTTCGCTACACTTCATCAAGGGGATTTTCTGGCATCCTTGGACAGCAAGGCCGCCTACTTGCATGTTCCGATCTGTGCATGTCAACAGTAGTTTCTGCGCTTGCGATCGGCGAAGACCACTATCAATTGTGGCTCTTCCCTTCGGCCTAGCCTCGGCACCAAAGGTTTTTACCAAGGTGCTTGCTCCGGTTCTAGCCTTGCTGAGACAGCGAGGCATTGCTATTATGGGCTATCTGGACGATCTTCTTCTAAGAGCAGACAATGGCTCAGAATTAGAAGTGTGACTATTATCAGTCAGACCCTTAGGGACTTTGGGTGGCTCCCGAACATTCAGAAGTCGGTCCTGGTCCCGGCTCAGCATTTGGAGTATCTCGGTCTGATCCTGGACTCCATGGAGGCGTAGGTATTCCTAATCCTGGAGAAGTTACTGACTTTTCAGTCTGTAGTGCGGGTCCTGACGTCTCGGAAATGGTTGTCAACCCGTTTTTTGCATGAGAGTCCTGGGACTCATGAGGGCCTCGTTCGAGGCTGTTCCGTATGCCCAATCACACACGGGCATTACAGTAAGAGATCCTGTCCACTTGGGACAAATCCCCGTTGTCCTTGGATCTTCAGATCCAGATGAGTCACCCACTCAGGACGTCCCTGGCGTGGTGGTTGGGGTCCCCGGTTCTTCGGTCCGGGAAGTCGTCCCTCCCCATCCAGTGGACGGTGTTCCTGACGGACGCCAGCCTGATGGGCTGGGGTGGAGTCTGGGGAGTCCTGTCAGCCCCAGGGCTTTGGACTCCGGAACGAAGTCCGTTTACCGATCAATGTTCTGGAAAAATGGGCAATCAGAATATGCCTCCCCACGTGGTCTCTATCGGCCATCAACGTTCAAGCGTAGGACAATTGGCAGGCGGACTATCGGAGTGGCCAAACGCTGGACCAGGAGAGTGGTCCTTACACCTGGACATGCCGGATGTGGACCTGAGGGCCTCTCGACTCAATCGTAAGGTGTCAAGGTTGTGACCAGCTCAGGGATCCTTGGGCAGATGCCTCGGATCCTTTGGTGGGCCCCATGGAATCATTATCACCTGATATCTGTTATCCTCCGCTGCAGCTGTTTTCCTCGCCTGCTGCGCAGGGTTGTGGCTGAAGGGATTCCGGTGATCCTCTTGCACCGGGTGGGTCTCGGCGTCATTGGTACGCTGATCTGGTACGTCTCATCGCGGACGTTCCTTGGCGGTTGCCTATAAAGGGAGGACCTTATGTTTCAAGGTCCTATTTTTCATCCTGTTTTACAGTCTCTAACTTAACGGCATAGCTATTGAAAGCCAGGTGCTGAGAGTCCGAGGTCTCTCAGATTCGGTCATTTCGACCATGTTCAGGGCACGGAAGGCTTCCGCTTGAAAGATATATCACCGTACCTGGGAAGCTTACATCGCTATGTGCAACGAGCTGGACTAGCGTCCACGGACGTATTCCGTCCCCAGTATCCTGCGGTATTTGCAGCGTGGTGTGACCCAAATGCTTGCTTTAAGTACCATTAGGGGTCAGTTTTCGGCCTTGGCCGTCTTCCTTCAGCAACCGCTAGCGGGTCATTCCTTGGTAGCATCTTTGTGCAGGGGGTTCGCCATGTGCTCCCTCCTGTTGAAACCTCCTCTCCCTCCTCGGGATTTGAATTTGGTGCTCTCGGTTCTCCAGGAACCTCACTTTGAAAATATCAGAGATATTCCCCTCTTGACCTTTACTCAGGAGGTGACCTTCTTAGTGGCCATTACTTCTGTCAGACGGGTGTCTGAGTTGGCGGCCTTGTCCTGCAGGTCGCCCTATTTGGTCATCCATAAGGATAAGGCGGTGTGGCGTCCGCGACCTTCCTTTTGCAAAAGGTGGTCTCGGTTTTTCACCTACATGTGGACATTGTCCTCCCGTCCTTGTGTCCTCACACATCGCATTCCAGAAGGTTTGCGCTTCACACATTTTATGTGGTACGTGATATGACTCACTAGTTGTGTCTGTCTCTGGTCCGAAACAGGGCCGAGCGGTGTCGTCGGCCACCTTTTTTAGATGGATCAGACAGACTGTCATACTGGCCTGTGATATTAAGGGGGTGACCCCTCCCTTTCCGGTTACGGCGCATGCCACCAGGGCAATTGGTGCTTCCTGGGCCTTCCGACATCAAGCGTCAGTTGCACGAGTGAGCAAGGCGGCGACCTGGTCGTCCGTTCATGCCTTTTCAAAATTCTATAAGGTTGATGTAGCTGCATCTTAGGATGCTTCCTTCGGCCGCAAAGTGTTACAGGCCGCTGCTAATGTTGCAACTCCTCCGTTGAGAAGCTCTGCTGGTTTGGAGTGAAGTTTTGGTTGTTCCTTTACGATTTGCTCCCACCCTTTTCTTATACTGCTTTGGGACGTCCCACACGTAAACAGTATGAGAGCTGTCTCAGTCCATGGACGATAAGAGAAAATAGGATTTTTGTACTCACCGTAAAATCCGTTTCTCTGACGTCCATGGACTGACACAGCAGCCACCCTTCCTTTTAAGGTTTGTACTGCTTTGTTACGAACTGAGGCTGCTAGCTGCAAGTGGGAGGGTAATGTCCAGAGGGACCGCCCCCCTGGGCGGGGCTGTTCAGCTCTGGTTTTGTTCTAGAATGTTTCTAACATCTAACATTCTGCCTAGGTCTTCTCCTGCAAACAGGGACATAGACCCACACGTAAACAGTATGAGAGCTGTGTCAGTCCATGGACGTCAGAGAAACGGATTTTACAGTGAGTACAAAAATCCTATATTTTTTTTCAAAATTTACGGTCTTTTTTTGTTTATAGCGCAAAAAATAAAAACCGCAGAGGTGATCAAATACCACCAAAATAAAGCTCTAATTTGTGGGGGAAAAAAAGCACATACATTTTGTTTGGATACAGCGCCGCACGACTACGCAATTGTCAGTTAAAGCGACGCAGTGCCGTATCTCAAAAAAATGGCCCGATCAGGAAGGGGGTAAATTCTTCCGGGGCCGAAATGATTTAAACAATAAACAAATCTGACAAGAAAAAAAATAAAATAATAACTTTTACAATTAGTTTAAAGCTGAACTAAAGTTGTTTCTTGTAACAGCCAGTTCACACTGGGGCGGCACGACTTTGGGGGCGACTCGGCAAGGCGATCTCAAGACGACATGAGAGGTGACTTGCAAAATGACTTCTGCATTGAAGTCAATGCAAGTCGCCCTGAGTCGCCCCCAAAGTCGTACAAGAAACTTTTTTTAAGTCGGAGCGACTTGCGTCGCTCCTATTAAGACGGTTCCATTGAATAGAGCGGAGCGTGACTTGTCAGGCGGCTGAGTCGCCTGACGAGTCGCCCCTATGTGAACCGGCTCTAAGTCTTTTATGTCCCAAAACTCCTTGCTGTGTACACTTTCAGCATCTTTCAAATGCCAAGAGTTTAGTAAAGTTTGGGGGCAATGTAACTCATGGAAGGGAGAGCTTTCTTAGGTATTGTCACAATAGCAGCTGAAAAAAAAAATTCTTCAGTAATAGATTTCTCTATATTCCTTATTTTAGAGTTAGGATATAGCCCAAATACACTGCAAGAAACCATGGGCATTTCTGAAAGTGATCTAGATGAAGGACTGGATAAAAATAAAAAATAAATAAAAAACTTTGTAAAAAGTAGTATTAATAGTCCATAAAACTGTGAGGTTTGGCGAAGTTCAAAGTCCTTCAAAATGGCTTTTCTGGGAATAATATACCAACCAAACATTAACCAACAGAGCTGTAACCTATAAAAGTTGTTTATGATTAGAAGGCTTTCATGCACTTACTGTAATTACTGAGCCTCCCGGTCTGCAGCTAGGGACTCACGATTTAAACTGCTTATGTACAATAAGAGTGATTAATGAGATGAAAGAGTGAATCAGCACAATCCTCTGACCTCTTACTTCTCATTCTGCTGCAACAAATTAACTTGGGTCAGATCAGCACATATGGAGTATACATAAGCCAGTTCATGACACATCCATTCAAAGGAATGTATAGTATCTGCAATGTTTAAAAAATTAACCTGAGGTAATATATATCACACACACACACTTAAGGAGCCATAGTTGTTCATTACCTAAAGCAGGGATATGCAATTAGCGGACCTCCAGCTGTTGCAGAACTACAAATCCCATGAGGCAAAGCAAGACTCTGGCAGCCACGAGCATGACACCAAGAGGCAGAGGCATGATGGGACTTGTAGTTTTGCAACAGCTGGAGGTCCGCTAATTGCTTATCCCTGACCTAAAGCCTCCTGCTTTGTAGTGCAGCATAATAGTAGTGCATTACTGCTCCTTTTTACAATGCATGTCTGTGGGTCTGAGAACCAACTAAAAACAATGCACTCCCTTTGTGGCAGATACCGTATTTTTAAAAGCAGTGAAGCAGACAAGCTAAGTAAATACACTAGCAAAAATAGAAGTAAAATATGAGCCGACAACAAAAAAAACTTTTAATCTCCTTATTTGTATTTCACAAATAACCTGAATAGTAGAGTACATTACAGCTAAAATAATATATATGTAAATGTGTGCACTGTACAGTCCACACATTTTTTGTGTGGGAATTTTCTGCCAGGAAGATCCAGCGTTCATACACCAATATCGTGTGTGTAAGGACCCCAACAGTTGTTTTATGCCATTTTGTGTAGTTTTGTCTTTTTGTTTGGGATCATTATCTCGCTGGAAGACAAATCTTCTCCCTAAACTCAGGTTTCTTTCACAGCATCAGGTTTTTCACCAGGATTCCCTGTTATTTGACTGCTTTCATTCCATCTGATAAAAGCCTTTCAAGGTCTACTGTAGATAAAATATCCTTACAGCATTATTCTGTCACACCATGCTTTGCGATAGGATTGATGCAATTATAATGATGTACAGTATATGGATTACATTTGACCTTACAGATGGTCACAATACATAGCTACATACCCAAAGAGTAATGTATCCTTGGTGTCTGTTTGGGTATGTTGATATGTATTATCATACCTCCCTACTGTCCCGGATTCTGTGGGACCATCCCAGGCTGTCAAGTCCCACGGATATGAGCTGAAGTCCATGAGCCCACTGCCAAAACAAGTTCCAGCAGTGGGCTACATTCAGTAGGATATAATGTGTATTCTCACTGCACCCATGCGCTCTTGCTTCTTCCCCTCCACTTCAATCTTCTTCGCTGTCATTTATTGCTAGGACCGTGGGCATCTTAGCAACTAATGACGTGCTTCGCAGGCGCCCAATCTGCCATCCGACTCTGGCTCCCCTCAAATATCCGCCCTTCCTGCATTTCCCCTTCCTGCCTCTCCACCCTCAACAATAACCCCCTCCCTGCCCCATAAGCCCCTCCCATTGTTAACATTCTGACCCAACAACTTCATGCTTACGCCTCCTTCATTCTCAAGTTCTAAAGTTGGGATGGATGTATTATGACCATCTGTATGCTGCTTAAAGTGTAAGTAAACCCCCCTATCGTTTTCAGCCAAGGAAGCTGCCATCTTTGCCTCTGTTTATTCTACAACTGTCATGATGCTGCACTTGTGATCAGTTATGACACCAGCCATTGGATGCTTTGACAGTTTGGTTGAGAGCACAACCAATGGGAGTGTTACATTTCCAGCATGTGCCAGAAATGAAACTGTTTTATGGATGGGGTTACTTCCACTTTAAGGAATAGATGCTAGATGTGGTCTGCTTACTTATATTTGTTTTGTTCATGTGTATCTGATATTTTTGGAGGTTTATCACTTTGACACCCTTCTTGGATGCATGTCCTTTAACTAAACATTCTTTAGGTAAGATTGGTGGGGGGCTGTGTCTTGCCGTTCCCCCCACAGCTTATACTTTTCACTGCCTGGAAAGGTGTAAGGGGAGGGGGGTGGATGTGCTGGAGGTTTGGTTTTACTTTCTCCCTCTCTGTGTCCTCCAGACATCGGTCGCCAATTTTTGTTCTTTGGTTTGTGTGAATTATGTGGATATTTGAATTATGTTCCTGTTGAAGTGTTCATTTACTGTTATCACTTTTGTACAGCTATATCATCTGTTTATATCACAAAACGCATTGATCCGCCACACCATCCAGAAACTGAAACCATGCATCTGCTGCATCACATTTGACAGGGTTACTGACATTTTTCTTTGTTGTTTTTATGAGACGTTACCTATATAATGAAGTTTGTTATGTTTTATTTATAGTGTGTTATAGGTTCTCTTTAAGGCACATTTTAAATCCCAATTTCTATTCTCCGCCACAAAATGTTGTCGTTTTGAAGAAAGACTATTAGAGTGTATACGCCCATCCCTATAGTGTAAAGTCCCATCCCTCTTTTAGCATCCCTCCCTACCCACTCCAAAATGCCCCAGTTTTGTTTACAAATGTACAGTATGTGATGTAATGGATAGAATATTTTTTTCTGATCTTACATCATGTTAACAGTGTTTTTTTTTTAAAGTGAATTAACCACTTAAGTCCGTGTCACACCGATATACGTCGGAAGAATGGCACGGCTGGGCATATCAACGTACGGGTACGTCGCCTTTAAGACGCGGCATTGGGGGCGTGCGTACGCATCAACGTACGGGTACGTCACCTTTAAGACGGTTAATTGTGGGCGCGTGTGCCCCCGCTGCGAGCTCCGTGAGTGTGACCGCGGGTCCCGCGTACTCGATGTCCGCTGGGAGTCCCGCGATCGGCTCACGGAGAGGAAGAATGGGGAAATGCTGATGCAAACAAGCATTTCCCCATTCTGCCTAGTGACAGGACACTGATCACAGCTCCGTCATCGGGAGCAGTGATCAGTGTCGTGTCACACGTAGCCCACCCCCCCCCCCCCACAGTTAGAACACATCCCTAGGACAAACTTAACCCCTCAGCGCCCCCTACTGGTTAACCCCTTCACTGTCAGTGTCATTTTTACAGTAATCAGTGCATTTTTATAGCACCAATCGCTGTATAAGTTACAATGGTCCCAAAATGGCATCAAGTGTCTGATGTGTCCGCCATAATGTCGCAGTCACAATAAAAATCTCTGATTGCCGCCATTACTAGAAAAAAAAATATTAATTAAAATGCCATAAAACTATCCCCTATTTTGTAGACGCTATACCTTTTGCGCAAACCAATCAATAAACGCTTATTGTGATTGTTTTTACCAAAAATATGTAGAAGAATGCGTATCGACCTAAACTGAGGAAAAAAAAAATGTATATATTTTCTGGTGATATTATAACAAAAAGTAAAAAATATTGCTGTTTTTTTTCCAAAATTTTCGCACTTTTTGTTTATAGCGCAAAAAAAAAAAAAAGACGCAGAGGTAATCAAATACCACCAAAAGAAAGCTCTATTTGTGTGGAAAAAGGGACGTCAATTATGTTTGGGAGCCACGTCGCACGACCGCGCAATTGTCAGTTAAATCGACGCAGTGCCGAATCGCAAAAAGTGCTCTGGTCTTTGAGCAGCCAAATGGTCCGGGGCTGAAGTGAATAAGAGCTTTAGAATAAAAAGGAACCTCCTTTGGGTTGAGACTTTAAGAGCCACAGACACTGGTTTGTATCAAAAAGTAGGATTTATTGTGTACAGATTAAAAAGCGTAAAACGTTTTGTATAAAATACATGTGACAAAAAAACAACATAAAACAAAGAACAAAAATTACAATAATGTGGATGACAAATGATACTATCCGATGGGTGGTGGTCCCCAATACCCGACGCGTTTCCAGTTTTCACACCTTCATCAGGGGTATACAAGATAGGGGACAGTATCGCCAAAAAATAGTTTAACTCGGTTGGAGTATCAATATAGAAAAATATTGTAGAGGCACTTGTCAGGACCGAGATGCGAACAGGCACCAGACCCAAAAAATACTGTAGATTGCAAAGTAAAGGGGTCACAGACACATGTAGACCCGTAAACAGAAAAAACAGAAAAGAGGCGCCACTTGGTTAAAACTGTTTCACTTTAATAATACAATAGTATTAAAGCACTCACTCGTAAGTTGACTGTATAAAGCACATAGATGATCAGGTCTGTGGTCGTATTCCGCTAGCTAGCAGTCTCAGTGTGAGATGACCTCCTCGTTTGCTGTATTAGAAGCCGGGATAATATCCATGGTGGATGTTGCCGGAGGATCTTCTCAGAAAACCAAAGGGAGGGCTGGACCGCAAACAGGAAGTTCAGTTTGAGACGCAATGCTACGTTCAGCGGGATGACATCAGGACCGGCATGCAACGCGTTTCGATGCTTAATGCAAAGAGACGTTCTAAGTCCCTGCACGCATCTTTCTCAAGCATTGATCCTCCGGCAACATCCACCATGGATATTATCCCGGCTTCTAATACAGCAAACGAGGAGGTCATCTCACACTGAGACTGCTAGCTAGCGGAATACGACCACAGACCTGATCATCTATGTGCTTTATACAGTCAACTTACGAGTGAGTGCTTTAATACTATTGTATTATTAAAGTGAAACAGTTTTAACTAAGTGGCGCCTCTTTTCTGTTTTTTCTGTTTTCATATGTTTGGAGTCTGGCTTCAGCTCCCTCAGCAAGGCTGCCCGGTTACCTTCCTGGACTGTTTTCACTCACACCTGAGCTCTTCGCATAGCTCATAGGACACTTTAGGTATATGTATATATGTATTGTCTTCTGATAAACTTTAAGCGCCATTATTGTGATTTAAACATGTAGACCCGTGACTAACAACACCATGAAATCCTGCGGTTAGCCGTGAAACAATACTGCTATTGGAAATAAGGAAGGGGGTTAACCGGAACATACAGTGAAGCTCCACCATCAATATGTAAAGTGGGGTCCCCCAGGGTTCTGTCCAGGGACCAATGCTATTTAATTAATTTATAAACGACCTGGAGGATGGGATAAACAGCTCAATCTCTGTATTTGCGGACGATACTAAGCTAAGCAGGGCAATAACTTCTCCGCAGAATGTGGAAACCTTGCAAGAAGATCGGACCAAATGAATAGGGTGGGCAACTACATGGCAAATTAATGAGAGAAAGGTGTACCGCTCTAAGGTTCCAGGTTCCTTCAATTAGCTCCTGCCCTGCTCCACTCCCAGGTGCTGGCTGTGCTCTAATGCATGAAGAGAGAAAATTGTCTGGACTGCCGCACTCTGGTCAAGCGCTTTATTAACAAAAAAAAAGCTACGAGTAAGCATCACACCCTGATTTGAAACGCGTTAGCCTTTGCCCTGCATGTCCCTTTTCATGTTTGATTGCTGTTTTGATGGATTTTGTTTATTTTTCTTTGGATTTTTTGGCATTTTAATTAATTTTTTTTGTTAATAAAGCGCTTGACCAGAGTGCGGCAGTCCAGACAATTTTCTCTCTAAATGGCAAATTAAGTTTAATGTAGAAAAATGTAAAATGCATTTGGGTCGAAAAATAATGAATTCAATCTACTCACTGGGGAGAGAACCTCTGGGGGAATCCAGGATGGAGAAGGACCTGGGGGTCCTAGTAGATGATAGGCTCAGCAATGGCCATGCAATGCCAAGCTGCTGCAAGCAAGGCAAACAGAATATTGGCATGCATTAAAAAGGGGATTAACTCCAGAGATAAAACAATAATTCTCCCACTCTACAAGACTGGTCCAGCCGCACCTAGAGTAGGCTGTCCAGTTCTGGGCACCAGTCCTCAGGAAGGATGTGCTGGAACTGGAGACTGCAGAGAAGAGCAACAAAACTAATAAAGGGACTGGGAGGACCTTAATTATGAGGAAAGGTTACGAGCACTGAACTTATTCTCTCTGGAGAAGAGACGCTTGAGAGGGGATATGATTTTATGGTACAAATACCGTACTGGAGACCCCACAATAGGGAAAAAACTTTTCTATGAAAGGGAACTTAAGACACGCGGCTATTCACTAAAATTAGAAGAAAAGCCATTTAACCTTAAACTGCGTAGAAGGTTCTTTATTGTAAGAGCGGTTAGGATGTGGAACTCTCTTCCACAGCCACTGGTTTCAGCGGGGAGCATCAATAATTTCAAAAAACTATTAGATAGGCACCTGAATGACCACAGCATACAGGGATATACAATGTAATACTGACATAATACTGACGTAATACTGACATAAAATCACACACATAGGTTGGACTTGATGGACTTGTGTCTTTTTTTCAACCTCGCCTACTATGTAACATACACATTAGGCCTCATGCACATTGGACGTTTTTACAGCTGCTTCTAGGGGCGTCTGCCGTTTTTTTTCCTGCCTCTAAATGCCGCTTCATGTTAGCCTATGTGTCCATGCACACATAGGCTTTTAGTAGCATTTAGTGGCAGGGATTGTTAGAGGATTTTAGAGGCATGAAAAAAAAAGCCAGTGCATCCAGGAGCAGCAGAGTTAAGGCAGAAAAAACGCTTAACGCTACTAAAGACTGCTAAAAGCTGCTAAATACGCCTAAATAAAATTATTATGGCCAATTAAATGAATTAACGCCCAAGAGCTTGACTCCTGTAAAAGCTCCCAAAAGCTTGAGAAAGCTTTAGACACTTTTACAAGGGTCATGCTTTTTTTATTTTTTTATGCAAAAACGCTGCTGGCTTCTAGGAGAGTTAAAAGAAACATCCTATGTGCCTGAGGCTTAGGGTTACATACATTTACATCCATGTAAAAAAGAAAATGAGTTAGCAGGTCCTTTAATGTAGATAAGAAAATGCAGTCACTATAGATATGGATAAGCTTCTAGGTCAATTAGACTCCCTCTTCATTGCTGGCAAATCAACTGCACAGACAACAACACACCTACAGTTTACAATGCAGATGCACAATACTCTCATGGCGGAAGGATCAAGTTGTAGAAAAGAGAACAGACTACCCAGACAAATTGAGGCGCTTACTGGGCTGCAAAGATTGATTACTGGATTGAATCATGTCTCCAAATAGAATTAATATGCTCCAGACAAAAGGATCCCTGGAATGAAAGCGCTTAAAGTCAGGTTGAGCGGCTTACAGAACTGCGGCAACATTCAGACAGAAATACATCACTGTCATAAATAGAGTTAATGGAAGATTTTGCCATCAGGCCTGAAATACTTAAGAATAAGCTTTCAGGAGAACAATGCCGATACTGGAAATTACTCTTGAATAAAAGCAGGACGCTCAATAAAATACCTCGAACTATAAACTCATTTCATAAAGGTCATTTTATAAATGGAGCCACTATGAAAGAGACACGAACATTAGTATAATACAAGTCTTGCATCCTAAGTTACAAACAATGCTGAGGAACATTGTGCATTGGAAATATTTTATTTTTATGCAGAACTATTGCCAATATTCATCATGTCTTATTGGTCAGACTTTAACAGCTGCACTGACACTTAGTAAAAATTAAAACTAAATAAGCCTTAAAGTAATGGCATATACATAAAACCTCTTTTTCTGCACAGTCAGAATTTCCTACTGCCAGCTGCTATTAGGGAACACAGAGAGGCTGTGGAATTACATTTGTATACCATCTTCCTTTTGGCCCCCTTCTCACATTTTAACAGTTAAAGTGGAAGTAACCCCTTCTATCGTTTTCAGCCAAGGAAGCTGCCATCTTGACCTTTGTTTAATCTTCAACTGCCATGATGCTGCACATGTGCTCAGTTATGGCACCAGCCATTGGATGGTTTGACAGTTTGGTTGAGAGCACAACCAATGTGGCAGTTAAATTCCCGGCATGCCGGAAATGCTAACAGTTTTTTTAAACTGTTAAATCAATGGGTTTACTTCAACTTTAATATGGGCACTCCATCAACCTAATTTAACCAGCACATAATATGATGAAAACAGAAAAGAAGATTAGATACAGTGCGGAAAATTATTATTTGATACCCTGCAGATTTTGTAAGTTTGCCCACTTACAAGGAAATTAAGTGTCTATAATTTTTATCACATGTTTATTTTAAATGATAGAGACAGAATATC
The DNA here is from genome assembly GCA_029206835.1 of Rana muscosa. Taxonomy (NCBI): domain Eukaryota; kingdom Metazoa; phylum Chordata; class Amphibia; order Anura; family Ranidae; genus Rana; species Rana muscosa. The sequence goes on along the minus strand of CM055123.1, from coordinate 25,505,751 downwards.
AACCAAAAATAAAAAAAAAACACGATACAAATGTTATAAATTGAGTGGCAGTTCAGAGAGTAAAATAAGTATTTGATCCCCAAGCAAAACATGAGTTAGTACTTGGTGGAGAAACCCTTGTTGGCAAGCACAGAGGCAAGACGTTTCTTGTAGTTGGTGACCAGGTTTGCACACATCTCAGTATCGATTTTGGTCCACTCTTCTTTACAGATCTTCTCTAAATCCTTAAGGTTTCTTGGCTGTCCCTTGGCCACTCGAAGTTTCAGCTCCCTACATACATTTTCTATAGAATTAGGGTCTGCAGACTGACTAGGACACTCTAAGACCTTAATGTGCTTCTTCTTCAGCCACTCCTTTGTTCCTTAGGTGGTATGTTTAGGGTCATTGTCATGCTGGAAGACCCATCCACGCACCATCTTCCATGTTCTGGCTAAGGGAAGAAGGTTCTCATCCAAGATTTTACAATACATGGCCCTGTCCATTGGCCCCTCAGTGCTTGACTGTAGGGCTGGTGTTCTTAGGGTCATAGTCAGCATTTTTTTTCCTCCAAACACGGCGAATCAAGTTAATGCCAAAGAGCTCAATTTTGGTCTCATCTGATCACAGCACTTTCTCCCAATCCTTCTTTGAATCATTTAGATGTTAATTGGCAAACTTCAGATGGGCCTGTACATGTACCTTCTGGAGGAGGGGGGACCTAGCAGGCGCTGCAGGATTTCAATACATGGTAGTGTTTAGATAAGAGTAGACCAAAATCCCTCCTGAGATGTGTGCAAACCTGGTAACCAAATACAATAAACATCCTACCTCTCTGTGCTTGCCAACAAGGGTTTCTCCCACAAGTACCAAGTCATGTTTTGCTTGGGGATCAAATTCTTATTTTACTCACTGAACTGCAACTCAATTTATAAACATTTGTATCATGTGTTTTTTCTGAATTTTTGGTTGATATTCTGTCTCTATCATTTACACCTATGATAAGAATTATAGACCCTTTATTTCTTTGTAAGTGGGCAAACTTACAAAATCAGCAGGGGATCAAATAATTATTTTCCCCACTGCATGATTACATTTCAAGTGGTTGCGTGGCTTTGGGTTCCTCCTTGCATTTTATTTTTTATATATACACAGAGCCTTGAAAAGGGTATTCATACCCCTTGAAATTTTCCACATTTTGTCATGTTACAACCAAAAACGTAAATGGATTTTATGTGATAGACTTACAAAAGGTGGCACATAATTGTGAAGTGGATGGAAAATGATAAATAGTTTTCCACATTTTTTACAAATAAATATCTGAAAAGTGTGGTGTGCATTTGTATTCAGCCCATTTTACTTTGATACCCAACTAAAATCTAGTGAAACCAATTGCCTTTAGAAGACAACTAATTAATAAATAGCGTTCACCTGTGTGTAATTTAATCTCAGTATGAATACAGCTGTTCTGTGAAGCCCTCAGAGGTTTGTTAGAGAACCTTAGTGAACAAAACAGAATCACGAAGGCCAAGGAACACACCAGACAGGTCAGGGCTAAAGTTGTGCAGAAGTTTAAAGCAGGGTTAGGTTATAAAAAAAAATATCCCAAGCTTTTAACATCTCACAGAGCACCGTTCAATCCATCATCCGAAAACGGAAAAGAGCATGGCACAACTGCAATCCTATCAAGACATGGCCGTCCACCTAAACTGATAGACCAGGCAACGAGAGCATTAAATCGGAGAAGCAGCCAAGACGCCCATGGTAACTCTGGAGAAGCTGCCGAGATCCACAGCTCAGGCGGGAAAATCTGTCCACAGAACAACTATTAGTCGTGCACTCCACAAGTCTGGCCTTTATGGAAGAGTGACAAGAAGAAAGCCAATGTTTAAAGAAAGCCATAAGAAGTCCTGTTTGCAGGCTCTCAAACTCCTTAACGGAGTCCGGAGACCAATTCTGTGGGTTACTGTCCTTTCTGGTCATATAGGTCAGGGGTTTGACCAGGGATGAGAAGTTATGAATAAACTTCCGATAATAATTGGCAAAGCCAAGAAAACAGTGCAAAGGACGTATACTCATGGGTCTGGGCCATTGTAGGACTGCAGAAAGTTTCTCTGGGTGCAACGAAAAACCAGCAGTGGAAATTACATAACCCAGGAGTTTAACCTGTTCGCAATGGAACTCGCACTTCTCCAATTTACAATAGAGATTGCTTTCTCTCAGCTTCTGAAGCACACGACAGACATCTTTGTGGTGGCTCTCTAGGGACTTGGAGGATATCATCAAGATAAACCACCACACAAAGCTGCAACAAATCTCGGAGGACATCGTTGATAAATTCCTGGAAAACTTGCAAAGGCCAAATGGCATTACGAGGTACTCAAAGGCCTGTTATGGTATTAAAACGCAGTTTTCCATTCATCCCCCTTATTGATCCTTCCAAGATTGTATGCCCCTCTCAAATCAAGCTTTGTGAAAACCGCTGCTCCCTTGAGATGGTCAAATAACTCTGTAATCAACAGAATTAAATAAGCATTCCTAATTGTGAAACGATTGAGACCCCTATAATCAATACAAGGTCTTAGTTTACCACTTTTCACAAAGAAGAAACCAGCACCAGCAGGAGACGAGGATTTCGGATGAATTCTTGAGAAAGTGCGTCTGCAACATACTCCTCCATGGCCTTATCCTCTAAGACCGACAAAAGGGTAAACCTGCCCCCGAGGGGGTATGGCACCAGGTTGAAGTTCAATTAAGCAATCATACGACTGGTGTGGAGGCAAACTCCCAGCTTGACTTTTGTCAATGACATCACTAAAATTGCCGTATTCCTCTGGCAGGGAGAGTGAAGAGGTGCACGGGACCTTAGCCACCTTCTGAAAATATGTCTTGCTGCATTGTGGTGACCAGGAAAGAACCTCAGCACAAAGCCAATCAAAAGAAGGGTTTTGCCTCTGTAACCAGTGATACCCAATAACCACCGGAAACTTAGTGGAGCAAATGACTTGAAATTGGATTATCTCATGGTGAAGAGCCCCAACGGTCATGGACAACTGAACAGTCTCATGAGTCACATGGGCAGGTCTCCCGTCAACAGCCTCAATGGCAAGTGGGGTGGCACGATACTGCAGCAGAATCGAGTGCTTAGATACAAAGGCAGCATCAATGAACAGGCCTGCAGCCCCAAGTCGATTAGAGCCTGTATCTCGACGAATGACTCGGACCAAGAAAGGACAACTGGGACCAGGGGCTTTTCCTTCTGGACAACTGGGGACGAAACAACACCACCCAAGGTCTGTCCGCTACAGAACCTAAAGGTTTGGGCGTTCCCAGGATGGGTAGGACAAGACTTCAAAAACCGACCAGCCTGGCCACAATAAAGGCACAATTTCTCCCTCCTCCTATAGGTTCTCTCATCCACAGAGAAACGTGTGAAGCCCAAGTGCATTGGTTCACAGCCAATGACCGACTCTGTACCAGGAGGAATGGGAGGCGAGGGTGGAAAGGGTGGGACTGCACGGCTCAGAGACAAATGTATAGGAGGCTTCCGCAAGCGTTTCTTAAAAGAGAGTCTCTCTGAGTCTGAAGTCTATAAGGATGGCAAACATGATCAACTTCTCCAGATTAGTGGGTATATCTCGGGCTGCCATCTCATCTTTGATGGTATCTGAGAGATCATGAGAAAATGAAGCTGGGAGAGCCTCATTATTCCAAGCAACCTCTGCTGTCAGAGTACGAAATTTAATGGACATGAGGCACTTGGCAGCAGAAGCGGAGCATGCAGGAATGTTAAATACCCTTTTAAAAAGGAAGCCATGGGTTTTTACGTCTCCCATAGAGGGTTTGCCCAGGCCAAGGCTCTCTGAGAAAGCAAAGATATCACAAAACCTACTTTGCTTCTGTCCGTGGGAAACGCCTGGGGCAGCATCTCAATGTATATCTCAACCTGGTTGAGAAACCCTCTGCATTGGACTGGATCGCCCCCAAATCGCTGAGGAAGCAGAGCAGAACCAGACATACCTCCTGGTAATACTTGAGGCGGGTGCTTCAGGACAAGACAGGAAATCAGGAAACTGGAGAATCAGCGTAGTGGAACAGCAAGCAGGATCAGGAACCAGAAGTGATGTCAGCCAAGCAAGTCTTTCCCAGGTACACAGGAGAGAGTCTCTAATATGTTGACCAGGCGAAGGCAGAGAGGATCTGGACTGAATAGCTTAAGTAGCCAGCAGGACCGACGAGCAGAATATCATCACCAGGTGAGTCACTGTGGAAAGATTAGAGCTGACAATTAACCAACAGCTGAGCGGCCTGCTCTAAAAAGTAAGGGCTGAGCCCAGCCCTGACAGATGCTTTTCTTCAGCAGGGACAGGGAAGCTGGTCTGAGTTGATGGGAAGGTGGATGGAGCCAAATACAGGGCAATCTTAGAAGAAAACCGGTTAGAATCTGCAAAAGACTTGAGACTGGGGCAGAAGTTCACCTTCCGGCAGAACGACTCCAAACATACAGCCAGAACTACAATACAATGGAATGGTTTAGATCAAAGCATATTCATGTGTTAGAATGGCCCAGTCAAAGTCCAGACCTAAATCCAAATGAGAATCTGTGGCAAGACGTGAAAGATTCTGTTCACAGATGCTCTCTATCCAATCTGACAGAGCTTGAGCTATTTTGCAAAGAAGAATGGACAAAAAATTTCACTCTAGATGTGCAAAGCTGGTAGAGATATACCCAAAAAGACTTGCAGCTGTAATTGCAGTTAAAGGAGGTTCTACAAGGTATTGCCTCAGAGGGCTGAATACAAATGCACGCCACACTTTTCACATATGTATTTGTAAAAAAAAAAAAAAACATACACCACTTTATCAACATTGAGGGCTCATTCATACCATACAGTATGTGCATGAAAACTGATGGGAACTAAATGGGAAAACTGCACAGATTTCACTTGCAGACACATCAGTTTCACATCAATTTACAGTACGTTTGCAAGTTGACATCAGTTTTCATGAACGTCAGTTATGTTCCCTATTCACACCAATGTTGATGTCATGTCACTTTTTTTCCTGTGCAGAAAACTGCATACACGCTGCAGATTCCTACGCAGAAAAAATCTGCATGCAATACCAGTGTTGTGGGGTAAATAGCGTACATAGAGTACAACTGTTTTTTTTGTGTCCTTGCAGAACGCGTGCAGAAAAACTGACGACTCTGCACCATGGTGTGAACAAGGCTTTAAACATTTTAAAGAAATATGAGCTAGGCTGTCTCTACCTGGCTTGTTATAGGAAGAGGGTATTCAGACACACAGGATAGGATGGCCCTAAACTGATCAAAAATTGCAGGACTGGCCAAATTTCGATCAGTGTGCGAGCTCCCCCGCTCGGCACAACTTGACTGTTTTAACTACAGAAGGGACATGTTGGGCAATTCTTAATGAGCAGTGGCTGCAGCCAATTCGCTAATCAGTGTATTCTGACAGCGGCGGGTAAATGGGATTCGGTTGGGGGGAGTAAGTCTTCCACCCCCCTCATGTTTGTCGATGGAGGATTCTGTCTGTTTTTCAACTCACAACACCTCCTAACACCTATACTAACCTACCTGTGGAAAGCTTCATTGGCCATACTTTTCCTGGGTGTCAGAGGAATATACCTAGATGTGCACTCCTGTGTCTCATATTACTTTTTTTTTAATGTTAATGGTTGTACAGTATGTGTCTGTTAAATTTTCAATGGTTATACTTTTTAAAATATTATAAAAAGTAAAGTCCAACCTTATTCTGTGACACAACATGTTGCAAGAAAAGTTTTATTGGCATCTCAGAAAGAAATTTATATTTATTCTCAGTTTACCTTGTGAACGCTCTTCGGATTCTCCAGCCATGCATAGTACATTTCTTCCACATAACTTGAGTTGATTCCGCTTAAAAACGGCTCTTGGACTCCAGAAGAAGAATATACACAACATCTTGGTAGTAATGTCCTTGATTTAACAGTTGATCTCACCAGCAAACCAAAGCCACATGGTTGCAGTTTAACGGCAAGTGACCTGAGGAAGCTCATCTTCTCTCATCTACCTGCAAAGAAGATGAATTACAACATAAAACAATGAATATTAATAATGAACTTCCACAGAATTTGTGACTGTGTTCCTCCACAGATGTGACAACATTAGACACTATTCCTTTTACTAAATGATTGCCGAAATATAACTAAAGTGGCATCACATCAGTAATAATAATAAAAAAAGAGTAAGACTCCTTTAACACTGGGGCGGTTTGCAGGCACTATTGCGCTAAAAAAAGCACCTGCAAACCGACCTGAAACAGCAGCTGCTGTTTCTCCAATGTGAAAGCCCGAGGGCTTTCACACTGGAGCGGTGCGCTAGCAGGACCGCTCCAAAAGTCCTGCTAGCCGCGTCTTTGGAGCGGTGAAGGAGCGGTGTGTTTACCGCTCCTCCACTACTCCTGCCCATTGAAATCAATGGGACACCGCCGGCAATGCGCCTCTGCAGAGGCGCATTGCCAGCGGTATTAACCCTTTTTTGGCCGCTAGTGGGGGGTAAAACTGCTTTACCGCCACCGCACCTCCCGCCCCAGTGTGAAAGGGGCCCAAGTATAACAGCAAGAGGCATTTTAATTGTAGCATTTTAATTGTAGGTGGAGTTAGAGGGCTCCTGTAGAAATAATCTAGCAGTCATATCTCACTGAAAGCACAGGAGAAACTGTCCTTGGATAGGTTTTACCTCAAATAGTGGGATTTTAAAGGGCAATTGATAATGAAGAAAAAATATGTATATAAAAAAAAAAATAGGATTTTTAACCACTTCCATACAGGGCTTTTTATACCACTTCCATACCGGGCCTATTCTGGCACTTCTCTCCTACATGTACAAATCATCATTCTTTTGCTAGAAAATTACTCAGAACCCCTAAACATTATATATAGTTTTTTTTACCAGACACCCTAGGGAATAAAATGACGGTCGTTGCAACTTTTTATCTTGCACGGTATTTGCGCAATAATTTTTCAAACGCCTTTTTTGGGGGAAAAAAATGGTTTCATGAATTAAAAAATAACAAAACAGTAAAGTTAGCCCAATTTTTTTGTAAAATATGAAAGCTTATGTTACGCTGAGTAAAAAGATACCCAACATGTCACGCTTTAAAATTGCGCACACTCATGGAATGGCGCCAAACTTCGGTACTTAAAAATCTCCATAGGCGACGCTTTGAAAAATTTTACAGGTTACCAGGTTTGAGTTACAGAGGAGGTCTAGTGCTAGAATTGTTGCACGCGTTCTAAAGCACGCGGCGATACCTCACATATGTGGTTTGAACGGCGTTTACATATGCGGGCGGGACTTACGTGTGTGTTCGCTTCTAAGCGCAAGCTATTGGGGACAGGCGTTTAAAAAAAAAAAAATAATAATTTTATTTGTACTTTTTTTTTCTTTACACTTTTTTTTTTTTATCACTTTTATTCCTATTACAAGGAATGTAAACATTCCTTGTAATAGGAATGTGTGTGACAGGTCCTCTTTATGGAGAGATGCGGGGTCAATAAGACCCCACATCTCTCCTCCAGGCTGGAAAGCAGGAGATTGTGAAAAAAAATTCACTGATCTCATACTTACAGCCGCAATGGCGACTTTGTTTACATTTGAGGACCCGGGCGTGACGTCATCACATCACGCCCGGGCCTCTGACGATCATAGAGATGACTGGTGACCATCTGGAACCGCCGCTATGATCGTTCTTATGGTGCGCAGGATCGCCGGCTGAAAAAAAAGGATATCTGAATGATGCCTCTAGCTGCAGGCATCATTCAGATATCCCCCCTCAAACCCAGGACGTCATATGACGCCCACCCGGAGGGAGAGAGGGTTCCTGCCGGCGTCATTTTCCAATGGCCCGGTATGGAAGGGGTTAATAACAGCTTACCTGTAAAATCCTTTTCTTGGAGTACACCACGGGACACAGAGCCTCTATTCATTACATAGTGGGTTGTATAGTTCACCAGAGGTGATTGGACACTGGCACAACCAATGAAGACAAGTTCCCCTCTATATAATCCCTCCCATAAGGGAAGTACCTCAGTTTTTGTAGCAAAGCAGTAAGGATACCATAGAAGGGGGGACATCTGTGTCCTGTGGTGTACTCCAAGAAAAGGATTTTACAGGTAAGCTGTTATTAAAAATCCTATTTTCTTTATCGTACACCACGGGACACAGAGCCTCTATTTATTACATAGTGGGATGTCCCAGAGCAATGCTCACTATGAGGGGTGGGAGACGCAGATCAATCAGGCCGCCAATGGACAAGAAGCCCTATACTGCTGCCTGCAGCGCACTACGCCCGAAGGCAGAATCCCTATGTCCTTGGCCCTTTTTGGGACCATCTGTCAGAATAAACAAAACATCTGTTTTACATATCTTAGCAGTTGCCTGCAAATAAACTTGTACTACTCTCACTACATCTAGAGAGTGCAATAACTTTTCCCCCACTGAGCGCAGTTAAGGAAAAAAGGAAGGCAAAACAATGTCCTGATTTAAATGGAACGCCGACACTACCTTCGGTAAAAAGGTAGGATGGGGACGTAATACAATTTTGTCTTTGTGACAAACCAAATAAGGCCCTTTACAAGAAAGAGCTGCTAATTCACATACTCTCCTAGCAGAGGAGATAGCAACCAAAAAGGCCAATTTCCTGCTCAAAAGGATCAATGGAATGTGGCGGTTCAAAAGGTTGCTTTTGTAAGACTGACAATACAGGGGGTCACCGGGTCACGAACCCGTTAGGGACTTTCCTCCTGTTTGTATGTCGGAAATGTTCATAAGTCGGCCGTGCATGCGCAGACTGGCAATTATGGACATTTCCGATGTTCCGTCGAATGCCGTCCTGCACATGCGCGGCCAATTACGGACATTTCCGGCATTTCCCGAGGCTCTGTCTGGCCGCGCATGCGCAGAATAGCCGACGGTCCGCCCAAAATGGCAGAGGGTCCCTGCAGCGCCTGGTTCGTAAGTAGAAGAGGTTCGTAACTCGGGCATTTGTAAGTCGGGGACCCCCTGTACTAAATTTAAATCCCAGGGACACAAGGGAGACTTGACTGGCGGATTTACCCGCAGTACCCCCTGAATGAAAGCCCGAACTGGGGAATGAGATGTCAGCGGTCTCTGAAAAAAGACTGATAGAGCCGATATTTGACCCTTGATGGTACTCAGGGCTAATTTCATATCCACTCCTAATTGGCAAAAGGTCAGAACCTTACTTATGACATACTTGTGAGGATTCCACCCTCTGGATTCACACCAGGAAACATACGCCTTCCAGACTCTATAGTAGATAATGCTAGAAAGCCGGCCTCCAGGCTTAATGAGCATGGAAAGAACTGGACCTGAGAGCCCTCTTTTTTTCAAAATGTAGGTCTCAGTAGCCAGACCGTCAAATTTAGCTTTTGTAAGGAAGGATGGAACACCGGACCCTGCGACAGCAGGTCGTGACGAAGCACCCAAGGTTTTCCTACCACCATCTTTATAATCTCTGCGTACCAGGGCCTCCTGGGCCAATTTGGGGCCACTAGGAGTACTGATATTCCCTCCTCCTTGATCCTGCAAAGTAGTCTTTGGAAGAGGGGGATCGGAGGTAATGCATAGATCAGTGAAAATTGATCCCAGGGAATTATCAGAGCATCCGCTCCGTAGGTCAAAAAATCTCTCATCCTGGACACAAAGTTGTCCAACTTCCTGTTGAATCTGGAAGCTAGCAGGTCTACATCTGGGGTCCCCCATCTCTGGCATATGGCCTGAAAGATATCGGGGTGGAGAGACCACTCACCTGGTGACAGCTGCTGGTGACTCAAGTAGTCCGCTTGTCAATTTTCTACCCCTGGAATGAAGATTGCAGAAAGACAAAGGAATATGATTTTCTGCCCATGCCAAAATCCGATTCACCACCTTCTGAGCATCCCGACTCCGGGTGCCTCCGTGGTGATTGATATAAGCTACTGCCGTAGCATTGTCGGATTGAATCCGAACAGGGTGGCCCTGTAACCTGTGCGTCCAGGTTCTGAGGGCTAGATATACTGCCCGAATCTCCAATATGTTGATGGGCAGGTTCTCTTCGAGCTTGGCCCAGGTTCCCTGAGCTGAAGCTTCTTCTAACACCGCTCCCCAGCCCAACAGGCTGGCATTCGTAGACACCACCTTCCAGGTGACCAGGAGAAAGGATTTTCCTTTCCGCAAATTCTCGGTTTTTAACCACCAACTGAAGCTTTGGAGCACCTGTGAGGACAGGCGCATGGGTAGATCTAGAGCTTGGATTCTCCTGTTCCAGGCAGCAAGGATACTGCCTTGAAATAGTCTTGAATGAAACTGGGCGTAAGGCACAGCCTCGAAAGAGGTCACCATCTTCCCCAATAACCTCATGCAAAGGCGAATAGATGGTCCTTTCTTCGCCTTGACCTTATGGATCAATTCTCTTAGAGACTTGACCTTTGGCTCTGGCAGGAATACCCTGCTTTGGGCTGTATCTATGATCATGCCTAAATACTCTATCTTTGTTAGGGCTCAAACAGTAAACCAGTTTTACAGCGAACATGGACCGAATAGTTTCCATTCGGAAATAGCGAATGTTCAGAAACTGATTCAGAGCTTTAAGATCCAGAATGGGTCTGACGTCTCCATTTGGTTTTGGAACCACAAAGAAGTTTGAATAAAACCCTACACCTTGCTCTTTTAGGGGAACTTCCATGATTACCCCTTGAGACAGCAAGTGATCCAATTCTCGAAAGAAGGATTCTCTCTTTAAATGAATCTTTGGAGACTTTTGAACTTCGGAACTGATAAGATGGGATTTCTCGACATTCCAGTTTGTACACCAGGGATACTGCGGAAACTACCCACTTGTCCTGGATTTCTGTCTGCCAAGCTTCTGAAAACTGCCGAAGCCAACCCCCCACTCGGCTGAGCGGGGGCGCCTCTTCATAAAGAGGCCTTGGGGTTTTGCTTGTTAGCGCTATGACCCCACTGCTTCTTGTTTTTCTGGGCCTGGCCTTGGTCCTAAGCCTTTGTGGCTGGCTGAAAATGCCATCGCCACTGCCTGGAAGCAGATGTTCCGGGAGCCGGAGAGAGCGAGCATTTAAAACAAGGACGCTTGTTTTTCTTCTTCTCCGGCAATAGAGTAGTTTTACCGCTTGATATCTTTTGGATATATTTTTACAAATCATCCCCAAAGAGGCGTTCGCCATGGAAGGGGAAACTGGCCAAAACCTTTTTGAATGGAGCTTCCGCTGACCAATGCTTTAGCCAAAGAATTCTGTGCATATGCACCAGCTTGAGAGTAAGGCGAGATGCTTGCTGAAAAGAATCTCTAATGGCATCCACTGTGAAACATAAGGCCCTAGGCAGATTCTCCCAAAATTTGGTCTGCTCCGGAGGCAGATCTTTCAGCCGTTTCACTTGTTCCTTTAGGACCTGACATATATCAACTGCTGCCACAGCAGGTTGGGTTACTGCGCCAGCCAAAAGAAAGGAAGATTTTAGTAAAGATTCCAATTTCTTTTCAGAAGGATCTTTAAATACCTGAACATTGTCCACCGGACAAGTTAGGCTTTTATTTACACAAGAAATAGCCGCATCCACTGAAGGCAGACTCTAATAAAGGATGAATCGGAAAAGAGCATGCAGCCTGCGGGGATTTTAATGAACCCAGGGAGGAGACAAGTGATTCAGTTAACTCCAAAGAGGGCAACTTGAATGTAGAGCGTACTGCTTCAGCATAACATTGCACCCGCAATTTTAGAACCTGGGAAGCAGAAAAAGGTTCTTCTGATATCCCTGATCCATCCGACTCCCCATCCTTATCCCCTGAGGGTGTTACGTTATCCTCATCCTCAGATTTTTCTGACAGGAGATCTAAGACAACAGAAGGAGATCTGCTTCGCTTTTTGTCCTTTTGTGAGGACTTAGCGATTAACATAGCGATTCTCCCTTCCAAATTGTTCAGGGCTGCTGCCAAAGTGTCCTCAGTGACATATGCAGCCCCCACAGGAGAGGCTGCTACCCCTGATAGGTGTAATGGCTCATCCTGTATAAGTGCTTCAGATATTCCAGGAGAGAAAGGTACCAAGCAGGCACGGCTAGAGCCTCCTTTCTCAGGCAACAATGCTTTTTTGTCTTTTGTCCCTGAATTCCTCCTTTGGGAAGAGACAATGCATATACTACTGTGCTAGTTTAGCAATCTACATAAAGTATGCAACTTAAAACACACAGTTTCATGCTGAGTAGGCATCTTTCTTCTGGGAGTGCTCAAAACCAACCACATAGAGAACCTTACTTGCCCATTGCATGCCCGGCACACCCAGGCCCTCTCGTTTTTTATTCAGGAGGGGGCCTTCCTTCTTTCGATCCGAGGTGGCGACATTTTGTTGCCCCATGGATGACGGAAGGTTTTTGTTTTGTGTCAGGGGGTTTTCAGTTCTCCTTCAGGATGGGTCCTTTTTATATACTTTTTTTCAATATTGCCTTTTTTTTTTTCTTGTTTTCTCTTTTTTGAATAATTGTACATTTACGGACTTCGCAACCTTGCATCTCTAATGCTTTGTACACACGATCGTTTTTAATGTCATTGAAACAAACTGCATTTTTCTCGACGTGATTTTTCGTGTTTCCTCTCAAGCCTGCCTTGCCTACACACTATCGTGGAAAAAAAGTGCTTGAGTAAAGCGCGGTGACGTACAACACGTACGACGGCACTATAAAGGGAAAGTTCCATTCGGATGGCGCCACTCTTCATGTTAGTAAAGTTTGTTGAGACTTTTCGCGCTTTTCAGCCTCGTGCTTTTCAGTCCGTTACAGCGTGATGAATGTGCTATCTCCATTACGAACGCTAGTTTTACCAGAACGAGCGCTCCCGTCTCATACTTGATTCTGAGCATGCGTATTTTTTTTCACGTCGTTAAAGCCCACACACGGCCGTTTTTCATGATGAGAAAAACGACGATGTAAAAAACTACGTTAAAAATTTAGAGCATGTTCCAATTTTTCTCGTCGTGATTCTCTACGTTTTTCTCATCGGGAAAAATGCTGGAAAGCCCACACACGATCATTTTTAATGACCATTTTAAAATATGTCATTTTACACGTCATTAAAAACGATCGTGTGTACGCGGCATGAGAACTGTCTGTATAATGTTCTTGGATTCTGATGTAGCTACCATGTATCATTGCCAGATGTTCATGTATTTTTATGTATTAAAGTTTTAACACTCTGTTGTTCTATATTTGTGGAGTACCTTTGGTCTCATGTAATTTTTGTAATAAATATAATTTTTTTTATATACATATTTTTTCTTCATTATCAATTGTCCTTAAAATCCCACTATTTGAGGCAAAACCTATCCAATTAATGAGGGATTAAGTCAATTCACATGCCACTCTACTACTGGAGTCTAATTATTTCCTAGGAGAAACTGTCCCTTTCCATCAGGAAGCTTTGGGTGTTCCTTACCACCACTGCATTTTCCAGTATCTTGTGCTGCATTCTCAATTATAGAAACCTTATTGAAAGTCCCCAAGAGAGAATGGGACCCCTCACAATAGCCACATTAGTCACATTTTGAGATACAAACTATAAAATCTACTAAAAGCTTAAAGTGATTTTTTTTTTTTTTTAAATCACAAGCATGTCATACTTACTTTCTCTGTGCAATGGTTTTGCACAGAGCAGTCCCAATCCTCTTCTTCTAGAGTCCCCCGCTGGCACTCCTGGCCTCTCTCTCCTGCCGAGTGCAAGCAACTTGCTATGGGGAACATTCACACACGAAGCGCAGCTCAGCCCACCCCTATCAACTCAATTGGCTCACTGGCTGTGATTGACAGTAGCCATTGGCTTCTGCTGCTTTCTCAGCCAATGAGGAGACCCGGGAGAGCTGCTGCTCTCATGCACTTTGCTGGATCGAGATGGGGCTCAGGTAAGTATTCGTGGGGGGGGGGGGCTGGGGGAACTGCAGCACACAGAAGATTTTTTACCTTCATGCATTCTTCAAACATTGAGCCTTTACAACCACTTTATTTTGGGTGGACTGACCCTTCAGTACAGGTAAAAAATAGCATTTTACTTTCATACTTTTCAGTTTGTGGATTTAAAAATTACTTTTCCTTCCACCGTGAACAGCAGCATCTAGGTTTCAAATCACAAACACTGCAAGCAATAATAAAAAGGAAATGCAGAGAAATGGCTATTCCCCACCTATACAGTATGTATGACTGCATGGTGTGCTTTGCCTGGGATTCTCCTGGTTCTTCTAGAAGGCCCTCTGGGACACCCAAATTGTAAAATAAAATTTTAAATGCACTTTTAAAAAGGTTTTCAACTTATGTTTGCAGCTGCTTAACAGGTACAAAATATTTGCATGATGTAAAGGTTTTCTCTCGTATTACGACAAATAGGGCCTTTTATATTATAATCTAAACTGTTGCTAGGGGTCAAAAGGCTGGAAAAGAACGTAGGCCAAGAGTAAAGGTCAGAACTATTACAGGCCAAGAGTTACAGAGACAGAGTGAACACAGGGGCAGGACCTGAGAATATCTGGCCTTAGCAAGAGCTCCTGTTAGTGGAGCTGTAATTGTGCAGCTGGCAACCTAGACTTCAGCCCTTGCTAGTGACACAACAGATACAGGCAAAAACAGAATGACCAACACGACGCAAAACAAACTAACAGGCACTTGATCGGAATGTTACCAAAAGCAGTCACACAGTCACAGAATAAATACACAGGGAATGCAGGCACTGTATACACAAAAAATGGTCTGGATCAGACATGCATGTAAAGCTGCGTTCACACTGAGGCGTCGGCAGGAAAGCGCCGCTAATTTTAGCATCGCTTTACAATCGTTTTTGCCAAGGTTTTAGGCGCTTTGCCGGCGGTTCGACGGCGCTGCCCATTGATTTCAATGGGCAGAGGCGCTTTAGGAGCAGTGTATACACTGCTCCTACAGCACTGCAAAGATGCAGCTAGCAGGACTTTTTTTACTGTCCTGCCAGCGCACCTCTCCAGTGTGAACGCCCTCTGGCTTTCACATTGGAGTGAGAGGAGAGGCGCTTTGCAGGCGCTATTTTTTGCGTTATAGCGCCTGCATAGCGCCTCAGTGTGAAAGCAGCCTTATAGCAAGAGGCAAATGGACATATCTACTACATCTTATTAACCACTTTCCACACAGGCTAATTCTGACATTTCTTTCATACTTGCAAAAAAAATTTTTTTTGCAAGCAAATTACTTAGAACTCCCAAACATTATATAATTTTAAGCAGAGGCTCTAGAGAATAAAATGGCAGGTGTTGCAATTTGTTTATTTCACATGGTATTTGCACAGTGGTTTTTCAAACACAATATTTTTGGGAAAAAAAATACTTAAATGAGTTTTAGTGCACACAAACACAATATAATACCCAGTTTTTGGGTAAAATATAAAAAAGATGATGTTACGTCAAGTAAATAGATACCTTAACATGCAATGCTTTAAAATTGCGTATGCCCATGGAACGGCGCCAAACTACGGTACCTTAAGATCTCCATAGGCAACACTTTAAAAGCCTTTACAGGTTACCAGTTTATATTTATACAGAAGGTCTGAAACTAGAATTATTGCTCTCTCTAACATTCGCAGTGATACCTCACATGTGTGGTGCGATCATCGCTTTACGCATGCGGAACCCATGTATGCATTCGCATGTGAACATGGGGGAGCTTTAAAAAAAATATATTTTTATTTATTTAAAACAATTTTTTTACACTGGCCTCCAATGCAGCCAGACACGTTTCACTGGCTGGTAACAACCAGGTAAACAAAGAACCGGAACCAAAAGCGGCTAAATCCTCATCGCTTCCAGTTGCTGACGTCACAGAGAGGTATGAACAACATCAGTTCCTCTGTGCAATGCAGCCAATGCCACTGATCGGACAGGAGAGCCTAAGAAAGGCGGAGGTGTGGGGGTTGACCCCCTTCTACCGCCTGTAGAAGTGATTGAGTGGCTCTATAGCCACTCAAATCACTTCTATTTTACAGGGAATCGGCTGCAGAAAGTTTGATACTGGCTGCAGATTAAGTTTCATTAAACCTTATCTGTCATTAGCTGCCCACCTTTCTGTTTACTCTGTAAGGGAATTTGCAGATTGCTAGGGTATTTCACCTTAGCTTAGCGAATGAGGCGAAGCTGTGTAGACCCATCATATTGTTGTTGTTTTTTTGCCCTTGCACATGATTGGGTATTCCTTGCAAAGTGAAATTTTTACCAAACTCACTAAACAAAATGAACAGCCCATTTGCCTTTAGTAACTCAACCCAATAAGTGATGAACAGAAGACATAAAACAGATAGCAGTGGGAAAGCATTGGGATACATTTTTTATATAAAATTAATAAAAACTGACTATTGTGATCACACCTGCCAGTATTAAATGGTTTGACTCAACTCTAATTGCGACGTTGGCTGGGCAGCTCAATCTGTTAAATGAAGTTTAAAAATAACAGACTTAGTAGCCAAATCACCAGGTGAAAATAAAGTAAAAAAAGCCTAAAAAAGAAAATGAATGTAGTTATCACATAATTTAAAGCTCCAATATAATACAATTTTTGCTTTTTGGTTTAGATACGCTATAAGCCCCCGAGTTCTGACTTCACTCTGATTTACATTTTTCCAGGTCACTAACTCAGTATATGTTTCTTCTAACTAGGATTACGACAATCAAACCACAAACTTTCAACATCTAAAAATAATTAGATTCAGTAAGCAGTATCCATTACTGCGGTCCACAAAATGATACTATCTTAAAGGAACATCACCCAATACAACATAATACATTGTGAGTCTAGTTGCAAACTACAGCACTATATTGACAGAACTTTGGTAAATATTTCAAACTGGTTTACTTGGGGCTCACAAACAGGCAGAAAATGTCCCCATAACATCTGGGACATGAACATGTCCTTCTTGTTCTATGAAGAGGTAATCGGCCTTATTCATTAAAAAGTTTGCATTCTTGAACGCCTATACTTTGGTACAAAAGTACAGTGGAACCTTGGATTATGAGCATAATCATATCATGAATGCATATCAAAGCGAGTTTTCCCATAGAAGTCAATGGAAACGAAGATAGTTTGTTTCACATTGACTTCTATAGCATGCAATACCGCATGTGGCCAGAGGAGGGGGGGCGTCGGAGAGACTCGGAAACACTCAGAGACCGCTAGGAAAGACTCGGGAACGGAGTGTTTGAGTATTTCCAAACGGCTCCGAGTATCACCGGCGCCCCCGCACCTCTAGACAAATACGGTACTGCACACCACAGAGGCTTGAATCCTGCTCGTTTTGCCAGACAACACTCGCAAACCGAGTCAGGATTTTTAAAAATTAATTGCTCGTATTGCGAAAAGCTCGTTAACCGCGTTACTCGCAATCCGAGGTTCCACTGTATATGTAATCTTTAGGCCTAAAAATTTTTTTTTAAACATGTGCAAAAATACAAAAAGGGTTCTGGCTGTGAAAGGGTTAAAAAGATAAGTTCACCTTCGGGTACATGCTAAATCCGTAAAATTTGTTAGTTTAAAAAAAACTGGCTCCTAACTTTTTTAGCTAGCTTCTAGATTCAAAGCAAAATTTGTCAAGTCGTGCCCTAAAATATTTAGAAAATATGTGGTCTAGCATTTATTTTTGGTAAACTCTACAAGCATAGATCCTCAAGCACACACTCCTGGGTCTGACAAACTGTACACTAAATGAAAACGATGCCGTTACTTAGAAAATGCTCCATCTGCACTAATTAAAGCTGTTAAAATTTATATATGCCGAGCAGAACTGCCAAAATATCCCTTTCCATATTTGAAATTTATTAGGTTATTTTCTGGCAATGTTTTCCATTATTCTGCAATGGTGTTCTTAAAATAATAAAATGACACATATTCATTATGATAAAAGATGGCAACCACAAGTTACACTAGAGGAAGAATTAATTTAATTTCATTATCTAAATGTGCCAAGTCATGGACCAGGTGAATTTATTTTCTTTCTGGCAAATAGATATTAAGTAAATGTGTCTCTCTTTTCAAGGTCATTAGAAAATGTTGGAATATGTATATTTTTAAAAAGCATTCTATACTGAATCATCTTGTACTGTGGCATTTGGCCAAGTTAATAAAATAATTTAAAGACTTTGGAACTGTGCAGTTTTTTTTCAGGAGGCTAATCCATTTTGATCTACACTTTAGACTAAAATTATACAGAAGTGAACGACACATACTTAATAAAATTAGTGCTGTGTTAAATGAAAAATAGTGACTGTAATGGTGCGCATTGAGCCCATGAAAAGATGAAGGCGACATCCATTTTGTTCAGTGCTCAGCCATGTTTGTAATAATAGCCTAGTGATCTTACCCCTCCCTTCTCCTTCAATTCATGGATTTCATAGCCTTAATATTAACACACTTCCAAAGAGCCTGTTATCTCACCTTAGGGACAGCAGACACCAGCACACATGCCGGTGCAGAACTGTAAACAACCAATTGAGTTCTGGCAGGATGTCTGTTAGTTTCTGCTTGCATACAAAATCTACAATTTAACACCTCCCTCTGACCTATCGTAAAACTGACAAAATCTTTCAATTCTGTCACCCACGGTTTGTAGGCCAAGTAAGCACTAGGAACACATAGCATGCCATAAAATGTTTACCCAGAAAGCAGTCAGGCGTAGGGCGACCTCTCCGAGACCTCTGCCCAATTCAGAACTTAAAGCGGAGCTCCATCCTAAAGTGGAACTTCCGCTGATCGGAACCCCCCCCTCCGGTGTCACAATTGACACCTTTCAGGGGGAGGGGGGTGCAGATACCTGTCTAAAACAGGTATTTGCACCCACTTCCGGGAGTCCCCTCTGCGGGAAATCTGCGGGAAGCACGTCACTTCCCGCAGATTCCCCGTTGTGTTCTGGGAGACACTCGGCTCCCAGAACACAGGGGGCCATTCAGAACGGCGCAGCGCGACTCGCGCTGGCGCCATAGGGAACCGGGCATGAAGCCGCAAGGCTTCACTTCCTGGTTCCCTCACCGAGGATGGAGGTGGGGGCGACAGAGTGATGAGCGATTGCTCGTCCTCTGCTGCGGACGTCGATGGACTCCAGGACAGGTAAGTGTCCATATATTAAAAGTCAGCAGCTGCTGTATTTGCAGCTGCTGGCTTTTAATATTTTTTTTTCCGCGGCACCTCCGCTTTAAACAAAAATCCACACACACAAGTCATAAAATCAAAACAAGACCAAGACACATTAATATTAAGTATATATTTGAATGGGGAATATCAAACAAATTGAGGTCATACCTGACTACGCTAAAGCATACAGAAGGGGAGATATCAGTCTCCTACCCCCTGGGTGACAGGCCCATCTGCTATACACTGTTTGTATCGCTAGACATAAAAATCGAATGCTAAACAATATTCTACAGGTTTCTAGAATGCAACCTGCACATATTGGAAGATATAAATATTAGTATAAAACTGTGTGTAAGGAAGGGCCAAAATACAGTCATAAAAACGATGGCCACTCCTCAGACGATTAATTGGTCATATGGGCCCTGTTAACACCACTTTGATCCTAAAGAAAAGGGGGATGCCAGGACAGTTTGACAGTTCTCATGTACCATCAACCAAGGAACACCTGTCAAGTTAGAGCCAATAACACCTTGCTCATTGACTGAACTCTGCTTAAACCAAGGACTTTGCAAGTATTTACCCTTTTCACCTCTAGGCTTTCTGTTGTCTGTTCTCTGTGTTACTTTTTGATAAATTTTATTTGCACTATTTTGATCTTTTTATTAATAATCTCTATTTTGAAAAGTTTTGAAGCTGTCTCTAAAGCTTTTGATGCAAGCTAGAGGAATCCCGGTCTCTTGAAGAGTGCTACTGTAGTATAAATCTCTGAATATACCTGTCTGTGGTGACAGTGTGTGTTACAGACGTTTATTCTAAAATCATAGTTATTATTGCTAAGAGTTTCCTCCTTCTCGGTTAAAAGGGATGGTGGCTGTTGTTTGAAGTTTAAAGGGTAAATTGCTTAATTAACGCAGCCCAGTGGCAATCACTTTCAGGCTGCTGGCACCTAGATTGGGTCCCGCAAGCTGGAAAAACTTTGTGCAGGGTGCAGCTGAGAATGGCATGGTTACGTGACAGCGCAGTGTGAGATTTGCCAGTTCTTTGTCAAGAATTGGTGAGGGCAGGGATCTGATATCCGATTTTGTTACAGTGACATTACACATCAGTGTAAGAAAGGGAAGCAGGCAGCTCAGAAAAGCTTGAATTAAAATTATTATCCGTATACAGGATTTATATAGTGCCAACAGTTTGTGTATCACTTTACAACGTTAGGGCAAACAGTACAGTTACAATACAATTCAATACAGGAGGAATCCGAAGGCCCTGCTCGTTAGAGCTTACAATCTACAAAAAGGTAATTACTGGGAGATGAGCTGATCAAGAAAATGAAAGTACAGTTGTTAAGTAGAGGCAGGATAGGCTTCTCTGAAGGGATCGCCTAAAAGTGGCTAGAGTTGGAGATAGTTGGGAAAAAAAGGAGAGATGCCCCAAGGGATAGTACAGGCAGGAAACCGTAACAGGATAACCAAAAAGAGTAAGTATAAAAATATAAATTTTATTATTGTGACAGGCTATAAATCTCTGAAAACAATCATAGAGAAACAGGACAGGATTAAAGAAAATACAGCTGCTCAATTGCTGCAATACACAATATGTTTATAGACATGGTGTCAAATTACAAACTGTGATAGCAACAACAACCCTACATGTTTCGGAACAACATAAAATAAATTTTTTCTCTTATGATATGTGTACTTCCTTCTTCAGGGGTTGGATACGAGCGTGCGAATATATTTAAATGGGGGAAGGTATATATGTATAAATGTATAAGAAAAAACAGTAAGCAATAATTTTCATATAGCCGTTAATTGCAGAGAGGCAGATATATATATTGTGTTAATGCAAATACTCACAAATCATATGTTCCCGGGGGAAAAAAGCATTGTTGCAGATAGATGGTCGTCACATGTCTAAGGGTCCGCAAGTTTCTTAATAACCACTCAAAAGTGAGATAATCTGGGGACATAGGAGTTTGTTCCTTAAATTGATGGAACCCAGCTACACTCTTTGGTGCAAATTAGATCAAGGGTTGTCCGGATCTGTGTTGGAGACTGACAGGAACTCTGCCCCCAGAGTGGTACAGCAAGGCAGGGCTCACAAGAGCCAAATGGTAGGAGGACAGTAATCTAGCAGGCAAAAAAATGGGAAAGGATGTATATATATTAGGGGGTTTTGGTATACATAAAAAAGGTATTAAAAATTAAATTTGCACTTGAATCACACAAACTCCCAGCTGATAAAGCAAAGGGAGTCACAGGGTCAAGAAATGAAACATAAAAAGTGTGTGGGGAGAAAGAAAATAGAGTACTCATCTCTCACCTCTACAGAGTATTCCTCTCAGATTCCTTTGATACAAATGATCATCCTGGCTGTGCAGCAATAATGTGCTGCACCTGCCAGTGTTAAATACCTGGGAAAGTAGGAGTGGCTATAGAGTGATGGCCAATCCCAGAAAGTTGTGTCTGCAAGGTGTACGACATTGGTAAATCCACCTGGCGTCAGGAAAAATACCTGACATTATGTGGATATAGTTTGCCTGTGTGTCCTGCCTCCTTAGGATGGCTCCCCGGCCACCGAGGCGTCCGTTGGAGATAGTTGGACAGATTAGGGTAGGGAATTCCAAAAGATGGGGGAGGCTCTGGAGAAGTCGTGGAGGTGAGCATGGGAGGAGGTGACAAACGAGCTAGAGAGCAGGAGGTCTTGCGGGGAACGAAGAGAATGATTTGGTTGGCATTTTGCGACTTGGTTAGTGATATAGCTGGGGGCAGAGTTGTAGATGGCTTTGTAAGTTATTGTTAGTATTTTGAATTGAATTTGTTGGGTGAGTGGTAGCCAATGGAAGGATTGGCAGAGGGAGGCAGATGCTCAGCGATTTGTAAGGTGCATGTGTCTGGCAGCAGCATTCATGATGGACTGAATAGAGGATAGCCCATTTAAAAGGTAAGCCAAAGAGGAGGGAGCTGCAGTAGTCGAGGCGAGAGATAACCAGGTAGTGAAGTAGAAGCTTTGTAGTTTCATTGGTTAGGAAGGGTGGATTTTTGAGATGTTGCAGAGGTTAAGGTGGCAAGCCTTGGAAAGTCATTGGTTTTGGGGCAGAAAGGAGAGCTCAAAGTCCAGGATAACGCCTAGCATCCTGGTATGTGGGGATTGGTTGATAGTTGTGCCATTACTCTTGAAAGAGAAGTCAGGGAAAGGGGCATTTGGGGGAGGAATTATGAGCTTGGTTTTGGACAGGTTGTGTTCGAGGAATTGGTGCGATATCCAGACTGATATGCCTGCTAGTAAACTAGTGATGCATAAGGAGACAGATGGAGTGAGTTCAGGGGTAGAGAGATTGATTTGGGTGTTGCCGGCGTAGAAATTATATTGAAAGCCATGGGAGGTTATCAGCTGACCGAGGAAGGAGATTGAGAATAAGAGAGCTCCAAGAACAGAACAAGTAGAATTGTAAGTGACACTGTAAAGGTGCGGTTGGATAGGTAGGATGAGAGCCAGAGAAGACCATAGGAGTACAGTTTTTTTGAGTAGGGGGTGGTCAATCATATGAAAGGCAGCCGAAAAGGTCCAGAAGCAGGAGTACAGAATAGTGTCCATTGCTTTTTGCAGTTAGTAAGTCGTTTGTGAGTTTTAAAAGAGCAGTTTCTGTGGAGTGTTTAGGGCGAAATCCAGGCTGAAGGGGACCAAGAAGGGTATTCTTAATGAGGCGGTCACTCGGTTGTAGATCAGGCATGCAAAGAGTTTGTAGGAAAAGGGGAGGAGAAGATGGGACGTAGGTTGTTAAGATTGGTAGGGTCCAAGGAAGGCTTTTTGAGTATGGGGGCGACTAGTGCATGTTTTAGAGAGTTGGGGAAAATGCCAAAAAAAAGGAGGGAGAGATTAAAGATGTGGGTTAGAGAATGTAGGATAGAGTCAGATGGTAACTGCAGTATTTGAGAGGGAACTGGGTCCAGGGGGTTAGGTGGGCAATAGAAATAAGTTTAGCAACATCATCTATAGTAGGAGCGTTAAATAAGGGGAGTGTTGATTGTACCTGTGGATATAGGGTGTTAAGTGGGGGGGATATCTATAGAGTGGAGAATCAATCACAAATTGAATCAATCTTATTTTTAAGTGATTGGCGATCTCCTGGGCAGTGAGTGTGTAACATTGATTCAATTTGTGATGAAATCTCCACTCTATAGATATCCCCTCCACTTAATACCCTATATCCACAGGTACAATCAACACTCCCCTTATTTAATGCCCATCTAACCCCCTGGAGAGGCAGAGGCAGTGCCTCCTGGGTATAGGCAGTGGAGGACAAAGTAGAGAGTTTCCTGCTTTCCTGCATGAGGCCATAATAAGGGTCCCTGCCTCAGACAGGAAGCAGCCAGGGTTGGCCTGCTGAAAGGAAGAGTAGCTGAGAAAACCAAGCGCTCTTTGGCCAGTATGTTGTGATCAGAATTTACGTTTTCTGTTTTTTCTGCAGAAATTAATTTAGAACCTGGGGAATAAGATGCACTGGGGGAAAGGCATAATATTTCCAGAATCCCCATGGATTTTAAAGACCGTTGATTCCCAAGACTAAATCTTGAGGGATAAGCAAATAGAAAAGTTCCATCTTGGTATTCTTAGGGGATGCAAACAGGTCTATCTCTGGCATACCTCAACGTGCTGTGATCGCCGCGAAAACTTCTGGATGTAATTCCCACTCTTCTTGTGATATTTTTTGGCAACTGAGGAAATCAAAGGGTCCCCTTTGAGAGGAACTGCTGTCAAAGATCGTAAATTTATTTTGCCCAAAGGCATATCTGTTTCAAAATGTTGATCAAGGTTGGGCTTCTGGAGCCCCCTTGCTTGTTCACATATGCCACTGTAGTTGAATTGTCTGATAGGACTAGAACATGGTGTCCCCTCAACTGGTCTTGAAAGTGAGAGATTGCTCTGGCTACTGCGATAAGACTTCTCCAATTTAAGGAAGCCTGAGCTTCCTCTGGGTGCCATTTCCCCTGGGCTGGCTGGTCTGCCAGATGGGCCCCCCACCCCCACCTGCTTGCATCCATCATCAGCTTGTGAGAGACTGGAAAAGACCAGGCTAAGCCCTGATTTGAATGTTTGTGGTTTCTCCACCACCACAATGTCCTCTTCACTGCTGCAGGAAATTTCTAGTCCTCCTGACCTTGCTCCCACAGAAGGAAAGCTTGTAGTGTTCTTAGGTGGAATTTTTCCTACTGGATAACTGGAATCGCTGATGTCATCAGGCCAAGAACCAACATCAGCTCTTGGATTGACACTGGTAAAGAACTTACTCTCCTGATGAGGTTCTGGACTTTTTCTTCTAGAAGTACTGTCTTATGGTCAACTGACCTGAGATGGGTCACATAATATGACCCATCTCAGGTCAACAAATATTTTGGGTAGAACAAAGGTTTGATTTGTCGAGATTGAGAGCCACCCCAGCGCCTTCAGCCATTGTTGTGCTGGAATAACTTATTTTGACAGCTGCGATTCCGTGGGGGCCTACGAACAGGAGGTCGTCCAGATAAGAAACTACTGTCATGGACTTCAACCTCAGGAGGTGCCAGGGCTTCTGCCAACACTTTGGTGAATATCCTTGATGATGAAGGAAGGCCAAAAAGGGGAGAGCCCTGCTTTGGAAGTGATATTCCTTCCTGTATCTTCACTGCCAATCTTAAGTATTTTGGGAGCCTTCCTGAATGGGGATGTGGAGATAGGCATCTCTCTGGTCCATGGTCGCCATGAACACTCTTGGTTGAAACATATTCTTTACTGAAAAACTAGACTCCATACAGAATCTTTTGTAATGGATCGCTTAATTCAAGGGTTTTAGATTTAGAATTAAGTAAAATTTCCCTGATGACTTCTTGATTACGAACACATGAAAAAATAAACTTTTGCCCCTTTCCTCTTGTGGGACTGGAATAAGGACCCCCTGGTCTAACATTTCTCCCAAGAGCAGGGGAAGTGCTTGAGCCTTTTCAGGGTTCCTTGAAAGCATTGTCAGAAGAAACCTTTCTGGAGGGACTGAGTTGAATTACAAAGCGTAACCCTTGGCGATGATGTTCAAAACAATCGTTGGGTGTCATCTTTTGCCATTGAGGTAGGGAGGTAGCCAATCTTCCTCCTACTGGCATCCTGTAATCATTGCTGTTTTGAGGATTGGCCAAAAGAGCCAAAGAGAACATTGCCGTTTGGGTTTCCCTTATGATCTGTCCAGTGTTTTTTTTTTTGGCTGATCCTTGCTCTCCTATT
This sequence comes from Rana muscosa, assembly GCA_029206835.1. Taxonomy (NCBI): domain Eukaryota; kingdom Metazoa; phylum Chordata; class Amphibia; order Anura; family Ranidae; genus Rana; species Rana muscosa. The sequence goes on along the minus strand of CM055123.1, from coordinate 25,480,325 downwards.
GAGATCGCCCCTTTTGTCCACAAAAAAAACCTTCTCTGGACAAGTTTTCGTTTTTTGGTAGGAAAGGATATTTTTCTGTCCGCTGTCCTCTCTAAAAAACTTCGTCCAACTCCAAACCTGGCCCAAACAATAGATCTCCGGAAAAGGAAAGATTGCACAACCTCAACTTGGATGTCGAATCCCTGTACCAGATTTTGAGCCAGACAGCTCTCCTTGCTGCCACTGCCAGGCCTCCTGCCCTTGAGGAGAGCGTTATGGATTCAGTCCTTTAACAGGACTGGTAAGGACTTAAGTATATCCTCTCTAGGGGTGCCATTCCTGACATGATCCTGAAGCTGGGACAACCAAAAATCTAGGTTACTTGCTACGCACGTTGTGGCTAAAGTGGGTTTTAAGCTGACCACACAAGTTTCCCATGTTCTTTTTAGGATTATAGCCCCCTGCTTGTCCATGCAATCCTTTAAGTGACCCATATCCTCAAAGGCACGCACAGACCTCTTGGAGACTTTTAAAAGGGCAGAATCCAGTTTTGTTCCGTACTACTTAGGGGTCGTGAAACGAAAATCTCCTTTTGTGACTGGCTGCAAAAAACTGCTTTTTTTCAGGGTCCACCCATTCCTTACGTAGCACCTCAGACATCACCTGGTGGACTGGAAGCACTTCCTGCAGACCTTGACACATCATATCATCATGTTTGGAAGGAAGATCTTTATCTTCTTCAATTTCCAAAGTGTCATAAATGGCCCCTAGGAGGTCCTCTACATCATTTAAGGACAACTTAAATTTGGGGCCCTTTCTTTCCTCCTCTCTACTTTCTTCCAGCTCCAAAACTGTACACAGGAAAAAATAATAAAACATTTCTCCAGCCCTCAAAAAGGCCAGTTACCAGACTGGGATGTAATGTAGGGTCTTATACAGTGGATATAAAAAGTCTACACACCCCTGTTAAAATGTCAGGTTTCTATGATGTAAAAAAATGAGACAAAGATAAATCATTTCAGAACCTTTTCCACCTTTAAATGTGACCTATAAACTGTACAACTCAATTCAAAAAACAAACTGAAATCTTTTGGGGGGGGGGGGGGAGTGGGAAGTAAAAATAAAAAAACTACAATGTGGTTGCATAAGTGTGCACACCCTCTTATAACTGGGGATGAAGCTGTGTTCAGAATTAAGTAATCGCATTCAAACTCATGTTAAATAGGAGTCAGTACTCACCTGCCATCCTTTAAAGTGCCTCGGATTTACCCCAAATAAAAGTTCAGCTGTTCCAGTAGGTCTTTCCTAACATTTTCTTAGTTGCACCCAACAGCAAAAGCCATGGTCTGCAGTGATCTTCCAAAGCATCAAGTGACGGTGTCCCAGAACGAGAGTTGCACCGCCCCGCCGTCATTTGACAGTGGGCGGGCAGCAAGTGGTTAAAAGAGCTGCGGGAATATCTGGCAAGTACTGGCTGTGTGGTACATGTGATAACAATCTGATAGTCTCGTCACTTGTTACTTCTGTGCTTTGTGAGTATTCAATCAGCTATTTGGTTTCTTTTAACCACTTCAGCCCCGGACCATTTCGCTGGCCAAAGACCAGGCCACTTTTTGCAATTCGTCACTGCGTCGCTTTAACTGACAATTGCGCGGTCGTGCAACGTGGCTCCCAAACAAAATTGACGTTCTTTTTTTCCCACAAATAGAGCTTTCTTTTGGTGGTATTTGATCACCTCTGTGGTTTTTATTTTTTGCACTATAAGCATAAATAGAGCGACAATTTTGAAAAAAAATTCAATATTTTTTACTTTTTGCTATAAATAATTATCCCCTAAAAAAGTTTTTTTTAATATATTTTTTCCTCAGTTTAGGCCGACACGTATTCTTCTACATATTTTTGGTAAAAAAAAAAAAAATCGCAATAAGCGTTTATTGATTGGTTTGCGCAAATGTTATAGCGTCTACAAAATAGGGGATTGTTTTATGGCATTTTTATTAATATATTTTTTTTTTTACTGGTAATGGCGGCGATCAGCGATTTTTATTTTGACTGCGACATTATGGTGGACACATCGGACACTTTTGACACCATTTTGGGACCATTGTCATTTTTACAGCGATCAGTGCTATAAAAATGCACTGATTACTGTAAAAATTACACTGGCAGTGAAGGGGTTAACCTGTAGGGGCACTGAAGGGGTTAAGTGTGACCTAGGGAGTGCTTCTGTTAGGGGGCGTGGCTTGCCGTGATGCGTCACTGATCGCTGTTTCCGATGACAGGGAACAGACGATCAGTGACATGTCACTAGGCAGAACGGGGAGATGTTGGGTTTACATTAACATCTCCCCGTTCTTCAGCTCCGTGACACGATCGCGGGACACCGGCGGACATTGAGTCCGTGGGGTCCCGCGAGCGCGGTCACGGAGCTCGTGGCAGGGTTGCCAACGCACAGGCGGGGGCGCGCGCATGACCTCGCAGCAGCAATTTAAAGGGGACGTATATATACGCCCATTTGCCTGTCTGTGTCATTCTGTCGACGTAAATGTTCGTGCGCCGGTCGGCAAGCGGTTAATAAACTTTGGTTAATGTACTAGGCCTTTGTGCCCCCTGTGTGTTCTTTTACAGGATATGAAAAAAAAAGCACCATCTCCCCCTTACCCCAATTTGAGCATTTTTAGAATATAAAATATAAACCTGAAAATGTCTGGAACCACATAGTCTAGTTGCAAAATCTTCTCAGTCCTTTAATGCAACCCCTGCGAATGTACAGGCTGGATTCTATAGGCTGCAGTAAAGCTTATAATAGAACTGTAGATGAACTCTGGTCACACATACAAGGGAAGTTCATAAGACAGGGAACATTTTGATGCCAGAGTGTGCAGCTCCTGCATTTCAGTTAAATATATAATTAAATATTCTCAGAATAGTGTACGATTCTGAATAGTGCACTAAAATACATTAATTTTAAAGACCTTAAAGCCATAATATTTGTGCCTCATTGATTCCTTTATCTCGCTTAATGCCCCTCAGACAGAGTCTGTCTGAAGGTCTCCGCACTCTCTAATGCTATTGGCAGCCAGAGACCAAATATTAGGTTAGGCTAGGCTGCTTGGAAGTGTTTAAGTGGTAAGAAAGAAGCTCTGTATTTTAATGACAAGTTCACTATAACATCAGTCATTGTACATACTGTATGTGACAGCATTCGTTAGATTAACTGTCTAAGCAACACAATTTTAAGAAACTAGACTGATGGTGATAAAACACTATAAATGACCATCTTACTAATCCTATCCCATCCAGAGTGTCTCAATATAGAATCTCTCTATCTCTAGTGAAAGACGCCTTTAAATGTTAATGTCTTGCAACACTGTCGCATGGAACGTATCAAACATTCCAAAAATACTAGGAAAAAATGACAACATATGCCAACTGGCAAAAAAAAAAAAAAAAAAAAAAAAAAAAAGGTTCAACAGTGTTTAACTTAATTGTAAACTACAAAGCTAAAAATGTATTATTTCAAATCTCACCATTAACCCACTGTGAGAAAGAAATATTTAAACTGGCATTTCAGCATAAACTGTGCCTGTCGATAGAAGCCCCTATCCCATCCTGATTATTTTTTTTCCCATACAAGTGCTGACCTCAAATGCAGTCCTCTCAATAATTCATGTTGCCATGTAAGCCCATAGAAGGCTCATTGCAGGAAGATGGGCATCCCATAATCATTATGACCAGGATTTGCACATCAATTGTGTATGTGTGAGCCACGAAGTAGCCAGGGTTGCGTGAACTAAGAACGAATCCCATTTGAGATCAGCAAACAGTTGAGGTAAATTATTACTTTTATTACTTATCAATTCAGTTATCCTAAACAGATGAAGATGTAAACATATTAGACATAATGGACCCATTTGCAATTGTTTTTTTTTTTTTTTTTTTTTTTTTTGCAGACATCAAGTTGTATAACCTGTGTGCCCTCGCAAGAGCTGCTGTAAAGCGCATGCACAAACAATACTTCTTTACTGCTGATGTGAGCGAGTTAACACCATGATCAGTAAAGTATATCTGTTGATAAAACCTTGGAAGGAAGGCACCCAAAGGGGTTTAGTATGGATTGGGGGGGGGGGGGGGCCCACGCCATTTTTTTTTTTCAAATACATTTTGCATTGCTAACATTGCCTCTGAGCACAAGTCGCATGTCACGAGTCGGATAAGATAAGTTGCTGATCCGACTTGGATACCACTTCAATTAAATTCAATGGGCTGAAATCGGACCCAAGTCGGACCAAAATAATGCAGGAACCTTTTCAAAAGTCCAACTGTCATAAGTCGAAACCAGTGTGAACCGGGCCTGATGGATGATTGCATTGTCCCAGCAGGGAGGTTGAAGGAATTCCTCCATCCACCTTATTTGTGTGGATGGGGGAACCTGTTAGTTAAAAGTGATTCTAAAGGCAGGAGTTTTTTTTACCTTAACCAGTAAAGGTAAGTCGCTAGCTACCATAACCCCGGTATCTTCTTCTTCAGTGGGCAGTCCGCTTTCAGATAAAAGTGGTCTCTGCAGCGGATTTGCTTTGGTGCCCTCCGCTGCTTACCGGCAGAGGCGAGGCGATCGGATCCTGTCTCCTGTTAGTTATGGAGATAAGTGAGGGGAAGATGGCCCCCACCCATCTCCATACCATTGCAGGGCGGAAGCGATGCCAAAACGTCACTTTCCGCCATAGGTTTTAACCACTTCCCGCCCACAGGCCGTCATATGACATTCTTGACTTTGTGCGGGTAAATCTGAATGATGCCTGCAGCTACAGGCATCATTCAGATATTGTCTTTTTCAGTCAGCGATTCCCTGCACCATAAGAATGATCATAGCGGCTGGTCAGCCACTTTATCATTCTTACGGGCAGTGAGAGGAGACGGCCCCCCCTCCCGCCACCCTCCGGTGCTTCTACTGACTCACCGATGCGATCGGTAAGTCAGAGACAGGATCCACCGGCCCCGGATGTTTACCATAGAGATTTCCGCAGGACCAGATGGTCACTGGAGTCTCTATGATTGTCGGAGGCTGGGGGCGATGCTATGACGTCACGCCCAGCCTCTGCAATCAAACAAACGTCGCCACCTCGGCTGGGAAGCTTAGATTTTTTTTTCTATTTCAGCTGTCCCAGTCTAGAGGTGAAATGTGAGGTCTTATTGACCCCATATCTCACTGTAAAGAGGACCTGTAATTTTTTTTTTTTAGTTTGACACTTTAAAAAAAATAAGTTAAATTAACAATAATAAAAAAAAAAATTAAAGCGCCCCTGTCCCCGTGTGCCTGCACGCAGAAGCGAACGCATACATATGAAAACGGTGTTCAAACCACACATGTGAGGTATCGCCGTGAATGTTAGAGCGAGAGCAATAATTCTAGCCCTAGACCTCCTCTAACTCAAAACATGTAACCAGTAAAATAATTTAAAGCGTCGCCTATGGGGATTTTTATGTACCGACGTTTGCCGCTATTCCACGAGCGTGTACAATTTTGAAGCGTGACATGTTAGGTATCTATTTACTCTGCGTAACTTCATCTTTCACATTATGCAAAAAAACTGGGCTAACTTTACTTTTTTTTTTTTTTTTAAGCATGAAAGTTTTTACCGAAAAAAAACGCGTTTGAAAAATTGCTGTGCAAATACCGTGCGAGATAAAAAGTTGCAATGACCGCCATTGTATTCTCTAGGGTATCTGCTAAAAAAAACATATATAATGTTTGAGGTTCTATGTAATTTTCTAGCAAAAAAAAGTAGGATTTTTAAAACAGCTTACCTGTAAAATCCTTTTCTTGGAGTACATCACGGGACACAGAGCAGCATAGTCATTACTATGTGGGTTATATAGAATTACCTTCAGGTGCTGGCACTGGCAACTTCCAAAACAGGAAGTACCCTCCCCTATATAAGCCCCTCCCATCCGGGAGCACCTCAGTTTTGTAGCAAAGCAATACGTGTCCCCAAAAGAGGGGTGGGAGCTCTGTGTCCCGTGATGTACTCCAAGAAAAGGATTTTACAGGTAAGCTGTTTTAAAAATCCTACTTTCTTGTTCATACATCACGGGACACAGAGCAGCATAGTCATTACTATGTGGGACGTCCCAAAGCAATGCCACATGAGGGGGGGGATACACCATACATAAGCTGGGCGCCATCAGGCATGAGGATCTTTTGCGGCCTGCAACACACTGCGCCCAAAGGCGACATCCTCCTGACTTCTCACGTCCACCTGGTAGAACCTAGTAAACGTGTGTACTGAAGACCATGTTGCGGCCTTACAAATTTGCGCCAGGGAGGCCTGGTGATGCACTGCCCATGAAGTTCCAACTGCTCTCGTGGAGTGCGCCCTAACTTTGAACGGAGGCGGTCTACTTTTCAAGCCATAGGCTTGTATTATGACCTGTCGAATCCACTTGGCTAAAGTAGATTTTGATGCTGCCTGACCCTTTCTGGGGCCTTCCGGCAGAACAAACAGAGAATCCGTTCTACGAATCTGAGCAGTGGCTTTTAGATAAGCTTTAACTGCTCTTACTACATCCAAAGAATGCAATAACTTTTCCTCTACCGAGCTTGGTTTGGGGAAAAAGGAAGGAAGAACCACATCCTGGTTCAAGTGAAACCTCGATACCACCTTAGGAAGAAAGGCTGGGTGAGGACGTAATACTACTCTGTCCTTATGGATAACCAGATATGGCTCTTTACAGGACATGGCGGCTAATTCCGACACTCTTCTAGCCGAGCATATGGCTACTAAAAATATCAATTTCCTGGTGAGTAGAACCAAGGAAATGTGCCGCAAAGGTTCAAATGGCTGCTTCTGCAGAACCGACAGAACCAAATTTAGATCCCATGGGCATATGGGAGCCTTAATCGGTGGAATAATACGAGTCACACCTTGCATAAAGGATTTGACAAGTGAATGCATAGCCAGGGGCCTTTGAAATAGTATTGACAAGGCCGAAACCTGGCCCTTGATAGTACTTATGGCAAACTTCCTGTCTACAGCCCACTGCAGGAAGTCCAGAATTCTGCCTATAACGTACTTACGTGGATGCCATTTTCTGGCCTCGCACCAAGTGATGTACGCCTTCCAAACTCTATAGTAGATCTGCCTGGATACAGGCTTCCTGGCATTGATTATAGTTGATACCACAGAGTTAGAGAGACCTCTCTTCTTTAGGATGTGGGACTCAATAGCCAGGCCGTTAAACTTAGAGTTAGTAAGGAAGGGTGGTATATCGGTCCTTGCGAAAGCAGGTCCGGACGACGTGGAAGGGTCCAAGGACTCCCCACAGACATTTTGATGATCTCCGCGTACCAGGCCCTTCGGGGCCACGCTGGAGCCACCAGGATCACCGGCTTCTTCTCCAACCTGACTCTGCGAAGGAGTCGAGGCAACAATTGTAGCGGAGGGAATGCATATATCAGTCTGAACTGATCCCAAAGGAACACCAGAGCATCCGAGCCGCAAGCGAGGGGATCCCTTGTCCGGGAGACAAATCTGTCCACCTTTGCGTTGAATCTGGATGCTAGCAGATCTACATCCGGTGTTCCCCACCGCTGACATATTGCTCGGAAGACCTCGGGATGAAGGGACCATTCCCCTGGGCATAACTGTTGGCGACTCAGAAAGTCCGCCTTCCAATTCTCCACCCCTGGAATGAAGACAGCTGATATACATGGGACATGCTTTTCTGCCCATTCCAGGATGTGACTTACTTCCCTCTGGGCTGCACGACTCCTGGTGCCTCCCTGATGATTGATATATGCCACTGCTGTGGCATTGTCTGATTGAATTCTGACAGGGGACCCTTGGAGTCTGGATGTCCAGGCTACTAGGGCGTACCGGGCTGCTCGTATCTCTAAGAGATTGATGGGCAGGGTTTTTACTACATTTGACCATCTGCCCTGGAGAGACCATTGCTCCAGTACTGCCCCCCAGCCTGTAAGGCTGGCATCTGTAGTGACCACCTTCCAAGATATCGGGCTGAAGGGTTTTCCCTTCTGGAGATTCTGGGGGATCAACCACCAGCAGAGACTCTTCCGAGCGGAAGGGGACAAAGCCATCGGGAAGTCTAGAGCCTGAACTTTTCCGTTCCTGGCTGACAATATGGCCCTTTGTAAATTCCTTGAGTGGAATTGGGCGTATGGCACAGCTTCGAATGATGCTACCATCTTTCCTAGCAGCCTCATGCACAGGCGTATGGACGGCTGTCTTTTTGCACAAAGCAGACGGACCAAGCCCCTCAAAGAGGATACCTTGTCTAGAGGTAAGAAAATCTTCCTCTGGTCTGAATCCAGCCGTAGCCCTAGATATACCAGGTTTTTCACTGGCTGTAGGGCTGACTTGTCCAGGTTGATGACCCAACCGTGAGATTCTAGATACTTGATTGTATCGACAATTACCACTTCTAGCTTGGCAACTGAGTGGTCCATCAACAACAGGTCGTCTAGGTATGCCATTATCGTTACACCCCGTGTTCTTAGATCGGCCAACAGTGGGGCCAGAATTTTTGTGAACACTCGTGGTGCTGTGGCCGGACCGAATGGTAAGGCTCTGAACTGAAAATGGCGCCCTTCTACTGCAAAGCGTAGGAATTTTTGATGACCTGGAAAGATGGGAACATGCAAGTAAGCATCTTTGATGTCGATCGAGGCTAACCATTCCTCCCCTTGTAGGGCAGCGGTGACCGATCGGATCGACTCCATCCGGAAAGACCAGACGTTTAGAAATTTGTTTAGACTCTTTAGGTCCAATATGGGTCTTATGTCCCCGTTTGGCTTCGGGACTGTGAAAAGGTTTGAGTAGAAACCCAACCCCCACTCTTCCATAGGAACCTCCATAATTACTCCTTGGAGCAATAGTTGTTCTAACGCCAATAGGAGACACCTTCTTTTCAGAGGGTCTCTTGGCATGCCTGACCACATAAAATGGGACGGAGGAGACTCTTTTAACTCCAACTTGTATCCCAGAGTTACTGCGGAGAGCACCCATCTGTCTTTGACCGTCTCCCGCCAGGTCTCTGCGAACAACTGAAGTCTTCCCCCCACCCGTTTGAGTGGGGGCAGCCCTTCATAGGCTTGACTTGGAGGCTGGTTTAGTACCTCTTCGGATCCAGGGCTTTTTATTACCCTGTGGCTGTCCCTGATTTTTACCTCCTGAGTTTGACCGAGGAGGCAGTCGGAACTGCTTAGTAGCAGACGTTGCAGGGATAGGAGAGGTAGTCCTCTTAAAAGATGGACCCCTAGACCTCTTCTTACTCGGTAAGAGAGTACTTTTACCACTGGAAATCTTCTGGATATACTTATCCAGGTCTTCGCCAAAAAGGCGTTCCCCATGAAATGGGAAGCTAACTAAGAGCTTCTTACAGGGAGCTTCAGCAGACCAGTTTTTGAGCCACAGAAGCCTACGCATATGTACCAAAGACAGCGTGAGGCGGGAGGCCTGATGGATAGAATCCTTGATGGCGTCAACCGCAAAGCATAATGCTCTAGGCAGATCAGCCAGAGCCTGGGCCTGTTGGTCTGGCAAATCCCTCAGGACCATTTTCATTTGATCCTTTAAAGCTTGGCAGACTCCAATAGCTGCCACTGCTGGCTGTGTAACAGCCCCTGCTGTGGAAAAAGCAGATTTTAATAAAGATTCCAATTTTTTATCCACTGGATCTTTGAACATTTGAACATTATCTACTGGACATGTCAGTGATTTGTTCACAGAAGAGATGGCTGCATCCACCATAGGAACATTCCATCTCTGGGTGAACTTTTCCTCCATGGGATAGATCACCGGAAACCTTTTAGGCGGAACAAATAGTTTATCAGGATGTTCCCAGTCCTGGTATATAAGTCCTTCCAATAATGGATGTATTGGAAAGGAGCAATTAACCTGGGGAGCTTTTAGCGACCCCAATGAGGAGACAGCAGTAGTTGATGGTTCAACAAGAGGCATTTTAAATGAAGATCGAACCATGTCAGTTAGGGTCTGGACCCACAATCTTTCAGTCTGTGATGCTGAAAATGGTTCATCTACTGTCGATTCCTCAAAAACAGAGCTAACCTCCTCCTGATCCCCTTCAGGTAGGTCGGTCCCTTCCTGGGACTGTTGCTCTGCCAACAGGCACTCTAATGGAGGTGATGGAGATCTGGCGCGCTTTCTTTTCTGTAGAGAAGAAGCGATCAATGCAGCCAATCTCTGCTCCAATCCCTCCAGAGTTGAGGAAAAAACCTCCTCTGTTATATATGCAGGAGCAGGTGGACTGAGGACAGCCGCAGTACCTGGCACTCCCGGGGGTTCCTTATGGGTATTAACCTCTGATTTCTCAGGGGAGGAGGGTGCAGATGACTGCTCCAGATCCTCAGAGCCCGATGGAGACCCCCTACACTTCCTGAGAGGTATATCTCGGAGTTTTTTAGGCGGCATATTCCTTAGTTCAAAGCTGAGGTATTCCAGCCGCAATACACCCCTTACTGAAATAGTCTAATGCAATTTGCTGCTATGTACATCAGTGGGTGTCTACTAATGCGTCTTTCTGGGGATGCCTGTATCAACCGCCCGCTGTAAGCCCCTATACCATGCTACCAGCTCCTTTTCATGCTCTGTGTCCATAGCAAGCAGCGTGGACTGAGTCCTTTTATCTTGCTGGGACGCCCGCACATGCGCAGAAGCGCTGGGCGCACAGAGCGCGTCATCCGCCAGGCTCCGCCCCCTTTTTTGAAGCTAAACCTTATAAAAAGAAAGCATGTGTGCGCGTGCGCGCGCGTGCACGTGTGCGCTCTTGGCGCCATGTAGGGAGAGGAGCCAGGGTCCCTGTTTCACCAGGACTCGGGGATGGAAGGAAACTACTTGGCAGCATGACAGAGGAATGCAGCTTCCCTGATAGAGAGCTCACTCATCTGCCTGGACTTTCACCATGGAAGGAATAGTCCCAAGAAAAAAGACGTTCCACAGCGGCCTCTAGTGGACAAACACAGGTACCGCACTTTTGTCTTTTTTTTTTTTTTTTTTTTTTTTTTTTTTAAAACCTCCTTTATGAAAAACATTTCCAGGTTTACAGTTTTTTTAAAACTTCCCTTATGAAAAAACATTTCTAGGATTTCTTAGGCATATACAGCTATTAGCGGGAATACCCTTTAGGTAACAGGCAGAAAGACATATTAGGCTTGGGGGTCCCCTCAATAGAACCAAGTTCCTGAGGGGCCCCCACTTACCTTTTCCCCGCCGCAGGACTTTGTTTGGTCCACAGAAGCCCAAACTTCACCTCTCACGGCAGGCATTGTACTAGACCTTCAGGGACCGGGTTCCCAAGGATTCCACTCCCCTGGACCTGTATAGCACCCTGCACAGATAGCCTCTTGGTTTTGGGTATGACCAGAGCTCTGGATCCCAGGGTCCAGCCCTCCTAAGAGAGGCATTACAGGCAAAACCCTGCTCTTCTCTGCAAGACCCGGGTACCGACCGTTTAGCTATGAAGCTTTTTTGGTCGGATCCGGAATAGCTTGCTAAGGCCCAGAGAACCTGTACACAAGCCCAGATGAATACATGTTAACCTTGGCCAACACCTTAGACACTGGCAAAAAACTGAGGTACTCCCGGATGGGAGGGGCTTATATAGGGGAGGGTACTTCCTGTTTTGGAAGTTGCCAGTGCCAGCACCTGAAGGTAATTCTATATAACCCACATAGTAATGACTATGCTGCTCTGTGTCCCGTGATGTATGAACAAGAAATTATGATTTTGACATGTAGGGGAGAAATATCAGAATTGGCCTGGGTGGCAAGTGTTTAACCACTTCCTTACCCAGCCATAGTCAAATGACGTCCACAGATGGGATCTCCCATCCTGGGTGGACGTCATATGACGTCCCGGCTTTGTAGAGGGATATCTGAATGATGCCTGCAGCTAGAGGCATCATTCAGATATCATTTTAAAGTGCCGGCGATTCTGTGTACCATAAGAACGATCATAGCGGCGGTTCCGCCGCTTGATCGTTCTTATAGGCGGCGGGAGGGGACATCCCCCCTCCCGCCGCCATCCGGTGCTTCTCCGGGCTCTCCCGTGCGATCGGGGACCCGGAGCGAATCTTCCGGCGCCGTTGGTGGGTCACGTGACGAGCATAGAGATGACTGGTGACCAGATGGTCACCAGTCATCTCTATGATCGTCGGAGGCCCGGGTGCGATGTGATGACGTCACGCCCGGGTCCTCAAATGTAAACAAAGCCGCCATTGCGGCTGTAAGTATGAGATCAGTGAAAAAAAATTCACTGATCTCATGCTTTCCAGCCTGGAGGAGAGATGTGGGGTCTTATTGACCCCGCATCTCTCCATAAAGAGGACCTGTCACACACATTCCTATTACAAGGGATGTTTACATTCCTTGTATTAGGAATAAAAGTGATCAAAAATAAAAATAAAATAAGTAAAATAATTGTAAAAAAATAAAGTAAAAAAAAAATTATAAAAAAAAATTAAAACGCCCCTGTCCCCGGTAGCTCGCGATCAGAAGCGAATGCACACGTAAGTCGCCCACATATGTAAACGCCGTTCAAACCACACATGTAAGGTATCGCCGCGTGCGTTACAGCGCGTGCAACAATTCTAGCACTAGACCTCCTCTGTAATTCTAACCTGGTAACCTGTAAAAAAAAATAAAGCGTCGCCTATGGAGATTTTTAAGTACCGAAGTTTGGCGCCATTCCATGAGTGTGCGCAATTTTAAAGCGTGACATGTTGGGTATCTTTTTACTCGGCGTAACATCAGCTTTCATATTTTCCCCAAAAATTGGGCTAACTTTACTGTTGTTATTTTTTAATTCATGAAACCATTTTTTTTTTTTAAAAAAGGCGTTTGAAAAATTATTGCGCAAATATCGTGCAAGAAAAAAAGTTGCAATGACCGTCATTTTATTCCCTAGGGTGTCTGCTAAAAAAAACATATATAATGTTTGGGGGTTCTGAGTAATTTTCTAGCAAAAGAATGATGATTTGTACATGTAGGAGAGAAGTGCTAGAATAGGCCTGGTATTGAAGTGGTAAAAAAGCCCTGTATTGAAGTGGTTAACGACTTCAGCCCCGGACCATTTCGCTGGTCAAAGACCAGGCCACTTTTTGCGTTTCGGCACTGCGCTGCTTTAACTGACAATTGCGCGGTCGTGCGACGTGGCTCCCAAACAAAAGTTACTTCCTTTTTTTACCACAAATAGAGCTTTCTTTTGGTGGTATTTGATCACCTCTGGGGTTTTAATTTTTTGCGCTATAAACAAAAATAGAGTGACAATTTTGAAAAAAAATTCAATATTTACTTTTTGCTATAATAAATAAAAAGCAAAAAAGCGTTTATTGGTTTGCGCAAAAGTTATAGCATCTACAAAATAGGGGGTAGTTTTATGTTATTTTTATAAATATATATTTTTTTAATAGTAATGGCGGTGATCAGCGATTTTTATCGTGACTGCGACATTATGGCGGACACATCAGACCCTTTTGACACCATTTTGGGACCATTGTCATTTTTACAGTGATTAGTGCTATAAAAATGCACTGATTACTGTAAAAATTACAATGGCAGTGAATGGGTTAACCACTAGGTGGTGCTGTAGGGGTTAAGTGTGACCTGGTGAGGAGTGTTTCTTACTGTAGAGGGTGGGCTGTGTGCGACATGACACTGATCTCCGCTCCGATTACACGTTCCTCTGTAACTCAAAGCATGCAACCTGTAGAATTTTTTAAACATCGCCTAAGGAGTTTGTTAAGGGCAAATGTTTGACATGTAGGGTATCAATTTACTTTGCGTAACATTATCTTTCACAATATAAAAAAAAAATTGGGCTAACTTTACTATTTTTTTATTCAAAAAGTGTATTTTTTCCCAAAAAAGTGCGCTTGTAAGATCGCTGCGCAAATACGGTGTGACAGAAAGTATTCCACGACTGCCATTTTATTCTCTAGGGTGGTCGATTTCTCTCTCTATCTCTCTCTCTCTCTCTCTCTCTCATGTTTGGGGGTTCAAAGTTATTTTCAAACAAATTTTCTAGCAAAAAAAATATGTTTTTAACTTGTAAACACCAAATCTCAGAAATAGGCTCGGGGCTGAATCATGTTATCCCCTCTGTACCATAACAACAAGTGTCCCTGTGTCTGTGTAATGTAAAAAATCTGCCGATCTGTACCTATAAGAGCTCCGCTCTGGGAGCTCAGCTGACTTGTCAGCTCTCTTCACTCTCCGGCTCACAGCTGCAGTGGGCGGGGACGAGTATTCCCACTGACATCAGCCGTCAGCTCCTATACTTAAGGGAAAACTTTAGTTTAGTTTAGTTTAGTGTGTGGGCAGCTCTTCATTTCGACTGCAGTGAGTCAGCGGTAGGAGCGGTGAGATAAGAGTTTTTAATCGTGTCACACCACCAGCTTTCTTTTTTTTTGTAAACTCTATGTGAAGTGCACAAAGTGACACTTCATTTATGTCACTGTACAGCAGTGTGGTGCGTTGTGCTGCTGTACAGTGGCATACAATGGCTTCCTGTGCACTGTGATAAAATGCAGCATTTTATCGCAGCTCCGGGCCATAGAAAGCAATTGTACTCTGTGTCCTTGCATTGACTGGCATTCTTCCAGTACAGAAAAACGCCAGCCACTGCACAATACGTGAACAGGCACTTAAAGCCAAGGAAGCTGCCATCTTGGCCTCTATTAGATCTGTAGTTGCCATGGTGCTGCAAATATGATCAGTTAGGAAACCAGCCATTTGATAGCTTGACAGTTCAGTTAAGAGTGCAAGCAACTGACAGTTATCATTCAGGGCACACCTTCAATGATTTGGGATGGTTAAATTGATGGGTTTATTTCCACTTTAAAAGTAAAAAAAAAACAAAAAAAAACTGCAAACAGGCAGGCTCTTCATTGTAGAATAGGCATGCTAGATCTCTTCTGTAATAATAAACAAACTACCTGCTAGCAATCCCCCGTAGAATGCACACCGAGCTGTTCATACGCAGCTCAATTTAGATTGTGGCAAAGTGCCTGTGAGCTGGGATTACTGCACTCCTGCGCATGCATGGGAAGGATGTCCTCCTGCACTGGCCAATCAAGACAGCTGAAGACTGGCACCCGGGAGAAGCCAGGAAAAAACTCCAGCAAGGGACCTTACAGGTGTCAGACTGTTCCTACCATGCAGGAAGCTAGCAGTGTGCATTACATCAAATCACTGATTATTTTTGTTTTTGAACTCTAGTCACATAAGACACTTCCTCCATGCCTTCACAAAACAGTGCGTTGCATTGCATTGCAGTTTGCTGACATGCAGGGCCATCCAGTGTGCTGCACTAATCTGCACATAACAGTGTTTTGGCTTGAATGGGGCTCATAAAAAAAACAATGGTTTCCTATGTACCCTCACGGTAACCAGTGTGGAAAAACACAGGTCACCGCAGATAGATTTAGGGCCACTTCACACCACTTGCGGTGAGGGAAACACACACATGGGAACGTGCTTCCCTTTGCAAACACATGTGGGTGCCGTTGATTCTTTTTTATTTATTTATTTATTTTTTCCACATAACAAAAGATAAAAGAGGATAACAAACAGAGGACATCATGTAAAATCCATGACAAACCAACAATTCAACAAAGATATACAGTGGGTATAAAAAGTCTAAATGTCAGGTTTCCGTGAAGAAGAAAAAAAATGAGACAAAGATAAATCATTTCAAAACTTTTTCCACCTTTAGGCCGGGTTCACACTGGGGCGACAAACGCTCCGACATTAGGAGCTCATGTCGCATGACGTGTGAAAATCAATGTTTCCCTATGGGAGCCGTCTTAACTGGTCCGACACATGTCGGTCCGACTTTGAAAATGCTCCCTGTACTACTTTGGTCCGACTATGATCCGACTTCAGCCCATTGACTATCATTGAAGTCGGATCAAAGTCGGACCTCATTCGTGCATGATCCGACTTTGGCATGCAACTTGTGCTGTGCTGCTCTTGAGGGGGAACTCCAGGCCAAATTTTAAATAAAAAATTTGGCATGGGTTCCCCTCCAGGAGCATACCAGGCCCTTGGGTCTGGTCTGGATTTGAAGGGCAACCCCCTACGCCAAAAAAACGGCGTGGGGGTCCCCCCCAAAATCCAAACCAGACCCTTATCCGAGCACGAAACCTGGCAGGCCGCAGGGGAAGAAGGGGGGGGGGTTGAGAGAGTGGCCCCCTCCCTCCTGAACCGTACCAGGCCGCATGCCCTCAACATGGGGGGGTGGGTGCTTCGGGGCAGGGGGGCGACCTGCGGCCCCCCCACCCCAAAGCACCCTGTCCCCATGTTGATGAGGACAGGGCCTCTTCCCGACAACCCTGGCCATTGGTTTTTTGGGGTCTGCGGGCGGGGGGCTTATCGGAATCTGGGAGCCCCCTTTAATAAGGGGGCCCCCAGATCCCGGCCCCCCACCCTATGTGAATGAGTATGGGGTACATCGTACCCCTACCCATTCACCTGGTGGAAAAAAATAGCAATAAAAACACAATACAGCTTTTTAAAATTAATTTATTGCACAGCTCCGGAGGTCTCCGCGCTCTCCGGTTCTTTCTTCTGCCGGGCCTCCGCTATCTTCTTCCAGCTCTTTTGCTAGCGGGGCCCGGTCTTCTCCGTCGCCTTCTTCTTCTCCCGCTCTCCGGTTCTTTCTTCCGCCGGGCCTCCGCTATCTTCTTACAGCTCTTTTGCTAGCGGAGGCCCGGTCTTCCTGTCGTCTCATCCGGCTCTCCGTTGTCCTTCTGCAGTCCCCTCCACTATCTTCTTCCAGCTCTTTTGCTAGTGGAGGGGCCGATCTTCCCATCGCCGTCTTCTTCTCTCTTCTCCTCTTCGATGTTGACACGTCGCTTCCTCCCGCTCTAATGCTGGCTGTTGCGGTGCGCGCCGATTGATATAGGCTTCTCATGACGTCACAGTCACATGCTCCGGGTGGCCCCGGAGCATGTGACTGCGACGTCATGGGAGCATGTGACTGTGACGTCATGAGAAGCCTATATCAATCGGCGTGCACCGCAACAGCCAGCATTAGAGCGGGAGGAAGCGACGTGTCAACATCGAAGAGGAGAAGGAGACGGCGATGGCGACGGGAAGACCGGCCCCTCCACTAGCAAAAGAGCTGGAAGAAGATAGTGGAGGGGCCGGCAGAAGGACAAACGGAGAGACGGACGAGACGACGGGAAGACCGGGCCTCTCCGCTAGCAAAAGAGCTGTAAGAAGATAGCGGAGGCCCGGCGGAAGAAAGAACCGGAGAGCGGGAGAAGAACAAGGCGACGGAGAAGACCAGGCCCCGCTAGCAAAAGAGCTGGAAGAAGATAGCGGAGGCCCGGCAGAAGAAAGAACCGGAGAGCGCGGAGACCCCCAGAGCTGTGCAATAAATTAATTTAAAAAGCTGTGTTGTGTTTTTATTGCTATTTTTTTCCACCAGGTGAATGGGTAGGGGTACGATGTACCCCATACTCATTCACATAGGGTGGGGGGCCGGGATCTGGGGGCCCCCTTATTAAAGGGGGCTCCCGGATTCCGATAAGCCCCCCCGCCCGCAGACCCCGACAACCAACGGCCAGGGTTGTCGGGAAGAGGCCCTGTCCTCATCAACATGGGGACAGGGTGCTTTGGGGTGGGGCGGGGCCGCAGGTCTCCCCCCTGTCCCGAAGCACCCACCCCCCCATGTTGAGGGCATGCGGCCTGGTACGGTTCAGGAGGGAGGGGGCCGCTCTCTCGACCCCCCCTCTTCCCCTGCGGCCTGCCAGGTTGCGTGCTCGGATAAGGGTCTGGTTTGGATTTTGAGGGGGACCCCCACGCTGTTTTTTCGGCGTAGGGGTTCCCCTTCAAATCCTGACCAGACCCAAGGGCCTGGTATGCTCCTGGAGGGGAACCCATGACGGTTTTTTATTTAAAATTTGGTGTGGAGTTCCCCCTCAAGATTCATACCAAACACAGTGCCTGCTATTGGCGGGGATCCAAGTCGGATCCCCGTTCATTGAAAGTCAGACAAATGTCGGCTTAATGTTGCGGGGCAAAGTCGGATCCAAAGTAGGACGGCTGTCGTGTCGCACTAGTGT
This sequence comes from Rana muscosa, assembly GCA_029206835.1. NCBI lineage: Eukaryota > Metazoa > Chordata > Amphibia > Anura > Ranidae > Rana > Rana muscosa. The sequence goes on along the minus strand of CM055123.1, from coordinate 25,462,238 downwards.
GAACCCAGCCTTAGGGCCGGTTCACACTGCTGCGAATTCTATTGCCAATTTGAGCCGTTGCGATGGCTCAAATTTACAAGTCATTTAAATAACATAGTTTTCCATAAGTGCCATTCATATCAATGCGTTGCAAATCTAAGCAAGCATACAAAAAGGGTCCTGTGCGAGTTTAATCCGTGTGCAATGCGAATTCAGCTTTATAGATTGCAATATTTGCAGTAGAATCGCAAGAACAAATAAAGAATTCGCAAGAAAAATTTGCAACGCAATCGGATCAAATTTGCACTAAATTCGTCCTGCAGCAGTGTGAACCGGCCCTTAATGTGACTTATAAACTGTACAACTCGATTGAAAAACAAACTAAAATCATTTAGGGGGTTGCATAAGTGTGCACACCCTCTTATAACTGGGGATGTAGCCGTGTTTAGAATTAAGCAATCACATTCAAACTCATGTTAAATAGGAGTCAGTACTCACCTGCCATCATTTAAAATGCCTCTGATTAACCCCAAATAAAGTTCAGCTTTTCTAGTAGGTCTTTCCTGACATTTTCTTAGTCCTATCCTACAGCAAAAGCCATGGTCCACAGAGAGCTTCCAAAGCATCAGAGGGATCTCATTGTTAAAAGGTATCAGTCAGGAGACGGGTACAAAAGAATTGCCAAGGCACTAGATATACCACAGAACACAGTGAAGACAGTCATCAAGTGGAGAAAATATGGAACAGTGACATTACCAAGAACTGGACGTCCCTCCAAAATTGATAAAAAGACAAGAAGAAAAACAACATTTAACGAGCTGCAGGAATATCTGGTAAGTACTGACTGTGTGGTACATGTGACAACAATCTCCCGTATTCATCATATGTCTGGGCTATGGGGTAGAGTGGCAAGGCCTTTTCTTACAAAGAAAAGACATGCAAACGCGGCTAAATTTTGCAAAAACACATCTGAAGTCTCCCAAAAGCATGTGTTCTGGTCTAATGAAACCAAGGTTGAACTTTTTGGCCACAATTTCAAAACAACACTGCACATCACCAAAAGAACACTGTACCCAGAGTGAAGCATGGTGGTGGCAGCATCATGCTTTGGGGCTGTTTTTCTTCAGATGGAACAGGGGTCTTCTTAGTCAAGGTAGAGGGAATTATGAACCGTTTGAAATACCAGTCAATAATGGCACAAAACCTTCAGGCTTCTGCTAGAAAGCTGATCATGAAGAGAAACTTCATCTTTCAGCATGACAACGACTCAAAGAATACATCCAAATCAACAAAGGAATGGCTTCACCAGAAGATAAAAGGGGTTGTAAACCCTCCTAGTTTTTCACCTTCTGTAGTGCACCAGCCCCCCAGAGTCCACCCCTTTTACTTACCGGAACCTGATCATTCCATCAACGGGGATAAGCACTGTCTCGGGTCCTCATTGAATAGATTGACAGCACCGCAGCCATTGTCTCCCGCTGCTGTCAATCAAATCCAGTGACACAGGACCCGGGGGGGCGAGCCGAGTCCTGCTGTCTGTGTCAATGGACGCAGCAGCAGGACTCGGGAGCGTCCCCGCACGGGTGTCCCCTTGGAATGTGGATCTCTGAGGAGGCACTCGATGCGGGGAGGAGCCCGGAGTGTCGCTGGGTGACCCTAGAAGAGGAGGATCGGGCCACTCTGTGCAAAACCCTTGCACAGAGGAGTATACCATGTTTGTTATTTACAAAAAAAACTTTACAACCATTTCAAATTTTGGAATGACCCAGCCAGAGCCCAAACCTGAATCTGATTGAAAATCTATAGATATGTAATCTCGCGCCTAATAAACAATTATATAATCTGAATAAGCTGCTATACCCCAAAATTTCAAAGAATGAAACAATAAATGTGAGTGGTTATATATGCAAAAGAATTTGCAGATATATAGGGGGCGCTGATAACCAATATTGTACACTACATTAGTTATAATAAAAAATATATATAAATTTTTTTTAGTATAAAATTAAATATATAGACATATATAAACACCAGCCTGCCTGTAAAAACTGCACTGGCTGGTTGGGCTAAACAGCCACAAAAACAACCTCAGTGCTATGCACTGATAGATAGTTGACCCAACAACACACCATCAAATGTACAAAATCAAACCAATAATGTTGATCCAGTTATTAGTGATTAATAAAACAAGTAATTAAACATTCAGTGCCTCACTAAGGGCTTTCCTAATCATAGCGCATCGCGCCATTTTCTTCAGTATCATAACAGGGATCCCCGCCAGCTTGTATTTTATGGCATTGATAGAGCCATATACAACTGGAGAGGGACAGATCTCAAAAAAGCAATTTCTCAGAATGAGACACAGTGGCTGTATAGATTGTCCACGATGCAGCCAAAGGGCCTCAATATAGACTTGGATTTAAATTGTTTCCTTACTAATGAATAATTATTTCAAATTTTCCACTATCAAAAATTAGAAATACTAAGGGTTAATGTTCAGGTGCATTGTTCATTATATATTTTTATGTTCAGTTACCATTAGTTTTTATAGAGGAATTTTTATCCTTTAACATATGCATTACGGATAGTGACTTATATTATGATTAATTAATTTTTAATGTTTGTTATATGTAATGTAATGTACTAAAGTGGGCATATTTATGCTGTTTGGCTGTAGTGTGACTGTATGCCCCGACAACGACAATGCTTTTGTTATCCTGCAAGGATATGAATAGGTAGGATATTGTAAAGCTTTTTATATATATTATTGGCATTCTTTTGGACCAATCAAGTGATTTGTTTGTGGTATGCTGAGAGACGGCATTGAGGCTGGAATTAGGCTTCTTTACTCCTCCTCCAATTCTGTGATTGACAACCGTATATTAAGCCAGACGTACGTAGCCTAGCACGCTTCCTGATGACGTGCAATACGAAACAGCTGTCGAGGCGACGTGAGGTTACGCTCTGACGACACTTCCGGTCCCGCTGGCTCTCCTTCTGTAGCATTCGGAACGCACGCCGGTCTGGCTCCACTCGGGTCACTAGCCCCACTAGTACATGCTTTCCAGCCTCAGTGCCGGGTCGGAGGCACTACTCAAGTAAGAGGGCATTTGGCTGTCATGTTTTAAACTTATATTTTATTAAATGGGATTACACTATTGTCCGCTCTATTTCCTTTTGTATTTTGTATATCTCCATCCGAGCCTCCAGGAGGCAGGGATTTCTATGATCCGGTCAGTGACATCTCAATCCATATGAGCAAGTGGAACTTGCAAAAGCGCATATGACTCCTTTTTAATTAAAAGAGTCCATTATTTCTGGTAAGCTGCTACATTCACTATGAGCACTATCGGGTGATTTATATTAAGTTGGTGAAGGTGTCACTTCAATCAATTTGTTCGTTGGATCACGTTGATGTTCAAGAGTTTTCTTCACTTCCTTCAATTTATGGACTACTGTTTTTATAGTTCACCAAATATATCATTGGGACATTTAGTTACTATCACAGGCACTGAATGTTTGATTACTTGTTTTATTAATCACTAATAACTGGATCAACATTATTGGTTTGATTTTGTACATTTGATGGTGTGTTGTTGGGTCAACTATCTATCAGTGCATAGCACTGAGGTTGTTTTTGTGGCTGTTTAGCCCAACCAGCCAGTGCAGTTTTTACAGGCAGGCTGGTGTTTATATATGTCTATATATTTAATTTTATACTACATTTTTTTATATATATTTTTTATTATAACTAATGTAGTGTACAATATTGTTTATCAGCGCCCCCTATATATCTGCAAATTATTTTGCATATATAACCACTCACACTGATTGAAAATCTGTGGGGTAATCTGAAGAGGGCTGTGCACAGGAGATGCCCTCGCAATCTGACAGATTTGGAGTGTTTTTGCAAAGAAAGCGGGCAAATATTGCCAAGTCAAGATGTGCCATGCTGATGTCAATCCGACTTCAGGGACGATTTTAGAGACATCTGTGCGGGTTCCTGCACAGATGTCTATATAAATCGCACCCCGAAATCGCCAAAAGTAGTACAGAAACTACTTTTGGGAATCGGTACGGCGTCGCACCGATTCGGACGTTGCCATTGCTACCGATTTGGCATGCGATTTGACATGTCAAATTGCATCAATGTGAACCTGGGCTAAAGATGGAAAAAGTTCTGAAATTATTTATCTTTGTCTCTTTTTGTTACAACACAGAAATCTGACATTTTAACAGGGGTGTGTAGACTTTTTATATCCACTGTATATCTAGAGAATATGCATGAGTCACAGTAGCAAAGCATCTACAAGAAATGATGATGGTTAAGGAAAAGCAACATAATGACCAGCCTAGCTGCACGAACGCAAGCCATTGGACACAGTCCCCAAATGAACCGATCAAGTTTCAGCAAGACACGGGGGCTGTGCCCAAGGCATTAAACGATGTCCAGAAATTGCTGCTAAAAAATAAAACAAAAAAACTAGCAACCAAAAAACACTCCTGGCTTCTCCCACCACCAAGTGTCCCCACAGCAAGCCCACTTGCTATGGGGGCACTCATGCATTCTCGTTCCCAAGCCCTGTTCTGTGTGTCCATAAGACACATGACCCCTCCGACCCCACTCCCTCCTCATTAGCTCTGATTGACAGTAGCGGGAGCCATTGACTCCTGCTGCTGTATCTGAGCCAATGAGTAGTGAGAGAGCTGAGAGCCTCAGCTCTCATGCACATCACTGGACTGAAATCTGAAGCTCAAAAAAGTACATGAGCTCCTTTAAGGGCAGATTACAGGCGTTTTTCTGCTTTTTACATTGGTGACCTTTTGACCTGTGCAAAATCGTGGCAAAAAACGCAGCAAAAACACACGACTTTCTGCCTGAAATCCAAACGCTCAGGTGTGAATGCAGCCTTAAAGCAAAACTGAACCCTCCTATCCTTTTCAGCCAAGGAATCTTCCATCTTAGCCTCTGTTTGATCTGCAACTGTCATGGTGATGCACATGTGATCAGTTATGACACCAGCCATTGGATGGTTGGACAGTTTGGTTCAGAGCACAAGCAAATGTGACAGTTAGCAATCCCGGCATGTTAGGATTGTAGCGTTTTTTTAAACTGTTAAATCAATGGGTTTAGTTCAGCTTTAAGAAACAAAAACTGTAAAGTGAATCTGATATCTTTAGATTTTGTACTTTAGATTGTTATTGGGTACATTACCTTAAAGCGAAGCTCCACCCATAAGGGGAAGTTCTGCTTTAAGGACTTGTTCCCCGCTTGAACAATTGCCACTTTTGAGGAGCAGGTCCCAGATTTTGACAGGTACTCGCTCCCCACTTCTGTTCCAAGTGCCGCTGCGCTCGGAAACAGAAGTTCTCCTCCCTCCACCTGCAGTCTTCTGAGACACTAGCAGGTCCCAAAAGACTGCATCCACCATTCATGATGCGCAGCACGACTCGTGCATGCGCAGTGGGCACCCGGCTGTGAAGCCACAAGCTGTCACAGCCGAGTGCCCATCGTGAAGATGCTGGCGCCAGGGGACCAAAGACAGCGGGTGAGACCAACTTTGGTGAACACACCGCTGGATCGTGGGACAGGTGAGTGGCTGTTTTTTTTAAAAGTCAGCAGCTACAGTTTTTGTAGCTGCTGACTTTTATTTTTTCCACAGGTGACTGGAACTCCGCTTTAAGGCTGCATTCCCACCTGATCGCGGGAGGAATCGCCGCAATTCTGCCCACGATTTCAAATTGCTTCAAAACGCGAACACGTTTGTGATGCCATTACAGTAGCACCTTGGATTACAAACATAATTCGTTCCAGAAGAATGCTTGTAATCCAAAGCACTCGTATATCAAAGCGAGTTTCCCCATGGGAATAAATGGAAACTCAGATAATTCGTTCCACAGTGACTGCTGGTGTATGCAGTACCGCATGTGGCCAGAGGTGCATGCGGTACCGCATGTGGTCAGAGGTGCGGGGGCGCGTCTCCGAGTGTCTCCGGCGCCCCCGCACCTCTGGCCACATGTGGTACTGCACACCCCAGCAGCTTGAATCCTGCTAGTCTTGTAAGACATTGCTTGCAAATTGAGTCAGATTTATTTTTAAAAATAGCTTGTTTTGCGAAACGCTTGTAAACCGTGTTACTCGCAATCTGAGATTTTACTGTACTTCTTAATGGCACCCCAATCGTGCCGAGATTGTCGCACTACAATAGAAGCCCATGTTCCTTTTTGAGAGCCAAGCGATGCGATTGCAGCGCGATTTGCGGTGCCATTAAAGTGGATGTAAACCCACGCTCATCCTTTCTAAACAACTTCCATAGTGCTGATCTATAAGGATATATATGCCTCCTGCATGTATCCTTATCTGTCAAATGTCTCCCCTCTGTCTGTTATGAGAACTGAAAAACTGCAGATTCTGTGGGTGGATCTGTTGTCTGGAGCTCGGTGGGTGGAGTCGTAATGTCAGGGAACTCCCCGCCCACCTCTACACTCCCCTTGTCAACATGCATTTTCTCCTGTGTATTCCTTCTGCTATGATCACTAACATCCAGTCAAAATCCAGAAAAGTAACCACATGACTTCAGAAAAGGAGTGGGGGTGGGAATTAAAAAATAACGCCTGTCTAAAGCTAGTGCACAAGATATGTAAATAACCTGTCACTCAAAGCAAGGGGGCGGAACAGACAAAGGTAACTGTTTGTCTGTTTTATCTCACTGAACAATAAAAGAGGATTGCTCAGAGCTGGATTAACTCTTTGTGGCAAGACCTGGCACAAATGATAGGAAATCTTATACTCTACATTGTGACAGAGAAGAAAAAAAAAATATTTGGGTTTACATCCAATTTAAGAAGTAATGGCATCGTAAACGTGTCCCACGTTTTGCAGCAATTTGAAAGTGATCACGTGTGAATGCAGCCTAATGTAAGTCGTTCATGGAAAGTTTCTGTTTGAGTTGATTCATTCTTTCTATCTTTGGAAAACAATGTAAGAAAGTGTAGTTTTCTTTCTAGATCAAATCAATATTAATTTTGATTGATTTCGGCTCGGTCCACACTACTCCGATGCTCTTTTGATGTGATCTTCAGTGCAACCTTGTATTTTCTGAGGCCAAATCGCACCCAAGTAGAACAGGAATGTTTTCCAAAGACGCACCTTGCTGAGTCGCATTGAATGGGCATCGTTGAATAAGTGATTTACCTTCTCATGCGATTCTTCGTGATTCAAGTCGCATCAGAAAGCGTGAACCTGCACTTACACAGCTGGGGGGCCCATAGGACGCTGCCTACTCTGCCTATTCGGTAATCCGGCCCTGGGTACTATGCGGTTTGGTGCGGCGCGATTTAAAACATGGTGACTGGTGTACTTTTTGTGCGTTTGGCAGCCCACTGAAATGAATGAGATGGAAAGGAAACCGCCCATTACTAATCACCTTTTATGGTGTGACCCGGCCCTATAAGAGTCCTTGTAATAATCCCACCATTCCTTTCATTATCTACACTGATCAGCCACGACTATGACAGATGAGCTCACTCCATACACACCGGCCGGCAGATGAGGCCCGCTATCTGTACACACCACACACGCCGCTTGTACGGACAATTACGGACACACCACACGGTGCAGTGCCGGGGTCACCCGAGGATTTCCGCTCACCATTACCTGAGCTCCGCTCATCACAAGTCCCCGGACGCGGCTCTCGGCGGAACGTTCTGTTTACAGCACAGAGACGTCACAAAGCCTGGCGTCCTCCGTATTGGAGGGGCGGGGAGTGGGCGGGGCGACGAGAGGCCGGGTCTGCTGTCCATGGTGCTGAGATGTAGTAATGTAAAGGATAGACTGGATGGAGGACGTCCGTCTATATGTCAGTGTGGAAAGGTGAACTCCGGCTTTATTGCAGACTTCTATTGCTCCAGTATTCATATGCCATACATTCATATAGTCGCCTGTAATACAGCTTTCATGGTCCTGGCTGCTGTGAAAAAAGAGCATGCTCGCTTGGCACAGGCGCCAGTCGCACACCTTAACCACTTCACCTTTGGAAGATTTACCCCCATTCCCGAGCAGGCCATTTTTTGCAATACAGCACTGTTACTTTAACTGACAATAGCACGGTCGTGCGACACTGTACTCAAATAAAATGCTTATAGCGGCGGCAGGGCCGTCTTTAATATTGATTTGACCCAGGGCTGGTGCAAGGATTTTTGATACCCTAGACCAGGGGTGTCAAACTCAATTTCATCGTGGGCCGCATCAGCATTATGATGGCCCTCAAAAGGGCCGGTTGTATCTGTAAGATTAGATGTCCAGCGCATCCCCTCCCCTTACATTAGATGTCAAGAGCCACCCCACCATCAGAAGCTGAGTCCCCCACCCTTTTCCTTATGCTGCTGCTGGGAAGAAGCTGGATGCATTGTTTAAAAGCAGAAAGTAAGGGTCTGGAGGAGGACCAGAGGAGGGCTGGGGGTGCCACATGAAATGGCCTGGAGGGCCGGATTCGGCTTGTGGGCCATGTGTTTGACACTAGACATGTGCAATTCGTTTCGTTCCGAATCGAAATTCGGACGAATTTTTCATTATTCGGACATTCGGATGCATCCGAATTACCGAATTACAATACTAACGAATTTAGCCGAATCCGAATTTTTTCGAATCTAAAAATATTTTTGACCCGACTTTGGGTCCATGTATCTCGGGGTTCCTTGGTGATAGAAACCCCAAATTTGGAGATGTTGTAGGGCTAGTTCTTCTGTGTTTGCATACCAAATTTGGTGTTTCTAGCTACAAGTGACCCCGAGATACGTGGACCCAAAGTCGGGTCGCAAAATGTCAAGCACTTTACTGGAGCAGAGAATGACATTTTGCGACCCGATTTTGGGGCCACATATCTCGGGGCCACTTGTAGCTAGAAACCCCAAATTTGGTATGCAAACACAGTAGAACTAGCACTACAACATCTCCAAATTTTGGGTTTCTATCACCAAGTAACCCCAAAATACATGGACCCAAAGTCGGGTCGCAAAATATTTTCGAATCCGGTTGAAATAGTATCAACATGATTCGAAATTATTTCAACTGCATTTGAAACTATTTCAACCGGATTCGAAAATATTTTGTGACCCGAATTTGGGTCCATGTATCTCGGGGTTACTTGGTGATAGAAACCCCAAATTTGGGGTTATTGTTTTTCTAGTCTATTTTCTATTTTATTATAATCTTTTCTATCCAAAGTTAAAATTAATTAATTAATTAAAAAATTTGAATTCATACTATTCGAAATTCAAATTTATTCTATTCGAAATTCGAATTTCAGAAGATGGTTGTATATTCTTTCTATTTTATTCTTCTAAATTATATTTTTTTTCTATTCTGTTCTAATCTTTTCTATTTGAATTATAAATTTTGGAAGAAGGTTATTTACTTACTTATATACATCTGTCACATAAAAAAAAAGATGTGAAATGGCTGTCACGGATGTCGATCGCAAGGCAAGTACATATGCTGTATGTCATTGTCCACTTACCACAACACCTGCCATGAGTGCCACGTGACCAAGTTGTGGATTGTCCACTTGCCACGTCACCTGCCACAAGTTATGGGGTTCCTAGCACCAAGTGACCCCCAGATAGGGGCGATCTGTCAAGTGCTTTTCTGCAGCAGAGAATTAAATTTTGTGACCCGACTTTGAGGCCACGTATCTCGGGGCCACTTATAGCTAGAAATCCCAAAATATTTGGTATGTAAACACATTACAACTGGCACTACAATAACCCCAAATTCGGGGTTTCTATCACCAAGTAACCCCGTTGTAATGCTAGTTCTACTGTGTTTGCATACCAAATTTGGGGTTTCTAGCTATAAGTGGCCCCGAGATACGTGGCCCCAAAGTCGGGTCACAAAATGTCATTCTCTGCTGCAGAAAAGTACTTGAAATATCGCCCATATCTGGGGGTCACTTGGTGCCAGGAGCCCCATAACTTGTGGCAGGTGACGTGGCAAGTAGACAATCCACAACTAGGTCATGTGGCAGGTCACGTGGCACTCGTGGCCGTTCACGTGGCACTCGTGGCAGGTCACGTGGCACTCGTGGCCGGTGTCGTGGCACTCGTGGCCGGTGTCGTGGCACTCATGGCAGGTGTTGTGGTAAGTGGACAATGACATACAGCATATGTACTTGCCTTGCGATCGACATCCGTGACAGCCATTTCACATCTTTTTTTTTATGTGACAGATGTATATAAGTAAGTAAATAACCTTCTTCCAAAATTTATAATTCAAATAGAAAAGATTAGAACAGAATAGAAAAAAAATATAATTTAGAAGAATAAAATAGAAAGAATATACAACCATCTTCTGAAATTCGAATTTCGAATAGAATAAATTTGAATTTCGAATAGTATGAATTCAAATTTTTTAATTATTTAATTAATTTTAACTTTGGATAGAAAAGATTATAATAAAATAGAAAATAGACTAGAAAAACAATAACCCCAAATTTGGGGTTTCTATCACCAAGTAACCCCGAGATACATGGACCCAAATTCGGGTCACAAAATATTTTCGAATCCGGTTGAAATAGTTTCAAATGCAGTTGAAATAATTTCGAATCATGTTGATACTATTTCAACCGGATTCGAAAATATTTTGCGACCCGACTTTGGGTCCATGTATTTTGGGGTTACTTGGTGATAGAAACCCAAAATTTGGAGATCTTGTAGTGCTAGTTCTACTGTGTTTGCATACCAAATTTGGGGTTTCTAGCTACAAGTGGCCCCGAGATATGTGGCCCCAAAATCGGGTCGCAAAATGTCATTCTCTGCTCCAGTAAAGTGCTTGACATTTTGCGACCCGACACTCGGACAATGACATACAGCATATGTACTTGCCTTGCGATCGACATCCATGACAGCCATTTCACATCTTTTTTTTTATGTGACAGATGTATATAAGTAAGTAACTAACCATCTTTCAAAATGTATAATTCAAATAGAAAAGATTAGAACAGAATAGAAAAAAAAATAATTTAATAGAATAAAATAGAAAGAATATGCAACCATCTTATGAAATTCGAATTTCGAATAGAATACATTTGAATTTCGAATAGTAGGAATTAAAAAAAATGTAATTAATTAATTTTAACTTTGGATAGAATAGATTAGAATAGAAATAGAGAATACACTAGAAAAACAATAGAATAGAATAGAATATAGATACTATCTATTTCATGTTTAATTTTTTTTTGCAGATTACTATTTTTTACATAAGATCTCCTGCAGACTATTAGCATTTATTTTTATTTTTTTTGCAGATCTCCTGCAGACTATTAGTATCTATTTAGTTTTCTCACCAGGTCTCCTGCAGACTATTAGCATCTATTTCTTTTTTAGCAGATCTCCTGTAGACTATTAACAGCCATTTCACTTCTTTTTTTTTTGCAGATCTCCTGCAGACTGTTAGAATCAATTTAATTTTTTTTTTCAAAGTCGGGTCGCAAAATATTTTCGAATCCGCTTTAAATAGTATCAACATGATTCGAAATTATTTCAACCGCATTTAAAACTATTTCAACCGCATTTGAAACTATTTCAACCGGATTCAAAAATATTTTGCGACCCGACTTTGGGTCCACATATCTCGGGGTTAGTTGGCGATAGAAACCCCAAATTTGGGGATGTTTTAGTGCTAGTTCTCCTGTGTTTGCACACAAAATTTGGGGTTTCTATCACTAAGTGACCCCGAGATACGTGGACCCAAAATCGGGTCGCAAAATGTCAAACACTTTTCTGCAGCAGAGAATGACATTTTGCGACCCGAATTTGGGGCCACATATCTCGGGGCCACTTGTAGCTAGAAACCCCAAATTTGGTATGCAAACACAGTAGAACTAGCACTATAACATCTCCAAATTTGGGGTTTCTATTACTAAGTGACCCTGAGATACGTGGACCCAAAGTCGGGTCGCAAAATATTTTCGAATCCGGTTGAAATAGTTTCAAATGCGGTTGAAATAATTTCGAATCATGTTGAAATAATTTCGAATCCGGTAGAAATATTTTCGAATTCGGTTGAAATATTTTCGAATGCGACCGATTTTCGAATTCAGTCGAAAACAAAACGAAATCCGAAAACGAATTTAACAAATTTAACGAATCTAACTAAACGAAATTAATTAATTAACGAATTAAAACGAAACGAAACGAAACAAATTTTTTCCTTTTGCACATGTCTATTTGACACCTATGCCCTAGATGAAAACCTAAGTTTGCCCACCTTGGCTCCACCCCTGACCCCACCCTTTTTCCCTGCCCATGTAAACCCCACCTTTTTAATGAAGCGCCCATCAAATGCAGCCCACCAGCACCCATCAATGCAGCCTACCAGCGCCCATCAAATGCAGCCCCACCAGCGCCCATCAAATGCAGCCTCACCAGCGCCCATCAAATGCAGCCTCACCAGCGCCCATCAAATGCAGCCTCACCAGCGCCCATAAATGCAGCCTCACCAGCACCCATTAATGCAGCCTCACCAGCACCCATCAATGCAGCCTCACCAGCACTCATCAATGCAGCCTCACCAGCACTCATCAATGCAGCCTCACCAGCACCCATCAATGCAGCCTCACCAGCACCCATCAATGCAGCCTCACCAGCACCCATCAATGCAGCCTCACCAGCACCCATCAATGCAGCCCACAAGCACCCATCAATGCAGCCTCACCAACACTCATCAAATGCAGCCTCACCAACGCCCATCAAATGCAGCCTCACCAGCGCCCATCAAATGTATCCTCACCAGCGCCCATCAAATGTATCCTCACCAGCGCCCATCAAATGCAGCCTCACCAGTGCCCATCAAATGCAGCCTCACCAGTGCCCATCAATGCAGCCTCACCAGTGCCCATCAATGCAGCCTCACCAGTGCCCATCAAATGCAGCCTACCAGCGCCCATCAAATGCAGCCTCACCAGCGCCCATCAAATGCAGCCTCACCAGCACCCATCAAATGCAGCCTCACCAGCACCCATCAAATGCAGCCTCACCAGCGCCCATCAATGCAGCCTACCAGCACCCATCAAATGCAGCCTCACCAGCGCCCATCAATGCAGCCTCACCAGCGCCCATCAAATACAGCCTCACCAGCACCCATCAATGCAGTCATACCAGCGCCCATCAATGCAGCCATACCAGCGCCCATCAAATGCAGCCTTACCAGCGCCAATCAAATGTAGCTTCACCAGCGCCCATCAAATGCAGCCTACTAGTGCCCATCAATAAATGTTTGTGAGCTTCCATTCATTGGGGAGTCTGGACACAGGCACAGTCCTCCGCCACCACTGCTCTTCTGACACTATGTGCTAACGGAGCGGCGGCTGTCTGCTGATGCTGAGACTTAGTTGTTTGCTGCAGAGAGAAAAGAGTAGGAACACCAGTGGCCGTGCGCCCCAGGCGGCTGTCTAGTTTGTCTAGTGGTAGCACAGGCCCTGATTGGACCCTGGGCAAACATTTTCTTGGGCCCCCCTCCATGCAATTTCGCTCGACACCTGCTTGCACACCATGGACTGGGGTGGGGAGGGGACCCATTAATAAAAAGAAAACTCCTAGGGATCCTAGAACTCCTGGGATCAGTGGCAATGCTGGGGGGGGGGGGTGATCAATGGCAGGTTCTCTGGGCTGATGAGTGAAAAGGTAAGGGAAACATTTTTCTGTAGCTGGAGGCAGTTAGTTCGCGAAGAGCTGGAGAGCAGTACAAATAATGAGTGTCTACAGGCAACAGTGAAGCATGATGGAGGTTCCTTGCAAGTTTGGGGCTGCATTTCTGCAAATGGAGTTGGAGATTTGGTCAGCAACAATGGTGCCCTCCATGCGGGGGGCACTTATGTGGACTCCACTGTTGTTCATCCAAAAGGTATTCTATCGGGTTCACGTCAGAACTCAGGAGGGAACAGTTTGGGGATGGCCCCTTCCTGTTCCAACATGACTGTGCACCAGTGCACAAAGCAAGGTCCATAAAAGACATGGATGAGTGAGTTTGGGGTGGAGGAACTTGACTGGCCTGTATAGAGTCCTGACCTCAACCCGATAGTACACCTTTGGTATGAATTAGAGTGGGGACTGCCAGCCAGGCCTTCTCGTCCAACGACAGTGCCTGACCTTACAAATATGCTTCTGGAAGAAGACACACTCCTAAACCGTGTGGACAGCCTTCCCAGAAGAGTGGAAGCTGTTATAGCTCCAAAGAGTCGGGCCAACTCAATACTGAACCCTACGGACTAAGACTGGGATGCCATCAAAGTTCATGTGCGTGTAAATGCAGGTATCTAATTACTTTTGGAAATAGTCTATTTTGAGTGTATAAAAGAACAAGGAGTTCTGGAAATTATAATTTGGCTCCCACAGAGCCCTGATCTTAACATCGAGTCTGTCTGGGATTAAACAAAGAGACAGAAAGATTTAAGGCAGCCTACATCCACAGAATATCTGTAAGTAAGTTCTCCAAGATGTTTGGAACAACCTACCTGCCAAATTCCATTAAAAAAACTGTGTGCAAGTGTACCTAGCAAAGGGTGTTCATACCCAATTTGATTTGGATTTCTCTTCCCTTCACGTGCACAGTCTTTTGGATAAACTACAGCTCCTAGGCTAGTGGCTGGAAACTCTGCCCCTCTTCTCCAGCCACTCTCGCACCAAAACCTCTCCCGCCAGGCCAGACTCCTCTTGCACCACCACAAATGAACTCTTTGTACACCAGCAGAAAATGCACATGTGCTGGCAACCATTCCTCTTGCAAACACAGTTTCTATCCACAAAAAGGGAATAAACTACACACTGTAGTGACTCTCACCTGCTTGCACTGTTACCCCTCTGTAGCCCAACTGGAAACACAAACCCACTGGCCACTTCTCTTGCAGAGCAGAAGTCTCCCACAGCCAGGGGCGTACCTAGAGCATTTGCCACCCGGGGCGGATCCTATATCTGGCACCCCCCCACCTTAAAATGTAAAAACACCCCACTGTGCCCCCTGCATACCTTTGTAGCCTTTATTATCTTTTTGTCACTACTGTGTACCCCCTCTCCACAACTGCACCTCTGAACCCCTTTACATTACACAGTACCCTGCACCTCTGGAGGCCCTTTACATTACACAGCACCCTGCACCGCTGGACCCCTTTACATTACACAGCACTCTGGACAACTTTACATTACACAGCACCCTGCACCTCTGGACCCCTTTACATTACACAGCACTATGGACCCCTTTACATTACACAGCACCCTACACCTCTGGACCCCTTTACATTACACAGCACTCTGGACCCCTTTACATTACACAGCACCCTACACCTCTGTACCCCTTTACATTACACAGCACCCTGCACCTCTGGACCCCTTTACATTACACACCACCCTGCACTTCTGAACCCCTTTACATTACACAGTACCCTACACCTCTGGACCCCTTTACATTACACAGCACCCTACACCTCTGTACCCCTTTTACATTACACAGCACCCTGCACTTCTGAACCCCTTTACATTACACAGCACCCTGCACTTCTGAACCCCTTTGCATTACACAGTACCCTACACCTCTGGACCCCTTTACATTACACAGCACCCTGCACCTCTGGACCCCTTTACATTACACAGCACCCTGCACCCCTTTACATTACACAGCACCCTACACCTCTGGACCCCTTTACATTACACAGCACCCTGCACCTCTGGACCCCTTTACATTACACAGCACTCTGGACCACTTTACATTTACACCTCATGACCCCTTTACATTACACAGCACCCTGCACCTCTGGACCCCTTTACATTACACAGCACACTGCACCTCTGGACCCCTTTACATTACACAGCACTCTGGACCCCTTTACATTACACAGCACCCTGCACCTATGGACCCCTTTACATTACACAGCACCCCTGGACCCTTTTACATTACACAGCACCCCGAACCTCTGAACCCCTTTACATTATACAGCCCTTGTACCTCTGGA
This sequence comes from Rana muscosa, assembly GCA_029206835.1. Taxonomy (NCBI): domain Eukaryota; kingdom Metazoa; phylum Chordata; class Amphibia; order Anura; family Ranidae; genus Rana; species Rana muscosa. The sequence goes on along the minus strand of CM055123.1, from coordinate 25,446,258 downwards.
CCCCTTTACATTACACAGAACCATGCACCTCTGAACCCCACAGCTCTGGACACCTGCATGTTACACAGACCCCCCCCAACAATACAGACCCCCCACCCCCTAACAATACAGACCCCCCACCCCCTAACATTACAGACCCCCCTACCAATACAGACCCATCCCCTAACAATACAGACCCCCTACCAATACAGACCCACCCCCTAACAATACAGACCCCCCTACCAATACAGACCCATCCCCTAACAATACAGACCCATCCCCTAACAATACAGACCCCCTACCAATACAGACCCACCCCCTAACAATACAGACCCCCCTACCATAACAGACCCACCGCCTACCAATACAGACCCCCCTAACAATACAGACCCCCCTAACAATACAGACCCCCCTACCAATACAGACCCATCCCCTACCAATACAGACCCACCCCCTACCAATACAGACCCACCCCCTACCAATACAGACCCACCCCCTACCAATACAGACCCATTCCCTACCAATACAGACCCACCCCCTACCAATACAGACCCATCCCCTACCAATACAGACCCCCCCTACCAATACAGACCCCCCTAACAATACAGACCCACCCCCAGTCCCATAATGTACCTCAGATGATCACAGCACTAGTGGACTGGTCGGGTCCCCTCCCCCTGTGTCGACATAAAGGAGGAGGGGGAGGCGGCTTCACTCTGCTCAGCTGTGCGGAGACTGATCAGAGCCGCGACCATAGAAAGAAGGGGATCTGACGGGTCAGGTGTCACACTCCAGTGCGGCTCGCACCCCTCCCCCCGCAAAGCCATTACCTCAGGTTCTCTCCCTCTCCGGTCTCCACGTGTGTTCAGCCTCGCGCGCCGCTGCCTAAACCCGCCCACTGCCTAGGCTAAACCCGCCCGCTCAGCCCCGCTGTCTCTGCTTCAGTCGCGGAGGAGGGGGTACCTGCCGCTGCCTAAACCTGCCCACTGCCTAGGCTAAACCCGCCCGCTCAGCTCTGCTGTCTCTGCTTCAGTCGCGGGGGGGAGCCTGCCGCTGCCTAAACCCGCCCGCTGTCTCCGCTTCAGTCGGAGGGGGGGGCACCCGCCTGACACCCCCCCAGTGTGTGGCACCCGGGGCGCCCCGCCCCCACTTAGTACGCCACTGCCCACAGCTGACAAGTTCTGTAGCAACCCTGCCTTGTTTGTACATACACCAGACAGTCCATATAAACACCCTGACTTTTTGGTTGTCTCTTGGTTCCTAGTGATGAGGGCAGTATTTACTACAGGGATATCCCAGATGAGCCCCCACATGAAGCACTACCCCCTGTTAATAGCTAGTTGTTCCCCCAAAAGTACAGGGGCTTCCCACCACCTTAAGTACCAATCTATTCACTCTGGCTCCAATAACTCATTCTACGGGGGGTGTCTTTTTGAAATGTATTGTTTGCAGGACTTTAAACAGGAGAGGGGTTAGAGCAAGGGAAACTCCGAAAAAATGATTAGCAAAAGCAATGAGAGGACAATCTTCTCTCTAGTCTCTTTCTCTCTGGAGGTAATTAGGGGCATAGAACAATCTAAGGCCTCACAGCTGTATACCATATGACAATTCTCTTTGGCATCTGGTTACCTTGCACCACTGCACAACTATTGGTATTCAAGGGTGCTTCCCAATAGCAGAAGGGGCAATTTCCTCTAGGCTCACACTTCAGGATCTTTCTGAGGACAGCAAAATGGCCAGTATTCTGAGGCCGTATGAGAGCTGTTACAGTTCAAGCTACCTGGGAGGAGGGATGCCGCTCTAGGAAGGGTGTCTGGATATGTAGCTCTCCTCCAAATTGGAACAGCAGGTGCAGGCTAAGCTTAGGCAATTGGATAAAGAGAAAATTCTGGACAGCCGCACTCAAAATCAATGCCTTTATTAAAAAAGAGGTAATAATCCAAAACATACAAGCCACAGCAAACAGAGGAATACAGGCGCTGACGCATTTCACACTTTCAAAAGTGCTTATTCAAGCTACCTGTCAGGAAAGATATCTGCATAGTACAGCTGCCGTTTCCAGATATACACATGTATGCAGGCACCAACAAAGAAGGAGCAGAACAGTTACGGGCACATAGGCAAATACGCATGCACGAACACGTAATTGCGTACGCGCGCCTGTCACCAAGACTGGCGCCAAACGGCCTATTTAAACTGAGCTTCAGTGCTGGCTAATTGCTGCTTGATCTACAGCGTTTGTGTATGTTCTTGATTCCTGTATTTGACTTCTTAGCCTGACCCGGCCTGTTCCCGACTATTTTTGTCTGCTACCTACTTCGACCCCTGGCTTATCTTGGACTCTGTCTCTGCCTGCTGCTCCTGTTTATCCTACATCTGTTGGCAACCCTGCCTGTGACCCGACTACGCTGCCGCCTGCTGTTTATGCCTGATCTGCCCACCCGTTACCGACCCGGCTCGCCTGACCCTGCTTCCGGGTCCTCCAGCCTGCTACAGCTCCTTCATCCAGCTCAGCATCTTCAGGCCCCTGCTTCCTGTTCATGCATCCACGGTCTGTCATTTGTCAAGTCTGCCAGCCTGTCTGCTGTCTCATCTTCCTGCTACTAGCCAATCCTGGTGTCCTTCCCGTGGGTTCCTGGCTACTACCCGTACAGACTAGTGGACTGATCCTAGGCGCTATCACCCCACCGTGCTCCAGTGGTTGCTGTCTCACCATCAGTGGTCCTCGAGCCGGAGCTGTACAAGAGGTCTTCCTCTATACATCAGGCTCACCAAACAGGTACGTGACAGTAACAAGCAGCCATGACCGAGCCTGCGGGAGGACCCTCTCCCTTGCATGAAGTCTGCCAGAATCTCACAGATCTTACACAAGCAGTCAAGCAGTCAAGACCCTGCAGGAAAAATACGCTCAACTGAAGGAACACGTGGAACAACGTGCCTTCTTCTGCAATTCCTGCTGCTTCTGCTTCCACTTTAGTGACTGCTCAAACAATGACCAGTGCTAGCCCTGCAGTAGTAATGACATTTCCTGAGCCACGAGTACCAACCCCTGAAAGATTCTCTGGAGACCGGACTAAGTTTAATGCATTCCGCAATGCATGTCAGCTCTATTTCTCACTTCAACCCCAGACTTTTTCAGTAGAGACTACTAAGGTGGGGTTCATCATATCCTTGCTCCAGGGTGAACCCCAAACCTGGGTTCATTATCTGTTGGAAGAAAAGAACGCACAGCTAGAAACCATGTCCTCCTTCTTTCAGGCAATGTCCACTTGTATGAAGATCCATCAAACTGCTACTGCCGAGTCCAATCTTCATGCACTCCAGCAAGGCTGCAGAGCACTGATTTCAGGCGCTGGAGTGCAGACACCGGCTGGAACAACGCAGCTCTGCGACATCAATTCCGCCTGGGGCTTTCAGAAAGTCTGAAGGATGAATTAGCTTGTGTAGGTGTGCCAAGGTCTCTGGAAGATTTAATTACGCTATTGATACAGATCGATCATCACCTACGCGAACCCAGGTGGGAAAGATCAGCATTCCCGTCTCGGCCTGTATTGATGATGCCCAAAGTTCCAGTTCCTGCCCATCCAACACCTGTCAAGCTGGGTCCTTCTGCATCAGAAACAGTAGCACCTATGCAGCTCGGTCTGATTCATCCATCACTTTCCCCGGATGAACGTTCACTACATCGACAGGGCAATCCCTGCCTCTACTGTGGAGAGGCCGGCCACTATGTAAGGAATTGTCCAGCTAAACTATGTAAATGTCTCTCCGAGTCCCCAGCAAGTCAGACGCCCCTGTCAGCCAACTCAGCTCAGATTGCGCTTGGTGTCTCCCTCCAGCTTCCAGGAAGAAGCGTGTCGGTTACAGCAATCATTGACTCAGGGGCTTGCAGTTGCTTCATCGATTTGGCTTTTGCAGCCCAACAGTGTATTCCACTCCAGCCTAAGAAACAGGGACTTACCGTTTTCCTGGCTGATGTTCCTTGTGTGAAATCTAGACTAGTGACAAAAGAAACTCAACCTTTGCTGGTTATCACCAGGGCCGGCGCTCCCACTAGGCGAACTAGGCAGCCGCCTAGGGCGCACTGCCGCCTAGGGGCGCACTGCTGCCTAGCCTAGCGAGAGTGCAAGCCGGCTCGGATGGATCACTCATGTGTAATTCGCCTTCCCAGCGGTAGCCACGGCCGTCGCGGCTCTGCCGGAATAGTGCTGCTGACCGTGTCACTCACTCACACTGTGCAGGCTTGCTGGACCGGTGGCGGCGCAGCGGGAGCAGTGAGCTGTGAGTGCCCGGGAGGGAGAAGAGCTCCCTGACCACCAGAGAGGTGAGCAGAAACAGGTTCAGCAACCCCGACACGGCAGCGCCACCTAAAGGCTGGATTGTACAAAACCTCCTCTGATCTCCACTCCCAGCTCTGACAGCGGCCGAAGGACGAGCGGATGCCCCCCTCTCGAGGACCGCCAAAGGGCACATGCAGCCAGGGACTGCTACCACGGTCTATTGGCATAGAACAGACCACCCCCATCCTCACCAGCCAGAAGAATGGCCTGCTGCTGGCCAGCGTGAACGTCTATGGAAGGAGGTACACACTTACCCACAGACTGGGACAAGGGGTGCACAGAAGGGACTGCAGACACTGCTAGGACCCCCTCTCTCTCCTCCCCCCCTCTCTCATCTCCTCCTCCCCCTCTCTCATCTCCTCCCCCCCCTCTCTTATCCCCCCCTCTCTCATCCCCTCCCCCTCTCTCATCCCTTCCCCCCCTCTCTCATCCCCCCCTCTCTCATCCCCTCCCCCTCTCTCATCCCTTCCCCCCCTCTCTCATCTCCTCCCCGCCTCTCTCATCTCCTCCCCCCCTCTCTCATCTCCTCCCCCCTCTCTCATCCCCCCTCTCTCATTTCCTCCCCCTCTCATCTCCTCCCCCCTCTCATCTCCTCCCCCCTCTCATCCCCTCCCCCCCTCTCATCCTCCCCCCTCTCTCATCCTCCCCCCCTCTCTCATCTCCCCTCCCCTCTCTCATCCCCTCCCCCTCTCATACTCTCCCCCCCTCTCTCTTATCTCCTCCCCCTTATCTCTCATCTCCTCCCCCCTCTTCTCATCCTCTCCCCCCCTCTTCTCATCCTCTCCCCCCTCTTCTCATCCTCCCCCCTCTTCTCATCTCCTCCCCCCCTCTTCTCATCCTCTCCCCCCTCTCTCTCATCCCCTCCCCCCTTCTCTCTCATCTCCTCCCCCCTTCTCTCTCATCTCCTCCCCCCTCTTCTCATCCTCCCCCCTCTCTCTCTCTCTCTATCTCATCCTCTCTCTCATCCACTTTCTCTCTCTCTCTCTCATCCCCCCCCTCTCTCTCTCTCTCTCTCTCATCCTCTCTCTCATCCCCTCTCTCTCTCTCATCCCCTCTCTCATCCCCTCTCTCATCCCCTCTCTCATCCCCTCTCTCTCTCTCATCCCCTCTCTCATCCCCTCTCTCTCTCTCATCCCCTCTCTCTCTCTCATCCCCTCTCTCATCCCCCCTCTCTCTCTCTCATCCCCTCTCTCATCCCCTCTCTCTCTCATCCCCTCTCTCTCTCTCATCCCCTCTCTCTCTCTCTCTCTCATCCCCTCTCTCTCTCTCATCCCCTCTCTCTCTCTCTCATCCCCTCTCTCTCTCTCTCTCTCTCATCCCCTCTCTCTCTCTCTCACCCCCTCTCTCTCTCTCATCCCCTCTCTCTCATCCCCTCTCTCTCTCTCATCCCCTCTCTCTCTCTCATCCCCTCTCTCTCATCCTTGCCCCTCTCCCCCTCCCCCCTCTCTCATCCTCTCCATCCTCTCTGTCTCTTATCCCCAATCCACACTGTCTCTATCACCCCCCCTCTATCATATCCCCAATCCCTCTCTCTCTCTCTCATGTAGATAGTATATGGGCAAATATTGTATCCGGGATTGTGGGGATTCATTGGCAAACATCCGCCCTCCACAATAGTCCCACTGTTGGAAGCCTTTTTTTTTTCCTGGCGGGGGGGGAAGTAGCTGGTCTTGCCTAGGGTGCAAAATAGTCTAGCACCGGCCCTGGTTATCACCCCTACCAATCATAAGGAACTTTTACATCTAGACGCAATTTCTTCACCCCTGTTTCCCATCATTTTGGGCCTACAATAGCTACAGGCCCATAATCCACAGATTGATTGGAAATCCGGTAGTATCAAGTACCAGTTATCATACTTCCAGAAGCACTGTTTGTCAGAACCCACTGTGTCACCCTCTACCAAAGGGCGCCCATAGACATTGTCTCAGACCGAGGGGTTCAATTCACATCAAGATTCTGGAGAGAACTATGTGAAACCCTGAATATCAAACTTTCTATGTCTTCTGCATACCACCCACAGTCCAACGGGCAAACCGAATGGACTAATCAGACCTTGGAGCAATACATCCGGTGCTTCACGTCATTTGTCCAGAACGACTGGGTGTCATTCCTGCCGTTAAAGAGTTTGCTTATAATAACTCCTGTCATGCAGCCACCAAGCAGTCTCCATTCTTCGCAAATTATGGCTTTCTGCCTGATCTTGTCCCTGAATCCTCGGTTCCAGCCGTCCAGAGCCCCTTGTATTTTTTCAGTCGCAACAACAAACTGTTACAGGAGGCTGTGACCAAAGCACAGGAAGATAACAAGCGGGCGTTTAATAGAAGAAGAGGGGGGAGCTGATCCTGCAATGAGGGGACCAGGTTTGGCTAGCCACAACCAATCTGAAACTGGCATGTCCTTCAAAGAAGCTAGCTCCTAAATTTGTGGGGCCAATTCCAGTGAGATGGAAAATTAACGATGTTTCTTATGAACTGTCATTGCCAGAATCTTTTAGAATACATCCAGTGTTCCACGTGTCATTATTAAAGCCAACGATGCCATATCCTTTTCCAAATCGGGAGACTGGACCATCTGAACCTGTAATCGTCAATGGGGACAAGGAGTTTGAGGTTGAGGCAATTGTGCACTGTAGAAAGAGAAGGGGTCAAGTGCAAGACCTGATCAAATGGAAGGGTTATGGGCCAGAGGAGAACTCCTGGGAGCTAGAGCAGAATGTACATGCTATGGACTTGGTTCATACTTTCTTCTGCAGAAGAGAAGCCAGCTGCGCATCCGGAGGCTGCACGTAAGGAGGAGGCAATGTCAGGAAAGACGTCTGCATAGTACAGCTGCCGTTTCCAGACATACACTAGTATAACAGTTAAGGGCACATATGCGAACTTGCGTTAGCGTACGTGCGCCTGTCACCAAGACTGGCGCCAAACTGCCTATTTAAAGGGAGCTTCAGTGCTGGCTAATTGATGCTTGGTCTACAGCATTTGTGTATGTTCTTGATTCCTGTATTTGACTTCTGATCCTGATCCGGCTTGCTCCCGACTATTCTTGTCTGCTACCTACTCCGACCCCTGGCTTATCTCAGACTCTGTCTCTGCCTGCCGCTTCTGTTTATTCTGCATCTGTTGCCAACCCTGCCTGTGACCCGACTATGCTGCCGCCTGTCGTTTATGCCTGATCTGCCAGCCTGTTACCAACCTGGCTCGCCTGACCCTGCTTCCAGCTCCTCAAGCCTGCTACAGCTCCTTCAGTCCAGCTCAGCATCTTCAGGCCCCTGCTTCCTGTTCGTGCATTCACAGTCTGTCATTTGCCAAGTCTGCCAGCCTGTCTGCTGTCTCATCTCCCTGCTACCAGCCAATCTTGGCTTCCTTTCCGTGGGTTCCTAGCTACTACCCGCAAAGACTACTGGACTGATCCTAGGCGCTCTTACCCCACCGTGTTCAAGTGGCTGCTGTCTCACCATCAGTGGTCCTCGAGCCGGAGCTGTATGAGAGGCCTTCCTCTACACGTTGGGCTCACCAACCAGGCATGTGACACTACCTCTGGCACTGAAGCACACAGCCACCAGGAATCAATTCAGGGTCTTTACTCACAACTCCCCAAGACAGATGACACCTTCCAGCTTCCTCTGGACATAGTCAAGTGAGGGAGACAATCCTTCTCCAGACCAGATCCCTTGTGGAAGTCCTACAGCCATCTCCTCTGAAGATCAGTCTAGGCTCTCAACCCTGACACCACTGAGGTCCCAAGAACAGTTACAAAGTCCATGGGCTGCCTCAAGGCAGCAGCCCCTGAGGCTTTGAAACCTTCCTGGGGAGAAGGAACCAACTCTCCAAGGCTTCAGACTACTTATCACTGCCCCAGCCACCTGCTGGGCACACCATATCAGGCATAATCTTTCTGATCATTTGAATATCCCTCCCTATTTTCTGGAAGCTTCTTCCAGAGGCAGGGGGAAGCAATCAAACTTCCTGCCTGTGAAACCCTGAACAGACCTGAACACATATTTATGTCTCCCTTGACTACAGAAGGAGCTAAAAACAAAATTTGCCAAGCACCCTACACTAGGAGGGTGCTACATCTGTAATACATTGTAACACAATTCAATGAATCGTCAAATATTTTCACATTAGGTACATGTTATTTGTTCCATACCATTATGAGACGAGGAGAAACAAGTTATAGAAAATAACATTAGAATTCCCTTTTCTGCCACATCTCACCCCAATACCCCCTCTAAATAGGGTTATAAGTATGTACAATACCACTGATAACTCTAGTGTTGAATGTACCTCCATCCATGAATTCCAGTCCTCTCAAACTCCCTTTGTGTATCAATCAGGACACTTTTTCATTTTTGTGAATCATAAACTACAAAGTCCAAGTTCTGACATGAGGCAATGGTGAATCCAAACACCTCAGACAAAAAATCAGAAATAGACTTCAGAGGGCAAACGTGTAAAAACCAAGAGAGGTACCGTAGATAAGAAACATATGTCAAAGAAAAAATCTCTGCAGCAGTTTAAGAATAATCTTTGGGTTTTTTTTTTTCATAATACGCTAAATTGATGAAGTTGTGTTTTTACCATAAGTCACTAAATGGTGACTTCAATTTTCACTTAAATAAAAATGAACAGTGTCAGTTTACAAATACCTGTTTTATTTATTAATTTATTAAAAGCATAGTTTTACCTCAAATGTGGAGGTTAAATTTTGTTTGTGATAAAAATTATTTCAGATTAATTTTATCTAAGTTATTGCTTTTTAAAAACATCTGTGCAATTATGTGATGTATAAAAATCAACAGCACCACTTTATTCTACAGGTACTTGTTATTTATCATTCAAAAATAAGAATGTATGCTGACACCACATACCTTCATAGATTTTCTAAATATTCATATAATTCTGAACATCTCCAGTATAATCTATATATTAAATGCATTGGATATACCATTTACAATGTATTCATTAAGCCTATATAATCTACCATGTTTTATATTCCATTTCAATCTTGAGAAAAAACGAAAATGTCCTTGTCAAACACACAGTATCTAATAATTAGCAGACTTTGCTTTCATAGACAATCATAAATGTAGTGGATGCAAACATAATTATTTCCTTTGTATTCATGTACCCTGTCTAGACAGATAAAACTTATTAAAGACATTATAAATTTGGAGATATATGAAATGCTGCACACAGAATAATAACACACCAGGGTAATGTAGTCGGGTTGAAAAAAGACACAAGTTCATCCAAATCAACCAATAGCAAAAAAAAGGATAAACAAATAGAAAGCCTCCCTATACACAATCCTATACCCACAGTTGACCCAGAAAAAGGCAAAACAGCTAATGTTTGTACATGATTTATTGCCATTAATATAATAATCAATAGTCCCTAAGCTTTGATTTTAAAATAGAAATGCAGTCAAAACAGATTTTGCTTGAGTGAATCTTCATCCCATACCTCATCTTAACACATAGGTGTGTACAGCCTATTGCATTAGGGTGTGCATCCCAAAGCTCAGACACGCGCGTGTGTGTGTGTGTATATTTATATATGTGTAGCACACCCCTGCAGGAGCTGCTGGTTTAATTTGGGCCTTGCACGTTACCTCAATGTCCGTTGTCTAGGAGAATAAAGTCTGTAAGAACTCCAATGTCCACACAGGATGTAAAACCTTCTGCTGTTAGGTTTTATTTTCTTTTGCATAAAACATGTGAAGAATAGTAGAAGGGTGAAGGGAAAAGGGTAGGTTCAGGTACGCAGTACAGATCACTGGGGAAAACTCCTCAACAATAAAGTCATTCACTACTCCTCCTCAAGTGGATATTGCTCACCCGGATAGGTCCCTCTCACCTGGCCTAGCATCCGACAGTGATTAGGACCAGTCTCTGCCACAGACTGGTTGTGCACAAAATTGGATAATCCGGGATCCTCTGCCACAGGACTTAGCGCCTGAACCTCCAGCCAAGCAGTCAAAGAGCCTTTAAGCTGACCCGGCAGACCGCAAGGTGAACTTTAGCTACGGTGCATCCTCCAATAGAATTACCAGGCCCTCCTCAAGACACCAGCCTTCCGCTCGGTCTTTTCCAGGACAGGTCCTCCCCTGGTTTCCTCCATTGAGTAGCTTCCTCCCGCAGGATGGACAGCTCAGGATCACCTTCAAAGTGTAGGCCCCAGTCAGCATAACTGGGCCTACTTGGTAGAGTTGCAGCCTCGGACCAACGTGGTCCCGAGGCCAAGATCACACACACCCTCCTCGTGCCAGGAGGGCCACGAGGGGAAGAAGGACCCCAAAAGATGGCGTCTGCCCCTTAAGTACCCCTCCCCAGGATGCCCAGGGGGCAGACCACGCCCACTGAACTGTTCCCAGGGAAAGGCACCCAATCCACTCCGGCCCACTTGTCTTCCACACTGGCCCGGGGTGGCAACGCCACCCACAGGCGAACAGTGGGAAGTCTTACAACACAGCCATAGCCGGAACAGAGGCTAATTTAGCATAATTATTTACAGAGTCTGAGCTAACTACCAGCTCAGACACCCACTAAATTTAACATAGCGCCCAGTCATTGGGAGCAGGGCGCTACATACTCCCCCTGCTGCAATAAAACACTGCCCCCAGTGTCTGGAAAAAAACAACACCCCAAGCTTGAGGTTTTGGTACCTGAACAAAAAACTGGATGGGGAAGGGGAGAAAAAATATAACAAAAAAGATATAACAATGACATCAGCTTTCAATAAGATAATAGCACATTATACATTACACATTACCACCCATCACTAACTATCTAGCCCTCCCCATTCTCCGGAGGTCTTGAAAAGAAGATCTGGTTACCTAAAAGAGAGAACAAAGCACAAAGACACACAGCAAACCAATTTTAGCAAAACTAAACGCTTTTACAGAAGCAGAGCTACACCTCTTTTAGTGGAACTTTCCTTCTTACTTTTAAAGATTATACCTGTATATTAAATGTAGAAAAGTCTCTTCCTACTCTATCGACCACTGCCACCTAGTGTTAGAGGTAACACACAAAAGTTCTTTAAGCAGGGGCTGAAACAGATGACATCTTGATCCCGACGTCCTCAGCAACCCTATTCCTAACTGTCTAACCTCCCCAAAGTCCAGTTAGCATAGTAAAGATGAGAAGGTAAACAAAAAAAAACCTTCTCTCAGTTGAAAGTTTTTTTTTCTTGCACAAAAGAAAAAAATTGAATTAAAGACAAAGAGTTACTTTAAATACTCATAGGTAAAACCTGGGATCCGGCAAAGTCAGAGGTTTTCCTTGCTTGTCCAGGGTGGTAATGAAATAGGTAACATCGTCCTTCCCTGGTCTGCAAATGACTACCTGATCGGCGTGGATATGCCGCCCGTAACTCCAATATAACTGGCACCCTTTGAACCGATCAGCCATGATGAATGAATAGTCCAGATTTCTAAATGGCTTTGGCACTTTCAAATAGTCCCAGATGGCCTCACTGCACCATTGTTCCCTATTAACTTCAATCTCCTGCATTACCTCTTTCGGCACGTACGGGAACTCCAGGCTGTATTCCGTGGCTACCCTCTTCATCAGCACTCGTTGTAGACGGGCGAGTAGATGGGCGAGTCTAGGCAATGTCCGAGGGCGTTGAGAAAATGCAGGCGCGTGAAACATGTAAGCCAAGGTCTTCACGGCAACACTGAGCTTGCGTACCGCCCAGCATCTGTGTCTCCCTCGCCCCAGCTTCATTTCCTGCTTCCGGCTGCCGGACCTAGTGTGCATCATCCAGAGCGCCCCCCAGAACACCACCATCCAGTTCACCTGATCAGCTTGTCAGATCGTGGATACCCGGTCAGCGTGGTTCTTAATATTCTCCTCTGGAGCCATACCAGTTTGGTATCTTGCCATCCAGCCACTAGTTGCATTGCGGGGAGCGGTGTCCCCCCACCTTCCAGTCGGTTTGCATATTACAACATTGGATCAGCTGCATCACATCAGGACCTGGACCACACTTGCTGACATTAACCCCTTGGTTCTGGATTATGGCGGTATCGTATTATATGCGCTTTGAAGCTTTTCAACCATGATGAAGAGTTATTAAAGTGGTGTTCCGGCCTAAATTACACTTTTTAAATAAAAATACCCCTAGAATACACAACCTTAATGTATTCTAGTAAAGTTAGTCTGTAAACGAAGGTCCGTTTAGTTAGGTTATTACAGCATTTAGTTTATAAATTAGAAATAGACTGTGGCCATCTTTGGTGTGGGTACCTGAAGCCAGACTGTATGTCTTCCTGGATTCCAGGCTTGCAAATCTCGCACAAGCTCAGTGCATCTCAAGCAGTCTAATTGGTTTCACTTTCAAGTTTCCTTTTCTCTCCAGTTGCCGCCCACTATTTATGTAAACATCTCCTCCCCTCCTCCTATCTCTAGTATGTACAAGCAATATTCTTCTAGAAACACAGAATTCTGCTGCTAAATATAAGAGATTTAAAAATATCCTAATTGTAAACTAAATAATTTATCTATCTCTATCACCTGATGTAAGGGGGGACTCCGCTGGGGAGGCCTGATGTAAGGGGGGACTCCGCTGGGGAGGCCTGATGTAAGGGGGGACTCCGCTGGGGACGCCTGATGTAAGGGGGGACTCCGCTGGGGACGCCTGATGTAAGGGGGGACTCCGCTGGGGACGCCTGATGTAAGGGGGGACTCCGCTGGGGACGCCTGATGTAAGGGGGGACTCCGCTGGGGAGGCCTGATGCAAGGGGGGACTCTGCTGGGGACGCCTGATGTAAGGGGGGACTCCGCTGGGACGCGTGATGTAAGGGGGGACTCCCCATCAATATGACAGCTACGGTGGCTTAAACCTCAGTGTAAAACCAGACAGTGCCACCGTCAATCAGTGCCACCTGCCAGTGCCACCACCAAGCAGCGCCACCAGCCAGTACCATCTGGCAGTTTCACTGCCTTCATAATTACCAAAGCTGTTTCATCTGAGGGAAATCCTGAAAACATGACCTGTTGTTGGGGCGCCTTGAGGACTGGAGTTGAGAAACACTGCTATATAGCACCAATATTTGGGTTGTGGTGATGGTGTTCAGGAGATCACCCAGAATGGGTGAGGAATTCCTGGCAAAAGAAGTAGTCCAGAGAGGACTGGCTCGCAGTCCTCTTTGTCTTGATAGAGTGTTATTTGGGGTCCGGAATTTCGGAGGCTCTAAAGTGATATTCGGGTGGGATAGAGCCTCCACTCCTGACCACTGGGAGTCAGCACACAGGGGGTTAAAGGCCTCCAGGAAACAGCTCATAAAACAGGAAGTGGTGCTAGAGGTGTTGTGGAAGGAGTATGGGGATTGCACCTGTGAAGATGAACTGTGTGTCTGCTGGGAGCTTTTAAAGATTCAGCAAGGGCTCTGGAAGTTCCCTCTACAAAACTGTATGTGCCTTTTCTTTAATTTGTTTTGTGCTGAAGACAAGCAGGACTTTTACTTTATGCTGGAAGATAAGTGGACTTTGTTTTTATATTTCTCCTGTGTGCTGATCGAAGCTTTATTTACAAATAAAAGCCTTTTTGTTTAACTTCAACGGTTTATGCACTTGGTCCCGTGGAGCTATAATCCCCAAAAGTTTACAATATATATATATAAATATATATATATATATACACACACACACACACACACACACACACACACACACACACACACACACACACACGTCCCACAACCGCGAGCGAGCGAGAGACTAAACACACAAAAACACTGCACACTACGCTACACACACACACAACACTGCACACTACGCTACACACACACACAACACTGCACACTATGCTACACACACACAACACTGCACACTACGCTACACACAACACTGCACACTACGCTACACACAACACTGCACACTACGCTACACACACAACACTGCACACTACGCTACACACACAACACTGCACACTACACACTAAACTACGCTACACATGAAACACTACACACTACACTGAACACTAAACTGACTTACTGGCTGCTCAGTCTCCCCAGACCATGTCCACTCCCCCCAGCAGGCCAGCAATGTGACTCACAAGGGAGTCTTTCACTCACCTGCTTTTCTTCCATGGTCTGCTCTGCTCTGCAGTCTGTCACAATGCCAGACTGCCTGTCACAACAGGAAACGATCCGGAGGAGGAGGAGGGGGGGGGACTCAGAGGCGGCGGCTCACAGCCAAGTGGAGGCCGGTCCCGCTCACCAGTGATCCAATCCCACGCTACGCCAGTGGTGAGGATTAACAATGGCAACACATGCCTGGTTGCCCTCAATTAAAATGGTGCCGGGGCATCACCTTGCATCGCGTTATTTCCGGTTTTGAAATAACGCGATGCTACGGCTCGGGACGGCTATGCCTCCTGGGATTGATGACAAACATCTCCCAGGAGGCATAGCGGTCCGTGGATGACGCGCTGAGGCTGCTCCGGCCGCAAAAACAAATATATTCCATTAAAACAGTGAGGTTTTTTTAAAGACTTTTTTTTTATATGCCAAATCAGCATAAGGGGACAGAGCAGCAGAGGATGCAGACAAGTTGCAAAAGAGGGTGGAACTCCACTTTAAGATGCTATTCTCATTTTCATTGACAGTTGTGGTTTTATATCGAGTTTACATCGATTTTATATCAGTTATAGCGTGCATCTAATAAAAGAACTTGCTTTGAATATAACATTTGCAATAGTTCTGTTTACACTGGTCCTAATGAGCGCTGGATTGTTGTATATTTTCCACTGTTTACTTTCTCCAGAAGTTGCCAGCTGCACTAGGATCCAGTTTCCCACATAACATTTCCTTATGACATCTATGGTTTTTATTACTACTGCCAGTTTTAGCGCTGAAAGCCTATTTTTGTTTTTTAATGTCCGAGAACTCCCCATCCCGAGTAACACATACGAATATGGTGACTTATTTACCATAGACTTGGTAGGCTTAGGAACAGTCCTCTTAACAGGCAAAGTCACTTTAGCAATGTCCGGGGTTCCCCAGAGTCCATAGCTGCCCACTCCGAACAGCTATGTGTTGAGATAACACCTCCCATGTTGTTCCATAACAATTCTCTAGGCATGGGCTCAAACGGTCATCTCCAGCATCCGACAAAGAGTCTAAGTCAGAGTCTGTTAACTCTTCTTCCGGCAAGTACAGTTGGTGTCCGCGACATTGTGTCAATCTCGCCAATATAGCGGCGAGATTGACACCCTACGAGCCCCGTCGCGAGAGCCAGAGCCGAGCTGGCTCATCATCAGGAAAGGAAAAATTTTGTTTTTCCTTTCGCAATGAGCGACACGCATTGCTGACAATACCAAGCACTGTGTTTGGTATGAATCCTGAGTGGGAACTCCACGCCAAATTTTTAATATAAAACTCTCTCTCTCTCTCTCTCTCTCTCAGGAAGGGGCTGGTAGATTTCATATTTACCAGCCTCTTCCACTGCTCTCTATCCTGAAACATCCCCCTGTGTGCCCGCAGGAGAGGAGGGAAACTACGAGAAGGGAAAGCACTAGAGGGGCCTGTGCCGCATGGGGTATAAAGATATCTGGCACACCCTGTGTGTATGCTAATGTCTTAACAGTGATTCTAATAGCGGGATCTCCCCGAAGTCCAACTATAGTTGTAAGAGGCAAAACCTTTGGTGTCACCAGGTAAATTCAATTTTTAATATACAGTATATCCAAGGAGAACCCACTAGTGGGTGAGTGATAAAGCGTCTGTGTGTGTGTACTGGGCCTTCTCATGGATTCTTATATATATATATATATATATATATATATATATATATATATATATATATATATATATATATATATATATATATATATATATATATATATATATTTATTTATTTATTTATTTGATGGCTTTGTATATTCATCAAATTTTTATTTATTTTTTAATTCATTATATTTCTTAAAACAGGGTATAGGTATATAACATTACAGTATAGAAAACAGCAGATAACTCATTGTATTCATTCTTCAGATTATGGCCATTTTACCCATATAATTAAATCAAAAAAACGTATTTATACCATATAGTACCACGATATTTTGAATCTTGTTCTGGCCTCTTCTTCCTATTACTCCCCTTTTTCTTTTTTTTTTTTTTTCTTTTTTTTTATAATTTCCTGTTTGCCTTTCCTATTTCCCTAACCCTCCCCATATCTCCTCCCTTAGGCCCCAATTTCCTCCTTTCTTTGTCCCTGCCAAACGCGGAGAGTCAAAAAAAAAAAAAGAAAACAACGGTTATCTCCTCGGGTGTGGAATTTATCGGAAATACCCTTCTTTCCCTCTCTTCCTACCAAACTAACTCTTCTCTTTACTCTCCTAGCAACATTTTCCAATTTTCTGATAAATTGTACAAATTGCTCCCATGGCGCCCATATTTCTTTAATTTGCTTTTTTCTGTCCAACGTCATTGGTAGGAGTTTCTCCATTATTCCCACTCTTCTAACTTTATTTAACCACGTCGAGATCGGAGGGGTTCTTGGATCCTTCCAATTTATTGTAATACAGCTTTTTGCCGCATTTATCAAGTGACACAAAACTGAGTTCATATATATTTTAGGTGGAATTTGTGTGTGGTGTAACAAGAAAAAAAGCTGGTTCCTCTAAAATCTGGTATTCAGTAAATGTTTGAGTAATTCTCTGTACTGTCTGCCAAAATTGTCTAATTTCTGGGCATGACCAGAAAATGTGTATATGTGAACCCTATTAAATACAATGGACTCGAACGTTCGAAATCTAAAGTGTTAATTATAAAGGCTAATATGCAAGTTATTGTCCTAAAAAGTGTTTGGGGACCCGGGTCCTGCCCCAAGGGACATGTATCAATGCAAAAAGAAGTTTTAAAAACGGCCGTTTTTTCGGGAGCAGTGATTTTAATAATGCTTAAAATTAAAAAATAAAAGTGAAATATTCCTTAAAATTTCATACCTGGGGGGTGTGTATGATATGCATGTGAAGTGGCGCATGTTTCCCGTGCTTAGAACTGTCCCTGCAAAAAATGTCATTTTTGAAAGAAAAAAAGTCTTTTAAAACTGACTCGCGGCTATTAATGAATTGTTGGCTCCCGGCAATACATACAAAAGTCATTGATAAAAAAAAAAAAAAAAAAAAAAAGCGTGGGGGTTCCCCAGAATTCAATTACCAGGCCCTTCAGGTCTGGAATGGATATTAAGGGGAACCCCGCCGCAAATTTTAAAAAAATTTGACGTGGGGTTCCCCCAAATATCCATTCCAGGCCCTTCAGGTCTGGTACGGATTTTAAGGGGAACTCCACCCCAAATTTTAAAAAAATGGCGTGGAGTCCCCCTAAAAATCCATACCAGACCCTTATCCGAGCACGCAACCTGGCCGGCCGCAGGGGAAAAGGGGGGGACGAGAGAGCGGCCCCCCCTCCCTCCTGAACCGTACCAGGCCACATGCCCTCAACATGGGGAGGATGTCCCCATGTTGATGGGGACAAGGGCCTCATCCCCACAACCCTTGCCCGGTGGTTGTGGGGGTCTGCGGGCGGGGGGCTTATCGGAATCTGGAAGACCCCTTTAACAAAGGGGACCCACAGATCCCGCCCCCCCCTATGTGAATTGGTAAGGGGTACATTGTACCCCTACCATTTCACGAAGAAAGCGTAAAAATATGTTTAAAAAAAAACACAAACACCTTAAAAAAGTCCTTTATTTAAAAAAAAAACAAAAAAACATTCCAGCGGTGAAATCCAGTGTCCCGCGGCGATCCCGATGTCCAGCGCTGTCCTTCATTGGTTGTGCCTGAGCGGACCTGATGGGGAACTCCCTCTCAGTATTTTAAATGTATAGACCCGCCCCTTCTAAAGTTCCCCATCAGGTCCGCTCAGCGGACCAGATGCGGAACATGAGAAGGGGCGGGTCTATACATGTATTGCCAAAGTGAGAGCAGTTCCCCATCAGGTCCGCCCCCTCGGTATGTCGGACCCGCCTACGTCATTGGCTTGAGCGGGGAACTTCCTTCACTATGTAAATTTAAATTACACAGTAAAGGAAGTTCCCCGCTCAAGCCAATGACGTAGGCGGGTCCGACATACCGAGGGAGCGGACCTGATGGGGAACTTTAGAAGGGGCGGGTCTATACATTTAAAATACTGAGAGGGAGTTCCCCATCAGGTCCGCTCAGGCACAACCAATGAAGGACAGCGCTGGACATCGGGATCACCGCGGGACACTGGATTTCAGCGCTGGAATGGTTTTTTTTTTTTTATTATTATTTTAAATAAAGGACTTTTTCAAGGTGTTTGTGTGTTTTTTTTAAACATTTTTTTACGCTTTCTTCGTGAAATGGTAGGGGTACAATGTACCCCTTACCAATTCACATAGGGGGGGGCCGGGATCTGGGGGTCCCCTTTGTTAAAGGGGTCTTCCAGATTCTGATAAGCCCCCCGCCCGCAGACCCCCACAACCACCGGGCAAGGGTTGTGGGGATGAGGCCCTTGTCCCCATCAACATGGGGACATCCTCCCCATGTTGAGGGCATGTGGCCTGGTACGGTTCAGGAGGGAGGGGGGGCCGCTCTCTCGTCCCCCCCTTTTCCCCTGCGGCCGGCCAGGTTGCGTGCTCGGATAAGGGGTCTGGTATGGATTTTTAGGGGGACTCCACGCCATTTTTTTTAAATTTGGGGTGGAGTTCCCCTTAAAATCCATGCCAGATCTGAAGGGCCTGGAATGGATATTTGGGGGAACCCCACGTCAATTTTTTTTTAAATTTGCGGCGGGGTTCCCCTTAATATCCATTCCAGACCTGAAGGGCCTGGTAATTGAATTCTGGGGAACCCCCACGCTTTTTTTTTTTTTTTTATCAATGACTTTTGTATGTATTGCCGGGAGCCGACAATTCATTAATAGCCGCGAGTCAGTTTTAAATGACTTTTTTTCTTTCAAAAATGACATTTTTTGCAGGGACAGTTCTAAGCACGGGAAACAAGCGCCACTTCACATGCATATCATACACACCCCCCCCCCCCCCCAGGTACGAAATTTAAAGGAATATTTCACTTTTATTTTTTCATTTTAAGCATTATTAAAATCACTGCTCCCGAAAAAACGGCCGTTTTTAAAACTTATTTTTGCATTGATACATGTCCCCTGGGGCAGGACCCCGGTCCCCAAACACTTTTTAGGACAATAACTTGCATATAAGCCTTTATAATTAGCACTTTAGATTTCTCCCATAGATTTTTCGAATTTGCCGCGAACACCCCAATTTGTTCGCTGTTCGGCGAACGGGCGAACAGGCAATGTTCGAGTCGAACATGAGTTCGACTCGAACTCGAAGCTCATCCCTAATCATGTGGTGAGTTTTTACTAACGGGGGTAAGGCCGTATAACACCATAGTGCCCTGTTTAGGGGAACTGGGCACATTTGCTGCTCCATGGTGATCCACAGTTTGTAATCGCCATGTCTACTCCAGTCCACTATCCTACCGAGTTGGGCAGCCTGATAGAGTGTATAAATACTAAGGTAAATTGACACAAAGAATTCTGAGAGGGCTGCGCATCCCGATTTATATATTTGAACATAGAAAGAACATTTTTCCCGGAAAATGTTCTTTCTATGTTCAGATAGTATTTATACATATCTGGTGCCGATATTCCTCCTGCCCTCTTAGGTAGAGTCAGCAATGTTCTACTTGTCCTTGGCCGTTTACTGGCCCAGATAAATTTAGTGAACACAGCACAGACTTGATTAAAGTAAGACATGGGGATTCTAATTGGCAATGCTTGAAAGAGATAGAGGAATTTTGGCACCACACTCATTTTTAAAATGCTACATCTCCCAAACCATGAGTGCGTACCTTTTTATTGCAACCTTCCAACAAGATTCTAACTGTGCTAAGTAATGGTATAAAATTTAGCTCAAAGGTATCTATTAAATTTGGAGGCATTCGTGTTCCTAGATAATTTTAATGCTTTAGTTGTCCACCTAAACTTAAAGCTGTGTTCTAGTCCACTTTTAATGGAACTCGCCACCCCCGTCGCCTCTGACTTACCATAATTTATTTTTAGATTCGACATAGTCCCATGTCTTGCTAGTGAGACGAGCATGTCGTCCGCATATGCCGATACCTTTATATTCCTTTACCCTCAGATCAATACCCACAATATCCGGGTTCTGTCAAATCTTATTTAGCAATGGTTCTAATGTCAAAACAAATAAGAGAGGCAACAGGGGGCAGCCCTGCTGGGTTCCATTTGTAATCGTAAAAGGCCTGGAATACACCCCGTTGACTTTTACCAGTGCCCGGGGTCACGCATACACTCCCGCTATCCATTGAACCATCCGCTCGCCTAATCCCATCTGTTTTAAGACCTCAAACATAAATTTCCAATTTACTCTGTCGAATGCTTTTTCTGCATCCGTATTCAATACTTCTTTTGGTTTACCCGGTAGATCAAGTTTAGCACTTTAATGGTACTATCTCTTGCCTCTCTTGTCGGGATAAATCCTACTTGGTCGAGATGGACTAGTTTTGATAGCTGGGGTTGTATGCGGGATGCTAGGATCTTTGTCAAAATTTTTAAATCC
Organism: Rana muscosa; assembly: GCA_029206835.1. Taxonomy (NCBI): domain Eukaryota; kingdom Metazoa; phylum Chordata; class Amphibia; order Anura; family Ranidae; genus Rana; species Rana muscosa. The sequence goes on along the minus strand of CM055123.1, from coordinate 25,425,360 downwards.
ACATTTAATAAGGATATTGGTCTGTAACTGCTACAGATCGCTGGGTCCTTTGGGATCAACAAATTTTTTAAATTGCCTTTTGATATTGTAAAAATAACCCTGAAGTGATACTAATCCCTCCTATCAGTGACAGCTGGTGGTATATGTTTGGGGGGGGCAGCAATCTGTCCGCCGCAACAATCCCCCCCCCTCAGTTGGTAGATCGGTCCCCGCACTTACCCCATCTAGGTCACGGGCTTCCCCTGGGTGACAGGTCTGTGTCTCCTCCTTCCTTGGATTCATGGCGGCACAGCTTCCCCGGTCTCTTTCCTCCTCCTCGTGGCTAACCAAAAGTATCGCTTCTCCTCTCGGCCAATCAAGTCTCAGGACCAGCTTCCTGAGCCGGGATTGGCCGGGAGGAGAAGCAAGAAGACAATAGCAAATATTAATTTGCTATAGTCACACAACTAGGTGGGCTTGGGGCATGGTACTCTGCGCCCAGAGCCCACCCTTTTTTGAAGCCAAATAGAGCCATTAGGCTTATTGGAATCCATGCGTCTGATGCCCTGCATGTAAATTAGAGCCTGGGCGCGTAGATTAGGGGGACAGCGCCCCTGTACCCCGTATGGATGGGCTGCTGCTGCCTCCTATCCTTTTGCAGTTGAAGATGTTCACCTTTTCCAGAAAAAAGCATATGCAGTCAAGGGACAGTCAAGTAGATATTTAAAAATATACCTGTAAGCTATTTGGGCTCCTGCGAAAGCCTGGACAAAAAACTGACAGCTAGAAATCCCCATGTCCTGCTTGTTGCTAGGATGTGAAAAACATTGTTTTTCATCCCTGTAATGCTGGAAGCTAATTTCCAACAATTTTAATGTACTAGCAATAAGACAGGATGTGTGGATTACCAAATTGGAGTTTTTCAGTCAGGCTTCGAGTATAAAGTTATTCAACATATTACAGTGCTTTGAAAAAGTATTCACACCCCTTGAAATTTTCTACATTTATTCATGTTACAACCAAAAATGTAAATGTATTTTATTGGGATTTTATGTAATAGACCAACACTAAGTGGCACATAATTGTGAAGTGGAAGGAAAATGATAAATGGTTTTCATTTTTTTTATTTTATTTTTTATTTATTTTTTTACAAATAAATATCTGAAAAGTGTGGCATGCATTTGTATTCGGCCCCCTATAGTCAATACTTAAGCCCCATACACACTATCAGATTTTCTGCAGATTTTTGTCATCAGATTTACCAAAACCATCTAATATGAGGTCAAACCTTAAGAGTTTCAATTTGTATGCAATCAGGCAGGCCCTTGTACTACATGGTTTTGGTAAATCTGATGACAAAAATCAGCAGAAAATCTGATAGTGTGTATGGGGCTTAAGTATAACTATCTTTCCCTGCAATTACAGCTGCAAGTATTTTTGGAGATGTCTCTACCAGCTTTGCACATCTAGAGAGTGACATTTTTGCCCATTCTTCTTTGCAAAATAGCTCAAACTCTGTCAGAACAGCAATTTTCAAGTCTTGCCACAGATTCTCAATTGGATTTAGGCCCGGATTTTGACAGGGCCATTCTAACATATGGATATGCTTTAATCTAAACCACAGGTGTCAAACACAAGGCCCGCGGGCCGAATCCGGCTCTCCAGGCCATTTCATGTGGCCCTCGCCCTCCTCTGGTCCTCCTCAAGACCCTTACTTTCTACTTTTAAGCAATGCATCCAGCTTCTTCCCAGCAGCAGCTTAAGGAAAGGGGGGAGCACTGTGATGTAAGGGAGAGTGGGGGACTCAACTTCTGATGGTGGGTTGGCTCTTAACATCTAATGTAAGGGGAGAGGATGCGTTGGACATCTAATCTTACAGATACAACCGGCCCTTTTGAGGGCAATCATAATGCTGATGCGGCCCTCAATGAAATTTAGTTTGACACCCCTGATCTAAACCATTCCATTGTAGTTCTGGCTGTATGTTTAGGGTCGTTGTCCTGCTGGAAAGTGAACCTCTGCCCCAGTCTTAAAGAGGAGGTCCAGCTAAAATAAAAAAAATTAAAAGTCAGCAAATACTGCAGCTACTGACTTTTAATATTAGGGCACTTGCCTGTCCAGAGAGCCCGTGATGTCGGCACCCCAGCCGATCTTCGGATTGACTCCTGGGTGCTGCCGCTGCCATTACTGTTAAAAGAACCAGGCAGTGAAGCTTTTCGGCTTCACTGCTGGTTCCCTACAGCACATGCACGAAGCGCGCTGCGCTTTCCAATTGGTCCAGTGGCGGGGGGAAGGAGGAGGGAGGGGGGAATTTCCGGAAGATCAGGAGCCCGTCTCCCGGAAGAGGAGAAGGAGACCCATCATAAAATGGGTCTCCATTCCCCCCTTCCCCTTGAAAGGTGCCAAATGTGACACCGGAGGGGGGAGGAAGCATATAAGCGAAGGTTCCACTTTTGGGTGGAACTCCACTTTAAGTCTTTTGCAGACTCTAACAGGTTTTCTTCCAAGATTGCTGTGTATTTGGCTCCATCCATCTTCCCAACAACTCTGACCAGCTTCCCTGTCCCTGCTGAAGAAAAATATCCCAGCAACATGATTCAGCCACCACCATGTTTCACGGTGGAGATGGTGTGTTCAGGGTGATGTGCAGTGTTAGTTTTCGGCATAGCGTTTTGCTTTTAGGCCAAAAAGTAAAATTTTGGTCTCATCTGAACAGCGCAACTTTTTCCACATGTTTTCTGTGTCCCCCACATGGCTTCTCGCAAACTGTAAACAGGACTTCTTATGGCTTTCTTTCAACAATGGCTTTCTTCTTGCCACTCTTCTTGTCAGGTCACCTGAGGCCAGATGACAGCTGCACACCGTTGGGGTAAGGAGTTCACCACTAAGGTAGTGGACCCTATGGCCGACTGCTGCAGATGGAACTCTGGGTGGTTAAGGAAGGCAGGTCCACTGGAGCACTAACAGGAACTGGAGCACTAACAGGGATCCCACAGGGAGCTAGAGCCTAAGATTCCCCAGGGTGCTGAGTCTAAGATCCAGCAGGTGTTCACCAGAGCCTCTAGTGGTGAGGATGGACTGGGTTGCAACTGGATCCAGGTCGCGGCCCCCAGAGTCCCCCAGCTCACGCTCACAGTGGGCTATAGAGGGGAAGCAGCAGTTCAGGATACAAGAGATAGTGAGGGGATAAGCCAAAGGTCAGGGCGTCCAGCAGACAAGGATAAATAAGACACGCCAAAGGTCAAGGTCACAAGCAGACAGGGATAGTCGAGAACAAGCCAAGATCAGTAAAACAGAGACAGATGTAGCACACGGCAAGCAGGAACCCAAACACACAATAGCTTTACAAACAACATTGATCAGCACGGCTGGCTTGCAGTGCACAAGTTAATATAGTGTTCTCTGATAGGGCCTGGGGTGGAGCCATGCTTGAAGGAGAGATTATTGAAGCAGCCAGGTGAGAGTGGCTGGCCTCTAAGGTGAACACATGGAGAAGGGGTTATCTGAGAGACAAATATTACTGCATAACCACGACACTTCCATAAATGCCAGATTTGTAAAGTGCACGACTAATAGTTGTCCTATGGACAGATTCTCCCACCTGAGCTGTGGATCTCTGCAGCTCCTCCAGAGTTACCATGGGCCTCTTGACTGCTTCTCTGATTAATGCTCTACTTGCCCGGCCTGTCAGTTTAGGTGACATGACTAAGCTCTGTGGGGCAGAGTGAATCGCATTGGGGCATGGCCTGGCTGGAGCCCAGACTGAGGTTGTCGCTCTCTTACCACCATAGGACTCTGTGGATGTGCAGCACCAGGGATCTTTCTTCTCCTCCTTCCTATCAGTTTAGGTGGACGGCCATGTCTTGGTAGGTTTGCAGTTGTGCCATGCTCTTTCCATTTTCGGATTATGGATTGAAAAGTGCTTCGTAAGATGTTCAAAGCTTGGGATATTTTTTATAACCTAACCCTGCTTTACACTTCTCCACAACGTTATTCCTGATCTGTCTGGTGTGTTCCTTGGCCTTAATGATACTGTTTGTTCACTAAGGTTCTCTTACAAACCACAGAGGGCTTCACAGAACAGCTGTATTTATACTGAGATTAAATTACACATGTGGACTCTATTTACTAATTAGGTGACTTCTGAAGGCAATTGGTTCCACTAGATTTTAGTTAGGGGTATCAGAGTAGAGGGGGGCTGAATACAAATCTACACCACACTTTTCAGATATTTATTTGTAAAAAATCTGGAAAACAATTTATAATTTTCCTTCCAATTCACAATTATGTGCCACGGTGTGTTGGTCTATCACATAAAATCCTAATAAAATACATTTATGTTTTTGGTTGCAACAAGATAAAATGTGGAAATTTCTAATGGTATGAATACTTTTTTTCAAGGCACTGTACAAAGCTCTGCATTTTTTGGGGGGGAAAAGTGAACTTAGCCTTTAGACACGCTGGAAACTATAAAAAAGGCCTCCATTGAATGTAGCATACAAATGCCATAGTAGGCAAAATGTAAAATAACACTGCAGAAAAAAATGTTCGTATCTTTAAGGATTTATTTAAGCTTCCTTTTGGGAAAAGTTAAATCAATTTATCCCAGATTATGCTGATTTGCTTGTCTCAGTAGATACAGTAGGTGCCGCCGACATTGTATATCCATCGCGATCCCATTGCGGAGATTCTCGGCGACGGGTGCTGATATCTCGGCGACAGGGTGCCGACATCTCGCGCTCGCTGCAATAGCCGAGAAGGCGACGCGACACTGTATTGAACGGGATCCGACGTGGATTCCTGCCAATACCAGGCACTGTGTTTGGTATGAATCCTGAGCGGGAACTCAACGCCAAATTTTAAATAAAACCGGCATGGGTTCCCCCTCCAGGAGCATACCAGGCCCTTAGGTCTGGTATGAATTTTAAGGGGAATCCCCCAAGCCGAAAAAATGGCGTGGGGGTCCCCCTCAAAATCCAAACCAGACCCTTATCCGAGCACGCAACCTGGCAGGCCGCAGGAAAAGAGGGGGGACGAGAGAGCGGCCCCCTCCCTCCTGAACCGTACCAGGCCACATGCCCTCAACATGGGGGGGGTTTGGTGCTTGTGGGGCAGGGGGGCGACCTGTGGCCCCCCAGCCCAAAGCACCCTGCCCCCATGTTGATGGGGACAGGGCCTCTTCCCGTCAACCCTGGCCGTTGGTTGTCGGGGTCTGCGGGCGGGGGCTTATCGGAATCCGGGAGCCCCCTTTAATAAGGGGGGGCCCCCCAGATCCCAGCCCCCCACCCTATGTGAATGAGTATGGGGTACATCGTACCCCTACCCATTCACCTGGTGGAAAAAAAATGGCAATAAAAAAACACTACACAGCTTTTTAAAGTAATTTTATTACACAGCTCCGGGGGTCTTCTTCCGAATTCGGAGGTCTCTTCTTCTGCTCTCCGGTTCTTTCTGCCTTCTGCCGGGTGCCTTCGCTATCTTCTTCCAGCTCTTTTGCTAGCGGGGGCCCGGTCTTCTTCGACGCCTTCTTCCCTCTTCTCCTCCTCGATGTTCACTCGTCGCTTCCTCCCGCTGTAATGCTGGGTGTGCGGTCCGCAACGATTTATATAGGCCTCTCATGACGTCAGTCACATGCTCCGGGTGGTCACATGCTCCCATGACGTCAGTCACATGCTCTGGGGCCACCCGGAGCATGTGACTGTGACGTCATGAGAGACCTATATAAATCGTTGCGCACCGCAGACCCGGCATTACAGCGGAAGAAAGCGACGTGTCAACATCGAAGAGGAGAAGACGCCAACGGCGACGGGAAGACTGGGCCCCCCCGCTAGCAAAAGAGCTGGAAGAAGATGGCGAAGGCGCCCGGAGTCAGGAAGAGGACCCCCGGAGCTGTGTAATAAATTACTTTTAAAAACCTGTGTAGTGTTTTTTATTGACATTTTTTTCCACCAGGTGAATGGGTAGGGGTAGGATGTACCCCATACTCATTCACATAGAGTGGGGGGCTGGGATCTGGGGCCCCCTTATTAAAGGGGGCTCCCGGATTCCGATAAGCCCCCGCCCGCAGACCCCGACAACCAACGGCCAGGGTTGTCAGGAAGAGGCCCTGTCCCCATCAACATGGGGGCAGGATGCTTTGGGGTGGGGGGGCCGCAGGTTGCCCCCCTGCCCCAAATCACCAAACCCCCCCATGTTGAGGGCATGCGGCCTGGTACGGTTCAGAAGGGAGGGGGCCGCTCTCTCGTCCCCCCTCTTTTCCTGCCAGGTTGCGTGCTCGGATAAGGGTCTGGTTTGGATTTTGAGGGGGACCCCCATGCCGTTTTTTCGGCTTGGGGGATTCCCTTTAAAATCCATACCAGACCGAAGGGCCTGGTATGCTCCTGGAGGGGGAACCCATGCCTTTTTTTTATTTAAAATTTGGCGTGGAGTTCCCGCTCAGGATTCATACCAAACACAGTGCCTGGTATTGGCGGGAATCCACGTCGGATCTCCGTCCACCGGCCTCAATGTCAGCAATGCGTGTCGCTCATTGCGAAAGAAAAAACAACATTTTTTTTCTTTCCCGATGACAAGACAGCTCGGCGCTGGCTCTCGCGACGGGGCTCGTAGGGTGTCAATCTCGCCGCTAGAAGAGGCGAGATTGACACAAAATCGGCAGCACCTACTGTAGTTTGCATCAAAAAGTTCCCTGACTTGTTGATTCACGACTTAGTTGGGGCGAGCGGTACACTTTGGTGGGGGTGGGTCAGCCACGCCCCGTGACCTTTGACCTCTGGGAACCCGCCTTCTGACCCTTGACCTCTGGGGGAGGTCCCTGTTCCAATTCCTGAGTCCTAGCCTTCTTCTTAAAGAGAAAACCCTAACCCTGCCTGACTGGCAGGGTTCCCTAAATGCCATGCATGGCTTCCCTAATGTTCCCTGCAACAGGAAAATGGTGTCCTAGAACCAAGCTCAGGTACACTATTTCAGTGCTTGCCTCCTGTTCCATGCAAAAACTGCAGGTGACCATGCAACAGACAAATCGCTATCCTGCTGCCCCACTCTCAGTGCTCAAACTACAACTGCCTTCCTCTGATAAGCTGAGCCAGGAAGGCACCACAGGTGTTGTCCGGCAGGTGTTGCTGTCACTAGAATTGTCAGTCAGGGTGAACAGCCATTGATAATGTAGGACAGCAAGGGCTAGATGAGCCGGGACTGGACAGGGTGCGGGTACTGCAAAGAATCAGGGTGAGAGAAAGTGGTGGTGGCAATTGTTGGCTATTACCTGCACTTCACAGGTGATATGAATGGAAGTGTGTTTTAAGTACTACTGACCCCTGTACTCTGTGTTGCAAGCTATTAACCCCTGCATTACATTCTTCTGACTTCTGGGTTACTATCTACTCACCTCCGAACACTTTAGTGTTTAAAACTGATCCCTGCAATCTGCGTTACACACAACGGACCTCTGAACCCTGTGTTACTCCTGACCCCTACATTCTTCTTTACTCACTCTTGACCCCTGCACTGTTACATACTTCTAACCTTTAAACTGCATTACTTCTGACCGCTGCGCTGCCCTGACCAAAATTTATACTCTACCCAGCCGGCCAGGCTAGAACTCAAACCCGTCAGCTTGGCCACAACTTAACTGAGCCGTGCCAGAACTCAAAGCAGAACTCAAACCAGCTATGTATTTAAAAATACATAGCAACACCACACTTGGTTGTTATATCAGCTTAGATCTACCAGCAGTGAGCATAAAACACTTAGCATTGAGACACTTGCTCATAAAAAAAGGAAAGCATAATTCCTCCAGCAGTTTAATATTGTTAGCTGACAAACACGAATTAAGTTGTACAGGTTTGTTTAAAGATTTTACACAGAGATAATCAACTTCATATACTTATTTTAATCGTTTCTAGTAAAATCCAGAAGAACACGATGTAGTAGAGGCCAAAACTGATGATATTTTGCTGTCAGGCAACGGTACTTATGGAAAATTATCTTTTTACAATGTATATAATAAAAATCGATTCTATTTCATTAACAATTGCACTACCTTTTTCTATGAATTGAAGTATGTCAAGGATGATGCTTTGGTATTACTTCACCACCTCCAAAAATTTTGCATTATAAGCTATGATCCATTATGTATCATTGTCCACCACCTTGTCTACACCATGGTGAAAGTCTGTGCTGTCAATGTTTTGCTTTGGTGCTAATCCACAAAGGAACTATTAACTTTTTGGAAAAATAAAGGAAATATTCAGTTTCACTGCTGCCACCCTGTCTTTTCAGTGGGTCACATTTCATTGCTAATGATGCTTCTCCAGGAAAGAACAAATCAATAATATTTTCTTTTTAGATAATCTGTTGACTGATGCATTTTAGGTCTTCCAATATTTTTTTACCAAGCAGTCAACTTGAAAGTTTTATTTTCATCATAGGCTTCCTGTGGCACTGCTCTGTCCCAAAAAAGTTTCATTAAAAAAGGATTGCAAAGTTCAAGGTGTGCGAGATAGTGATGAGCTCTGGTGTGTTTTCTGTTATGCAGCTGTGCTGGTGATTCCTGACTAGGGATGAGTACAGGCATTATCAGATCCTGGTCTAAATCATGTACTGGGCCAATCATTTGCAATCAGGGCATTCCCTGCCTCGCAGTTGCATACAGTAGGAGTGGATGGGGGGAATACCTTGACTTCTTATGATTGGGCCAGTACAGTGACAGCTTCCTGGCAGGCTTGCTCATGTTGGTTTGGACTAGTAAGGGATGATCAGTGCATCTGTATAATAACAGACTTTATTGTCCAATAGGCCAATAAAAATAATGCTTTTAGCAGAAAACAAGACAAATGGATTTTCAGCCCCTTAAAGAAACCATAACCCAAATAAGGAGAAATAGTTCCCATCTAGGGCCCACCCCTGGAGTTCTGTACATATCCCATCCCCCACCTCAACCCAGATGTAGTGAAGACGCCATGCCACTAGAGAGACAGCAATAGCATTTTTATGCTGTTTCCAGGGTTTCTGCTTTACCACAAATCTATATTCCTGGAGAGACAGGAAACCAGTGGCAGTGCGTCCATAGTGGGTGCAGGAGCGCCGCCCCCTCTCTCTCCTGCGCCCCTCATTCACAACAACAATACATAGGTTCATGCATTGCATGAAACTATGTATTATCGCTGCCGCCCACTATTCAGATGGCCGGCCCCCTGGTGAGCGCCGGCCATCTAAATAACAGCGGCTGGTTGGTTTTTGGAAGTGCCTATCCGAGCCAGCCTGAGGGCTGTAATTGGCTTCCAAATAGTTTACCAGGGGACGAACGGGGGGGGGGGGCGTTACTTGGTTAACACTGACAGGCGTCTCAGCCTATCAGGTTCACCGGGTCTGGTTACCAGTAACCTGATTGGCTGAAGCGACATTGAGGGCGGGAGAAGACATCGAGGACAGACGAAGGACAGCGCTGACCCGAGGAAGGTAAGTGCAGGGCTGGGGACAAACTGGCTGTATTTGGGGTGGAAACTGGCTGTATTTGGGGTGGAAACTGGCTGTATTTGGGGTGGAAACTGGCTGTATTTGGGGACAAACTGGTTGTATTTGGGGACAAACTGGTTGTATTTGGGGGGAAACTGGCTGCATTTGAGGGGAAAAACTGGTGGCGTTTGGGCACAGTGGCCCCCCCAAAAAATTTGGAGCACCAGCCGCCACTGCAGGAAACACAGGGTCACTCTTGTGTGGCATACTTGTTTTGTTTTATCCAGGTAAACAGGGCATTGTCCAATGCCAAGCAGAATGTCCTACCCAGCAGAAAGTACCTTAGAGAATCCAGAGCCCACTTTATGTCCAGGCATTTCCACTCTACCACAGCATAGTTTCTCTCTGTGTTTGCTTAGACAAAAACCTGGTTGCATGTCCCCATTGACCTTTTGACACAAGACTTCTCCCAATTCCTCAACTTGAGGCACTTGTCTGCACAATTAAATTCCCAGGAGGAAAAATCCTAAGCAACTAGCACTAGATGTTGGCATATCGAAGCTGTAGCCCTGGTTTACATTGATGCGATGCATCGCATCACACTGCTTGGTAATCGCACGGCATCCATGCAATCTATTGTGAATGTCCGATTAGCGACACCCCGAAACAGATTGCAAAACGCAGTGCGATTGCCAGAATGGCTTTGCATGGCTGTGAACACCCACGCGATGCGATTCAGGCGTGGGGGAAAAAAAAAAAGGGTCCTGCACCATTCTAGTGCAGATGAAAGTAAACTACAAGAAAAACAGAAATGGAAGGCGTGTACACCTAGTGCATTACCAGAGATAATTTATTAAGAAATTTTGTATAAAAGTGGGTACTCACAAAATGCAACTGACAAAAGGCCATACACACAGTGCATGGGCATGCACAGAATACGGGGTACAGCTAACGCGTTTCGGGGGTGCACCCCCTTCCTCAGAGCTAGGCTACTAGTCAACCAAGCTAGTCAACCAAGCTGAGAAGTGATTATAGGTCGTAACAAGCCATGTTTGCAAAAGTATGCATGTAAAATAAGTATCAAAACAATAAACTGTTACCAGGACCAGAAAGGGACATGTTAAAGAGATAAATAGAGATAAAGAGATAAATAATACATACTACACTGCTTTGTCCCCTGGAGGACAGCAGTCCTCATCAATAAACTTCATATCAGAAGAGGAGAGTGAGCAAACAATTAAGGAAAAAAAGAGGAGAAGGAGGCAGGGAGAAATCCTGGGAAAGGGAAAGTGCCAAGGACCTGGGACCTATACAGGCGGGGTCTATAGTCGACCAGAGCTAGTCAGGGGCAGGGAAGGGAAGAAGTAGCTTATCCACGGTTCCCAGACTATAAAAAAAGTTTGCATGCAAACCCCTTTAAGTGTGCTGGACATCTGCTCATAAACCATCAAAACGGCCATTCTGGTTATCACCCCCTGAAAAGCAATAGACGGAATCTTCCAGGCATGGGCAATAGTTTGCTTAGCAGTGATAAAGAGGTACAAGGCCATTTTTTTCTGGGGTGCGAAAAGGCCCAGTATGGGGCAATGTAAAAGAGGCAGCCAGGGCAGTGCATTGTGTTTGAAGGGAGACGACAGGCCTGTCAGTATTCTCCGGGTTTTGTTATCATGCATCAGGGTCTGCAGCTTGAAGGTTTCAAAGTGTCTAGGGAGGGACGAAACCTTCAATCCTGTGTCCAGGTCTTATTGGAGGCCCGCAGGTTGTGTGAGTATGCAGGTGTCCATGTCCGTTATAAGCCAGGCTTGAGCATAGCTCAGGGCTTCTGTTTATAGACAGAGCCCTCGTTGGAAGATATAGGTGTGCTCCAGCCAGGAGAGTTAATCTACTCAGGAGATGAGACTCCATGTTGCAGTGGTTCGTTTTACCTGCAGCACTGGGATAGTTAGGACAGCTAAGCAAGTTGGCAGAAGACAGAGAGATGAGGCAACTAGTGACTCCAGGGGACTGGAGGGGGATTGAGAAGTATCTGTAAGAGTGAGAGAGCCTGGGGTGCTAGGAGACCCCTATCTAGAGGCCAGGAGTGGGCCTGTGTAGCGAGGTGTTGTAACAAAAGGCCCAGTGAGCCAAGAGAGCCAGGGACCTGGGTCTAAAGTAACCCAACAAGAGCAGAGTGAAGAGTAGACCAGTGGCATAGCATTTTTTCATTGTTGCTTTGTGAAGCTAAAACCCCAGTGTGGGAAAATACTAATGTAAGAGACTTTTTTCCTTTTTGTTTGCAGCCCATGTTTACAGTCCAGACTGGCACAACTCATTGAAAACACATCTACCACTGAGCTAAAGATCCCCATCTCATAGTATGCATGTATGAGTGTAAGTTCTGTATGTATGTGCATGCATGTGTACGTATGTAAGTATGAATGTCAGTACACCTGAACTCTACACTTTTCATGTTACACTTTCCTGACCCTGCACTCTGTATGGTCAGGACTGCTTTTTGAATCATGACATTTTTAGACTGGGGTGCCTCAAGATTTTGCATACTTTTAAACTGTGCTGTGAGTGAAAACAGTTGAAGGTTGTTCTATAAAATATAAGGGTGAAATCATCAGTTTACGTGTTTCTAATCATGATTACTGGATCTAAAAAAAAAAAACTATGATACTGGAAAACCTGATTTGAAGATGGCCACAAAACTAATGTCCTCCGTCACATATAGACTACCTGCCATCTCCTACATACTAAACAGCTTGAACACAAAAATGCCATATACTACTCTGGATCAAATGTTCAGTATTATAGTCATATAAATGAAGTTCCATGTGAGGGATGTGATGGTAATCTAAGAGACCTAGCTTATGACAATGTATATGTAGCGACCTCACCCTTTACTCCCTTCTGACACTTGGCTCTCGTCTAGGGGACCAGGGAGGAGAGTGTGGCGCACCACCAGCTCACACCATACTGTATGAAAATATGGAGCTAATCAAACTATACCTTCGGGTCGGTATATAGATAAGACAGATATGAAATCACATAGGGCTTTATATATATATATATATATATATATATATATGAACGCAAATTCCAGTTAAAAGTGGTCAATCATCAAGTGCCCCCTTACATTATCGTATTCACTCCCCCCTTACATCAGTGGCCTAGCGGTGCTGTCACTGACCCCCTCTCAGGTGCGCCGTGCATGGCTCAGTCAGTCGGCTCCAGCTCGGTGGCTCTGGTTTTATCCTATATAGTCTCTACAGTCCACACACATCTGACTTCTCCCATGACCCCCATCTCGGCGGTGCTCCCACTCTTGACTCCTCTCCAGACTCCCTCAGAGACTGCAGACATGATACAGGAGATGGTCAGAGGCTGCAGACACAAGAGCTCAATGCAGCCTCATCAGTGCCCATCAAATGCAGCCTCATCAGTGCCCATCAATGCAGCTTCACTGTGCCCACCATTGCAGCCTCACTGTGCCCACCATTGCAGCCTCACTGTGCCCACCATTGCAGCCTCACTGTGCCCACCATTGCAGCCTCACTGTGCCCATCAAATGCAGCATCACTGTGCCCATCAAATGCAGCATCACTGTGCCCATCAAATGCAGTATCACTGTGCCCATCAAATGCAGCATCACTGTGTCCATCAAATGCAGCTTTACTGTGCCCATGAATGCAGTCTTACTGTACCCACAAATTCAGCCTCACTGTGCCCATCATTGCAGTCTCTCCTATGCCCCATGTCCCAGTCTGCAGTCCCTGTCTGTGGGAAGGTGTGTTGCTGATGCTTGGTACGGTACCTTCTATGCCAGCAGGATATCCATGATCGCCATCAGCAGGCAGGGTCTGTTCTAGTTTTGGATGGGGACAGTGCTCCTTCCAGAGGATCTGTTTGCTGTGAGATGGAGTGGTCCCTGGCCACCTGCGCCTTCAGCCGTCCTCATTTTCTGCCCCCAGACAGCCTGTCCTCTGGTCCTGGGGAAGTGAGAGCACTGGGTGGGAGCTGGAGAGAAGGGGGCGGAGAGCACTGGCGGGGTTGGAGAGCACATGGGTGGGGGCAAAGAGCAGGGGGAGTGGAGATCACAGGGGTGGGGAGCGGAGAGCGCTGGGGGGGGGCTTGAGAGCACTGGGGGGAGCCAAAAAGAACAGGGGTGGAGAGCATGGGAGGCTGAGAGGGGGGGCTGGAGAGCACTGAAGGGGCTAAGAGTGTGGGGGGTAAAGATCACTGGGGGGGATCTTGAGAGCACTGGGGGGGGGCAGAAAGAACAGGGGTGGAGAGCACGGGGGCTGGAGAACACTGGGGGTACAAAGAGCAGGGGGGAGGGGAAAGCACTGGGGGGGAGTGGAGAGCACTGGGGGGTGGAGAGCAATGGGGGAGCTTGAGAGCACCAGTGGGGGCCAGAAAAAACAGGGGTGGAAAGTACGGGGGGCTGGAGAGCACTATGGTGGGCGGAGAGCACTGGCGGGGTTGGAGAGCACATGGGTGGGGTAAAATGCAGGAGGGAGCGGAGAGAGCACTGGCGGTGGTTGGAGAGCATGTGGGTGGGGGCAAAATGCAGGGGGGAGTGGAGAGTAGTACAGGGGTGGGGAGCGGAGAGTGCTGGGGGGGAGCTTGAGAGCAATGGAGGGGGAGCCAAAAAGAACAGGGGTGGAGAGCACGGGGGGGGCTGGAGAGCGATGGGTGGAGCTTGAGAGCACTGGGGGGGGGGCAGAAAGAACAGGGTTGGGGAGCACGGGGGCTGGAGAGCACTGTGGGGGGCGGAGATCACTGGGGAGGGGGCTGGGAGTGATGGGGAGAGCTGGAGAGCACTGGGGGGAGAAAGAACAGGGGTGGAGAGCACTGGGGAGGGGAAAGAACAGGGGTGGAGAGAACTGTGGGGGGGCTGGAGAGTGTGGTGGGGGGGCACGGGGGGGGGGGAAAGAACAGGGGTGGAGAGCACTGGGGAGGGGAAAGAACAGGGGTGGAGAGAACTGTGGGGGGGGGCTGGAGAGTGTGGTGGGGGGGCACGGGGGGGGGGGGGGAAAGAACAGGGGTGGAGAGAACTGTGGGGGGGGGGCTGGAGAGTGTGGTGGGGGGGGGCACTGGGGGGGGGAAAGAACAGGGGTGGAGAGCACTGGGGGGGGAAGAACATGGGGCGGGGCTGGAGAGTGTGGTGGGGGGAGAGCACTGGGGGGGAAAGAACAGGGGTGGAGAGCACTGGGGGGGGAAGAACATGGGGCGGGGCTGGAGAGTGTGGTGGGGGGAGAGCACTGGGGGGGGCAGCAAAAGAAGTTGGATAGGAGGAGAAGCAGGGCGGCTACATATAGAGGAATTGAGCTTTCTATTGTCCTCCATACAGCCGCGGAATGCTTAATTCTCCTCCTCTCCCTCCTGCAAGCATTCAGTGGCTGCATGGAGGACAGTAAAAAGCTCAATTCCTCTATATGCGGCCACCCTGACGAATCCGATCCTCCACATTGGGCGGGCTGTACGGCGGGCATCTCCTCAGAGCTTGCTGAGTCTGTGTGTGTGTTCGGCGGCGGGCGGCACTGTAACGCGGTCCCGCCCCCCCTAGACCGGCTTGTGTGATAGGCTAAACACTGATTCTATCTACTATCACACGAGCCAGTCTAGGGGGGGCGGGACCGCGTTACAGTGCCGCCCGCCGCCAAACACACACAGACTCAGCCAGCTCTGTAATGCACAGGAGCAGGAGAGAGGGGACAGGGAGCACTGCAGCAACTGAAACCGGCCCCAGGACAGGCAGCCTACCGGGAAATCTCCCGATATCCCGGTAGGCCAGTCCGGCTCTGCAGAGGCCCACCGTCACCAGCGAATGCTGCACTTCGGAAAGGGTCACCTCCCTGGCCTCCTCGTCTTAGATTCGGGCGTCCACACCGGGGGACACCCTAGGAGCCCTCAATCCCTTGCGGAACCCAGTCGAAGGTACTGGGTCCCTGGCCTCCTTGAAAGTACCTCACCCCCAGACCTAAGGTGTCTGGAGATGCAACAGCCGAACCAGGCCTTCGGGCCTAGGGCACCCGGAGCGACACGCACATGCACCCAGGCTAAAGGTGCCTGGGCGGGGACCCCGAGCGGAAGACGTCTGCCCCCTTTATACCCTCCCACAACAGGCACAGCATGTTCCCCGCCCCACTGTACTACTGCCGCGAGAGGACACAAAGGGCACAGCTCTCCAATGGTGGTTCAACCCCGGTCTAAGGTGACAGCGCCACCTATAGACTCCAAGGAACTGGACACAATTGATATTCCCCACTGGCATAAATTGGACTATGAATCCTAACAATTATTTCATCTGAGCCTGTTACCACTCAGATGCTTCCCCTAAATATGACCACCCGCTACATATAGATATGTTGATTTTACATAACTAACTTTTACATTTTAGTGTGATCGAGAGGATGCAGTCAAACTAAGTCTAGCTTAAATGTTTTCTCCCTTGAGAATGTGCCGTATACGTACAGAGATGCATGTCCGAAACACAGGAATATGGCATTCAAGGCACACATTCCTGAATGCATATGCCCCTAATGTCACAGTTTCCTGCCTGTAAAATTTGCTTGCTGCAGTGATTCTATTCACATGTGTTGTTTGGCTTCTGTGTTCACCTATGGGAGTCGCTTGCTATACTGTGGGTTTATATTCCTTTCCCTTCTATCTCTTCCTTCCCCGCCTCCCAGTTTTCTTCCCCATATGAGTGCAGCCCGCGTTGCATCAGCAACTTCCCAGTTTCCCTGAGCTCCTGGTTTGCCTTGCATTACTTGCATTCTGTGTCTGACTTCCCATGTACTGACCTCAGCTTTGTCTACCATTTTTGCTTGCCTGCCGCTGGCCCTGTCCTTGGCTCGTTTCCAGGATCCTCTTCTGTCTCCTGCCATCTGTACTCTGCATACACCAATGGTCTCCTGCATCTTCAGCTGGATGTACCTGGGGGCTGCGACCTAATACCAGCTTGCTGCAAGTCCATCCTCACCAACAGGGGCCCTGGAGAACTAGCAGGCTGGGGCTTAGACTCCATGCCCTCTGGAACTCTTAGTTGGCATTCTATAAGGGCTCACTTCCACAGAAACATGACACTTAAATACAAGTACGCCTAATGCTGACATTTTGTATCAGGTTTTCTGTGTGCGAGAGACAGCAAGAATCTTCTTCTTTCTTCTTTCTTCGCACAATCTCTAGATAGAACTAACTATTGTTGTGTCACCAACGGTTATGGCGCACAGCCGCTGCCACCGACTGTGTAGAACAGAAAGTGAATTGCCTTCACTAAGCGCAGCCCCTGTCAGAGGGAAGACATCCGTCCAAGAGAGTTACCAGAGGCCCCTACGTCACCGGAGAAGTTCTGCACACTGGCCTCCTCATCTCAGACTCGGGCACCCAAGGCTTTAGGGCCCCCTCGGATTCCTCCACCCTTGCGGGACCCAGTCGAAGGTACTGGGCCACAGGCCTCCTCAATAGTACCTCACCCCAGGCTAAAGGTGCCTAGAATGGACTCCATCTCCCGCTCCGGGCAGGTCAAGGGCACCTGGGCCTAGAACGCCGGCACCCAGGCTAAAGGGCGCGACTCTGACCTCTGACTCTGAACCCTGTGTTCAGGGCGTCCCCCCCTTTTATCTCTCAGCAGGTTCCCCGCCCCGCTGCACAACCGCCGGAAGAGGACAAAAGGGGCACAGTACTGCAGTGAGGGTTCAACCCCGGCCCAGTGCGACAGCGCCACCCACAGGCCGAAGGGAACCTCACACCATCAGAGTCCTCCATGAACAACAAATGGTCCCAAATCCCCTAACAATCAGTGCATCTGGGTTACACTACCACCCAGATGCCTCCCCTAAATTCAAATACCCGCTACAGAAATTTCTGTTGTAGGACACAAGCATAAGTTCTCAGATCACTAAGCTGGACCAATACATCACAGGTATACTTGATTGAAAAGGAAAGTACAGAGCTGAAAGACTGGGCTCCCTGTATGGATGTAAAAGTTAAATCTTTTATTCTCCCTGGAGTCTATTTTAATTATTAAAAATGTTTTCTATATTCTTCTTTTCTAGTGTGGGAAATTATGTTGCATGTTTCTCTTTAAACCCTTTAATCTGCATATTCTCATTCTGAGTTAAAGTTAAAAAAAGTGTGTAAATACAAACAGCCGTTATGTTGGCTTATTTGTAATTAAAGTGTTTAAGAGGGGCTCTTAGGGAGCCCTTATTAGTGAAGCTTTTGAAGTTCCTTCAGTGTCTGATTATAATTACTCAGGGGTACCAATATTCACATGATTCCTCCACTAATCAACATCACGCAGTGATTAAAAGCCGAATTTCTCTCCCAGGAAATCCCCCTGACCGTGTTGTCTACAATGACGAAGGTTTCTCTCTTGCTTACTTTTAAGTAGACAGTATGTTCAATAAACATATTATCTTTCCTCCAAGGTATACCAAAAAACGTAAAAACAAAAAGCATAACATATTCATAATATATTCACATTCCTCCAACATCATTCTAAAACTATTTGTCAGAGCTACAAAAGGTCTAATTATTTGTAGACGGCCCATGAAACTGAAGCACCCTGAGCATAGTTTCTTCAATTATGCATTAAAGTGCTACAGCCTGGCATAATATAAACACCAAAGCATAACAGTGCTGTAGTTAAGATAATGCAGTCTTTAAATATTCTTATGCTAAACCCGTCCAACCTTTTTAAGCCAATATTGTCTTAGAAGTCTGAGCACTATATTATCTTTCTAATTATGAGTTCTGAAATTTAAAACGTAGCTGTGGTCACTTGAATACAGGTACCTTAAGAGGCGTTCTCTGTCATTATCAGTCAGTAAAACTGCCTGTCAATTTACCTGGCCAAAAGTAAGTTATTCTGTAAGGCTCCATGTACACTGAAGCTAAATAAACTGCAGTTTATTGGCGTTTTGGCGTTTTTTTTTAAAAAAGTCCATTAACTGCCCTCTATGTTAGCCTATGTGTTCATGTACAAATAGCGTTTTTTAGCGTAATGAGCAGTGGAGTTAATGGGCTTTTTTTCTGAACGCAAGAAATTTGTGTTCAAAGTGCCATTTTTCGGTCGCCAGCATTTAGCATTTTTTGATCCATTGAAAAAAGGAAAAAAAAAAGCTAAAAAACGCTACACTGAAAAACGCTAATAAACGCTAGTAAACGCTGATAAAAGCTATATTTTAAAGCAGCTTTTTCTGCCAGAAATCTGGCGTTCAAAACAACCGTTTTTGAGCTTCTGTGTACATGGAGCCTAATTCCGCATACACACGACCATTTTTCATGACGAGAAAACTGCCATTTTTTAGATTGGTCGTAAAAAACGGTCGTGTGTATGCTCCATAGCAGTTTTCTCAACGAGAAAACTGGCCGCAAAAAAAATTAGAACCTGCTCTATTTTTTTTCTCATCGTTTTCCCCGTCGTTCTTTTTCTCGTCGCGAAAACCGCTCGTGTATGCTTTTCGGAGGGGGTATAAAACGCGCATGCTCAGAATCAAGTATGAGACGGGAGCGCTCGTTCTGGTAAAACTAGCGTTTGAAATGGAGATAGCACATTTGTTGCGCTGTAACGGACTGAAAAGCACGAGGCTGAAAAGCGCGAATCGTCTCTCACCAAACTTTATTAACACGAGATAAGCAAAAGCAGCCCAAAGGGTGGCGCCATTCGAATGGAACTTCCCCTTTTATAGTGCCGTCGTATGTGTTGTCGTACATGTTGTACGTCACCACGCTTTGCTCAAGCGTTTTTTTTCCTGAACGTGTGAATGCAAGGCAGGCTTGAGAGGAATCACAATGAATCACGTCGAGAAAAACGTTGTTTTTTTGCATGACAGGAAAAATGGTCGTGTGTACGCGGCATAAGAGGAAGATAGGCTGAGCTTTAAACCATAATACAGCACTCTTGGTTTCAGTTCTCATACTTTGTGGGATATGCGATCGTACATAAAGGCATCTCAATGTGCTCACAGCTTTCATAATGTGTTTTCAGCTTGTCTTACAGTCTAGAATTCCCTACTGAAGTCATAGGGTCTTTTACAGTTTAAATTGTACTACTACAGATAGTGGACAAAAAATGAAGGAAATCTTCGAATGCACACTCAACATTGTGAAAACCCAACTGGAAATGTGTATTATTTGACCAGTATGCCTGTTTCTTTTCCCCAGAAGTTTTATTTTGTTGAAGTTTACCTTTGTAAACTCCTTCTGTAATTATGGGTGAATTCCTAGGAACTCCAAGTGGGCTATCGTCCATCTGGGGCATGGTTAGACATTGAGCTTCATCTGCTTCATGTTACTACCTTGGTTTTATCTCATCAGGTTTCCAGTGGTGCCTCTCCTGATCCTCCCTGCTCAGTATTGCTGTCCTGTCCAATCCCTAGTCTGCTAAACCACCTGCTAAATGAAGCCTGCAATTTATACATCTAGTAGAACCAAGTTCAGTGGAAGATTATTCTTCTCAATTAACCAGTCGCTGTCATTCTAATGCAGCAGGTCAGCTCTCCTGCGCAAATCGCCATAGCTGTATGCTGGCCCTGTAAACAGCTATAGCAGGCGCGTGCCCGCTGCACAGCGGGGGACCCGATGCGCTTGGCTGGCGGGCACAATGTCCACCGGCCACGCACGATCACGGGCACGAGAGCCAGAACGGGGATGTGTGTGTGTAAACACACACATCCCCATTCTGTCAGGAGATGAGAGACAGATTGTCTGTTCCTATTAGGAACAGTGATCTGGCTCCTCCTCTAGTCAGTCACATCTCCCTACAGTTGGAAACACACAGGGGGGAACACATTTAACCCCTTGATCGCCCCTAGTGTTAACCCCTTCCCTGCCAGTGACAATTACACAGTAATCAGTGCATTTTTATAGCACTGATCGCTGTATAGATGTCAATGGTCCCAAAAATGTGTCAAAAGTGTCCGATCTGTCCATCGCAATGTCGCAGTCCCGCTAAAAATTGCAGTTCGCCGCCATTGCTAGTAATAAAAAAATAATAATAAAAATGCCATAAATATAGCCCCTATTTTGTAGACGCTACAACTTTTGCACATACCAATCAATATACACTTACTGCAATTTTTTTTACCAAAAAATATGAAGAATATATATAAAAAGTTTGAGTTCGGGACCGAACTTGACCCCGAACCCCATTGAAGTCAATGGGGACCCGAACTTTTGAGGACTAAAATGGCTCTAAAAAAGTAATGGAAAGGGCTAGAGGGCTGAAAATGGCAGAAAAATGTTGTTAAGAGCATGGCAAGTGCTCTGCAAACAAATGTGGATAGGGAAATAACTTAAAATAACATAAAAAAATAATATGCTGGAGGCCCCCTTCTCAGCAGAAGAGGTACAGGAAGTCATTAAGAACCTCAGAAACTCAACGGCACGATGCCACACATATGGTGGGAATGCCCCAGAATACGCCCTTTCTGGAAAAAATTATTACATTTAATGGATAAGCTAGTGGGAAAATAAAATACTTTGAAATGATTTATTTTTTTAAATTATAATCTTGACCTAGGAGGACGAGGTCCATATGGAGTAGGAGGTTGAGGTGGCGGTGGATGTGGCTGTGTAGGTGGAAGCGGTGGTGGAGGAGGACGAGGTAGCCAACACTGGTTCAAAAATACAACAATGGCTGGGTAAGGCCAGTGATGTGTCGAATTCTGTCCTCCGTCTGATAGTGTCCGCCCTGTACGCTTGCTCAGTGCGTAGGACAAGGGGATTTCGAAAATCTGCGCATTACGGGCCGGACACTATCCGATGGCCGGACAGTTTTGTCAGAACACAGGTATACATGTCTATTCTGCACAAGGTACGGACAAGTCCTGTGGGATCCAGCCTGGTTCATTTTAATGAACGTGAGCTTGTCCACATTGGTTCTGGACAGGCGGCTGCGCTTGTCTGTGATAACGCCCCCTGCCGTGCTAAATACACGTTCAGATAATACAGTGGCTTGCACTAAATGTGTGTGTTTGCAATAGTAGAATACACCCAGAGTATGTAAACGGTGTATCTCACACCTACAGAAATGCAGAAAATGCTATTCCAAAACAATGTTTTTGCCCTAAAAAAAAATTATTTGAATAGCACAATAGAAGAAAAATATATAAATTGTGTATCTCACACCTCCAGATATGCAGAAATATTTATTTTTTTGCCCTAAATTGGTAGAAGTAGAAGAAGCAGGAAGCAGGGAAGCCAGACTCCAGCAGCAGACAGTATGCTGTTAAGATGAGATTTCACGGGTAAAAACTGCAGTGTGACCCGGTGATGTTAAGAGTAGATGCCGATGAGGAGAAAGTGTATGCTCCTGTATACCCCTGCCCTAAAAAGATCCACAGAAAAATGGGCTCCCACACTTATCTGGCGCATTTAGCAGCCCAAGATATGGGACTCCGTACTGCAGGAGAGCATGAACCCGCAACGGTAACACCATGAGCCGGTGAGGTAAGGCTGATTTGTGATCCTGTAGGGATGAGGACAGGAAAAAGAGTGCCTGAGGGGGGGAGGAACTCTTTCTTTTATAGAGTTACGTGGTCCTGAGGGTTGATCGGGGGCGGAGCCATCAACCATTAGTATACTGCCATGGAAGGCACCAGGAAAATGCTTTATCATGTGTTTTTTATGGACCCGTGACCAGAAGAAATCACTCATACACTATTTTTTTCACAACTGTAGCACTATAGTTTATGCATTGCAGTGCACTGCAGTAAACCGCACTGTTTGAAGCACACTAATTCCTATATATTCCTAAAATTATTCTATAAGTCAAGTTAGGGTAGTAACATAGGATTCTCAGTGATGGTCATTCATCTTTTTTACTTACTATTATTCATTTATTATTCAATTGACTACTGGAGGCGCAGTTGACCACATTTGTGCCCATTAATTTCATGATGCGGGCGGGTCAGCTTTGCTCCGTTAGACTACACATGATTTATACATCTCTCATGCTCTAGTCCTTATACATTGGATTTCATTCTTTCGGATGGGATCCAATTGTTCCTCCTCTTTTATGGTTTCGCTGCCCGAGAGTCGCATCGAGGCGTGGCTTGTTGTCCTTTTTAATGCGATGCGTCAGTGCATCACCTGATCCCCCTATGACGACGTCTGTGTGAGACGAAACGATCGTCGGGAGGTTGACGCGCTAACGTCATCGCCCAGTGGACGGGTTGTCTGCACGCCGGCCGGCTTCTCTTTTGGTTTTATCAAATTTTATTGCTAACTTTTTGTAAGTACAATCTTTTATTTGAATAAATGCGTACATATGACTGTATTACGCTATCTGAGTGCCTTCTTTTTCATGGGACACGAATGAGGATCACCTTGACTGTTTGATGTGTAAACCTGATCCAGTCTGGTTTCCCCTATTCATCTCCTGCTGTTGAGAGCAACACCATCCAGGTGTGTGACCGCTTGACAGGCACTTAATAGCCTGTGTTCCGGTAAGCAGGCATTTCACCTGGTGGAGGTGCACGTGGGATATTGGTGGATTAGACAGGCTAACATCCTTGTCACTCTATTACTGTGGACTTGTTTAGTTTCTTTTCACCTTAAGGACTTTTGCCGATATAGGAATTGGATATAAAATCTGATATTATTGCTGATGCTGGTTTCACAACGGCACAACTTTTTTATGGTTCCCTTATTGGATTCTTTCCTGCAAAAACTCTTTGATGCTGGTTTCAATACTGCACAGTTATATCATTATTTATATTGTGTTTGAATTCACAGATTTATAGCGCAGTTTCTTTTCTCTATTTCTGATTATAATGTGCCATCTCACGTTTTAAGCTGCTGCTTTCCATATATTTATACATTTCTTCCATTATTCAGTTTTTTTATTGTCAATAAGTCACTCACGGTGTTTATTCATTATTAGGGAGCGCTGTATTTATTTATTTTTTTCTACATTCTATAAGTCACTCCCCTAACACAGCAACTTTTATTCAGATGTAAACCCACTGAAATGTTGACCCAGTGCTCTAAAAACCCAAATTCCAAGCTTTTTATTTTTAATCTTCACTTCTTTAAAGATCCATTTTTTTTACAGATACTAACAGGCATATGCCACTGTAGAGAAAAATCTATTGATCTTGTACTGTTTAGGTAGGAGTAACGTGGGAAATATTGTTTTTCTGTCAAAAAGTACATTGACCAGTGGTTGCAAAATGTAAAAAAAAGTGCAGGGTTAATGGAAAACATTGTGCTCTTCTTCGCAGAATGGAAACTCACCTATCAATCAAATGTCTTGGAGCAGTGATTGCACACCAGCATCAAAACCATTAATGCATCAACTTGATTAGATTTGAGAATCATTTATGGTGACATGCCCAATCAATCACATCTATTTCCTACGCACTTGCAGTATTTCTGCTCCAACCTGTGTCATGAAAGGAAGGATATGGAGCTTTAGTCAGTAAGTAAACACTTTTTGGGTACCTATGGGACAAAACCAAATCATTCATAACCTTTTAATTATCCAGTTTAAACTGACCTTGGAAGCACCTTATTGTAGATCACAGAGGACCTATAAAATAGTGTGATAGGATGTTACAGCACATATAAATAAATCTAACTAGTAACAGTTTATTTTATAGGTGTTACATGTTAAAATTATGTAGTGAAAGTGCAGTTTTTAGATCAAGATTATGCTTTCCAGTAACGGTTTGATGTACTTACACCTGCACCACGACTTGCACAATTCTAATATATTTAATCTACAAAGACTGAATGTAACCGAAGTTAACAAAACACAAAAAAATTCATTGGTTACTCAGTAGGCGAATTTAATACTGGCCACTAGGGATGAGCCGAACACCCCTGGGTTCGGTTCGCACCAGAACCTGCGAATGGACCAAAAGTTTGCACGAACGTTAGAACCCTATTAAATACAATGGATGCGAACGTTCGAAATCTAAAGTGCTAATTATAACGACTAATATGCATGTTATTGTCCTAAAAAGGGTTTGGGAACCCGGGTTCTGCCCCAGGGGACATGTATCAATGCAAAACGAAGTTTTAAAAACGGCCGTTTTTCGGCAGCAGTCATTTTAATGATGCATAAAGTGAAAAAAAAAAGTCAAATATTCCTTTAAATATCGTACCTGGGGGGTGTCTAAAGTATGCCTGTGAAGTGCCACGTGTTTCCCGTGTTTAGAACTGTCCCTGCATAAAATGACATTTCTAAAGGAAAAAAAGCCATTTAAAACTGCTTGCGGCTTTAATGTCACGTCTGGTCCCGGTAATATGGATGAAAATCTTTGAGAAAAATGTCATGGGTACCCCCCACCCCACTACCAGCCCCTTTGGGTCTTGTATGGATATTAAGGGGAACCCCACACCCAAAATTTTAAAAAGGCCCTATATACTCTGAACAGCAGTATACAGGCGGTGCAAACAAGACAGGGACTGTAGGTTTGTTCTTAAGTAGAATCTGTTTGTAATTTTGAACACGTACATTGTTTAAGTGTAGCTCCAGCCAAAAAAACTATTTTTTAAGCTTTTTGGAAAACATAGGGAAGAGTTATCACCCCTGTAACATTTGTTTTGCTGTCTGTGCCCCTGTTCAGAACATTTCACCTCACTTTCCATCCCAATGACAACTGTTTTTGAAAAGTGGGGTTTTTATTGAAACAAGGATTGGTGATAAAGCATCAGTAGAGAGGAGACACCTTTTTCCCATATTAACCCTTACAGGAGAGAATTTCCCTTCCTAGGGGTAGATTTCCTCTCACTTCCTGTTGTCTCCTTCCGTTTGCAAGTAGGAGTCGTTTGTAAGTTGGCTGTTTGAAAGTAGGGGCCTGCCGTATATACTCTGCAGAAATTGGCCCCTTAGGTGTTGGTGTTGGCACAACACTGTAAGTACTCAGTTACTCTTGGTGGGCGCTGGAACGCCCTGCTGTCAACTATTATATCAAGAATTGTAATTACATGCCCCTTAGCCACTGGTGCCACAACACTGCAACCCCTCACAGATACTGTATTTGGAGCACAGCAATGAGCCCTGTTGCAAAGTATTGCATCAAAAATTGTAATTACACACCACTGTTTAAACAGGGGCTGAAAAATTGGGCCTTAGGCACTGGTGCTGGTGCCACGACACTGCAACCTCTCACAGATACTCTAGTTGGAGTGCAGGAATGAGCCCTGCTGCAAAGCATTGCATCAAAAATTGTAATTACATGCCCCTGTTAAACAGGGGCTGAAAAATTGGGCCTTAGCCACTGGTGGCGGCACCCAGAAACAAAAATGTTTTTCCAAGATATCATCATTAATCGGATAATTGAGGAGGAGGAGGAGGATAGTCAGTCAACATAACAGGACAGTCACTCAGCATCAGTCTTGAAGGGATGTGACATTTGAAAATAAATGATTCTGCTATATCAGCTTCAGGTGCTTGGTAGCTGGTGGTGATCCAAGACTGGTTCATCTTTATGAAGGTCAGTCGATCAACCGAGTCGGTGGACAGGCGCACCTTGTGATCCGTGACAAATCCTCCAGCAGCACTGAATGTGCGTTCCGAAAGAACGCTGGATGCAGGACAGGCAAGTAGCTCAATTGCATACTGTGCAAGCTCTGGCCAGTGATCCATCCTCAAGACCCAGTAAGCCAGAGGATTTTCGGTGGGAAAGGTGTCCAAATCTGACCTTGCCCCTAGGTATTCCTGCACCATGTATATCAGACGCTGGCGATGGTTGCTGGAACCGATCATACCTTGGGGCTGCGGACTAAAGAATTGTCTGAACGCATCGGTCAGATGGCCACCTTCCCCACCGCTCCTTCTCTGACTGACCGAAGCCTCAGCAACTCGTTGTCCCAGACCAGGAGTTTGTAACCTCCCAGTCTCTGGGAACGCATTGCACAGACCTTTCTGCAAGGCCTCCCAGAGTTGTCTCATCCTCTGCTCCCTCTGCAATGGTAAGATAAGGTCCACAACCTTAGCCTTGTACCATGGATCAAGGAGAGTGGCCAGCCAGTAATGGTCCCTCTCCTTGATCCGAAGAATACGAGGATCCTTCCACAGACTTTGCAGGATCAGGGAGGCCATGCAGCGTAGGTTAGCTGAAGCATTCGGTCCAGAGTCCTCTGGGTCACTAAGGACGACATGATCCGCAGCCACCTCCTCCCAGCCACGTACAAGTCCACGTGTTTCTTGGGACTGTAAATCATCCCTAAAAGACTGCTGCTGTTGATGCTGAGTGCCAGGCTCCACCTCCATGCTGACACAATCCTCCTCGTCCTCGTCCTCTTCCTGTGGGATGGGTGGGACAGAAGGAACACTGTCTGGGTAAAGGGGGCCTTGAGAGGCAAGGAAGTACTCCTCTTCCTGCCTCTGTTCTGCCTCAAGTGCCCTGTCCATTATTCCACGCAGTGTATGCTCCAACAGGTGGACAAGAGGTACAGTGTCACTGATGCATGCACTGTCACTGCTCACCATCCTCGTGGCCTCCTCAAATGGTGCCAGGACAGTGCATGCATCCCTGATCATGCCCCACTGGCATGGTGAAAAAAAACCAAGCTCCCCTGACCCTGTCCTGGTGCCGTAGTCGCACAGGTACTCATTGATGGCCCTCTGCTGTGTGTACAGCCGCTGCAGCATGGCCAACGTTGAGTTCCACCTGGTGGGCATGTCACATATAAGGCGGTTCTTGGGTAGGTTCAACTCCTTTTGCAGCTCAGCCAGCCAAGCACTGGCATTATATGATCTGCGGAAATGCACAGACTTTCCTGGCCTGCCTCAGGACATCCTGTAAGCCCGGGTACCTGCCCAAGAACCGCTGCACCACCAGGTTAAGGACGTGAGCCACACAGGGCACATGGGTCAGTTGTCCCTGTCGGAGGGCGGAGAGGAGGTTGGTGCCATTGTCGCAAACCACCATTCCTGCCTTAAACTGGCGTGGCGTCAACCACCTCTCGGCCTGCCCCTGCAGAGCTGACAGAACCTCTGCCCCAGTGGGGCTCCTGTCCCCCAAACACACCAGCGCAAGCACGGCATGGCATCTTTTTGCCTGCGTACTTGCGTAGCCCCTTGAACGCCTACGGAGCACTGCTGGTTCCGAGGACAAAGCACAGAAAGAGGCCATGGAGGAAGAAGAAGAGGAGGGGGTGGAGGAGAGAGGTGTGTCACAACAACCAGTAGTAGCATTTTGGAGGCGTGGCGGCGGAACCGGGGCTGACCGCCCTGTCCAGCGAGGCATGGACATTGCCTTCCATGAGAAAAAGTGGTGTTTGGTAACCTGCCACTGAGGAACCGCACATTGCATAAACTCACGGAAAGGGGCCGAGTCTACCAACTGAAAAGGCAGCAGTTGAAGTGCTAGCAATTTAGCCAAGCTAGCATTCAACCGCTGGGCATGTGGATGGCTGGGAGTGAACTTCTTTCGACGGTCCAGCAGCTGGGGCAGGGAAATTTGCCTGCTAGAATCGGACGTCGGTGTACTGCTAGCAGAGTGCCCGCAAGTACTTGGCTGTGACACACCTAATTCTACACCTTCATTCCTCTTAGTGCAGGTTTCAGAGAGGACTGAAGGTATAGTGGGGTTGGAGATCCCAGCTGATGCGGAGCAAGGAGAGGTCCGCTTTGTTCTTTGGTGTGGGTCTTTAAGGTAGGCTTGCCAACGAGCTGCATGGCAGGTCAACATATGTCTGGTCAAGCATATGGTGCCCAAGCGGCTGATGTTTTGGCCATGCGAGATACGCTTGAGACATATGTTGCAAACAGCAGCGGTGCCATCTGATGCACTCGACTCAAAAAAGGCCCACACCAAAGAACTTTTGGAATAACAGGCAGGGGCAGCGCCCTGCACAGGCGGAGCTCTGCAGTGTGATTCAGTCGGTGTGCTGCTTTTACGCTGGCCCCCGGAGGGCATACTGCCTCGTTGGAGATGTGCCTTCTCCTCATCCTCCTCCTCCTCCTCTCTCCTATCAGGCACCCACGTGGAGTCAGTGACCTCATCATCCCCTCCCTCATCACTGGAACCAATCTGGCAGTATGCTGCAGCTGCTGAAACATGACTGCCAGATTGGTGTCCTTCTTGAGCATCCCCTCTCTCTGCTATCACGCTACTGCCTTCCTCTAGCTGGGTATCATCTTCAGACCCTTCGAAACGCTGGGCATCCTCCTGGAGCATGTACCCAACACTGTGCTTAAACAGTTCGGGGGACTCCTCAGGAGGACACGGTGGGTCTACGGAAGGAGTGACTGATGATGACATTGAGGACGCTTTGGCAGCTGCTTTGCCAGTACCCTGAGCCTGGGTGAGAGAGGATGAGGAGGGCTTGGTCATCCACTCTACCAAGTCTTCGGCATGATGCGGCTCAACACGTCTTGCTGCCGAAAATAAGGACAAGCGTGTCCCATGGCCACACGTGCTGATGACGATGCACCGCATCCACGACCAGCACTGTTGTCTCTAGACACAGAGCCTGCTTGCCCTCTTTTATTGGCTCCTGACTGTCTGCCTCTCCTTGTTTGCCTTCCAGACATTCTAAAGGCCTGCAGGGAGATGGGAAAACCAGCAATAAGGGGTAGCTTCAGGTGTATATTTTGCAAGAAGTACACTACGCCCGCTGTAAGTGCTGCAGATGCCTGCCTGTGTTACACAACAGGAAAACACAGAAATAAGGGCTAGCTTCAGGTGTATACTGTGCAGGAGGCTTAGCAAAAATATCACTGACACTGTCCCCTGCCTATCCTTCTCTCTCCCTGCACACAAGGTTTAGCAGAATATCACTGACACTGTCCCTGCCTATCCTTCTCTCTCCCTGCACACAAGGTTTAGCAGAATATCACTGACACTGTCCCTGCCTATCCTTCTCTCTCCCTACACACAAGGTAAATGAACAAATATCACTAACACTGTCCCTGCCTATCCTTCTCTCTCCCTGAACCGGAACACACTACACAAGGCCGCCGCGCTGGCGGCCTTTTATGGTGTGGGGCGTGTACTAAACCCCCCTGAGCTATAATTGGCCACAGGCATCTTGCCTGTGGCCAATTATGGCTCTCCTCGCTGCCGGCGCTGTGATTAGCAAAGCATGCGGGGTCACAGTGCACGCTTGGCCAATCACAGCGCCGGGATTGCACTGCGATGGCGCAGTGTATTGTGGGCCGTTCGCGTCACTCGAATTTGGCGCGAACGGCCCAAAAAGTTCGATCTTCGTCGAACGATTGAACAGCCGATGTTCGAGCTCATCCCTACTGGCCACACACTTCAGTCTGATTGTACAATTTTCTTTAGATTAAAAAACTACTATATGGTGTAAAAGTCTGCCTAACTTGATATAAATTGATGAGATTGATTACCCAGATTGTAAGAGAGCTGTAAAATTAGATCTTAATGTCTGTGGCCAAACTATAAAGGTTTGAGGGTCAAAAACAAGTTTTTAACTTAGTTTCTTTCTATTTCAAATAAATATTTAACTGTATACTATCAAACCCTCTTTCTCTATACAGTGCATATGAGTAGAGCAAGCAAGAAAGAGCAAGGGGATGGGGATCAGTAACTCCCCAGGCTTATTCCATTGTTTAAATGTGAGCTTCTAAGCAGTCAGCAAGACCGTTAAGAATAGACAGGTATATATAAAATTAATCTTAGAGCTCCAACTGCTGACTGGAAATACAGTGGGTATAGAAAGGAATCCCGCCCTTTTAAAATAATCACATTTTGCTATTTTGCAGCCTGAAATTAAGACAGTTTTTGTTTTATCCAGCTGTATTTACTCATTTTTATAACATCCAAATTAAAGATATAACACCAACATGTCAGGAAAATAATTACAATTCAAAAACGGAATAACTGAGTTGGAAAAAAAAGGATCACCACCTTGTGCCAGTATTTTGTTGAACCACTTTTTGTTTTAAATACAGCCTTTAACCTGTTGGGATATGTCTTTACTAACTTCGCACATCTAGACTTTGCAATATTTGCCCATTCTGCTTAAGTGTAGTTAAATTTGATGGTGACCATTTGTGGACTGCAGTCTTCAAGTCATTCCATATTCACCTTTTTTCTCCTTCAACCACTGTGTGGTCATTTTTGCTGTGTGCTCTGGGTCATTGTCATGCTTTAAAGTAAACCTTCTCCCCCTTGACAACTTTCTGACAGAGGGCAGCAGATTTTCCTCAGGAATTTGACAGTATTTTGCCTCATCTATTATTCCTTCTATCCTGACAAGTTCTCCAGTCCCTGCTGCAGAGAAACACCCCAATAACAGGATATTACCACCTCCATGCTTTACTTTAGCAATTGGTGTTATTTGGATGGTGAGCTGTATTGGAAATTCCGCCAGATATATCATTTGGTGTTGAGGCCAAACTATTCAATTTTAGTTTCATCTGACCATAACACCTTTTTCCATGTGGCCTCAGAATCTTCAAGGTGTGTTTTGGCAAAGCTCAGTCATGACTGCATGTGGCTTTTCTTGAGAAATGGCTTTTTTCTTGCAACCCTCCCATACAAGCCTCATTTGTGGAGAATTTGTGATATTGTTGTCACATGCACACAATGACCACTCTTTGTCATAAATTCCTGCAACTGCTTCAGAGTTGCTGTAGGCCTTTTGATAGCCTCTCTAGCCAGTTTCCTCCTGGCTCTTTCATCCAGTTTGGAGAGATATCCTGATCCAGGGAGGGTTTATGTTGTACCAAATGCCTTCCATGTCTTAATAATAGACTTCATTGTGCATTTATAAAGCCTTTGAATTTTTTTGTATCCATCTCCTGACTTGTGCTTGTCCACAGCTTTATTCCGGAGATCCCAGCGACAGTGGCTTGCCACCCCTCGTTTATTGTTTGCTTTAGTTGCACTACCAGGGACTAAAATACTCCTGAAAAGCTCTTTTCGTGCTGAGCTAATCAAAATGACCACAGCTGATCACAGTTGAAAGTCAAATGGCTTTGTGTGCCATTAAGAAGGTGATTAATTACACCGGATTGAGTTTACACAGGAAGTCATTTTTAGGAGAGGGGTGATCCTTTTTCCAACTCAGTGTTTGTTTTTGAATTTTTTATTTTATTTTTGAATGAGTTGTTGGTGTTATATCTTTCACTTGGATCTTATAAGTTGCACTGAGTAAATAAAGCTGGATAAAACAAAAACTATGTCTGTTCTCATTTCAGGCTGCAAAGCAACACAATGGGATTATTTTAAAGGGAGGTAATTATTTTCTATACCCACTGTATATAAGTAAAAGATCATAAGGAAATCATTCATACTTACTTTTTTATTTAGCTTCTCTATCAAGATGCCTCTTCAAGTTGGGGTGGCTTCTTCTTTAACATTGCAAGCCTGATGCCAGGACTGCTCTGTCTTCAACTGAGCCTTATCTTGTCTCTGTGGCTACTTAGGAGCTCCATCAAGACCAGCCAGTGTTAGTGCAGCCATCTGTTCTGACTCCTTAGTAAGGTCAGGTAGTTACCTGCTGCCCATGATACAATGCACATGAGCTTTCCTGACAGAAATGTTCCACATAAAGAGAGATTGCGTTTATCCGTGAAATAGAGTGGGGCAGCTGAGCAGTGCTGGGGACAGGGGATGGCAAAACACAAAAAGTAGTGAAGGATTAAGCCGACAACCTTTGATAGGATGGGAAGTGTAATCATAATGGGGGATTTTAATTATCCCGACATAGACTGGGCGGAAGGAAATGCACATTTGTCTAAGGCTTGCCAGTTCCTAAATGTCTTGCTGGACAATTTCATGGGTCAGATGGTAGACGCACCAACTAGAAACAAAGCGTTACTAGACCTACTGATTACCAACAATACAGACCAGATCACGGATGTGGAAATACAGTAAGGGACAATTTAGGAAACAGCGATCACAGGTCAATTAGCTTCAGTATAAATCACACAAATAGGAAACACAAGGGGAATACAAACACACTGAATTTCAAAAGAGCCAACTTCCCTAAACTACGAACCTTGCTAGAAGATATAAATTGGGATAAAATATTAGGAACAAAGAACACGGAGGAGAGATGGGTTTGCTTTAAGAGCATATTAAAGAAGGGCATTAGCCAGTGCATCCCATTGGGAAATAAATTTAAAAGAGCAAACAAAAGTCCTGGATGGCTTAACTCAAATGTAAAAATGCAGGGGCGTGGCTACGGCATGCACGAGTGAGGACGTGCTCTCTTAGAGCTCCGTGGGGCCCGCGCTCTAATCGGCACATTCGGCGGCTTCTAGTGGGGGAAATACACCGCTACTCGGATGCCTGCAAAGCGCAAACCATCCCCGCACCCACAGCAGACACCTCGAGGCCGATCCGGATCACTAGATAACTTCTTTGAGACCCGCAGCAGAACGGCAGGTAAAGCTAAGATGGCGTCCGGCGCCCACGCTGCTAGGGCTGCCTCCCCCAACAGCTCCCCGCACTTGCCTGTGCACACCCTGCCTTCCCTTCCTTCTCTCTCCGGCTCTGTAAGCATGGAAGAGCCTGCACATGGAGGTGATCCCTGGGATGATAAAGATATCCGTGCCCATATCCTCTCCCTCCCCACTAAGGCTGACTTGGAGAGGTTTACTAGCAGAGTGGAGATGGCTTTTAAAAAGGACATTGAGGCCCTGCAGGCTGACACTGCACATTTGGGTGGTAGAGTGGAGACTTTGGAGGCACAGTGGGATGAGACTGCTCCAACCCTGCAGGTCCTCTCTGATCACTGCCAACAACAAGATCGCAGGCTTGAGGCCCTGCTAGATCAAATGGATGATTTTGAAAATAGGAGTCGCAGGGTTAACATCCGCATCAGAGGCCTGCCCGAAGCCACTGGCCCCAGAGATATCATCCCCACCCTGCAAGGGATCTTTAAGCAAATTCTAGGCCGACAGGCACCTGAACATTTTGAAATCGACCGGGCCCACAGAGCCTTGCGGCCCCCCTCTGATGATCCTGATAAACCCAGAGACATTATCTGCAAGCTGCACAAATACTCGCTTAAAGAACGCATCATGAATCAAGTTAGGGGAGTCAGATTTGTGGACTTTGACGGGGCCAGGCTGACATTCTTTCCAGATCTCTCCAGACGCACACTGATGCAACGCCGAGCTCTTAAGCCACTGTTGGCGGCTCTACAGGATGCCCAGCTTCCCTATCGGTGGGGTTTCCCGTTTAGCCTCTCCGCAACTAAAGATGGCAGACAGGTCACACTACGGAGCAGGGATGATCTGCCCCGATTCTTGGAATCCCTAGACCTGCCTCAGGTCGACATCCCAGACTGGAGGTCGCCGTCTGACATCTCTCTTCCCACACGCCCTGAAACGTGGCAGCCCGCCCGCCGGAGACGTCGCCGCGGACCCAGACGAGGTCCCCCTGGCTCGGCGCCTCCATCTCGCCCCCCGCAGGGAGAAGACTGAACGATTGATCTGCTTTTTGCTGGCTCCTGAGACGTCCTTGTTTCACTTTTTTGACTTCCCCCTAGCTGCCGTATCACCTTTCTGTCCCTGGCCGAGGGGTAGATGAGCACCTTTAACTACTTGCGGGTCCTCATGCGGACTTGCTCTTGGTGCCTTACCACTTCCCCCCAATAGGTCAACTCCTTGGAGTTACGTGTCCCATTTTGGGAATGCCTCTGCTCGCTGGCCTTCACCGTCTCCTCGTCTTGAGGGGGGGATAGAGGCCCCCGACTGGTGGCAATGTTGCACTTTGTTGCGCCCTTTGGGCTTGTTATTTGTGTTTGTGTTTTTGTTTCCTGTATTTTTCCCTCCCCGTTTTTTTTCCATGTCTTATTTTCTATGACACCTGCTATAACCGTGGTTTGTTTTTTAGGCTCCTGTGTGTAATCCCTGTGCTCCTGGTGTCCTTCGCTGCAGGCCTGTTGTGCTGTGGGTCTCTCTTCCCTCTTGCCGCCGGCCTAATGGCCGCACCCGTTGAACTCTCATTATGGCTGCTCTGAAAGTCGTGTCATACAACGTTCGTGGCCTGGGCTCCCCGTCGAAACGCAGTAAGTTGTGGCTTGAGATGAAACGCATGGGGGCACACATCCTTTTTTTGCAGGAAACGCACTTCCGACCTGACTCGGTCCCCCGCCTTCCCAACCATTTATATAGCTCCTGGTATCTTAGCAACTCCCCCCGTCTTAAATCGGGGGGAGTGGCTATAGCGATACATAAAAATTGCCCTTTTGTGATGACGGACCAATTGCTCGACCCGGAGGGTCGGTTTGTGTTTGTCAAAGGCACCATATATACCCGCATGTTCACCTTTGCAGCCGTGTACGCCCCGAATAGCAAACAGCTTACCTTCCTGGACTCGGTCCTGGAGTCCCTGTCCACCTTCCGGGAGGGACAGCTCATCCTGGGGGGGGACTTTAATGTTAGCCCTGACCCACACGTGGATACGTCCTCGGGCCACTCGACTCATTCCTTTGCCTTCCTGAAACACTTTAGAAAGTCCCTACAAGAGCACCATTTGGTCGACTGCTGGAGACTTCTCCACCCTACGGATAGGGATTATAGCTACTTCTCTGCCACGCATAGCGTATATACCCGCATTGACCTTCTGGTGATGGACCAGTTCTCGCTTGATTCCCTTGCTAACGCCTCTATTGGGTCCATTACTATTTCGGACCATGCGCCGGTCTCCATCTCCCTGCATCCTCTGTCAATGGAGGCACGGTCGTGGAGCTGGAGTCTAAATGATGGCATCCTAGATGATGCGGTCGCCCAGAAGCGAGTGTCAGATACCATTTCCCTGTATTTCTCAGAGAACAAACCGGGGGAAGTTAGCATGGGCTCTGTATGGGAGGGGCATAAGGCGGTGGTTCGGGGGGAGCTGATATCTCAGGGTACGAGACTGAAACGGGCCAGGGAAGGGGAACTGCAGACCCTCTTGACCAAAATACATGCAGCGGAGCTGCTGCATAAACGGAAACTAACCCCTGACTTGACATCTAAATTACACTCCCTGCGACAGGAGTTGGCTGCACTGTTAGACACCAAAATTAAGGCGCGCGTTCGACATTTGGCACACAAATTCTATGAATTCGGCGATAAATGTGGGAGGTTACTGGCTAGGGCCCTTAAAAGCCGACGTGCCTCAGGACATGTCCACAAGCTTGCCTCCTCGACGGGACTTCCGGTCGTCCACTCCTCAAAAATTGCTAATGTCTTTAGGGACTTCTATGCCCGCTTGTACCATCTCCCTGATACTTTACATGGCGCGACAGAATCCCGACGGGTGGACCGCATTCATCAATACCTCACAGAGGCCAAGTTCCCGCAGCTGGAGGCGTCTGTATGTAAGCGGTTGGACTCACCCATCACTACTGCTGAAATTCAGAAGGTGGTGAAAGACCTACCCAATGGGAAAAGCCCTGGCCCTGATGGTTACACAAATACCTACTACAAAAAATACTCTGGGGTGCTCTCTGGTCCCATGTGTACCTATTTCACGGCGCTGGCGTCCGGCACGGCGATACCACCTGAAGCACTGATGGCACACATTGTAGTCCTCCCGAAGGATGGTAGAGATCATACCCTACCGGGCAGCTATAGGCCTATTTCACTTATTAACACAGACGTCAAGATTTTGGCCAAAATCTTGGCTAATAGACTTATGCCGATACTCCCAACGGTCATCCACCCGGACCAGACAGGGTTTATCATGGGCAGGGAAGCCAGGGATAACTCCAACAGAGCACTCCAGCTGATTCATTGGGTGGGGTCGCGGGTGGAGTCTCGCCCCTGTCTCTTGCTTTCCACCGATGCGGAGAAAGCGTTTGACCGGGTGGACTGGACTTTTATGCAGACAGTTCTGGCCAGGCTTGGCTTGGGCTCAAGCATGATGGCGTGGATATCCTCCCTCTATAGCTCTCCGACTGCCAGGGTGAAGGTGAATGGGCTAATGTCCGAGCCCTTCCCGATCGGCAATGGGACACGCCAGGGATGCCCGCTGTCCCCTCTCATTTTCGCTCTGACCCTAGAACCACTGCTTAATAAAATTCGCCTTAACAATGATATCAATGGTTTCACAGTCGGTCCGACGGAACACAAACTATCGGCTTACGCAGACGATGTCCTATTCTATGTTTCCGATCCCTTGATATCGCTGCCTAACATCCTGGCGGAGCTGAGGGACTTTGGCCTGCTGTCTAACTTTAAAATTAACTATGATAAATCAGAAATCCTGTCTTTGAATGTCCCCACGGATTTGCGTACACGGCTGCAAACAGCGTTTCCATTTACCTGGTGCCCAACCTCCTTAAAATACTTGGGGATATATTTGCCCACGAAATGTTCGATGCTTTATGACTGTAACTTTGCTCCGTTGCTTTCCACTGTCAGAATAGATCTGAAACGTTGGGATAGGGCGGCGTTTTCATGGATGGGCCGAGTCAGTGTACTTAAAATGAATGTGCTACCCCGTATCCTGTTTTTCCTGCAGATGGTGCCGATTACTTTGCCCAAGACGTTCTTCTCAACCCTCAATAGCCTGTTCATACACTATATTTGGGGGGGGAAATGCCCCAGGTTAGCCCTTCGCACTATCCAGCGCCCTAAGAATAGGGGGGGGTTGGGGGTTCCAGTGATCCGCAGGTACTATGAAGCAATAGCCCTGCAGCGTATTCTGGACTGGCACCACAATGTCCGGTATAAACTATGGGTACCCCTAGATAAGTTTTTAGCGGGCCGCAACCTGTCACACGCCCCATGGGTTCCCCGAGAAGATAGAGGTCTCTCGGGGCTGGTCTCTCCGTTTGCTGCTCATGCCCTGGCGACCTGGGACAGGCTGAATAAATTGGGGCTGCTTGCACCCCCGGTCTCTCCGTTGGCGCCCCTAGGAGGCTTCCCCTGGTTCGCTCCAGGGGAACACCCTTCCTTCTTTCGGACGTGGGCGGCGGATGGTGAGTCCAGATGCGGCAGATTTGTTCAGGACCATGGCCTATTGCCACTGGCCACTCTAAGGGACCAATACGGCCCCTACCCCATGGATGAGTGGCGTTACAGGCAGCTCCAGCATTTTGTCGCCGGGTTGCCCCAGGGGGTTAGGTCCCCCACTTCGGCTTCCCCCTTTGAACGCTTATGCATGTCTGATTCCGCTGTTCCCCATGCCATTTCGGTGCTGTATGATTTGCTGCAATCCATGCATACTGAAGGGAAGCCGGGATTCATTGGTGAGTGGGAGAGAGACCTCCGGCGCACCTTTACTGAACCTCAACTAGTGCACTTATATAGCTTAACACACTCGAGCACAGTGGATACCAGGATGCAGGAGAATAGTTACAAGGTACTGTCCAGGTGGTACAGGGTACCATCCAAACTTGCTAAGATTTACCCCTCTCTCTCAGATGATTGTTGGAGAGGCTGTGGCCTCAGAGGCTCGTTCCTTCACATCTGGTGGGAGTGCCCTAAGCTGAGGCCCTTTTGGTTAGATATCCATGCACAGATCAAACTGATCTTGGATCTGGAGCTACCCGATTCCCCGCTGGAATCCTTGCTGCACTTTCCCACCATTCCCCTCGGCCAATATAGCAAATCCATCCTGCCCCATCTGCTTAATGCGGCTCGGAGGCTGATACCGATTCACTGGAGGACACCTCGGGTGCCTTCCCGTGCGGATTGGGTAAAGTTAGTGAATAATATCATGGCTGCTGAGGAATGGATGGCTAAGTGTAAAGATCGGTACGAGAAATTCTATTCCGTATGGGCCATTTGGATAAATTATGTAAGCCCGCCTGCTTTGTGTGCCCCGGGTCCCTCTCCGGCTGCGACCCCGCCCCCGTAAGGGGCGGGGTCGGAGGGGAGACGTGAGGGTTGCAGGGCGGTTTCTGAAAGGAGTGAGGAACTTCCACAAACATACAGAAGCATAAAGTTATGTAATACTTTGGTTGGTGTCACTTTTTCCCCTGATTGTATATAATTTTTAAATTTTTTTTTTTTTTTTTTTTTTTTTTTTTTTGTTTCTTGCCCCACCCTTCACCCTCCTTTTTAGTTTTTGTCTTTATTTAACTTTTCACTGAGGTTACTGCCCCTAGGTTTTCAGCCTGCTAACTGTGGACCCAGCCTACTCCAAATTTTTGGGAGTGGGATGGCATCCTCGATAGGGGTATGCCAGGCGGAGTCGGATGGGGTGATCCATGTCTGTTTGAACTCATATCACGCTGCTCATATGTTGATTATTATTCCCCCAGATATAGTTGTTACACCCTATGCTTCCGCGATTGGCTTTACCACTAACTGTTTGTCCATGGTGGAGGGCTCCTCCTATAATGCTGTATTTTGCAAATCTTTCTACTTTGTCTATTGTCTCTCTGTTTGTCATTTGAATATATCTTTTTAAATAAAGATTACATAAAAAAAATGTAAAAATGCATATAAAAGCAAATGAGAAGGACTTCAAGAAATACAAGGCTGAGGGATCAACATCAGCGTTTAGATTTTACAAAGAATGCAACAAAAAATGTAAGGGTGCAATTAGGGTGGCTAAGATTGAACACGAAAGACACATAGCGGAGGAGAGCAAAACAAATCCCAAGAAACTCTTGAAGTATAAAAACAGTAAAAGAGGGAGGACAGACCATATTGGCACCATAAAGAATAATGAAGGGAATCTGGTTACTAAGGATGGAGAGATGGCAAGGGTATTACATTTATTCTTCTCCTCGGCCTTCACGAGGGAATTGGGGGGGGGGGGCTTCAGTAACCAAAGATGCAGTGTATATCCTCATGACACATCTCAGGAAGCACCCTCATGGCTAACAGAGGACAGAATTAGAAATAGACTTGGAAAACCTAACATTAATAAGTCACCGGGACCAGATGGCTTGCACCCGAGAGTCCTTAGGAAACTTAGTCAAGTAATTGCCAGACCATTGTTCCTAATTTTTACTGACAGTCTACTGACTGTAATGGTACCAGCTGATTGGAGAAAAGCCAATGTAGCACCAATATTTAAAAAGGGCCAAAATACATCCTTAGGAATTACAGACCAGTAAACCTAACATCAATAGTATGCAAGCTCTTGGAGGGGATGATAAGGGACTAAATACAAGATTTTAGTAATGAAAACTATATCATTAGCAGTAATCAACATGGATTCATGAACAATCATTCTTGCCAAATCAATCCATTAACCTTCTATGAGGAGGTGAGCTGCCATCTAGATAAAGGAAGGCCCGTAGATGTGGTATATCTGGATTTTGCAAAAGCATTTGACACAGTTCCCCATAAACGTTTACTGTACAAAGAAAGGACCGTTGACCTGGACCATAGGGTGAGTACATGGATTGAAAACTGGCTACAAGGGGCGAGTTCAAAGGGGGGTGATAAATGGGGTGTACTCAGAATGGTCAGGGGTGGAAAGTGGGGTCCCCCAGGGTTCTGTGCTGGGACCAATCATATTTAATTTGTTCATAAACGAACTGGAGGATGGGGTAAACAGTTCAATCTCTGTATTTGCGGACAATAATAAGTTAAGCAGGGCAATAACTTCTCTGCAGGGTGTTGAAACCTTGCAAGAAGATCTGAACAAATAAATGGGGTGGGCAACTACATGGCAAATGAGGTTTAATGTAGAAACATTTAAAATAATGCATTTGGGTGGCAAAAATATGAATGCAATCTACTCACTGGGGGAAGAACCTCTGGGGAAATCTAGGATGGAAAAGGACCTGGGGGTCCTAGTAGATGATAGGATCAGCAATGGCATGCAATGCAAAGCTGCTGCTAACAAAGCAAACAGAATATTGGCATGCATTAAAAAGGGGATCAACTCAAGATATAAAGCGAAAATTCTCCCACTCTACAAGACTCTGGTCCGGCCTCACCTGGAGTATGCTGTGCAGTTCTGGGCACCAGTCCTCAGGAAGGATGTACTGGAAATAGAGCGAGTACAGAGAAGGGCAACAAAGCTAATAAAGGGACTGGAGGATATTAGTTATGAAGAAAGGATACAGAAGAGATGCTTGAGAGGGGATGTGATTTCAATTTACAAATACCACACTGGTGACCCCACAATAGGGATAAAACTTTTCCACGAAAGGGAGTTTAATAAGACACGTGGCCACTCATTGAAATTAGAAGAAAAGAGGTTTAACCTTAAACTGCGTAGAGGGTTCTTTACTGTAAGAGCGGCAAGGATGTGGAATTCCCTTCCACAGGCAGCATCGATAGTTTAAAAAACTATTAGTTAAGCACCTGAACGACCACAACATACAGGGATATACAATGTAATACTGACATATAATCACACACATAGGTTGGACTTGATGAACTTGTGTCTTTTTTCAACCTCACCTACTATGTAACTATGTAACAGTGGGTTGCAGGCCATGGAGAGGGTAATTCAAAGCCATTTTTTTTAATGCTGCAGTATTAAACCACTTATAAAATGTGTTGCATTTGGTGCCTGTACTACTAGCTTGAAAGTGTGCTGAGGCCCCCTTTTTGTACTGTTTTTTGTACTGTTTTTTGTATATTTCCCTGTCTGCCAGTTTCATACAGAGCAGAAGGACTGTCGTCTTTGCTTTTAACCGGTTCCCGACTGGCTCAGGCAGATTTACTGTGGCAGAATGGCTCCCCTGGGTGAAATCCCGTTTGGGTATGGCCTGCCCTTTAGCGGCCACCAGAGGGCGCGCGCGCCCACTGCACGGCGGGGGACCCAATGCACGTGGCCAGCACGGGGATTTGTGTGTGTGCTGTCAGGGGAGAGGAGACATATAATTTTTCCTACTTAGTAGGAACAAACAATATGTATCCTCTCCTAGTCAATCCTATCCCCATACAGTTAGAACACGCTGAGAGAACATACAATTAACCCCTTGATCACCCCCTAGTGTTAACCCCTTCCCTGACAGGGACATTTACACAGTAATCAGTGCATTTTTATAGTACTGAACGCTGTATATATGTCAATGGTCCCAAAAAAGTGTCAAAAGTGTATATGATCTGTCCGTCACAATGTCGCAGGACCGCTAAAAATCGCAGATCACCGCCATTACTAGTAAAAAATCAATATACCCTTTTTGCAATTTTATTTACCAAAAATATGTATTTATATGTATAAGAATAT
This sequence comes from Rana muscosa, assembly GCA_029206835.1. Lineage (NCBI taxonomy): Eukaryota > Metazoa > Chordata > Amphibia > Anura > Ranidae > Rana > Rana muscosa. The sequence goes on along the minus strand of CM055123.1, from coordinate 25,383,913 downwards.
ATATTGGCCTAAACTGATGAAGATTTTTTTTGGGGATATTTATTATAGCAAAAAGTAAAATATATATATATATATATATATATATTATTTTTATTTATTTTTTCAAAATTGTCACTCTTTTGTTTATAGCACAAAAAATAAAAACCGCAGAGGTGATCAAATACCAGCAAAAGAAAGCTCTATTTGCGGAAAAAAAAAGGACGCAAATTTAGTTTGGGTACAGCATTGCATGACCGTGCAATTGTCAGTTAAAGCGACGTAGTGCCAAATTGTAAAAAGTGCTCTGGTCAGGAAGGGGGTGAAATATTCCAGGGCTGAAGTGGTTAAATATTAATATCTTTGACTTGATGGTCGATAGCACTCCACAAATGTTAGCAGGAGAACACAACTAGGACTTGCTTAAGTAGCCCTTAGGGCATACAAAGGAGCCAAAAAGTTGCAGCACTCCCGACTTTATTTAGGACCTACTGTAAATAAATCCAACAGCTTACTTGGACTACAGCTGAATAGCATATAAACCAATCTAGTGGTGCAAATAACAACAGTTTCAGGCTTTCATCAACTCTTCCTCTGCTGAAAGGAACACATTTTGCAGTAATTACAATGTATCCATTCAATTACACTAGGGCCTGGATGTCACACACTTACTTGCATTAACTAATGAGGTGTTTTTTATTCATAAGGGCCCACTGACACTTTATTGCAAACTAAACTGCAGAGGTTTAGTGGGGTGGCAACACTCCACCCCATGTGATGTGTGTTTTACCACATCAAAAAGCTCCCTTCTTTTTTTTTTTTTTACTTTTTTTTTTAAGTGTACACTTTATTCATGTCACCATAACACACTACACTGCTGTGTAGTAACATGCGGTGCCATCCAGTGAGCGGTAATTTTAGGCAGCATGTCTGCATATCATCGCCCCTCACTGCACTGCACCTCTAGGCTGCATGGTAGTGGAAATAGGAGACATAGAAAACAATTGTACAGAAGAATCCCATTTACTGCGCTAGTGTTAACAGGCCCTAATGCCCCATACACACGATCGTTTTTCTTGCCATTTTTTTTCTTGCCGTTTTTCATGTCGGTTTTTTTCATGTTTCCTCTCAAGCCTGTCTTGCGTACACACGATCATTTTAAAAACCGATCAAGCAAAGCGCAGTGACGTATACCACGTACGACGGCACTATAAAGGGGAAGTTCCGCTCGAATGGCACCACCCTTCATGTTAGTAAAGTTTGTTGAGCAACGATTCGCGCTTTTCAGCCTCGTGCTTTTCAGTCCGTTACTGCGGGACGAATGTGCTATCTCCATTACGAACGCTAGTTTTACCAGAACGAGCCCTCCCGTCTCATACTTGATTCTGAGCATGCGCGTTTTTTTTTCACGTCGTTAAAGCATACACACTATCGTTTTTCACGTCGTTAAAAAAAACGACATGAAAAACGACGTGAAAAAAGAGAGCATGTTCGAAATTTTTAATGGCCGTTTTTCACGTCGTTAAAAATGCTCTGGAGCATATACACGATCATTTTTAATGGCCATTTTTAAAAATGGCATTTTTAACGGCATGAAAAACGATCGTGTGTATGGGGCATAACTCTCCAACAATCTCATGCTCTAAACCTTGTTGAATTATCACTAATCGTTCAGAATTGGAGAACACCATTACAAATTAACATGATTCAATATTATTTATGTCATAAATTGCATGGTAATAAATCCAAGATTAGCACAGATAATTCTGTGGATAAAACTAGAATGAAAAATGGTAGCAGTGCAGTCATGTAACTGTATAAAATAAAATAATAAGTATGTGACTGTTCCAAGATATGTTTAGCTACTGGAAATTCCTTTTTCTTATCTCTGATTAAATATTTTTGACAGGCAATGCATTATTTTATTTTTAGGTAGTTTCATCCCCATAAAGGAGACCACATAGGCACTTAATCATATATACTACATAACATGTAGTACATAAGCCATTAATATTAATCAGATATACCTTATGTGGATGGCAAACATTTTCCCTTTGATTGTGTTTGAACAGTGACAATAATTTACCCCCCAACACCCACAGGAGGCAATATGGCCTGTGTATCATATGACCACTGTAATTAGCCCTCACAGCAGTCACTTGGTCAGGAGTCTGTTCCTCTGGCTACCATTCAAAAGCCTTGACCCAGAGATGTCTATGACAGCTCAGTTAGTGTTCTGGGAGCGCACTCTCAGCACAAAAGCTCTTTCCTCCATGGATGCATAGGTGCAGTTGCTACACATTAAAGCCCACCTGTCATGGATATGCAGTAATGTTTTTCTGCCATCTTACCTTCCTCCTCTTGTGTTCACCTTAGAGGCCAGACTCTTTCACCTGGCTGCTTTTATAAACTCTCCACCCCAGGCCCTATCACAGAACTCTATATTAACCTGTGCACTGCAAGTCTGCCTTGCTGATCAACGTGTTTGTTAAGCATTGTGTGTTTGGGTTCCTGCCTGCCGTGTGCTACGTCTGTCTCTGTGTTACGATATTGGCTTGTTCCCGACTATCCCTGTCTGCTAGTGACCTTGACCTTCGGCTTGTCCTTAGTATATCCGTGTCTGCTTGTTTCCCCTCACTATTCTTGTATCCTGTGCTGCTGCTTCCCCTCTATCCTCTTTACCCTATGGAACGTGAGCTAGGGGACTCTGGGGGCCGCGACCTGGACCCAGCTGCAGCGTAGGCCATCCTCACCACTAGAGACTCTGGTGAAAACCTGCTGGGTCTTAGACTCTGCGCCCTGGGGAATCTTGGGCTCTAGCTCCCTGTGGATCCCTGTTGTGCTCCACTGCTCCCGCTTTCCACAACCACCCAGTGTCCCATCCGCAGCAGTCAGCCATAGAGTTCACTACCCTGTGGTGCACTCCTGACCCCCAACGGTGTGCATCTGTCATCTGGCCACAGGTGACCTGACAGTTTGATCAGCCATGGACCTGGCTGATGTGCCGCTCCCCGCAGATGATTCTTTGCAGGGCATAGTCCGCAGACTTGAGACCCAGGAATCGAATCAGACTCAGGTGATGTGATTCCTCCAGGATCTGGCTTCCCGCTTCGAGCAGCTCCAGGCCTCCTTGGGAACCCCGAATCCGCAACCTCAAGTACAACCAGCGGCTGCACCTATCGCACCAGTCGCAGCCACACACTCACTACAACTGCCAGCTCTGTTCCATTTCTCTGGGGACTCCAAGGCCTGCAGGGGGTTTCTCAGCCAATGCACGATTCATTTTGAGCTTCAGCCTCAAAACTTCCTGTCTGATCGGGCTAAGGAAGCCTACATCATTACCCTCCTGTCATGGATATGCATTAATGTCTGTCTGCCATCTTACCTTCCTCCTCATGTGTTCATCTAGAGACCAGACCTCCTTCACCTGGCTTCCTTTATAATCTCCCCCCAGCCTGACTCCACCCCAGGCCCTATCACTGAACACTATATTAACCTGTGCACTGCAAGCCTGCTTTGCTGATCAACGTGTTTGTTAGGCATTGTGTGTTTGGGTTCCTGCCTGCCGTGTGCTACGTCTGTCTCTCTGTTACGTTATTGGCTTGTCCCCGACCATCCCTGTCTGCTCGTGACCCTTGACCTTCGGCTCGTTCTTCGTTATCCTTGTCTGCTTGTGGCCCCTGACCTTCGGCTTGTTATTCGGTTCTCTCTATCGTGTGCTGCTGCTTCCCCTTATCCTACGGGGCGTGAGCTAGGAAACTCCAGGGGCCGCGACCTGGTCCCAGCCTGCAGCGTAACATCCTCACCACTAGAGGCCCTGGAGAAGACCAGCTGGGTCTTAGACTCCGCGCCCTGGGGAATCTTGGCTCTCGCTTCCGTTGGGATCCCGGTTGTGCTCCTCTGGTCCCGCTTTCCACAACCACCCAGTTTCCTATCCACAGAAGCCAGCCATAGGGTTCACTACCTCGCGGTGCACTCCTGTCCCCCTACGGTGTGCATCTGTCACCTGGCCACAGGTGACCCTGACAGTTTGATCAGCCATGAACCCGGCTGACATCCCGCTTCCCGCGGATGATCCATTGCAGGGCATAGTTCGCAGACTTGAGACCCAGGAATCAAATCAGACCCAGGTGATGCGATTCCTCCAGGATCTGGCTTCTCGATTCGAGCAGCTTCAGGTCTCCTTGGGAACCCCGAATCCGCAACCCCAAGTACAACCAGCGGCTGTACCTATCGCACCAGTCGCAGCCTCACACTCACTAAGATTGCCAGCTCCGTTCCATTTCTCTGGGGACTCCAAGGCCTGCAGGGGGTTTCTCAGCCAATGCACTATTCATTTTGAGCTTCAGCCTCAAAGCTTCCTATCTGACCGGGCTAAGGTAGCCTATATCATTTCCCTCCTCTCCGGTGAAGCTTTGGCCTGGGCTGCCCCCCTGTGGGAGAGGAACGATCCGGTGGTTTCCAGTCTGTCCGAATTCTTGAAGCTCTTTCGTAATATCTTCGAAGAGCCGGCTCGGGCTTCTTCAGCGGCTAGTGCTGTCTTACGTCTTCGCCAAGAATCTAGTTCAGTGGGGCAATATGCTCTTCAGTTCCGTATCCACACAGCTGAATTGAGCTGGAATAATGAGGCCCTGGTCGCTACCTTTTTACATGGCCTCTCTGACCGAGTGAAAGACGAATTAGCGGGAAGAGCCATTCCCGTCGGTCTGGACGATGTAATTTCATTATGTAACCAGATCGACATTCGTTTTCAAGAGAGGTCCTTAGAAAAAAGACGCCAGCACTCTCTGGGTCCTAGCCAGTCTGAGCTCCCCTCCCTTCATTCCGTGGAGCATCCTCTACCTGCTGAAGAACCTATGCAGCTGGGCCGGACCAGACTAACCCCCGAAGAACGTGCTAGGCGCAGAACTCTGGGCTTGTGCCTCTATTGTGGGGGCAAGGGTCATTTTCGTGACTCCTGCTCGCTTCGTCCGGGAAACGCTCGGGTCTAATACATTTGGAAGGTGGAGTATTGGACCCAGAAACATCACCTTCTCGCCTGCTCTTGCCGGTGTCCCTTCATGTAGGCACTTCTCCTCAGTCAACCCTTGCATACCTGGATTCCGGGGCTGCCGGCAATTTCATGGATTGGAGAACTGCTTCTTCTATGAAGCTTACCCTTTCACCTCTCACTACCCCATTGGTAGTCTCGGCAATTGATGGCACTGTTCTCCCAGGGGGCCCTATTCGCTTCCAGACGCTACCCATTAGGATGTCGGTAGGGATTCTCCACCAGGAGTGGATATCCTTTCTTATTCTACCCAAGGCCTCTACCCCAGTTGTATTGGGCCTCCCTTGGCTACAGCTCCACTCTCCACATGTGGACTGGGTCTCTGGGCAGATCCTGGCCTGGGGTTCCTCATGTTTCTCGTCGTGTCTTCTCAAGGTGACCCCCAAGGAGAGTCTTCCGGTTGCTGCCACTTCTGTTTCTTCTGATCTTCCCGCCGCATACAGCGATTACCGGGATGTGTTCTGTAAAAAATCAGCTGAGGTGCTTCCTCCCCACAGGTCTTTTGACTGTGCTATTGATCTTGTCCCCGGAGCAACTCTACCCAGGGGTCGTACCTACCCTCTGTCCATCCCAGAGACCCAGGCCATGTCGGAGTATGTAGCAGAGAATCTGGAGAGAGGGTTCATCCGGAAATCCTCATCGCCTGCAGGGGCAGGGTTCTTTTTTGTTGCCAAAAAGGATGGTACCTTAAGACCCTGCATCGATTATCGGGGTTTAAATGCGGTTACTATTAAAAATCGATACCCCTTACCCTTAATATCTGAGCTATTCGATAGGTTGAAGGGTGCCTCCATTTTCACCAAGTTGGATCTCAGAGGCGCGTACAATCTCATTCGAATACGGGAGGGTGACGAATGGAAGACTGCATTTAACACTAGAGACGGGCATTACGAATATCTGGTGATGCCTTTTGGTCTGTGTAATGCTCCAGCCGTGTTTCAAAACTTTGTCAATGAAATCTTCAGAGATCTGCTGTACCAGTTTGTTGTCATCTATCTGGATGACATTCTGATCTTTTCTGAAAATCTGCTCGTCCACAGAAACCATGTCCGCACTGTACTTCAACGTCTTAGAGAGAACAATCTCTATGCCAAGCTGGAGAAATGTTCCTTTGAATGTTCTGAGGTCCTGTTTTTGGGGTGCTTTGTCTCATGTTCGGGGCTTCGTATGGACCCTGGGAAGGTCTTGGCTATCACCAACTGGCCTCTTCCTGCTAGCCTCAAGGCCACACAGCGCTTTCTTGGCTTCACTAATTATTATAGGCAGTTCATAAGGAATTACTCTTCCATTGCCGCGCCTATTATCGCTTTGACCAAGAAGGGTGTGAATGCCAGAGACTGGCCTCCCGAAGCTGTCTCTGCATTTCACAACCTGAAACAGGCCTTTGTTTCTGGCCCCCTCTTGAGGAGACCAAATCCTGGGAATGCATTTTTTATTGAAGTGGACGCTTCCTCAATGGGGGTGGGAGCTGTGCTTCTTCAAATCTTTGAGAAGAGACGCCAACCATGTGCGTTCTTCTCCAAAAAAATTTCTCAGGCAGAGAGGAATTATGCCATCGGTGATCGGGAACTTCTCGCAATTAAATTGGCGTTAGAGGAGTGGCGTCATCTCTTGGAGGGTTCCCCTCACTCCATAACGATCTTTACCGATCACAAGAATTTACAGTATCTACAGAATGCTAAACGTCTGAATCCTAGACAGGCCAGGTGGAGTCTCTTCTTTGCCCGTTTTAATTTCACGATTACCTACAAACCTGGTTCCTGCAACGGTCGGGCTGACACTTTGGACGAGGAGTCCGCCCCTGAACCTGAGCCGATCATTCCCACCTCATGCATTGTTGCCCACTCTACCACCCTGAAGTCTAAAATTCCGCCTGGTAAGACCTTTGTCCCCACTGAGCTAAGAGCTAAGATCCTTCGTTGGGGACATGATTCCAAGGTGGCAGGGCATTCTGGATTCCTCCGATCCTTCCTACTCATCAGTCGTCACTACTGGTGGCCTAATCTCCGCTCAGACGTCAAAGACTACGTTAAAGCTTGTCATGTCTGTGCTCAGTCCAAATCCTCCACACAAGCTCCTGCTGGTCTCCTCATGCCCTTGCCTATTCCTAAGGAACCCTGGGCCCATATTGCCATGGATTTTATCACCGATCTCCCACTGTCTGAGAATAATACAGTCATTTGGGTGGTAATCGATCGATTCTCCAAGATGGCTCATTTTGTTCCTCTTCCTGGTCTTCCTTCTGCCCCTGCCTTGGTTCCCATTTTCATTCGAGAAATTCTCCGCCTACATGGGGTCCCTTCTCATATTGTTTCCGACAGGGGAGTCCAATTCACGTCTCGTTTTTGGAGAGCCTTTTGCAAATCCCTCAATATTGTCTTGGATTTTTCTTCTTCTTACCATCCCCAATCCAATGGACAGACTGAGAGGGTTAATCAGGAGTTAGAGGTCTTTCTTCGCACCGTTGTGTCTTCTCACCATGACGATTGGTCCTCTCTACTCCCGTGGGCAGAATTCTCCCATAACAATCATGTGAATACCAGTTCGCAGAAGACACCCTTTTTCACAGTTTATGGAAAACACCCTCAACTTCCTCTTCCTATGATCTGTTCTCCAGACATTCCAGCTTTGGCTTCGGTTCAGGAGTCTCTCAATTCCGTTTGGGGTCACGTTCATGATTCCCTCCGGGCAGCTGCTGAAAAATTCAAAGGCTTTGCCGACCGCCGCAGGCGTAAACCGCCTTCTCTTCAGCCAGGGGACAAAGTCTGGCTCTCTACCAGGAACATCAAGCTCCGAGTTCCTTCTCTGAAGTTTGCTCCACGATTCATCGGTCCATACACGGTAACTGCTAAACTGAATCCGGTTTGTTTCAAACTCCAGATTCCTAAGAGCCTTAAAATCACTAACTCCTTTCATGTTGCTCTTCTAAAGCCTTTAGTCCTCAATAAATTCTCTCGTCCTCTTCCTACCGTGGCGCCTGTCTCTGAGGATAATCAGGAGTACGAGATCAGTCAAATTCTGGACTCCCGACTCTGTAAAGGCGTTCTTCAGTACCTCGTTCATTGGAAAGGGTTTGGTCCTGAGGAGAGGTCTTGGATCACTGCATCTGAGGTCTTTGCACCTCGTCTGTTAAAGGAGTTTCATCTGAAGTTTCCCTCTAAACCTGGGCCCAGGCGGGGAAGGGGGAGGCCTCGTAAGAGGGAGGGTACTGTCATGGATATGCATTAATGTCTGTCTGCCATCTTACCTTCCTCCTCATGTGTTCATCTAGAGACCAGACCTCCTTCACCTGGCTTCCTTTATAATCTCCTCCCAGCCTGACTCCACCCCAGGCCCTATCACTGAACACTATATTAACCTGTGCACTGCAAGCCTGCTTTGCTGATCAACGTGTTTGTTAGGCATTGTGTGTTTGGGTTCCTGCCTGCCGTGTGCTACGTCTGTCTCTCTGTTACGTTATTGGCTTGTCCCCGACCATCCCTGTCTGCTCGTGACCCTTGACCTTCGGCTCGTTCTTCGTTATCCTTGTCTGCTTGTGGCCCCTGACCTTCGGCTTGTTATTCGGTTCTCTCTATCGTGTGCTGCTGCTTCCCCTTATCCTACGGGGCGTGAGCTAGGAAACTCCAGGGGCCGCGACCTGGTCCCAGCCTGCAGCGTAACATCCTCACCACTAGAGGCCCTGGAGAAGACCAGCTGGGTCTTAGACTCCGCGCCCTGGGGAATCTTGGCTCTCGCTTCCGTTGGGATCCCGGTTGTGCTCCTCTGGTCCCGCTTTCCACAACCACCCAGTTTCCTATCCACAGAAGCCAGCCATAGGGTTCACTACCTCGCGGTGCACTCCTGTCCCCCTACGGTGTGCATCTGTCACCTGGCCACAGGTGACCCTGACACCTCCTCTCCGGTGAAGCTTTAGCTTGAGCTGCCCCCCTGTGGGAGAAGAATGATCCGGTGGTTTCCAGCCTGTCCGACTTCTTGAAGCTCTTTCGTAACATCTTCGAGGAGCCGGTTCGGGCTTCTTCAGCGGCTAGTGCTCTCTTACGTCTTCGCCAAGAATCTTGTTCAGTGGGACAATATGCTCTTCAGTTCTGTATCCACACAGCTGAATTGAGCTGGAACAATGAGGCCCTGGTCGCTACCTTTTTACATGGCCTCTCTGACCGAGTGAAAGACGAATTAGTGGGAAGAGCCATCCCCCCGGTCTGGACGATGTAATTTCTTTGTGCAATCAGATCGACATTCGTTTTCAGGAGAGGTCCCTAGAAAAGGGACGCCAGCACTCCCTGGGCCCTAGCCAGTCTGAGCTCCCCTCCCTTTGTCCCGCGAAGCATCTTCTGCCTGCTGAGGAACCTATGCAGCTGGGCCAGACCAGACTAACCCCCGAAGAACGTGCTAGGCGCAGAACTCTGGGCTTGTGTCTCTATTGTGGGGGCAAGGGTGATTTTTGTTACTCCTACTAGCTTCGTCCGGGAAACGCTCGAGTCTAATACATTTGGAAGGTGGAGTATTGGACCCAGAAACATCACCTTCTCGTCTTCTCCTGTCGGTGTTCCTTCATGTAGGCACTTCTCCTCAATCAACCCTTGCATATCTGGATTCCGGGACTGCCGGCAATTTTATGGATTGGAGAACTGCTTCTTCTATGAAGCTTACCCTTTCATCTCTCACTACGCCATTGGTAGTCTCGGCAATTGATGGCACTGTTCTCCCAGGGGGCCCTATTCGCTTCCAGACGCTACCTATTAGGATGTCGATAGGAATTCTCCACCAGGAGTGGATATCCTTTCTCATTCTACCCAAGGCCTCTACCCCCATTGTATTGGGCCTTCCTTGGCTACAGCTCCACTCTCCACATGTGGACTGGGTCTCTTGGCAGATCCTGGCTTGGGGTTTCTCATGTTTCTCGTCATGTCTTCTCAAGGTGGCCCCCAAGGAGAGACTTCCGGTTGCTACCACTTCTGTATCTTCTGATCTTCCCGCTGCATACAACGATTACCGGGATGTGTTCTGTAAGAAATCAGCTGAGGTGCTTCCTCCCCACAGGTCTTTTGACTGTGCTATTGACCTTGTCCCCGGAGCAACTCTGCCCAGGGGTCGTACCTACCCTCTGTCCATCCCAGACACCCAGGCCATGTCTGAGTATGTCGCAGAGAATCTAGAGATAGGTTTCATCTGGAAATCCTCATCGCCTGCAGGGGCAGGGTTAATTTTCGTTGCCAAAAAGGATGGTACCTTAAGACCCTGCATCGACTATCGAGGTTTAAACGTGGGTACTATCAAAAATCGATACCCCTTACCCTTAATATCTGAGCTATTCGATAGGTTGAAGGGTGCCTCCATTTCACCAAGTTGGATCTCAGAGGCGCGTACAATCTCATTCGAATACAGGAGGGTGACGAATGGAAGACTGCATTTAACACTAGAGACGGGCATTACGAATACCTGGTTATGCCTTTTTGGTTTGTGTAATGCCCCAGCTGTGTTTCAAAACTTTGTCAATGAAATCTTCAGGGATCTGCTGTACCAGTTTGTTGTCATCTATCTGGATGACATTCTGATCTTTTCGGAAAATCTGCTCGTCCACAGAAACCATGTCCGCACTGTACTTCAGCGTCTTAGAGAGAATAATAATCTCTATGCCAAGCTGGAGAAATGTTCCTTTGAATGTTCTGAGGTCCTGTTTCTAGGGTGCTTTGTCTCAAGTTTGGGTCTTCGTATGGATCTTGGGAAGGTCTTGGCTATTACCAACTGGCCTCTTCCTGCTAGCCTCAAGGCCACACAGCGCTTTATTGGTAGTTATAGGTAGTTCATAAGGAATTACTCTTCCATTGCTGCGCCTATTATCGCTTTGACCAAGAAGGATGCGAATGCCAAAGATTGGCCTCCCGAAGCGGTCTCTGCGTTTCACGACCTGAAACAGGCCTTTGTTTCCGGACCTCTCTTGAGGAGACCAAATCCTGGGGATGCATTTTTTATTGAAGTGGACGCTTCCTCAATGGGGGTGGGAGCTGTGCTTCTTCAATTCTTTGAGAAGATACGTCAACCATTTGCGTTCTTCTCCAAAAAAAAATCTCAGGCAGAGAAGAATTATGCCATCGGTGATCGGGAACTTCTCGCAATTAAATTGGCATTAGAGGAGTGGCGTCATCTCTTGGAGGGTTCCCCTCACTCCATAACGATCTTTACTGATCACAAGAATTTACAGTATCTACAGAATGCTAAACGTCTGAATCCCAGACAGGCCAGGTGGAGTCTCTTCTTTTCCCGTTTTAACTTCACAATTACATACAAACCTGGTTCCTGCAATGGTCGGGCTGATGCGCTCTCTAGGTCATTTGACACTTTGGAGGAGGAGTCCACCCCTGAACCTGAGCCGATCATTCCAACCTCGTGCATTGTTGCCCATTCTACCACCCTTACCAGTCAAAAATTCCTCCTGGTAAAACATTTGTCCCCACTGAGCTAAGATCCTTCATTGGGGACATGATTCCAAGGTGGCAGGTCATTCTGGATTCCTCTGGTCCTTCTTACTCATCAGTCATCACTACTGGTGGCCTAATCTCCGCTCAGATGTCAAGGACTACGTTAAGGCTTGTCATGTCTGTGCTCAGTCTAAATCCTCCACACAAGCTCCTGCTGGTCTCCTCATGCCCTTGCCCATTTCTAAGGAGCCCTGGGCTCACATTGCCATTGATTTTATCACTGATTTCCCACTGTCTGAGAATAATACGGTTATTTGGGTGGTAATCGATCGGTTCTCCAAGATGGCTCATTTTGTTCCTCTTCCTGGCCTTCCTTCTGTTCCTGCCTTGGTTCCCATTTTTATTCAAGAAATGTTCCGCCTCCATGGGGTTCCTTCTCATATTGTTTCCGACAGGGGTGTTCAGTTTATGTCTCGTTTTTGGAGAGCCTTTTGCAAATCCCTCAATATTGTCTTGGATTTTTCCTCTTCTTACCATCCTCAATCCAATGGACAGACTGAGAGGTGTGACAGCAGGAAGGTAAAGTCACCTGGTTGCATCCAGGGGGGTAGATATATTTCTCCCAGATTCAGGCTTTATGCCGACTTATACAACTAGGGAGTTGATGAAGCCCAGCTGAGGCTAGTGGGCTCATGAATGACTCATACCTCTAGGGAGAGTGCTGGGCGTCGTGAGACAGGGAGTTGATGAGACCAGCTGAAGCCTGTCAGTTCGTTTAAGGCCTCTATAAAAACTCCCAGGTTCATTAGGTGTTTGCTCATGCCTGGAACCAGACCTGTGTGGACTGTCTAGGGAGAGTGAACCCCTGTGTGGTGAGGCAAAGCCTGTGTGGCTATTTGTTTGGACTTTTACTAAACCAGGGACTTAGGGACTAGGACAGCACCAGGCTGATCCCAGTTGTTAGTTTAGGAAACCTGCATGTTTAGTCAGAGGTCAAACTGACCAGGATTTATTTTGTTTGTTTCTTTTTGGCTTTGCTGTGTTTTTGTCACTGTACATAGAGAAATAAACCGCACCTTTTGATTTTGAAAACCACAACCTCCGTCTGCTGGCCCTGTTTTTGTGTGGGGAGCCCAACCAGGGGGTCACACACACCCGCTACCGAGTTAACCCCCTCACAGTTGGTGGAGAATGCGGGCAGTTTTTTTTAAGCCAGCATGGAGGAGATACTGAAACAGCTGGCTCTAGCAAATGCCAATCAACAGCAGACAAATGCAGGTTTGCAAAGGAGCCTTGCAGCCCAGCAGCAAGCTCATCAACAAGCCCAGCAGCAATCTGAGGCCCGCTTCATAGACCTGTTACAGAAGCAAGAGCAGAGACTACAACAAGTGGAAGCAGTAATGCAGCAACGTCCGCAGACCAGTGAGGAAAGCCGTCCCACTAATACCGCGTCCTTTGGGGTGAGTCGTTTATTGACAAAAATGACTGGAGAGGATGATCCAGAGGTATTTTTGACCACATTTGAAAGGACTGCTGAAAGAGAAAAGTGGCCTGAGGAGCAGTGGGCTGGACTGGTGGCTCCTCTGTTAACTGGTGAATCGCAGAAGGCTTACTATGACCTAGAGCCTGACCAAGCAAAAGACTATGTGATGCTAAAAGCTGAAATATTGGCAAGGCTGGGTGTCACCCTGGCTGTCCGGGCTCAGCGTGTGCATAACTGGACTTTCCAGCTTGGAAAACCCCCCAGGTCTCAAATGTATGATCTCATTCACCTGAGCAGGAAGTGGCTACAGCCAGAGACTTTGTCCGCACCAGAGATTGTGGAACGTGTTGTAATGGATCGGTTTTTGAGAGCTCTTCCTACTGCCATCCAAAAGTGGGTAAGCCATGGAGACCCAGAGACGGCCGGTGGTCTTGTGGATCGTGTAGAGAAATACTTGGCTACAGAGAACCTGACGGCCTCTTCCAGAGACACTCGGACTTTCCACCCTAAGACCAGACCATCCCCAGGGGCGGATAAGAGGATTCCAAGGGGTGAGGGTGGAGAGAGTGAGAGGGTGGGAGCTCTACCCCAAGTTTGGCGAGAACAGCCTGGGAAATCAGCGGCTCAAGAGGCCGCAAGAAGGATCGTTTGCTACCGCTGCCGGCAAGCGGGACATATTGCAGCCAATTGCCCGGTTGTGGAGGAACCCATGCAGTGTGACTTTCTGACGGGCAGACGTCAGTCGCTGTGTGCGACAGTCGCATGCACTGCCATTCGAGGAACTGAGAAACATTTATGCAAAATGTGTATTAATGGTAGAAATGTTGTGGTATTACTGGATTCAGGTAGCCTTGTGACCCTGATAAAGGCTGAATTAGTTAAAACAGAGGTCTCTGGGAATAGCAAGGTAGCTGTTATTTGTGTGCATGGGGACACCCAAGAGTATCCAGTGACTACAGTGTGTTTCGAGACCCCCAAAGGTACCCTCTCTCATCCAGTGGGCTTAGTATCTCAGTTACCGCATGACGCCATTGTGGGAAGGGATTTTCCGAAGTTCTGGGAACTGTGGGATGATCCTGAGCCCCCCACTGGTGCCCCTATGTACCAGGAATGTGATAGCCAGAACTCCTCTGAGAGTGGTGAGGACTCTCCAGAATTTCCCTTGTCAGTATTTGCAGGGGAGACTCAAGAAACTGGAGAGGAGCCCACCTCCTCAGACGAAAACCTACCATCTGTGGAGTTTTCTGATCTGGAGGTTCACAGGGAAAATTTTGCCACAGAACAGTTAAAAGACCCCGCCCTAATAAAGGCACGGGAAAACGTAGTGGAAATAGATGGCGAGTTAGTGAACCCAGATAATACCTGCACTTACCCATACTTCAGCGTAGAGAAGGACCTACTGTATCGGGTGGCAAAAAGGGCAGAAGAAACCGTTGAGCAGCTGGTGGTGCCCAAACCTTACAGGAAGTTGGTGTTGGAGTTGGCCCATGGGCACATTCTTGGAGGTCATCTGGGGACAGAGAAAACCCGAGAGAGGGTATTACAGAGATTCTATTGGCCTGGGGTGATGAAGGACATAGAAAATTATTGTTCCTCCTGCCCTGTGTGTCAGAGGTCGGCCCCGATGCCACATTTCCGTAGCCCGCTGGTCCCTCTACCCATCATTGAGGTCCCGTTTGAGAGAATCGCAATGGATTTGGTAGGTCCTATAATCAAGTCCGCTAGGGGGCACCAGTACATATTGGTTATAATGGACTATGCCACCCGTTATCCAGAAGCGATCCCTCTCAGAAATACCTCGGCCAAAACCATAGCCAAAGAGCTATCTCTTGTTTTTAGCCGGGTGGGTATTTGTAAAGAACTGCTTACGGACCAAGGTACACCCTTTATGTCCCGGGTTATGAAAGAGCTGTGTAAATTGCTCAAAGTGACGCAATTGCGTACATCTGTGTATCACCCCCAAACCGATGGGCTGGTTGAAAGATTCAACAAAACCCTAAAACAAATGTTGAAGAAAGTGGTGGATAGAGATGGAAAGGATTGGGACTGTCTACTTCCTTATTTGATGTTTGCTGTTAGGGAGGTGCCCCAATCCTCTACGGGATTCTCCCCCTTTGAGTTACTGTATGGGAGACACCCAAGAGGGCTGTTGGATATTGCCAAGGAAACTTGGGAAAGTGAGAGTTCTCCCCACAGGAGTGTGATTGAGCATGTCGCCCTGATGCAAGATCGAATTGCACAGGTAATGCCCATCGTGAAGGAACATTTGGCCCAAGCGCAGTTGGCACAGCAGAGAGTGTACAACCGTGGAGCAAAGACCCGTACCTTTTCCCCGGGGGATAGGATATTGGTACTTGTCCCTACGGTTGAAAGTAAATTCCTTGCCAAATGGCAAGGCCCCTACGAGATAATGGAAAAAGTGAGCGAAGTGAATTACAAGGTCAGACAACCAGGAAGGCGAAAGCCCGAACAGATATATCACGTTAATCTGTTGAAAGCCTGGAGGGATAGAGAGTCCCTAGTCGCAGAAACTTGGTCACCAGCTCAAACTGGTTGCGTGATTCCGGAGGTTGGAATAGCAGCCACCTTGTCACAACCCCAACAACAGGAGGTTAAGGAGTTTGTGCTTCGCAACAAGGAGGTGTTCTCTGAGCTGCCGGGACAAACATCTGGGGTAGAGCATGATATTATTACCCCGCCCGGTGAAAGGGTGAAGTTAAAACCCTATCGGATCCCAGAGGCCCGACGGGAGGCAATACGGGAGGAAGTACAGAAAATGCTGAACTTAGGGGTGATAGAGGAGTCCCAAAGTGATTGGTCTAGTCCCATTGTGTTGGTGCCTAAACCGGATGGGAGCTGGCGATTTTGTAACGATTTTCGTCAGTTGAACAAAGTTACAAAATTTGACACCTACCCCATGCCACGTATAGATGAGTTGATCGACCGGCTGGGAACAGCCCGATACATGACGACTCTTGACCTCACAAAAGGGTATTGGCAAATTCCCCTGGCAAAGTCGGCCAAAGAGAAAACCGCATTTGTAACCCCAGACGGGGCGTTCCAATATAAGAGAATGCCGTTCGGGTTACAGAATGCGCCGGCCACATTCCAGCGGAAAATGGACCAGATACTGAGGCCCCATCGGAAGTATGCTGCGGCTTACCTGGATGACGTAATTGTCCATAGCACAGATTGGGCATCACATCTGCCAAAAGTGCAAGCAGTCCTAGACTCTATCCGGGAAGCGGGGTTTACGGCTAACCCCAAGAAGTGTACCATTGGGCAGGAGGAGGCCAAATATCTTGGGTACACCATTGGCAGGGGAGTAATAAAACCCCAACTCAACAAAGTCGAGGCCATCCAGAGTTGGCCACGTCCCAACAGCAAGAAGCAGGTACGAGCCTTTCTGGGAATCGCGGGTTATTATCGGCGCTTCATTCCCCACTTTGCTTCTAAGGCTGTGCCCCTAACCAACCTGACGAAAGGGAAAGGGTCGGTCATGATTAAATGGACCCCCGAGGCTGAGGCAGCATTCCAATTCTTGAAACAAGCCTTATGTAGCCAGCCAGTGTTGTACTCACCCGACTTCTCTAAAGACTTTGTCGTACAAAGTGATGCGTCAGATGTGGGGTTAGGAGCAGTATTGTCCCAGGTCTGGAACGGGGAAGAGCACCCAGTCATTTACCTCAGCAGGAAGTTGAAGTCCCATGAGGTAAATTACGCCACGGTTGAAAAGGAGTGTTTAGCGGTGAAGTGGGCTCTAGATTCCCTTCGGTACTATCTGCTAGGTAGGCACTTTGACATGGTTACGGATCACGCTCCGTTAAAGTGGATGGCTCAAAACAAGGAGACAAATAGAAGAGTGAATAGGTGGTTCCTGGCCCTCCAGGAATTCAACTTCACAGTAAAGCATCGCCCTGGCGTTCAAATGGGGAATGTGGATGCTTTGTCTCGAGTACATGAATGCCTGATTGCTGGTGTTCCAACCCCAAGGTTAAAACAAGAGGGGGGGGTATGTGACAGCAGGAAGGTAAAGTCACCTGGTTGCATCCAGGGGGGTAGATATATTTCTCCCAGATTCAGGCTTTATGCCGACTTATACAACTAGGGAGTTGATGAAGCCCAGCTGAGGCTAGTGGGCTCATGAATGACTCATACCTCTAGGGAGAGTGCTGGGCGTCGTGAGACAGGGAGTTGATGAGACCAGCTGAAGCCTGTCAGTTCGTTTAAGGCCTCTATAAAAACTCCCAGGTTCATTAGGTGTTTGCTCATGCCTGGAACCAGACCTGTGTGGACTGTCTAGGGAGAGTGAACCCCTGTGTGGTGAGGCAAAGCCTGTGTGGCTATTTGTTTGGACTTTTACTAAACCAGGGACTTAGGGACTAGGACAGCACCAGGCTGATCCCAGTTGTTAGTTTAGGAAACCTGCATGTTTAGTCAGAGGTCAAACTGACCAGGATTTATTTTGTTTGTTTCTTTTTGGCTTTGCTGTGTTTTTGTCACTGTACATAGAGAAATAAACCGCACCTTTTGATTTTGAAAACCACAACATCCGTCTGCTGGCCCTGTTTTTGTGTGGGGAGCCCAACCAGGGGGTCACACACACCCGCTACCGAGTTAACCCCCTCACAGAGGGTTAATCAGGAGTTAGAGGTTTTTCTTTGCACCTTAGTGTCTGCTCATCATGACGATTGGTCCTCTCTACTCCCGTAGGCAGAATTCTCTCATAACAATCATGTAAATACCAGTTCGCAGAAGACACTCTTTTTCACAGTTTGTGGAAAACACCCTTAACTTCCTCTTCCCATGACCTGTTCTCCAGATATTCCAGCTTTGGCTTTGGTTCAGGAGTCTCTCAATTCTGTTTGGGGTGACGTTCATGATTCCCTCTGGGCAGCTGCTGCAAAATTCAAAGGCTTTGCTGACCGCCGCAGGCGTGAACCGCCTTCTCTTCAGCCAGGGGACAAAGTCTGGCTCTCCATCAGGAACATCAAGCTCAGAGTTCCTTCTCTGAAGTTTGCTCCACGATTCATTGGTCCGTACACTATAACTACTAAACTGAATCCGGTTTGTTTCAAACTCCAGATTCCTAAAAACCTTAAAATCGCTTACTCCTTCCATGTTGCCCTTCTGAAGCCTTTAGTCCGCAATAAGTTCTCTCATCCTCTCCATACTGTGGCGCCTGTCTCTGAGGATAATCAGGAGTACAAGGTCAGTCAAATTCTGGACTCCCGACTCTGTAGAGGCGTTCTTCAGTACCTCGTTCATTGGAAAGGGTTTGGTCCTGAGGAGAGGTCTTGGATCACTGCATCTGAGGTCTTTGCACCTCGTCTGTTAAAGAAGTTTCATCTGCAGTTTCCCACTAAACCCGGGCCCAGGCAGGGAAGGGGGAGGCCTCGTAAAAGGGAGGGTACTGTCATGGATATGCAGTAATGTTTGTCTGCCATCTTACCTTCCTCCTCTTGTGTTCACCTTAGAGACCAGACTCTTTCACCTGGCTGCTTTTATAATCTCTCCTCCCAGCCTGGTTCCACCCCAGGCCCTATCACAGAACTCTATAATAACCTGTGCACTGCAAGTCTGCCTTGCTGATCAACGTGTTTGTTAAGCATTGTGTGTTTGGGTTCCTGCCTGCCGTGTGCTACATCTGTCTCTGTTACGATATTGGCTTGTTCCTTACTATCCCTATCTGCTAGTGACCTTGACCTTCGGCTTGTCCTTCGTTTATCTGTGTCTGCTTGTTGCCCTGACCTTGGCTTTTCCCTCCCACTATTCTTGTATCCTGTGCTTCTGCTTCCCCTCTATCCTCTTTACCCTACGGAATGTGAGCTAGGGGACTCTGGGGGCCACGACCTGGACCCAGCTGCAGCGTAGGCCATCCTCACCACTAGAGGCTCTGGTGAAAACCTGCTGGGTCTTAGACTCCGCGCCCTGGGGAATCTTGGGCTCTAGCTCCCTGTGGATCCCTGTTGTGCTCCACTGATCCCGCTTTCCACAACCACCCAGTGTCCCATCCGCAGCAGTCAGCCATAGGGTTCACTACCTTGTGGTGCACTCCTGACCCCCAACGGTGTGCATCTGTCATCTGTCCACAGGTGACCTGACACCACCTTTAATGTCGCAGCATATATGTGTAGCACTACCCCCGTTGGAGCTACTGATTAGTTTTGGGCCTGTACTCTGCCTGTCAACCCCCTGTAAGTTTGGCTCAGTTCCCCTTGGCACAACTGGACAATGCACAGATTGTGGAACCCCCTGTAATTTGGGAACCACAATGACACCATGTAATAATGCAATTACAATTGAAATTTTGTTACCTGTATTGGCCGCCTTTCCTCTTATACCAGACAAGACTCCACACCAAATGCAGTTTAACCAAGAAGTGAATATTTTACTTGGTGAATGAGAAAAAGTTAGACACAGTCAACATTAACAGTGGACTTCACACAGGGCCCTGTGAGAGTCAATGGTATGTATTCAGTAACAATCAAGTTGAACAATGCAAAGTTGAGGCCTGACCTGGGTAAGTACACAGCGGAGGGATTCCCCCAGTGCAATGCGTCAACACTGAAACACCTCTCCACCAGGTCTCACTCAGCTCTTGGGAATATATTAACTGTACAACAAATCATATGACGGTATGAGTTCAATGCTCTTTGGTTCCCCCTAGCGGGTAATTCCCACACACATGTCCTTCTATACCAGTTCAAATGGACAAGCTGAATCCTGTAATAGTTCCTTGTGATTAACAGTGATCTTTGCTAGCCTTGGTTGGTGCACGTTAGTAATTTGTAATCCAGAGGGAAATAGGATGAAAGCAACAGTTAAAATGTATAATGAGAAGGAACGGATGAATGCTGGTCCTTATCAACGCTCTAACTCAATCCTGGATGCGAAGCGCTTTGGCTCGCGGTACTGCAGTTACCAGCAAACTTAAACAAACGAGTAAAGTTGTGGAAGTCACCTTCCTGTAACACAGTTAGTTCCATTACAGTTAACACAGTTAGTTCCATTATCCGTTGGGGTAACGGATAATGGAAAGAGCTAAGTTCTTATAGGCACAAATTGTAGTCCATGAGCTACGTGCCAAGGTAACACCTTGCTACACATGCATTACGTGGACAGCATGGATAATTCCCAATGCTTTTTACTCCAAATAATGTTTGCTTCTATTATACGTTGACATGGCAGTCTGCTTTCATAACTCTGCTGGTTTTGCTGGAAGCCCGGCCTGTTGGCGTTCGTCATGTCGAATACATGCCTGATATCTCTGTTAAACATGTGAGTGCATCTATTTTATACTTATAAAAGGAAGTGGTTTTACAGTATTAAACTATAGGAGTGCTTTTCTTTTACTGTTGGCCCGGTGCCACTCTGAAACGATTGCTAAACTGCAGCTGCTTGACTGCTGGAACTGTTTTGTCTACCATTCATTAAAGGAACCATCCTGCCTACTTGAGATGTCTGTCTTTTTACAATGAGCGCATGTTGATCACTCTTATCAGGGGGTCACACGATATCTGGTAAGCAGTGCATGAGAGTGAAGGGTGTCACCAGGCTTTTCTAAGGATTCCCTTTCCATCCCGGTTGTGGGATCACTGAAACTTACAGGCTTTTTTGGACTTTGATTATTACCACATAATTTTCACTTTTACGGACTATTGAAATTTGATTGCATATGATGTTATAACACTTGAGCGCTGCACAACTGATTTTATTATTTATTGAGTGTTTTGTATCAGGATGCACAGCAGCTTTGTACTTTTTTATTCTATAGAGAATTAATGTTAAAAAAAAAAATGTAAATGAATTCACAAACTGCAGCTCTGAGGATAAAGACTTTGGTCTTTATTTGTTTCTTTGATGGTTAACAGTTTTATATGTTATCTTACATAATTACATGATGTTAGAGATTTAGAGTTTAATATTATTTTAAGTGATAAACGATTCTGAAACATATATGAATGTTATAATGTAATGTCAGTTTTGCAGGTTACTTAAATATCTTTGGCATAGAGAAAAGTCATTTCGCTGTGTACAGTATGTATTTCTATTCTGAGTTTCTATGTTAGGATGCACAAACCATATATGCAAGAATGGGTGTTACTCTCGTGAAGTGCTGACATAACTTTACAAAACAGTATAAGAATACATGGTTCTAAATGGATAGTTAGAAAGAGATAAGGAAGGAATGAACCTACACTCTGGAAGAATGTAATATCTGATATAAATATCTCTTTCTCCTTTTGATATCTGAAGCCATACAATATGATACCACATGTCACTACCTAAGTCTTTGTCTTGCTTATCTTTGTGAAGAATAAACGCTTTTTCTTAATACAGATGCGTTGCGCCCCACCCACTGGGCGTCTTCAGAAGCTTCTGAAGACAAACAGTGGGAGGGGCGAGACGCGTCAAGCGGGGATGAACTACACAAGACTCAGTGAAGGCTGGCAGCACGCCAAGACAGCGTTTTTTTAACCTATATGCGTTTTCTTTGATGCAAGTGAATTTGTTTGCAATGGAGATCTGATTACTGGAGTAACAGGAAGACGATATCCAAGCCATAGATGTGGAATACAGACCTTGGAGCCTTTCTTAAAGTTTCCTGTTGGAAGGAGACATCCAGTCCATTGATGTAGGATAAAGACTTTGCGGTTTTAAAGCTAACTGCTGGGGAGTGGGGATCCAAGAGGGGAGCACAGAGTGGCACTGGAACCCTCACAAGCAGGAATTGAACACGTTTTGGCATGTTATCTGTACGGATGGACTTTATCTTTGATTGCACTTTATGAATTATATGTTTGCACTGCACTTTAATTCATTCACATTTATTGTAAATTTAGTGATTATTTCGTGTATATTTGATACATAGGAGCGGCGCTAAGTATACATTTTTTGTATTACTTTAAGTATTATTTTACTGTGCACAATAGCAGCAGCTCCATAACTTAATTTATTTTACTTAATATTGTATACACCATAGCGTGGGTATTTAAATTTTTTCATACTTTGCCTAAGTATCCTACGAGCTAAGGATTCTTCAATTTCTACTATGAAATTAAGTTCTAACACATGACTGCACTATTGAAGTTTTTTTTTCTACAGAATTATTTGCACTAATCTTTGATTCATCTCAATGAAAATTATGTTATGGATAATGTTAACTTAATTAATTGTAACCGGATCATGTTTTTGTAATAATGTTCTTTAATTCCAAATTAGATTTCTTGTTGTTTATCCATAGTGGAGATTCAACAAGGTAAAGAGCATTAAATTGATAAGAGATTTATGAATGAAGGGTAATTGAATAGTTACTGCTATTAATTGCGTCATTTCCAGGTCCTGGTATACTTGGATACATATGTTGTATGATCAATGTGCCATACCTGAGGAAGGGCCCAAAACTGTTGTTATATGTGCACGTAGCTTAGAATGGATTGTATACTGTTTATCAAAATAAGCTGCAGAATTTACTGAAGTTATATATAAAGACAAGTAGCGTTTTGGCTTAAATGTATAGGGACAGGATCAACTGTTAGCAGCAGTGGTCCAAACAGGTTTGTCCTGTTCTTTTTATTTATCAAGGGAGCAAAGAAAAACACAGTTTTAATGCAGGAAGGCTTTGTATTTAGCACGACACAAAGAAAACATCTACTTGTCCAAGCAACTATCTAAACTCAGGTCAGTTCCCAACCAACAGGTTGCCCCCCCTAATTTGTTCCCCCAAACAAATAGACAGCACATGCACACATTTACAATAGTGTTTTTTGTTAGATCTCACATCAGAGAGAGCCCTGTGCATCAGGGCTCATACAGTACACATATCAGAACACATACAGTACATAAAGGCATGCACGCAGCTGAGACTAAAGCTGGTCACACTAGACATGTGCATTCGTTTTCGTCCGAATGCATTTTCGTCCGAATTTCAGCTATTTTCGTTATCGTTTTAACAAACGAAAACGAAAGCACAGAATCCGAAAACCGAAAGATCCGACATAAACAAATGCTTTATTTTCGTTTTCGTTGCTACAACAGTTCGATATAGATAGGAGAAGCGAAGTGACGCTGACAATAACAATCTGTGTCTATCGAACCTGTGGTCGAATGTTCCTAACCTTAACTCTATTAGTCCAAGATTATTCTACATAGGAGAGAAAAGATTCGACATTATAGAGAGAAAAGATTCGACATAGGAGAGAAAAGATTCGACATAGGAGAGAAAAGATTCGACATAGGAGAGAAAAGATTCGACATAGGAGAGAAAAGATTCGACATTATAGAGAGAAAAGATTCGACATAGGAGAGAAAAGATTCGACATAGGAGAGAAAAGATTCGACATAGGAGAGAAAAGATTTGTTATTATAGAGAGAAAAGATTCGACATAGAGAGAAAAGATCACTGCTGGAATTGGGTGGGGGAAGTAAAATAAAAATAGTTGATGATGAATATTATTGGCTGATTGTAACCAAAGAGGAGGATCAGTAAAATAGCTAGAATAACGAAGATTCGACAAAGCATCGAAAGTTAGAAGATTCGACTGTGCAGCAAAACTGTACGACGCTGCAATCGTACATTTCCGGTCAAATGCATCCGCCCATAGACTATAGGAGAATTCTAATGTTGGTTGACTAGTAATAGTAATGAATAAATATAATTATTACTAGTCATACAACATTAGAATTCTTCTATAGCTTGTGGGCGGAACATTCGACCGGAAATGCATGATTGCAGAGTCGTACAGTTTCACTGCTCCGTCGAATCTTCTTTGAACATTCGACAGACACCATAAGCCTTCAATGACAGATTCGACCTTAATTAATTCAGATTTTCGGACGAATGCAATTTCTAACGAAAAACGAAATAAATAAAAACGAATTTCGGGAGTAACTAAATAAATTTATTTTTCGGACGAAAACGAAATTCCGAAACGAAATATTTCAGTGTGCACATGTCTAGGTCACACTGTACACATTTCAGATGGTTCTTGAGGAACAAGCTCAGTTAGTGGCCCTGTCGACTTTCTCCACCAGATATAGCCCACTTAACCACTTGCCGACCAGCCGCCCCAGTTATACTGCGGCAGGGCGGCTCTGTTGCGGGAATCGCCGTATCGGTATGGCGCTTTGTGTAAAAGATACAGGGGGCGCACTCGTGCGCCTGTGGTGCCAAGCCAAAGTGTGTGGCCAGCGGCCACGATGTCCGCCGGTCACCCGCAATCGCTCCACAGAGAGGCAGAACGAGGGTCTGTCAATGTAAACAAAGCAGATCCCCGTTCTGTCAGGGGCGTACAGTGTGATCATCAATTCCTAGTGATTAGGAATAGGGATGGGCCCGGTGCTCGATTCGAACCCATGTTCGAATCGAGCATCGGGCGTTCGCTCGCTCGTCGAGCCCAGAACTATTTGGGCCGTTCGCATCACATTCGTGTGATGCGAGCGGCCCCGCAATGCATTGCGGCCGGCGCGGCCGGCGCAGTGCATTGCTGGCTGATGATTGGCCAAGCATGCACTGTGACCCCGCATGCTTGGCCAATCACAGCGCCCGAAACTCGGAGAGCAATAATTGGCTACAGGCAGGACGCCTGTAGCCAATTACAGCTCAGGGGCTTTAGTACACGCCCCACCATTTAAAAGGCCGCCACGCCATCGGCCCCGGTCACATGAGTTCCGGCTTTAGGAGAGATTAGTCTGCTGATTCAGTCTTTGCTTGATACTGAAAGATTTGCTCTTCTTTGCTAAACCATTGGCTATTTCTTTGCTAAACCATTGCTACCTAAGTCATTGATCGTTCATTGCTGCTGATTGCACAGTTAGTGTGTTATTAGCTGCTGCTGGGGATTAGTCTGGTGCGTGCTTACTGTTAGTACAGTATTGCAGTAGTACCAACCGCAGTGCTGTTAGCACAGCATTGCACCCCAACAGCACCCATAGGACTTCTAGTGTGTTAGTGGCAGCAAACAGAGCTCCTATATTTTCTTCTCAGCAGCACCCATAGGACTTCTAGTGTGTTAGTGGCAGCAAACAGAGCTCCTATATTTTCTTCTCAGCAGCACCCATAGGACTTCTAGTGTGTTAGTGGCAGCAAACAGAGCTCCTATATTTTCTTCTCAGCAGCACCCATAGGACTTCTAGTGTGTTAGTGGCAGCAAACAGAGCTCCTATATTTTCTTCTCAGCAGCACCCATAGGACTTCTAGTGTGTTAGTGGCAGCAAACAGAGCTCCTATATTTTCTTCTCAGCAGCACCCATAGGACTTCTAGTGTGTTAGTGGCAGCAAACAGAGCTCCTATATTTTCTTCTCAGCAGCACCCATAGGACTTCTAGTGTGTTAGTGGCAGCAAACAGAGCTCCTATATTTTCTTCTCAGCAGCACCCATAGGACTTCTAGTGTGTTAGTGGCAGCAAACAGAGCTCCTATATTTTCTTCTCAGCAGCACCCATAGGACTTCTAGTGTGTTAGTGGCAGCAAACAGAGCTCCTATATTTTCTTCTCAGCAGCACCCATAGGACTTCTAGTGTGTTAGTGGCAGCAAACAGAGCTCCTATATTTTCTTCTCAGCAGCACCCATAGGACTTCTAGTGTGTTAGTGGCAGCAAACAGAGCTCCTATATTTTCTTCTCAGCAGCACCCATAGGACTTCTAGTGTGTTAGTGGCAGCAAACAGAGCTCCTATATTTTCTTCTCAGCAGCACCCATAGGACTTCTAGTGTGTTAGTGGCAGCAAACAGAGCTCCTATATTTTCTTCTCAGCAGCACCCATAGGACTTCTAGTGTGTTAGTGGCAGCAAACAGAGCTCCTATATTTTCTTCTCAGCAGCACCCATAGGACTTCTAGTGTGTTAGTGGCAGCAAACAGAGCTCCTATATTTTCTTCTCAGCAGCACCCATAGGACTTCTAGTGTGTTAGTGGCAGCAAACAGAGCTCCTATATTTTCTTCTCAGCAGCACCCATAGGACTTCTAGTGTGTTAGTGGCAGCAAACAGAGCTCCTATATTTTCTTCTCAGCAGCACCCATAGGACTTCTAGTGTGTTAGTGGCAGCAAACAGAGCTCCTATATTTTCTTCTCAGCAGCACCCATAGGACTTCTAGTGTGTTAGTGGCAGCAAACAGAGCTCCTATATTTTCTTCTCAGCAGCACCCATAGGACTTCTAGTGTGTTAGTGGCAGCAAACAGAGCTCCTATATTTTCTTCTCAGCAGCACCCATAGGACTTCTAGTGTGTTAGTGGCAGCAAACAGAGCTCCTATATTTTCTTCTCAGCAGCACCCATAGGACTTCTAGTGTGTTAGTGGCAGCAAACAGAGCTCCTATATTTTCTTCTCAGCAGCACCCATAGGACTTCTAGTGTGTTAGTGGCAGCAAACAGAGCTCCTATATTTTCTTCTCAGCAGCACCCATAGGACTTCTAGTGTGTTAGTGGCAGCAAACAGAGCTCCTATATTTTCTTCTCAGCAGCACCCATAGGACTTCTAGTGTGTTAGTGGCAGCAAACAGAGCTCCTATATTTTCTTCTCAGCAGCACCCATAGGACTTCTAGTGTGTTAGTGGCAGCAAACAGAGCTCCTATATTTTCTTCTCAGCAGCACCCATAGGACTTCTAGTGTGTTAGTGGCAGCAAACAGAGCTCCTATATTTTCTTCTCAGCAGCACCCATAGGACTTCTAGTGTGTTAGTGGCAGCAAACAGAGCTCCTATATTTTCTTCTCAGCAGCACCCATAGGACTTCTAGTGTGTTAGTGGCAGCAAACAGAGCTCCTATATTTTCTTCTCAGCAGCACCCATAGGACTTCTAGTGTGTTAGTGGCAGCAAACAGAGCTCCTATATTTTCTTCTCAGCAGCACCCATAGGACTTCTAGTGTGTTAGTGGCAGCAAACAGAGCTCCTATATTTTCTTCTCAGCAGCACCCATAGGACTTCTAGTGTGTTAGTGGCAGCAAACAGAGCTCCTATATTTTCTTCTCAGCAGCACCCATAGGACTTCTAGTGTGTTAGTGGCAGCAAACAGAGCTCCTATATTTTCTTCTCAGCAGCACCCATAGGACTTCTAGTGTGTTAGTGGCAGCAAACAGAGCTCCTATATTTTCTTCTCAGCAGCACCCATAGGACTTCTAGTGTGTTAGTGGCAGCAAACAGAGCTCCTATATTTTCTTCTCAGCAGCACCCATAGGACTTCTAGTGTGTTAGTGGCAGCAAACAGAGCTCCTATATTTTCTTCTCAGCAGCACCCATAGGACTTCTAGTGTGTTAGTGGCAGCAAACAGAGCTCCTATATTTTCTTCTCAGCAGCACCCATAGGACTTCTAGTGTGTTAGTGGCAGCAAACAGAGCTCCTATATTTTCTTCTCAGCAGCACCCATAGGACTTCTAGTGTGTTAGTGGCAGCAAACAGAGCTCCTATATTTTCTTCTCAGCAGCACCCATAGGACTTCTAGTGTGTTAGTGGCAGCAAACAGAGCTCCTATATTTTCTTCTCAGCAGCACCCATAGGACTTCTAGTGTGTTAGTGGCATCACACAGAGCTCCTATATTTTCTTGTCAGCAGCACACATAGTACCTATAGTGTGTTAGTGTCAGCACCCATAGGACCTACAGTGTGTTGTGAGCACACATAGGAGTTCTATTTTTTATACTATATACACTACCGACTACAATGGCTGGAAGACCGCCAAGGAGAGGCAGAGCGTGCCGAGGCAAGAACACAGGGCAGGCAGGCTCTGTTTCTAGAGACAACAGTGCTGGCCGTGGACGTGGTCGTGCATCGTCATCAGCACGTGGCCATGGGACACGCTTGTCTTTGTTTTCGGCAGCTGGACATGTGGAGCCGCATCATGCCGAAGGCTTGGTAGAATGGATGACCAAGCCCTCCTCATCCTCCTCATCCTCTCTCACCCAGGCTCAGGGTACTGGCAGAGCAGCTGCCAACGCGTACTCAATGGCATCATCAGCCACCCCTTCCCTAGACCCACCATGTCCTCCTGAGGAGTCCCCCGAACTGTTTGAGCACAGTGTTGGGTACATGCTCCAGGAGGATGCCCAACGATTCGAAGGCTCGGATGATGATACCCAGCTTGAGGAAGTCAGTAGTGTGCGCGCAGAGAAAGGGGATGCTGAAGGACAGCAATCTGGCAGTAGTGTTCCACCAGCTGCAGCTTACTGCCAGGTTTGCTCTAGTGGTGAAGAGGGAGGGGATGATGAGGTCACTGACTCCACGTGGGTGCCTGAAGGGAGAGAGGAGGAGGAGGAGGAGGATGCAGCGTCACATGTCCAACGAGGCAGGATGCCCCCTGGAGGCCAGCTAGAGGCCAGCACAGCAACTGTACCACACCGCAGAGCTCCGCCTGTGCAGGGCGCTGCCTCTGCACGTTATCACAAAAGTTCTTTGGTGTGGGCCTTTTTTGAGACGAGTGCATCAGATCGCACCACTGCTATTTGCAATATTTGTCTCAAGCGTATCTCGCGTGGCCAAAACATCAGCCGCTTGGGCACCACAAGCATGAGCAGACATATGTCGACCTGCCATGCAGCTCGTTGGCAAGCACACATAAAAGACCCACACCAAAGAACAAAGCGGACCTCTCCTTGCTCCTCATCAGCTGGGATCTCCATCCCCACTATATCTTCAGTCCTCTCTGAAAGCTGCTCTGAGAGGACTGAAGGTGTAGAATTAGGTGTGTCACAACCAAGTACTTGCAGTACACCGACGTCCGATTGTAGCAGGCAAATTTCCCTGCCCCAGCTGCTGGACCGTCGAAAGAAGTATACTCCCAGCCATCCACATGCCCAGCGGTTGAATGCTAGCTTGGCTAAATTGCTAGCACTTCAACTGCTGCCTTTTCAGTTGATAGACTCGGCCCCCTTCCGTGAGTTTGTTCAATGTGCGGTTCCTCAGTGGCAGGTTCCCAAACGCCACTTTTTCTCACGGAAGGCAATTCCGTCTCTCTACTGGCATGTGGAAGGCAATGTCCATGCCTCGCTGGACAGGGCGGTCAGCGGTAAGGTGCATATTACCGCTGACTCATGGTCCAGCAGGCATGGACAGGGACGTTATCTTTCTTTCACGGCCCATTGGGTCACTCTATTGGCAGCTGGGAGGGATGCAGGACAAGGTGCAGTAGTGTTGGAGGTTGTTCCGCCACCACGCCTCCAAAATGCTACTACTGGTTGTGACACACCTCTCTCCTCCACCCCCTCCTCTTCTTCTTCCTCCATGTCCTCTTCGAGTGCTCTGTCCTCGGAACCAGCGGTGCTCCGTAGGCGTACAAGGGGCTACGCGAGTACGCAGGCAAAAAGATGCCATGCCGTGCTTGCGCTGGTGTGTTTGGGGGACAGGAGCCACACTGGGCCAGAGGTTCTGGCAGCTCTGCAGGGGCAGGCCGAGAGGTGGTTGACGCCACGCCAGCTTAAGCCAGGAATGGTCGTTTCTGATAATGGCACCAACCTCCTCTCCGCCCTGCGACAGGGGCAGCTCACCCATGTGCCCTGTATGGCTCACGTCCTCAACCTGGTGGTGCAGCGGTTCTTGGGCAGGTTCCCAGGCTTACAGGATGTCCTGAGGCAGGCCAGGAAAGTCTGTGTGCATTTCCGCCGATCTTATAATGCCAGTGCTCGGCTGACTGAGCTGCAAAAGGAGCTGAACCTGCCCAAGAACCGCCTAATATGTGACATGCCCACCAGGTGGAACTCAACGTTGGCCATGCTGCAGCGACTGCACACGCAGCAGAGGGCCATCAATGAGTACCTTTGCGACTACGGCACCAGGACAGGGTCAGGGGAGCTTGGCTTTTTTTCCCCACGCCAGTGGAGCATGATCAGGGATGCATGCACTGTCCTCTCACCATTTGAGGAGGCCACGAGGATGGTGAGCAGTGACAGTGCATGCATCAGTGACACTGTACCTCTTGTCCACCTGTTGGAGCATACGCTGCGTGGGATAATGGACAGGGCACTTGAGGCAGAACAGAGGCAGGAAGAGGAGGACTTCCTTGTCTCTCAAGGCCCCCTTTATCCAGACAATGTTCCTTCTGTCCCACCCATCACACAGGAAGAGGAGGAGGAGGAGGAGGAGGAGGATTGTGTGAGCATGGAGGTGGAGCCTGGCACTCAGCATCAGCAGCAGCAGTCTTTTAGGGATGATGTACAGTCCCAACAAACCAGTGGACTTGTACGTGGCTGGGAGGAGGTGGCTGGCGATCATGTCATCCTCAGTGACCCAGAAGACTCCGGACCGAATGCCTCAGCTAACC
Source organism: Rana muscosa (assembly GCA_029206835.1). Lineage (NCBI taxonomy): Eukaryota > Metazoa > Chordata > Amphibia > Anura > Ranidae > Rana > Rana muscosa. The sequence continues at coordinate 25,353,732 of CM055123.1, read as the reverse complement.
TACGCTGCATGGCCTCCCTGATCCTGCAAAGCCTGCGGAAGGATCCTCGTGTTCTTCGGATCAAGGAGAGTGACCATTACTGGCTGGCCACTCTCCTTGATCCACGGTACAAGGGTAAGGTTGCGGACCTTATCTTGCCGTCGCAGAGGGAGCAGAGGATGAGACATCTCAGGGAGGCCTTGCAGAAAGGTCTGTGCAACGCGTTCCCAGAAACTGGGAGGTTACAAACTCCTGGTCCTGGACGACGAGTTGCTGAGGCTTCGGTCAGTAGCAGAAGGAGCGGTGGGGAAGGTGGACGTCTGACCGATGCGTTCAGACAATTTTTTAGTCCGCAGCCCCAAGGTATGATCGGTTCCAGCAACCATCGCCAGCGTCTGATATACATGGTGCAGGAATACCTAGGGGCAAGGTCAGACTTGGACACCTTTCCCACCGAAAATCCTCTGGCTTACTGGGTCCTGAGGATGGATCACTGGCCAGAGCTTGCACAGTATGAAATTGAGCTACTGGCCTGTCCTGCATCCAGCGTTCTTTCCGAACGCACATTCAGTGCTGCTGGAGGATTTGTCACCGATCATAGGGTGCGCCTGTCCACCGACTCGGTTGATCGACTGACCTTCATAAAAATGAATCAGTCTTGGATCACCACCAGCTACCAGACACCTGAAGCGGATATAACGGAATAATTTATAATGTCACATCCCTTCAAGACTGCCTATGCTGATGCTGAGTGACTGTCCTGTTATGTTCACTGACTATCCTCTTCTTCCTCCTCAATGATCCATGCCACCACACCAGTGCCTAAGGCACAATTTTTCAGCCCCTGTATAACAGGGGCGTGTAATTACAATTTTTTAAAAAGATGCTTCGCAACAGGTGTGACTGCTGTGCTCAGAGTACAGTATCTGTGAGGGGTTGCAGTGTTGTGGCACCAGCACCAGTGCCTAAGGCACAATTTTTCAGCCCCTGTTGGGGCGTGTAATTACAATTTTTAGGCAATGCTTTGCAACAGGTCTCATTGCTGTGCTCAGAGTACAGTATCTGTGAGGGGTTGCAGTGTTGTGGCACCAGCACCAGTGCCTAAGGCACAATTTTTCAGCCCCTGTATAACAGGGGCGTGTAATTACAATTTTTTAAAAAGATGCTTCGCAACAGGTGTGACTGCTGTGCTCCAAGTACAGTATCTGTGAGGGGTTGCAGTGTTGTGGCACCAGCACCAATGCCTAAGGCACAATTTTTCAGCCCCTGTTTAACAGGGGCGTGTAATTACAAATCTTGATCTAATAGTTCACAGCAGGGCCCATTCCTGCGCCCACCAAGAGTAACTATGAGGGCCTACAGTCTTGTGGCAACACCGTCCACCACCACCACCACCACCAAAGGCCCAATTTTTCTGCCCTGTTCAACAGGTGCATGCTATTACAAATCTTGATCTAATAACTCACAGCAGGGCCCATTCCTGCACCCACCAAGAGTAACTGTGAGGGCTTACAGTCTTGTGGCAACACCGTCCACCACCACCACCACCACCACCAAAGGCCCAATTTTTCTGCCCGGTTCAACAGGTGCATGCAAGTACAAATCTTGATCTATTAACTCACAGCAGGGCCCATTCCTGTGCCCACCAGTCTTGTGGCTACACCAATATCTAATAGGGCAAATTTCTGCAGAGTATATACGGCAGGCCCCTACTTTCAAACATCCAACTTACAAACGACTCCTACTTGCAAACGGCAAGAGAAAACAGGAAGTGAGAGGAAATCTACCCCTAGGAAGGAAAATTCTATCCTGTTAGATTTAATTTGGGAAAAAGGTATCTCCTCTCTACTGATGCTTTATCACCAATCCTTGTTTCAATTAAAACCCCACTTTTCCAAAAACATTTGTCATTGGGACGGAAAGTGAGGTGACATGTTCTGAACAGATGTGCAAAGACAGCAAATGTTACAGGGGTGATAACCCCTCCCTATGTTCTCCAAAAAGCTTAAAAATTGATTTTTTTGGGATGTAGCTACACTTCATAATGTACCTGTTCAGATTCTACTTAAGAACAAACCTACAGTCCATGTCTTGTTTGCACCACCTATATACTGCTGTTCAGAGTATATAGGGTTGTAGGTATAGGGTTTTATTTTGGGTGCGGGGTCCCCCTTAGTATCCATACAAGACCCAAAGGGGCTGGGGTGGGGGGGGGTGATGGGGTAGCCATGCCATTTTTCTCAAGGATTTTCAGCCATATGGCGGCCAGGACAAGACATGACATTAAAGCCGCAAGTGGTTTTAAATGGCTTCTTTTTTTCCTTTACAAATGTCATTTTGTGCAAGGACAGTTCTAAACACGGGAAACACATGCCACTTCACAGGCATACTTTAGACACCCCCCAGGTACCGTATTTAAAGGAAAATTTCACTTTTTTTTTTTTTCACTTTATGCATCATTAAAATGACTGCTCCCGAAAAAACTTTAGTTTTTAAAATTTCTTTTTGCATTGATATATGTCCCCTGGGGCAGGACCCGGGTCCCCAAACCTGTTTTATAACATTAACATGCATATTGGCCGTTGTAATTAGCAATTTTGATTTCGAACGTTCGCGTCCATTATAACGAATAGGGTTCGAAAATTCGCGCGAACTTTCGGTCCGTTCGAAGGTTCTGGTGCGAACCGAACCCGGGGGTGTTCGGCTCATCCCTAATTAGGAACAGCGATCTCTCTGTACTTCCAGTCAGTTCACTCCCCCCACAGTTAAAAAGCACCTCCCTAGGACATACTTAACCCTTTGGTGTAAATCCCTTCCCTGCCGGTGTCATTTATACAGTAATCAGTGCATTTTTATAGAACTAATCGCTGTATAAATGTTACTGGTCCCAACAAAGTGTCTGATCTGTCCACCACAATGTCACAGTCGCATGACAAATGCCATAAATCTATCCCCTATTTTGTAGACGCTACAACTGTAGCGGGTACTTACTTTCCCGGGTGCATATTTTGAATCTGGCGGTGACATCAGTGATATGTTCCCGGCGGTCCACCAGGTGGCGTTGTCACCGTGGGCGAAGGGGCGAATATCACTGTGTGCCGGGTCTTCTTTTGGTCCTCTCTCGGCAGCGGTATGGTGGGGCGGGGAACCGCCGTGCTTGCTGGGAGAGGGTATAAAAGGGCCGGCCATCTTGGTCACGGGGTCTTCGTCCCAAGCACCTTTAGCTTGCGGACGTGGGTTCGTGCTCGTCCTCTAGGCAGCCTCGGCCTAGGGGACCACCGAAGATCGTGTTCCACCTCAGGCACCTTTAGTCCTGGGGTGAGGTACTTGCAAGAAGGTCCGGAGCTCAGTGCCCAACACTGAGTTCCGCGAGGGAAGGGTCCTAAAGTGCTTCGGGGATGGAGGCCTGAATCTGAGTAAGACGCAATGGACCGGGGAGAGCTCCTCACTCGAAGACCCGGTGCAGCAGACTGCCGGTGACGGGTGAGTCTCTTGTCGGAGACCGTCCAGAAGGATCCCCTTTACCTCGTGCGGAGACCATAGCCCACTCTCCAGGAGGAGAGTGGAGGATTGAATTTGTGTCTGGGCCTATTCACACTCACACCTCCTTTTCTGTTCTATCTATCTATCAAGGAAGTCCCTGTATGGTGTGTTCTAATAAAGGAGTGTTGGACTTTAATGGTGTGAGGCTCAATTCCTGCCGGACGAAGTTCACAGTGACTCTTGGAGGGAGGATCCGGGTGCACAGCACAGACCCGAAGGTAAATGAGACATTGCTGATACCACAGGTAGTCTACACGTGGTGGAGGCTAGGCATAGTCCACCCGCTCTCCCTCTCTCCACCATCGAATACCCCTAGACAAGAGACAGTGCGAGCCGCACGGAGAGGGAAGAGGGGTGAGGTACTACACGTGGGGGCTTGGGTCCGGTATTGTGTTGTGCATCACAGTATGGAACAAGTCTGCTGGATGAGTTAACTGAATAGGCCAAAGTGCAGCCCTGCTCGAAGTCGTGGAACTGACCCCAGACAAGGGAAGGGCCCACGCAGGAAGAGCGGTGAACGGGGTGAGGCCCAGCCATGTGAGGTACTACACGTGGGGGTTTCTAATTGCACTGCGCCAACAGACACAACCCCCGCTGTTTAGTTCGTGGGCGTGGCTCAACCAAAGAAAGTGAAAAAACCCGCAAAATGGAGCAAAGGGGAGGAGTCCAATACGTGAGAGGGCTACACGTGGGACATTGGCGCGAAAACTCTGCAGTGTGCGATGGACCAGCAACAGGTCACCATGTTTCGACATACCTCATGGATTCCAGTTCACCCTGCTCCTCCCACGATGACTGCTGCTGCTCCGATAACGGATACCGGGATCCGGCTAAAGCCAAGGGGTCGATTCGCCCTGTATTCGTGCATGGACGTAGAGGCCCTGGGTGTAATTTGTCCCGGGTGCTCGGGACTGGTGTGCCACCTGAAGCCCTTCGGACAATGTGAGGCCTGTGGGGAGTTCCTGTTCGAGGTGGATCCGGCAGTTGATAGGCCGAGAACCATCTACCCAGGCCGGGCTTCAGGCAACACTACTCGCAGAGGAGGAATTACTGCTGTAAAAGCCATCCCAGCGCACACTGCAGCGACCGTGGAGGAGATCGTTAAAACTCAACGGGAGAAATCCGAGGATGCTGACTCGGTCACCACTGTCTCACAGCGTCCGCCACCGAAGAAGAGAACCAGCGTGGTGGCCCCGACCAGCGGTGGTGGCGGACCATCTCGCCAGCTCACGCCAGGCCCGGATGAATCCGTTGACGAGGGTTTCGGACGTCCCGCTTCAAGTAAAGGCCGAGGTGAGCCGGGCAAAGAGACTTGGTGCATGGGCAGAGGTGCCGGGAAGGCATGGCCCAGTAAGCCCGCGGGATGTGGTAGCTCCGTCTCTACAACGGGCTACATACCCGCGGAGGAGTGTGATACCTCGGATCTGGAGTCGCTCTCTGATCTGGGAGATGACACCGCTATTGATGAACTGTTTGCAGAAAAGGGCTGGGACAAAGTACCGCTAGCTTCACTCCGAAGGTCCCGGGGTTCACCCATGTCCACGGGGGAAAGTACACCCCGGGTGGAGGCACCAGCGCCTGGACAAGGGTTCCGTCCCCAGCCCATATCTACATCTCCGGTGCCACCTGCATCAGGTACTGGGGAACAGAAGTTGATGCTACGGGCACCTATGCCTCAACCAGAAGTGGTCAAGGCCCCTTGTCACCCGGACTCTATAGTTTTGCCCGGCGAAGGGGACAGAGCCACAATGCCTCCGCTGTCAAGGCTTCAGAGACTCTTCTGCCAGAAAGTTGCTGCTGACTACGGGTGGGAATATCCGTACCTCTCCAAGGAGTTACTTTACGAAGTGGAGGTGTGCCGAGAGCGCTAGTATAATGACTTCGTGTGGACCCACCTTAAGGTCCCACACGCCCGCAGGTATTTGACATGCTCGCCAAAGGCATCTCAGCGGTTCAAAGATTGCAAGGCGGAGTGGATGTTGGGAAGACACATCCATGCAGATAAAGTGTTGATCCGATGCAAAGAAGGTGAAGATGTGGAGTACCATTTGGAGACCATGGACCGGCATTTAAAGCCTCTTGTTCTGCCGCATCCCCGCTTCTACCTCTGAGGAGAAAGAGACTCCAGTTGTTTGCTTTTCAAAAGGACCCTGCACCCCCTGAACTTTGTTTGGCTTTCTTTTTGGTGCTATCATCAATGTTTTGCCCAGCAGGAGGGGTGCTTGTGTCATTCCAAGGAAGAACTGTTCCAGTTGTTGTTCTTTCCTTTCCGGTGAGAAGTTGCAGACTTTGGGGTAGATAGGGCCCGGAGTCAAGCAACAAGAAAAGAGAAGATGGTTTAACGGGTGCAGTTACCGCAAGGCTGTCACCAGGTGGCAGTCTTGTGCAACGTTACACATTGTACACACTTACACTGGAGGAAAAGATATTTCTCTTCGGAGGAGTTTCTTTTTCTCTCACACATACACATATGTCAGGGTTTTATTGTTTCTTTTCTCTTCCCTCTGCAGGAGAGCGTCTCGTCAAGATTATGGAACCCGGGGTGGTTCTTAGTTAGGATGGGAGGGAAAAGTATAATGTTGGAATGTGATTTCATGTTTAAAATGTTGTCTTTCACTCCTCTTTTGTTGCAGGGGCTCAGACACAACTTCTCCGTTAGGATAGTTTCCTAAAAATGTTTGTTTTTCAAATTGTTAGTTGGTTTCTGGATTGGATTATGTCAGCCGTTGAGGGCGTGATTCACTCCAGACACTGGGGTCCAGTGTCAAAAGACAGGGGGGAAAGTGTAGCGGGTACTTACTTTCCCGGGTGCATTTTTTTGAATCTGGCGGTGACATCAGTGCTATGTTCCTGGCGGTCCACCAGGTGGCTTTGTCACCGTGGGCGAAGGGGCGAATATCACTGTGTGCCGGGTCTCCTTTTGGTTCTCTCTCGGCAGCGGTATGGTGGGGCGGGGAACCGCCGTGCTTGCTGGGAGAGGGTATAAAAGGGCCGGCCATCTTGGTCACGGGGTCTTCGTCCCAAGCACCTTTAGCTTGCGGACGTGGGTTTGTGCTCGTCCTCTAGGCGGCCTCGGCCTAGGGGACCACCGGAGATCATGTTCCACCTCAGGCACCTTTTAGTCCTGTGGTGAGGTACTTGCAAGAAGGTCCGGAGCTCAGTGCCCAACACTGAGTTCCGCGAGGGAAGGGTCCTAAGGTGCTTCGGGGATGGAGGCCTGAATCTGAGTAAGACGCAATGGACCGGGGAGAGCTCCTCACTCGAAGACCCGGTGCAGCAGACTGCCGGTGACGGGTGAGTCTCTTGTCGGAGACCGTCCAGAAGGATCCCCTTTACCTCGTGCGGAGACCATAGCCCACTCTCCAGGAGGAGAGTGGAGGATTGAATTCACACTCACACCTCCTTTTCTGTTCTATCTATCAAGAAAGTCCCTGTATGGTGTGTTCTAATAAAGGAGTGTTGGACTTTAATGGTGTGAGGCTCAATTCCTGCCGGACGAAGTTCACGGTGACTCTTGGAGGGAGGATCCGGGTGCACAGCACAGACCCGAAGGTAAATGAGACATTGCTGATACCACAGGTAGTCTACACGTGGTGGAGGCTAGGCGTAGTCCACCCGCTCTCCCTCTCTTCACCATCGAATACCCCTAGACAAGAGACAGTGCGAGCCGCACGGAGAGGGAAGAGGGGTGAGCTACTACACAACTTTTGCGTAGACCAGTCAATATACGCTTATTGCAATTTTTTTACCAAAAAAAAGCAGAAGAATACATATTGGCCTAAACTGATGAAGACTTTTTTTTTACATTTTTTTTATTGGATATTTATTATAGCAAAAATAAAAAATATAGTTTATTTTTTTCAAAATTGTTGGTCTTTTTTTGTTTATACCGCAAAAAATAAATACCGCAGAGGTGATAAAATACCACGAAAAGAAAGCTCTATTTGTGGGAAAAAAAGGACATCAATTTTGTTTGGGTACAATGTTGCAGGACCGCGCAATTGTCAATTAAATTGACGCAGTGCCGTGTCGGAAAAAAAATGGCCTGGTCATTAAGGGAGTAAGTCCTTCCTGGGGCTGAAGTGGTTAAAAAGTTGTAGCACCCAGACAGAAAATTGATGGCCGCACAGCACCTGCAAACAATCAGATACAGCCACTCTAACAGATTTCACCATCATCGTTGTGTGGTGAGGATGGAAAAGCCTGCAGACTGAACAAAAAAAACTATACCCTGTAGGTGTATGGCTAGATTAAATTAGAACCATACCCTCATAACCTTTACAGCCAAGGAAACTGCCATGTTAGCCTCTGTTTGCTCAGCAGTTGCCATGGTGCTGCATCTGTGATCAGTTATAACACCAGCCATTTGATGGCTAGTGAAAGCACTAGCAGATGTGACAGTTATCTTTCGTGGCATGCCTTGAACGTAACTATTCTGAAAAACTGTTAAAAGGGTTTAATTCCACTTGAAAGTCTGGCTATCCCACCCAAAGCGCTACAAAGTTTCTGGGATCCAGAACAGGGTCATAAATCCTAGAGCCCCTCACCATGTGTAGGTGAGAAACATATGTAGCACTTGCCCCCATTTAAGGGTGCTGGTTTTGTTGGGTCTGCAAACTACCTCCAAGGCTTCCGTTGTCAGGGTATAGAAAGAAAGTCTCCAGAAAGGCCAATGTCCACACAAATGTAAAACCCAAACAGTCAGGCTTTATTTACTTTTGCTGAGGGAAACAGGGGAAGGTTCAAGTACGCAGCACTAAAGTTGCAATCGTCGCCACTCAAGCCTGAGTGGGTATTGCTCACCCGGATAGTCCCGTTTAGTGGTCCTAGCAGCCGGGATGAAGCAGGAATCAATCTTTCTTTTAGAAACTAGGGATACGATCAGGAATCCTCTGCCACAGGATTATTAAACTGTCCCGAACCTCCCAGCCAAGCAATAGTGAGAGAACCTTTATGCCGGATTAGCGTATTGCAGGGCTTGTAATGATGATGAGCTCCAGGCCTCCTTCTGAGACAGCAGTACCGTCGCTAGTCTCCTCTGTGGCAGATCCTCCCCTGGTCTCCTTTCCCAAGCATGGGCTTCCCGCAGGTGGGTAGCCTGGGATCCTTTCCTGAAGTGTAGGCCCCAGCCAGTAGAGCTAGGCCTAACAGGTAGCGATGTAGCCTCGGGCTGAAGGTGCCCGGGGCCAGAACACACACGCACCCGTGCCATGCGGGCCATGAGGCGCGCACACAGGACAGGCCTGACCGTCCCCCAAGAACGAACCCCCCCAGAACGGACCCCAATTTATGGCGTCTGACCCGTATGTACCCTCTCCCAGCATGCACAGCGGGTAGACCATGCCCACTGCATGGCTGCCGAGAAAGGACACCCAAGGTGTTGTGATACCCCCTGTAGTTCAACCTATGCTGGTCGTGACAGTGCCACCTACAGGTGAACAGGGAACATTACTGCCAGGCAGTATCACACCCAGAGCAGAAGCAAATTTAGAACAATCAACATGTCTGAGCCCAACTACTGGCTCAGACCATCCTCAAATTTCAAACATAGCGCCCCCAAATATTGGGGAGGGCGCTACACATATGAAACATTTATACTGTCGACAATCCTACTAGCTAGTGCCTTAAATATCCTCCCCCTCTCCCCGGACATGTTGTAAGGAGTACAGTGAACAAGTGAGAGTCCATCAGTTTTCCCTATCTGGGTCCCGGGCCTGTGTTTTCCAAGAAGTGTAAAGTCTTGCAGAGACAGCAACCACTTTGTGACCCTTACATTGTTCTCTTGGTTTTAAACTATCCACTGTAGTGGAAAATGGTCTTTAATAAATTGTAACTGCCTGCCCAAAAGTGAATATCTCGATGGCTCTAATGGTCAGTTTATGGCCAAGCCCTCCCTTTCCACTATGCAATAGTTCCTCTCTGCAGGTGCAAGTTTCTGTCTGATAACAGAAAGTCCCTGTCTTTTCTATCCTTTCAACCACTCTCTTTAGCATATCTTTTAGGCTTCTGTTGAACCATACTACCATGCTAAATGCTATAATGAGGTGTGTAGGGGAATCATTTCCAACACAGCACTTTAGTTCCCTTTAACATGAAAGGAGTTCCTTGATATGTCAAAATCTCCTTTAAAGCGGAGCTCCGCCGTAAAAAATAATTAAAAGCCAGCAGCTACAAATACTGCAGCATTATATACAATGCTAACGCTTATGGTGACATAGAGACAAACAAATGGTAATTACCAAAAAAGTCCTTGAAGCTGTACAAAAGCTTTAGTATGAGTTGAACAGTCCTGGGATAAAACTGGGCAGCCTTGCTGGGGGAGCCGAAGCCAGACTCCAACATTTGAAACAAAGATAAACAAAGAAAAGGCGCCACTTAGTTTAAAAACTGTTACACTTTAATAGCACATAGTATCAAAGCACTCACTTCTTAGCAAACTGTAAGAGGCACATAAGGGTCCAGGCAACGATCACATTCCGCTTGCTGGCAGTCTCAGAAGAAGGTAGACAGACGTGCGTGCTGAGCGAGAGCCGGTGTAAAGTTCGTGTAGGTGTTTTCCGGGCAATCACTCGGTGAACCCGGAGGAGGGCTGGAACGCAAACCTAGAGTCTAACTGAGACGCGACGCTCAGCGGTGTGACGTGACATACGACCAGCATGCTGGTCGTCGCGTCTCAGTTAGACTCTAGGTTTGCGTTCCAGCCTTCCTCCTGTTTCACCGAGTGATTGCCCGGAAAACATCTACACGGACTTTACACCAGCTCTCGCTCAGCACGCACGGATGTCTACCTTCTTCTGAGACTGCCAGCAAGCGGAATGTGATCGTTGCCTGGACCCTTATGTGTCTCTTACAGTTTGCTAAGAAGTGAGTGCTTTGATACTATGTGCTATTAAAGTGTAACAGTTTTTAAACTAAGTGGCGCCTTTACTTTGTTTATCTTTGTTACAAATACTGCAGCTGCTGACTTTTAATAAATGGACACTTACCTTATCGCTCATCTGCCCCCATCATCGGTGAGGGAAAAAGGAAGTGAAGCGTTGCGGCTTCACTGCCCGGTTCCCTACTGCACATGCGCGAGTCGCACTGCGATGTCCTCACGGTTCCCCGCTGTGTTCTGGGAGCTGTGTGTTTCCCAGAACACAACGGGGGGGGGGGCAGGTCCCCACAGAGTCTATGCCCGGAATTGGGTGCAAATACCTGTCTTAGACAGGTATCTGCACCCCCTCCCCCTGAAAGGTGCCAATTGTGGCACCGGAGGGGGGGAGGCATCCGATGAGCGGAAGTTCCACTTTAGGGTGGAGCTTCGCTTTAAGAACACCTGTACAAGAACATATGTGGAAAAGCTATTTCCCTATAAACCTAAAAGACATGTTTCTGTGAGAGACTGCTTCTGGATACCAGCTGGCATAGTCAAGGTTGCCAGCATTCCCATCAAGATTGGGCAAAAAATTTATATAATTTACTTCCCAAACATTTTCAGAACTGGCAACCTGTTTCCCCCCACAGTTCCTAAAACAGAGGAAAATTACAAACCATTATTACACTGTGTCGCAGTTTCTTAACCACAGTCATGACATGCTTTAGCGTTCCACTAGACCACTCCATTGAGAGCACTGTAGTAGGGAAGTCTTTAACATCACAATGGATAGAGATTACTCCCATTCAGTCTGTGCCAGGCTTGGGAGGGTCCACCAGACTGGCATGGGTCAAGGTGACAAGGCTTCTGGAGTCTAATAATGCCTCCACTGGGTGTCCTCCTGTGATAATAGGACATATTTGTCTTCCAATGTCAGTTTGTAGGTATGCTGTGAGGACAGACTTGTCAAGTATTAACATACACTTCCCTTTACTGTTAAAAAAAAAAAACATACACTTCCCCAAGTCACATTCCGTGGGCTCATGCAATATGGGGAAATTTGCAGTCACATGCCCCACCTAATATGCCATGTCTCTTTTAAAGAAAAGACTGCTTTTATGCAAGTAGGCTTTCACGGTCTGGAGTCAGGCTTGGTGGCCAGTAGCTATAGCAGTAGAAAGGCACCCACCAACCAACTGGATAAGTACAGAAGCAGTTCACCCTGACGGATGACACAGGCTCACTTGAGGAGCGGAGTCTAAACTCCTGATGGTGGAGATGGGTTTTGCTGCGTGTTAGTACTAGGTTGTGGTCCTCATGATCACACTACTACAAGGGGAGCAAGCTGTGGTCCAGCAGCAGATATAGCAGGTAAGGATCAAGCAGAAGAGTAGGTAATCAGTGGTTGCACATCAGGCTCAAGCAGAAACGTAGTCCAGGAGTTGAACAAGCCAAAGTTCGGCAACGAGTGGTAGCGGAGAAACTGCAAGATATTGGCTGGAGAGAGAGCACAATAATCTGGCAAATAGGAAGTGCAGAGACATGGCTTAAATCAGAAAGTTTACGGGAGGAGCAGAGAGTTCAAGGTTCAAGAAAAACAGGGTTCAAGGCAAGATCATTCAAGGAATTGTCCAAAGAGCTGTAAGGCAATCTTGGTGTCTCAGCAAGAAGAGAGGTCTTCAGAATAGTTTGCAGGTTCAGACCCGGGTCCTGACATAGGCTGTTAATATCTGTCAGCCGTGTGTGTCTCATTCTTTCCTCAAGAGCGTGTTTACCCCCTTGAACAAATAGGGATCGTATTACCCGAGGTCATAATTTTCCTGTTTTCAGTGGTTATCAGCAGAGGGCAGAACCTGTCAATAGTCCTCAGTAGCAATATGATGCTCTACAATGGACACTACATTGGCCCACCCCTCCTTGCACAGCTTCCCACATTTGGCAACTCACTCCAAAATGCCAAGATAAGTTTCAATATTAACTTCCAAGGGCAGTTTTTCCTTTTATTGGTTGAACTAGATGGACTTGTGTCTTGTTTTAACCAGTTTAACTATGTAAAGTTTTCATAATGTGCTCCGCACCAGCAGTCAAAATATAGATGTCTGTCCCTGTGCCACCATGATGACTAGTAAAATTGCAGCTAAGTGAATCTTGCGTGTTTCGGCAAACAGACTTAATCAAGTCTGTTTGCAGAAAACATATAAGATTCCTTTGATGCAGTTTTACTGGTTGTGGTAATAAAAGCTAAGTTTTAGCAAGGACATACAGTATGTTGAGTGTGCACCTATTTATCCTGGATTAGTATCACTTGTTGCTGATCAGTGCCCCAGGCTGCAGCACCAAATTTCTATACCCACCTTGTGCTTGGCTTTGGAGCGCAGTTTTGGGACTACCTGTGCCAAATCTGCCTCTTTGACAGGGCCTATATCAGCTACTCTACATACAGGTTTACTTGCTATTGCTCCTTTAAGGGAGTCTTGTGGCCTTCAGCCAGCTGTTGCATCTGTTGGGCTGTTAAGCAGTTTGTCTCTCGTAGGAGCTGATTGGTCTTCTGTTGGGCAACATATCACTGTTACTGATTAGCGTTTGCCAATACAAACTGTTTTACAAACCCTTCATTTTGTTCAACAATAGGTGACTATCTCTTTAAGAGAGCACCACACTGTAGGGGGCACAGGCTCAAGTGGTAGTGGCAGGGGTAAACAATAAACAAAATAGGCACACCCAGGAACTGTTCAAGTAGGATACAAGCGGTTCATTGCTTCTCCTCCTCTCTCCTATCATGTCCATAGAATAAAGCTAAAAACCCAAAAAATCCACTGATTCAAGTCACTAACTGTAACGCCGAGTGCTCCGGGTGTCCCATCCAGCCCGGAGCACTCACGGCGTCGTCCCCTCTGCGGCGCTCCGGCCAGCCCCCCTGGCCGTGGGCGCTGCTCCGCTCTCCTCTCCACTTACCTTCCTCTTCCTGCTTCCTCCCGGCGCGCGCGGCCCCGCTGTGTTCTAGGGCGCGCGCGCGCCGGCCTTCTAAAATTTAAAGGGCCAGTGCACCATTGATTGGTGCCCGGTCCAATTACGGTTCCACTACCCAAAACCTATTTAAACCCACTTCCCCTTCCTGTCCTTGCCGGATCTTGTTGTCCTAGTACCTTGTGGAAGTATTTTGAGTTTACCTTGCCTGTGTACCTGACCTTCTGCCTTTGTCTCTGACCACGAACCATTGCCGCCTGCCCTGACCTTTGCTACGTCTGACCTTGCCTCTGCCTAGTCCTTTTGCACCGCACCAGCCTCAGCCGCCAGAGAGGTGGAGTCGCTACTGGGGGACACAACCTGGTTGCTACCGCCGCAGCAAGTCCATCCTGCCTTGCGGCGGGCTCTGGTGAAAACCGGTAGCTGCTTAGAACCGGTCCCTCGGTGTGATTCGTACCATCCCCTCTCTGGTACAGTGGATCCACCTCCTGCCTCCTCTATATTCGCCTGCCCGGCCCGTGACAGTAGATCCGGCCATGGATGCCGCTGAGGTGCCGCTGCCCAATCTCGCTGATCTCACTACCGTGGTTGCCCAGCAGTCGCAATTGATTGCCCAACAAGGACAGCAGCTGGCGCAGTTGACCGCCATGGTCCAGCAGAGTCTGCCGCGACAAGCTCCAGCATCTCCTCCTCTCCGAGCAGCCGCATCTAGTTCAAAGATCCGCTTGTCTCTTCCGGAGAAATTTGACGGGGATTCTAAGATGTGCCAGGGATTCTTGTCTCAATGTGCCCTGCATCTTGAAATGATGTCGGACCAGTTTTCCACAGAACGCTCTAAGGTGGCATTTGTGGTCTGTCTGTTGTCTGGGAAGGCCTTGGCCTGGGCCACGCCACTCTGGGACCGCAATGACCCTGCTACGGCCACTGTTCAGTCCTTCTTTGCTGAGGTTCGTAGCGTTTTTGAGGAACCAGCCCGAGCATCATCCGCTGAAACCGCCCTGCTTAACCTGGTCCAAGGAAACTCCTCTGTGGGCGAATATGCCATACAGTTCCGCACACTGGCCTCAGAGCTAGCCTGGAATAATGAGGCTCTCTGTGCAACCTTCAAGAAAGGCTTATCCAGCCACATCAAGGACTCTCTGGCCGCACGAGACATACCCTCCACCCTGACAGAGCTTATCCACTTAGCTACCCGCATTGACATCCGCTACGTTGAAAGACGCCAAGAGCTTCGCCTGGAGAAAGATCTTGTTCGTACCAGGCGTTATCCGCGCCTGGCTCCTCTCTTCCTGAATCCTACGCATCCTGATACCATGCCTCCTGTCGAGGAGGCCATGCAAGTCGACCGATCTCGTCTGACCCTGCAAGAAAGATCTCGCCGTAGGAATGAGAACTTATGCCTCTATTGTGCGAGCTCTGAACATTTCCTAAAGGACTGCCCTATTCGTCCTCCACGTCTGGGAAACGCTCGCACCTAGTGAGCGTGGGAGAGGCGTTACTAGGTGTGAATTCTTCCTCTCCACGTCTGACTATTCCTGTGCGGATCTCTCCTTCTGCTGGCTCCCCCTTCTCTGCGGTGGCCTTCCTGGACTCCGGTTCTGCAGGAAACTTTATTGAAGCCTCCTTCATCAACAGGTTCAACATTCCTGTTATCCGTCTCATCAGACCCTTCTTCATTTCCTCCGTAAATGGAGAGAATCTGGATTGTACCGTGCGTTACCGCACCGAACCCCTGCTCATGTCCGTTGGGGTCCTTCACCAAGAAAAGATTGAATTCTTTGTTTTGCCGAACTGTACTTCTGACATCCTTCTTGGCCTACCCTGGCTCCAGCGTCATTCTCCTACCCTCGACTGGACCACGGGGGACATCAAATCCTGGGGCTATTCCTGCCACAAGCATTGTCTTAAGTCTATACCCACCAGTCGAATTCCCATTTCTACTCCTTTGCCTGGCCTTCCCAAGGCCTATCAGGACTTTTCCGATGTTTTTTGCAAAAAACAGGCGGAGGTCTTACCTCCACATAGACCCTACGACTGCCCCATTGACTTGCTCCCAGGTACTACACCACCCCGTGGCAGAATTTACCCTCTCTCCTCTCCCGAAACCAAGGCCATGTCCGATTACATACAGGAGAACCTCAAGAGAGGGTTTATTAGGAAATCATCCTCTCCAGCCGGAGCGGGGTTCTTCTTCGTTACCAAGAAGGATGGTTCACTACGCCCTTGCATAGACTATCGTGGTCTTAATAAGATCACTGTTAAAAATCGCTACCCTCTGCCTCTCATCTCGGAGCTCTTTGACCGTCTGCGCGGAGCAAAGGTTTTTTCAAAATTAGACCTCAGGGGCGCTTATAACCTCATCAGAATCCGTAAAGGAGATGAATGGAAAACCGCATTTAACACCAGAGACGGCCACTTCGAATATCTCGTCATGCCTTTTGGACTTTGCAACGCCCCTGCAGTCTTTCAGGATTTTGTCAATGAAATCTTTCGGGACATACTGTATACCTGTGTGGTTGTCTATCTTGACGACATCCTAATTTTCTCTACCAACCTTGAGGAACATCGGCTCCATGTCCGTCAAGTACTCCAGCGCCTCCGTGTAAATCATCTTTACGCTAAATTAGAAAAATGCCTTTTTGAGTGTAGCAGCCTTCCTTTCCTAGGTTATCTGGTTTCAGGACAAGGTCTTCAAATGGATCCTGACAAGCTTTCCGCAGTCTTAGATTGGCCACGTCCCTCTGGACTCCGTGCTATCCAGCGCTTCCTTGGATTCGCCAACTACTATCGCCAGTTCATACCCCACTTCTCCACCATCATTGCACCGATAGTGGCGCTGACTAAGAAAAACGCGAATCCAAGGTCCTGGCCACCTCAGGCGGAAGAAGCCTTTACTCACCTAAAAACCGCCTTCTCTTCGGCACCTGTTCTATCTCGACCAGACCCCACTAAGCCGTTCTTCCTTGAAGTTGACGCCTCCTCGGTAGGAGCCGGAGCCGTTCTTCTTCAAAGAAATGCTAAAGGAGGAAACGTCACGTGTGGTTTTTTCTCTAAAACCTTCTCCCCTCCTGAAAAGAACTATTCCATAGGTGACCGTGAACTGTTGGCCATCAAGTTGGCATTAGAAGAGTGGAGACATCTCCTGGAAGGTTCTCTTCACCCCATCTCCATCTACACTGACCATAAGAATTTGTCCTACCTTCAGTCCGCTCAGCTCTTGAATCCTCGCCAGGCCAGGTGGTCATTGTTCTTTGCCCGGTTCAATTTTCAGATCCATTTTCGTCCCGCAGACAAGAATGTCAGGGCGGATGCCTTGTCCCGTTCCTCTGATGCCTCCGAAACCGGGAACCCCCCACAACACATCGTACCCCCTGAGTGCCTGATTTCCTCTGCTCCCGCTGCTCTGATGCCAGTCCCTCCAGGAAAAACTTTAGTTCTTCCAGGCCTTCGTCTCCAGATACTTAGGTGGGGCTATTCCTCCCATCTTGCCGGCCATGCTGGGATCAAAAAATCCTTACAATTGTTGGCCTACCCAGGAAAGAGATATGACTGACTTTGTACGGGCCTGCACTATCTGTGCACGTGACAACTCCACGTCAGAAGCCTGCAGGTCTTCTCCTTCCTCTACCGGTGCCTGAACTACCATGGTCCCACATTGCCATGGATTTCATCACGGACCTTCCGTTGTCTCATGGTAACACTGTCATCTGGGTGGTCGTTGACCGCTTTTCGAAAATGGCTTATTTTGTCCCTCTTCCTGGTCTGCCTACTGCACCTCAGTTGGCGAAGCACTTTTTTCTTCAAATTTTCCGTCTCCATGGCCTTCCCTCACATATCGTCTCGGATAGATGCGTTCAATTTATCTCAAAATTTTGGAGAGCTCTCTGTACTCAACTTAAGATTAAATTGAATTTTTCTTCCGCTTATCACCCGCAATCCAATGGACAGGTGGAGAGAGTTAACCAGGTCCTTGGTGACTACTTACGACATTTTGTCTCCGCCCGTCAAGACGATTGGGTCGACCTATTGCCCTGGGCGGAATTCTCATACAATTTCAAGAACTCTGAATCGTCCTCCAAATCACCTTTCTTTGTGGTCTACGGCCGCCACCCTTTGCCCCCCCTCCCCATTCCCACTTCTTCTGGAGTTCCTGCCGTGGATGAATTAACCCGGGACTTTTCCTCTATCTGGAAAGAAACTCAAAACTCGCTATCACTGGCCTCTGCCCGCATGAAGAGACATGCAGATAAAAAGAGAATTCCCCCTGTCTATCTCCCTGGTGACAAAGTGTGGCTCTCCTCCAAATATGTTCGGTTTCGGGTACCTAGCTACAAGCTGGGCCCTCGTTACCTCGGACCTTATAAAATCAAAAACCAAATCAATTCTGTCTCTTACAAACTTCATCTTCCTCCTTCTCTTCGCATCCCCAACTCTTTTCACGTGTCTCTTCTTAAACCCCTCATTCTTAACCGATTTTCCCCCAACGTCACCGCTCCTGCTCCTGTCTCTGGTTCCTCCGATGTCTTTTCGGTGAAAGATATATCCTCGCCTCCAAGGTCGTCCGAGGTAAAAAATTATTTTTAATTGATTGGGAGAACTGTGGTCCTGAAGAGAGATCCTGGGAGCCTGAGACCAACATTTTAGACAAAGAGCTCATCCGTAGATTCTTGGGTTCCAAGAAAAGGGGGAGACCTAAGGGGGGGTACTGTAACGCCGAGTGCTCCGGGTGTCCCATCCAGCCCGGAGCACTCACGGCGTCGTCCCCTCTGCGGCGCTCCGGCCAGCCCCCCTGGCCGTGGGCGCTGCTCCGCTCTCCTCTCCACTTACCTTCCTCTTCCTGCTTCCTCCCGGCGCGCGCGGCCCCGCTGTGTTCTAGGGCGCGCGCGCGCCGGCCTTCTAAAATTTAAAGGGCCAGTGCACCATTGATTGGTGCCTGGTCCAATTACGGTTCCACTACCCAAAACCTATTTAAACCCACTTCCCCTTCCTGTCCTTGCCGGATCTTGTTGTCCTAGTACCTTGTGGAAGTATTTTGAGTTTACCTTGCCTGTGTACCTGACCTTCTGCCTTTGTCTCTGACCACGAACCATTGCCGCCTGCCCTGACCTTTGCTACGTCTGACCTTGCCTCTGCCTAGTCCTTTTGTACCGCACCAGCCTCAGCCGCCAGAGAGGTGGAGTCGCTACTGGGGGACACGACCTGGTTGCTACCGCCGCAGCAAGTCCATCCTGCCTTGCGGCGGGCTCTGGTGAAAACCGGTAGCTGCTTAGAACCGGTCCCCGGTGCGATTCGTACCATCCCCTCTCTGGTACAGTGGATCCACCTCCTGCCTCCTCTATAGTCGCCTGCCCGGCCCGTGACACTAACTACATTTAGGTTGGTTCCTGACGACTAACACGGTGTCTTCTTATTGGTTCTCCAAAACAAACAGGCAGCTCTTGTACCCTTTTAGTACACTGTCAGCAGGTAGCCTTTTAGTCTAGCAGCAGAATCTAATGGCAAGGATAAAAAGTAAAAAACTGTGCTATTCATTAAACAATAAAAAACTGCGCTATGGTCACGGATGCCTAGCAGGCATCCAGCACAGGGTACGCAGATCAGTGGGCTGCACTAAAGGAATTAGGCACAAGGTAAGTATATATATATATATATATATATATATATATATATATATATTGTGAGGGGGTTAGCTCGGCAGCGGGTGTGTGTGACCCCCGAGATGGGCTCCCCACACAAAAACAGGCCCAGCAAACGGAGGTTGTGGTTTTCAAAATCAAAAAGGTGCGGTTTATTTTCTATTTACAGTGACAAAACACAGCAAAGCAAAAGAAACATAAACAAAATAAATCCTGGTCAACTTGACCTCTGACTAAACATACAGGTTTCCTAACTAACAACTGGGATCAGCCTAGTGCTGTCCTAGTCCCTAAGTCCCTGGTTTTAAATGTCCAAGCAAATAGCCACACAGGCTTTGTCTCACCGCACAGGGGTTCACTCTCCCTAGACAGTCCACACAGGTCTGGGTCCAGGCATGAGCTAACATCTACTGAAGCTGGGAGTTCTTATAGAGGCCTAAATGAGCTGACAAGCTTCAGCTGGTCTCATCAACTCCCTGTCTGCACGACGCCCCACACTCTCCCTAGAGGTATGAGTCATCCATGAGCCCACTAGACTCAGCTGGGCTTATACAACTCTCCACCTAGTTGTATAAGTCGGCGTAAAGCCTGAATCTGGGCGAAATATATCTACCCCCCTGGATGCAACCAGGTGACTTTACCTTCCTGCTGTCACATACCCCCCCCCCTCTTGTTTTAACCTCGGGGTTGGAACACCAGCAATCAGGCATTCATGTACTCGAGACAAAGCATCCACATTCCCCATTTGAACGCCAGGGCGATGCTTTACTGTGAAGTTGAATTCCTGGAGGGCCAGGAACCACCTATTCACTCTTCTATTTGTTTCCTTGTTTTGAGCCATCCACTTTAACGGAGCGTGATCCGTAACCATATCAAAGTGCCTACCTAGCAGGTAGTACCGAAGGGAATCTAGAGCCCACTTCACCGCTAAACACTCCTTTTCAACGGTGGAGTAATTTACCTCATGGGACTTCAACTTCCTGCTGAGGTAAATGACTGGGTGCTCTTCCCCGTTCCAGACCTGGGACAATACTGCTCCTAACCCCACATCTGACGCATCACTTTGTACGACAAAGTCTTTAGAGAAGTCGGGTGAGTACAACACTGGCTGGCTACATAAGGCTTGTTTCAAGAATTGGAATGCTGCCTCAGCCTCGGGGGTCCATTTAATCATGACCGACCCTTTCCCCTTCGTCAGGTTGGTTAGGGGCACAGCCTTAGAAGCAAAGTGGGGAATGAATCGCCGATAATACCCAGCGATTCCCAGAAAGGCTCGTACCTGCTTCTTGCTGTTGGGACGTGGCCAACTCTGGATGGCCTCGACTTTGTTGAGTTGGGGTTTTATTACTCCCCTCCCAATGGTGTACCCAAGATATTTGGCCTCCTCCTGCCCAATGGTACACTTCTTGGGGTTAGCCGTAAACCCCGCTTCCCGAACAGAGTCCAGGACTGCTTGCACTTTTGGCAGATGTGAGGCCCAATCTGTGCTATGGACAATTACGTCATCCAGGTAAGCCGCAGCATACTTCCGATGGGGCCTCAGCATCTGGTCCATTTTCCGCTGGAACGTGGCCGGCGCATTCTGTAACCCGAACGGCATTCTTTTATATTGGAACGCCCCGTCTGGGGTTACAAATGCGGTTTTCTCTTTGGCCGACTTGGCCAGGGGGATTTGCCAATACCCTTTTGTGAGGTCAAGAGTCGTCATGTATCGGGCTGTTCCCAGCCGGTCGATCAACTCATCTATACGTGGCATGGGGTAGGTGTCAAATTTTGTAACTTTGTTCAACTGACGAAAATCGTTACAAAATCGCCAGCTCCCATCCGGTTTAGGCACCAACACAATGGGACTAGACCAATCACTTTGGGACTCCTCTATCACCCCTAAGTTCAGCATTTTCTGTACTTCCTCCCGTATTGCCTCCCGTCGGGCCTCTGGGATCCGATAGGGTTTTAACTTCACCCTTTCACCGGGCGGGGTAATGATGTCATGCTCTACCCCAGATGTTTGTCCCGGCAGCTCAGAGAATACCTCCTTGTTGCGAAGCACAAACTCCTTAACCTCCTGTTGTTGGGGTTGTGACAAGGTGGCTGCTATTCCAACCTCAGGAATCACGCAACCAGTTTGAGCTGGTGACCAAGTGTCTGCGACTAGGGACTCTCTATCCCTCCAGGCTTTCAACAGATTAACGTGATAGATCTGTTCGGGCTTTCGCCTTCCTGGTTGTCTGACCTTGTAATTCACTTCGCTCACTTTTTCCATTATCTCGTAGGGGCCTTGCCATTTGGCAAGGAATTTACTTTCAACCGTAGGGACAAGTACCAGTATCCTATCCCCCGGGGAAAAGGAACGGGTCTTGGCTCCACGGTTGTACACTCTCTGCTGTGCTAACTGCGCTTGGGCCAAATGTTCCTTCACGATGGGCATTACCTGTGCAATTCGGTCTTGCATCAGGGCGACATGCTCAATCACACTCCTGTGGGGAGAACTCTCACTTTCCCAAGTTTCCTTGGCAATATCCAACAGCCCTCTTGGGTGTCTCCCATACAGTAACTCAAAGGGGGAGAATCCCGTAGAGGATTGGGGCACCTCCCTAATAGCAAACATCAGATAAGGAAGTAGACAGTCCCAATCCTTTCCATCTCTATCCACCACTTTCTTCAACATTTGTTTTAGGGTTTTGTTGAATCTTTCAACCAGCCCATCGGTTTGGGGGTGATACACAGATGTACGTAATTGCGTCCCTTTGAACAATTTACACAGCTCCTTCATAACCCGGGACATAAAGGGTGTACCTTGGTCCGTAAGCAGTTCTTTACAAATACCCACCCGGCTAAACACAAGAGATAGCTCTTTGGCTATGGTTTTGGCCGAGGTATTTCGGAGAGGGATCGCTTCTGGATAACGGGTGGCATAGTCCATTATAACTAATATGTACTGGTGCCCCCTAGCGGACTTGATTATAGGACCTACCAAATCCATGGCGATCCTCTCAAACGGGACCTCAATGATGGGTAGAGGGACCAGCGGGCTACGAAAATGTGGCATCGGGGCCGACCTCTGACACACAGGGCAGGAGGAACAATAATTTTCTATGTCCTTCATCACCCCCGGCCAATAGAATCTCTGTAATACCCTCTCTCGGGTTTTCTCTGTCCCCAGATGACCTCCAAGAATGTGCCCATGGGCCAAATCCAACACCAACTTCCTGTAAGGTTTGGGCACCACAAGCTGCTCAACGGTTTCTTCTGCCCTTTTTGCCACCCGATACAGTAGGTCCTTCTCTACGCTGAAGTATGGGTAAGTGCAGGTATTATCTGGGTTCACTAACTCGCCATCTATTTTCACTACGTTTTCCCGTGCCTTTATTAGGGCGGGGTCTTTCAACTGTTCTGTGGCAAAGTTTTCCCTGTGAACCTCAAGATCAGAAAACTCCACAGACGGTAGGTTTTCGTCTGAGGAGGTGGGCTCCTCTCCAGTTTCTTGAGTCTCCCCTGCCAATACTGATAAGGGAAATTCCGGAGAGTCCTCACCACTCTCAGGGGAGTTCTGGCTATCACATTCCTGGTACATAGGGGCACCAGTGGGGGGCTCAGGATCATCCCACAGTTCCCAGAACTTCGGAAAATCCCTTCCCACAATGGCGTCATGCGGTAACTGAGATACTAAGCCCACTGGATGAGAGAGGGTACCTTTGGGGGTCTCGAAACACACTGTAGTCACTGGATACTCTCGGGTGTCCCCATGCACACAAATAACAGCTACCACAACATTTCTACCATTAACACACATTTTGCATAAATGTTTCTCAGTTCCTCGAATGGCAGTGCATGCGACTGTCGCACACAGCGACTGATGTCTGCCCGTCAGAAAGTCACACTGCATGGGTTCCTCCACAACCGGGCAATTGGCTGCAATATGTCCCGCTTGCCGGCAGCGGTAGCAAACGATCCTTCTTGCGGCCTCTTGAGCCGCTGATTTCCCAGGCTGTTCTCGCCAAACTTGGGGTAGAGCTCCCACCCTCTCACTCTCTCCACCCTCACCCCTTGGAATCCTCTTATCCGCCCCTGGGGATGGTCTGGTCTTAGGGTGGAAAGTCCGAGTGTCTCTGGAAGAGGCCGTCAGGTTCTCTGTAGCCAAGTATTTCTCCACACGATCCACAAGACCATCGGCCGTCTCTGGGTCTCCATGGCTTACCCACTTTTGGATGGCAGTAGGAAGAGCTCTCAAAAACCGATCCATTACAACACGTTCCACAATCTTTGGTGCGGACAAAGTCTCTGGCTGTAGCCACTTTCTGCTCAGGTGAATGAGATCATACATTTGAGACCTGGGGGGTTTTCCAAGCTGGAAAGTCCAGTTATGCACACGCTGAGCCCGGACAGCCTGGGTGACACCCAGCCTTGCCAATATTTCAGCTTTTAGCATCACATAGTCTTTTGCTTGGTTAGGCTCTAGGTCATAGTAAGCTTTCTGCGATTCACCGGTTAACAGAGGAGCCACCAGTCCAGCCCACTGCTCCTCAGGCCACTTTTCTCCTTCAGCGTTCCTTTCAAATGTGGTCAAAAATACCTCTGGATCATCCTCTCCAGTCATTTTTGTCAATAAACGACTCACCCCAAAGGACGCGGTATTAGTGGGACGGCTTTCCTCACTGGTCTGCGGACGTTGCTGCATTACTGCTTCCATCTGTTGTTGTAGTCTCTGCTCTTGCTTCTGCAACAGGTCTATGAAGCGGGCCTCAGATTGCTGCTGGGCTTGTTGCTGAGCCTCCAGACTCTGTTGCAAAGTTACGTTTGTCTGCTGCTGGGCTGCAAGGCTCTGTTGATGAGCTTGCTGCTGGGCTGCAAGGCTCTGTTGATGAGCTTGCTGCTGGGCTGCGAAGTTCTGTTGTTGAGCTGCAAGGCTCTTTTGCAAACCTGCATTTGTCTGCTGTTGATTGGCATTTGCTAGAGCCAGCTGCTTCAGTATCTCTTCCATGCTGGCTTAAAAAAAAACTGCCACTGGTTCTCCACCAACTGTGAGGGGGTTAGCTCGGCAGCGGGTGTGTGTGACCCCCGAGATGGGCTCCCCACACAAAAACAGGCCCAGCAAACGGAGGTTGTGGTTTTCAAAATCAAAAAGGTGCGGTTTATTTTCTATTTACAGTGACAAAACACAGCAAAGCAAAAGAAACATAAACAAAATAAATCCTGGTCAACTTGACCTCTGACTAAACATACAGGTTTCCTAACTAACAACTGGGATCAGCCTAGTGCTGTCCTAGTCCCTAAGTCCCTGGTTTTAAATGTCCAAGCAAATAGCCACACAGGCTTTGTCTCACCGCACAGGGGTTCACTCTCCCTAGACAGTCCACACAGGTCTGGGTCCAGGCATGAGCTAACATCTAATGGAGCTGGGAGTTCTTATAGAGGCCTAAATGAGCTGACAAGCTTCAGCTGGTCTCATCAACTCCCTGTCTGCACGACGCCCCACACTCTCCCTAGAGGTATGAGTCATCCATGAGCCCACTAGACTCAGCTGGGCTTATACAACTCTCCACCTAGTTGTATAAGTCGGCGTAAAGCCTGAATCTGGGCGAAATATATCTACCCCCCTGGATGCAACCAGGTGACTTTACCTTCCTGCTGTCACAATATATATATAGAGATTCATTGAAAGGATAATTCATAAACAATAAGGCAACCAGCAAACAACCACAGTGACCCACCAAACAACTCCCTACACCATACATAAATACAGGTTTGAGATTTAAGCATAAACGTAATCAAGCCAGGGTCATATATGAGAGATCAGTCCGATCGAACAGGGAACCGGAAGGGACAACATGAGGAAGGGATGAGTCTGCAAGACAGGGGTGCCGGATGGATGCAGGGTTCAGAAACACAGGACACAAGGTACAGGATAATAAAGTCACCAGGTACAGAGGTAGGGGTCCAGGGATGGATGAAGGGTTCAGGAACACAGGACACAAGGTACAGGATAATAAAGTCACAAGGTACAGAGGCGGGGGTCCAGGGATGGATGCAGGGTTCAGGAACAAAGGACACAAGGTACAGGATAACAGGTCACAAGGTTCAGGAATACAGGTCTGGGTTCCAAGACAATACCAGAGCAAATGCTTGAGCGTCTGCTGGGTATTTATACACACCTCCTGCAATCAGTCTCAGGTGACGCCTGATTGCAGGAGATGATGTCGGCTCCATACTAATGGGAGACACCCGCTGGTGGCCACCAGAACTGCACCCTTTGGTGCTGAAAGCAATAGCACCACCAGCAGGTGACCCAGGCAATGACACTGATCATGACAGCTATTCATTAGAAAAAAAAGTCCATATAGTGACAATGTCCATCCAAAAAATGTATACACCATCCGTCACCAAAATGTTCGTAGTCTGAAGTGTAAGCCTCCACCTTGTGAAATGTTCGCTTAACAAAACTAGTTGACCTCCTATTACAGAAGGTCAATCTCGCCTGCGGCTCATAACCCAGCCAGGGTCTTTGTATCCATCTGAGAAACCAATGGCCAGAATACCAGGATCCACTGCTTTAAGGGTATTCGATCGTATAGACTCTCCAAGAAAACATAAAACTTGCCATAGCATAAAATCCTTTAAAAGTTTTATTGCTTTAAAAAAACAGTTGCACTTAGGTGGAAGGGAAGGGAGGGGTGTGGGGGGTTTGTGAGGGGGCGGGGGGAAGGAGGGGGAAAAGGGGGAGCGGGGGGAAGGGGAGGAGGAGGGGAAAGGTGGGGGAGCGTGGGGGGGGGGCTGGAAGGGAGGGAAGAAAGAGGGGGGAGGGGGGAAAAGGAAGGGGGGAAGGGTAAGGGGAGGGAGGGGAACAGGGGGAAGAAAGAGGGAAGAAAAGGAGGGGGGAATGGGGGAAAATAAAAGAGTGGTGAGAGATCCCACCCACCATAAGGGGTTAGTTGATAGTTAAAAGGCTTACCAATTCTCATAGGCAAATGGGCATAATACTAATGGCAGGATTGTCACAGGGACGGTTCCACATTTAGTCTCATAACGGTGTATTCAAAGGTAGCTGATAGCTGCTAACAAACTTGACGATGAGTGCACTGTTTAACAGCACCACACATACTCAGTGACAGGCTGCTGTAATGGAGAGAGGAGAGGGATGGGAAGGGAGGAGGGAGGAGGAGAGAAGGAGGGACAGGGAAAACACAGTATTGTTATTCCCAAAGAAGGGGTTGTATGGAGGTATGGTCCATAATTCCCTAACAGCAGCCATTACTCACCTCATCAGGAACCCGTCCAGCACGTCTGCCCAATGGAGAGTCACAAACGGCTCACAATCACGGTCCACTATCCCCCCCTCCTTCTCTTCCCTCTCTCTTCCCCTCCTTCTTTCCCCTCCCTCCCCTTACCCTCCCCCTTACTTTTTTCCCACCCTCCCCCCTTGCTTCCCCCCTCTCCTCTCCCCCCCTTTCTGCACTCCCCTCCCTTCCTTCCAGAAAGCCCCTCCCTCCCCCACCTTTTCCACTCCCCCACCTTTCCCCTCCTCCTTCCCTCCCCCGTTTCTTCCCTCCCCTCCCTTCCTTCCAGCCCCCCATCCCTCCCCCACTTTTTACCCTCCCCCACCTTTCCCCTCCTCCTCCTCGCTCCCCCTTTTCCCCCTCCCCCTCACAAACCCCCCACCCCCTCCCTTCCCTTCCACCTTCTCCTCTTTCCCCTCCCCCCTCCCCTCCCCATTCCCGTCCCGCACTCACCTATGCAGGGTTTGAGCTGTTCTTGGCTACCATTATTAATTAATATAATCATTAAATTATTCTTATCAGAGAGTGTTATTTACATTCCCCTCGTTCACCACAGGGGGTATTTTTGAGCCTTCGCTGGTCTACGACCCTACTACTGGGTGAGCAGGTCTTCTTATTTTAAACAATGATTGTATATATTTTTTTGTATTATTTGTACTACTGTCTGTATGCTGTTTACCATTTTCTGGTTTATTACACTACAAAGATGCCTAAAGCTTGCACACCTAACTTAAAAAAGCACCATTCAGCGCTTAGGAATGAGCAATATTGGTTAAAAACAATATATGGTCTAAACAGTAATAAAATTGTGATGATGGTCACATAAAAGCAGCCACTAAAAACATAAACACAATATTATAAAACAATAGTAAAAAGTCCTCAGAATGAAAAAGTCCTTTAAAATGATTGCAGTGGCGCTTTGTTAAACATGTTCTGACAAGATTTCATATGTATTGTCCATATCAGAGAGATAGTGGTAAAATCAGATCAAACAGTGACTTGTGTTAAGTTGATTTTTGAGCAAACACCGTTCACAGGACGCCAAGGAATAAGGAAGTGGAGTTGACGGTCAGCACAGAACTCTCCCCCTGATCTGCACGGCTATCCCAGTGAACTTTTCATTGCATATTGCACTTTATACTGCCTCATATCATTTACCAATTGTATGTATAACTTGTAAGGTGTGTGTTGTTGTTTGGGCTAATAAATATTTTAAGCAATATTATGTGGGCATTATCATTCTCTTTACATGTGTAGCGTCTTCCCCTCTTCCCTCTCCGTGCGGCTCGCACTGTCTCTTGTCTAGGGGTATTCGATGGTGGAGAGAGAGATAGAGCGTGTAGACTACCTGTGGTATCAGCAATGTCTCGTTTACCTTCGGGTCTGTGCTGTGCACCCGGATCCTCCCTCCGAGAGTCACCGTGAACTTCGTCCGCCAGGAATTGAGCCTCACACCATTAAAGTCCAACACTCCTTTATTAGAACACACCATACAGGGACTTCCTTGATAGATAGAACAGAAAAGGGGGTGTGAGTGTGAATAGGCCCAGACACAACTTCGATCCTCCACTCTCCTCCTGGAGAGTAGGCTATGGTCTCCGCACGAGGTAAAGGGGGTCCTTCTGGACGGTCTCCGACAAGAGACTCACCCGTCACCGGCAGTCTGCTGCACCGGGTCGAGTGAGGAGCTCTCCCCGGTCCATTGCGTCTTACTCAGATTCAGGCCTCCATCCCCGAAGCACCTTAGGATCCTTCCCTCGCGGAACTCAGTGTTGGGCACTGAGCTCCGGACCTTCTTGCAAGTACCTCACCCCAGGACTAAAGGTGCCTGAGGTGGAACACGATCTCCGGTGGTCCCCTAGGCCGAGGCCGCCTAGAGGACGAGCACGAACCCACGTCCGCAAGCTTAAAGGTGCTTGGGACGAAGACCCCGTAACCAAGATGGCCGGCCCCCTTTATACCCTCTCCCAGCAAGCATGGCGGTTCCCCGCCCCACCATACCGCTGCCGAGAGAGGACCAAAAGGAGACCCGGCACACAGTGATATTCGCCCCTTCGCCCACGGTGACAACGCCACCTGGTGGACCGCCGGGAACATAGCACTGATGTCACCGCCAGATTCAAAAAATGCACCCGGGAAAGTAAGTACCCGCTACACATGGTATCCCTGCAAACGTGGTGGATGTTCAATTGTGAGCGGTGGATGACCAAGAATTGATTAAAGGCGTGTATTATGCTGGTTTGCAGTGAGTGCATCCCCAAAGGGGAGATTTCTTCACGTGGTGAAAACTCCTACTGGTGGAAGGTGTTTGCTCAAAAATCAACTTAACACAAGTCACTGTTTGATCTGGTTTTACCACTATCTCTCTCATATAGACAATACATATGAAATCTTGTCAGAACATGTTTGACAAAGCGCAGCTGCAATAATTTTAAAGCACTTTTTCATTCTGGTTTATTACACTATCTGTTATACAGATCATTCCTCCTGAAGAAATGGCTTAGTCCACAAAACCGGTAGAGGAAACAGCTATACTCCACCTCAACAGAAACTCCAGGGGGTCACCCGTCAGTAGTAATTTGTTGCTCTTTGTTGGGGTATTGTTTGTTTTTTAGAATCATGTATGTTTTTGTATATGTAGCGGGGCCCACCACACTCACCCTTTCTTCTTCTCGGCTTGCTGTTTTGTCTAGGGGAACCTGGGAGGAGGGATGAGATCCACCACGGCCCATGTCCTCTTCTGGATAGAGGTGAAGGCCCGAATGTATTTTTACCATCGGGTCGTGTGTATAACCCAGTGTCAAGTCTTTCCTTGATATGACCCCCCCCCTTTTCTGCCAGTAACCAGAGTTCCACACCACTGAAAAGGTCCAACTCTTATTTATTCCTTAGCAGCAAATAAATCGTCACTCAGCACAGACAGGTTGTGACCAAAGAACAGTTCAGTATTGGTGGGGAGTAGGTCAAGGCACAATCCTTAATCAATCTAAACCATTGAGATATCACCAATGGTTATAACGCACAGTGGCTGTGAATGTACTTCTTTCCTTTTCTGAGTCTCTACCAGCAACTCTAATGAACATGAAACAGGAGTTACCTTCTTGTGGCTGCGGCCCCTGTCAGAGGGAAGACATCCTTCCGAGGGAGTTACCGGAGGCCCCACCGGCAATGCTGCACCGGGCTGTTCGGAAGGGTTACACTCCCCGGCCTCCTCATCTCAGATTCAGGCGCCCAACAGGGCCCCTCGGACTCCTCCACCCTCACGGAACCCAGTCGAAGGTACTGGGTCCCAGGCCTCCTCAGTAGTACCTCACCCCAGGGCTAAAGGTGCCTGGGATGGACTCCATCACCCGCTCCGGCCAGGTCAAGGGCACCTGGGCCCGGAACTCCGGAACGCCAGCCCCCAGGCTGAAGGTGCCTGGGCGCGGCCACGTCCTCTGACTCTGAACCCCTTGTTCAGGGCGTCCGCCCCTTTAATCTCCTCTTCCTTTGCGTTACAGCAGGTTCCCTGCCCTGCCGTACAAGTGCCAGGAAAGGACAAAAGAGATGCAGTCTTGTGGTGAGGGTTCAACTCCGGCCCAGGGCAACAGCGCCTCCTGCAGGCCGCAGGAAACTTCACACCACCAGAGTCCTCCGAGAACCATAAAATGGTCCCAGATTCCCTAACAATCAGTGCATCTGGGTTACACTACCACCCAGATGCTTCCCCTAAATTCAAATACCCGCTACATATATGTAATAAAGTAATTTTTTATGATATTATATGTCATTGTATCAGTACCGAGATAGTCCAGCACGTCCTCCCTCTAGGTGATCACATATTGGTTAGGCAGCATCAGCAACTGCCACCATATGTTCACTTGGTTTAATTTTCCTATTCAAATTTGGATGATGGTACTTTTTGTTAATTATTACTGAATTTTACATGAGGCTATACTTAAAATTTTGTCACAATCATTGGGTGGATAACACACCCGTTTCGTTAGTTCACCTGTCATTTGCCTTGACAAACGCACATTCTGAGTGCCTCTATTATTTATAATCATTAAAACTTTTACTATTATTTTTTTGATCACCATTTTATACCTAGTTAAGGGCCCTGCCTTTAGGGTATTTTTGACAATGGACGTTCTCGGCACGGACTGGGCAGGATTCATGACAAATATTCAGCCGGCCTGTCTGAGTGACCATAAGATCGAAGATGATATTAAAACCTACTTTGCTAAGATGTCTAATCTTCTGAAAACATAAGTCACACCTTCACTGGCATGTATGTGTAGCGTCCCCCCCAATATTTGGGGGCGCTATGTGGAAATTTAGGGGTAGTCTGAGCCGGTAGTTGGGCTCAGACCAATCAATGGTTCAATATTGCTTCTGCTCTGGGTGTGATACTGCCTGGCAGTAGTGTTCTCGGTTGCCAGTAGGTGGCACTGTCACCGCCGGCATATGTTGAACTATGGGGGGTATCACAACATCTTGGATGTCCTCTTTCGGCAGCCATACAGTGGGCGTGGTCTACCCACTGTGCATGCTGGGAGAGGGTACATAAGGGGCAGACTGCATTAGGTAAGGGGAGTTCCAGGGGACCCATTGGTCCTGAGTGTGTGCCTCGTGGCCCATATGGCACGAGGTGCGTGGGTGTGTTCGGGCCTTGGGCACCTTCAGCCTGAGGCTGCTTTCTTTTCAAGGTAGGCCCAGCTCCGCTGGCAAGTGCCTACACCTCAGAGAGGGATCCCAGGATGCCCACTTCTAGGGGGCCCAACTTTAGGAAAGGAGACCAGGGGAGGATCAGTCCCAGAGGAGACTAGCGACGGTACTGCGGTCTCGGGAAGAGGCCTCGAAAGGAGGGATCCATCTTCAACAGTTACAAAGCCTGCAATGCGCCGGTCTGGCACAGAGGTTCTTATTCGGTGTTGTTTGGCTGGGAGGTTCGGGACTTGGATTCTGTGGCAGAGGATTCCCCGATCGTATCCCTAGATACTCAGGAAAAGGAAAAAGTTTGATCCGTGCTCCATCCTGGCTGCTGGGACCGCACTAATAGGGACTATCCAGGTGAGCAGTGCCCACTCAGGCTTGAGTGGCAACGAAAGATTGACATTGAGCTTTAAGTGTTGCGTGCCTGAACCTTTCCCCAACTTCTCTCAACTTCTTACTCTCTCTCTTCAAGTTTAACTCAAAGATAAAGAATAAAACCTTGCTGATTAAGTTTTTACTCCTGTGTGGACATTGGCCTTATTCCAAGAGATTTTTACCTAGACAATGGAGAAAAGGGATCCACTCTAGAGAGGTAATTGCTACAGGCCCGAAAAAAAAACAGCCGGTCCCTTAAATGGGGGTAAGTGCTACATATGTAAAACAGATGGTGCAGTCCAGTCCACATATCAATAAATAACACTGTGATGTGATGTCTTCAATGGTAATAAATGGATAAAAACATGCGGGTAACTCTGTGCATAATGTGACACCTCCACCAATGTAAACAATGGCCGCTCACCTCACCACAAGGACCCTTAAATTATAGAGGGTCAAGTCAGCCTTCCCTTTCAGGCACTAATGGATGGTACAGGACAAATCCAGATCACTCAGGCAGCCATCAGGAACAGCAATTCTGATGCGTGGGTAACTCCAAATAGCAGGTGAAACATGTAATCATAAAGAGTGGGACACAGTGCTCACCGCAATACTGATAAAAGGTTTGTTTAATGAATGAAATTAAACTTGCATACACGGCACTAAACCAGTGCCAGCATAAACAGCGTTGTGTGTGTACAGAGATGCGTGATGGCCACGGGTGATGTCACAACGCTTCCTTCCTTCCATACGCGTTGCGTCCCTATGGGTGGCGACTTCTTTAGCGGATACGGAGGCTGCGTGATCACCCGCTTTTAAGTACGTTAAAACAAGTAACGATAGCAACCCGACGCCGCGTCAACTGAGGCAGCGCAGGGCGGGGAAAACTAATCATAGGAAGATCCCGGAAGTGTCCCCAAACACTATTACAACGCTATTTAAACGAGATGACAACTCAGATGTTGCTGCTGAAATCTCGCAATAGCAAAAATAATGTCACAAAACCTTACTTTACATTAGTGTAAAGGCTATAACAATGGGCATAAAAATTTTAATTAAAAAATATAAAAATGTTAAACATTTTTTTCGGAAATATGAATAAAAAACAATAAAATAAACTCATGTCTGAATAGTCAGTAATAGAATTCATTATAAAAACGCAACGCCAGCTGCGACCATCTTACAAAATTAAAACAATCAATATTGTATAAAAAGCTAAATATCTAAAATATCAAATTCAACGATCAGTAATAAAACAATTGATATCAAGATCAACATTAAGTCCATCAGGGCAGAGCACCTGGGTTTCATGTATCCAATAAGATTCTCTCTTTCTTAGCTGACGAATAAAATTGCCCCCCCCCCCCTCCAATGTTTGGTAACCCTCTCTATCCCCCAGAATTTGAGGCCTTTAGGGTTTTGTTGATGGAATAATTTGAAATGTCTGGATACATTATGGGTTTTCACGCCTTTTTTGATATTGTTAACATGTTCTGCGAGCCGAATATGTGAAGGTCTTGAAGTCCTGCCGATATATTGAAGCCCACAGTCACACTCCAACATATAGACGACTCCCACTGTGTCACAAGTTATCAATTGTTGTATGTTGTACGCTTTGTTGGTAACTGAAGCCAAAAATGTTTTACGTTTTCGAATACTTTAAACGATATTTAGCCGAAAATACGTGTCCAATCGGCCTAAGAGTTCAAATCTTCCCTACCATTAAGGATCCATCTGTGGACATCAAAAAATCATGGAAAAGTACACTTTCCAATTGTAGATTTGAACTGATGAGGTCACTCATCACACATTATTCTTAGGACATGATTGTACTGGATAAGGAAATTGATCGTTTGAATATGGAATACCTTCACCTAGCTGGCAATACTACGTTTAGAGCAAAGTGGAAGGAATTAAAGGACCGATTGGAGGCTATGAACAAAGAGATTATTATTAAAAAACAAAATAAATTCAGTAAGGATAGATAAGCCTTTACTGAAGGTTATGCCTATACGTGGTCAGGCGGCAATTTTGGTAGGAGGGGTTTTTCTCGTGCTAACCACATGAGAAACCCCACCACAGAAGCCGAATCTGATTCATCCCTCTCATCAGCGTTCTCTCAACAAAGCAATGAATAGACTACGATGACACCTGCAGCTAATTCATCTTGTAAAAGATTGAGGTATGGCGGTGGTACTCCACCAGCTAACCCTAAGAAAGATAAAAAGGGCCCTAAAACATCCAAAACAACACGTGTACCCTTACATGTACCACTGCAGATACCACTACCCCTATGGAAAGGGCAGTTGGGCACTCCACGTTACACAATACTATTCCAAAAGTCTTGAATTTAGCACTTATGACCAACAAATATACCAAGGTGAATGAAGATTAAAATCTTTTAGATCTCAAAAAACAGCAGGGAAATCTAGACACATTTGTTCTAAAACCAACCCAACCCCCACTCCACACTCCCAGCACGATGCCCACCTTAACATTATAAATCTCCCTTCCTATCAGCTGACTGAAGACGAATCTTCTGTATTGCAGTTAGGTTTAGGCTTCTGTCCCTTAGATGCCCTTAAAGTCACAGAGACGATCAAAGATTTATTTCTATTTGCTCGTAACCTCACTTTCAAATTTATTTTTGATAAAGACCGTGCAAAATTGAATCTGGAGCGTGAGCTTGCGGAGCGCACGAAACATTTTAGTATGGAGGAGTTTCGGCCGCTCCGTGACCTCATGCTCCTGTACGATGAGGGTGCTGTTGAGGATCCTGGGTCCTCTCAGTTGGTTCCCTACACTGCACCCCAGCATATTACCACCCCCACACTAGGACGTGCGTCCAAACCCTTCCGACCACGTTCACGGAAATTTCCAGATTTAATGACCTGCCCTGATATATGGGCATTTGTACAGGCCACCATCAGGGACCTCAAACAGCAACAGTGGCACGATATATCCCCTAACCTTAACAGCGGTCAAACGAAAGCACTCAAATCTTTGCAAAGATGTTCTGATGTGGTTATTAAACAATCATACAAAGGCGGTAACTTTGTCTTAATGACGCACAGCCAATATCAATCCATGTGCTTAACTATTCTTTACGTTCAATAGATTTATATTTTTCAAATTAAATCAAATATAGATATCACAAAACACATAGGTACATCATGACAAAGGGTAATATCATGTATAACATATCATATTTTTTCATCATAAAACATAGACTCTGCAAAAAATCTTCTAAAGGTGTTTTAGATAGTAACTATGGGTCAAGGAACTGAAGTTTTAAAATAACCCCTGGTAACTGGAAAGGAGAACAGTATGAAAAATGGGCCCGAGGGTCAGACAGTCTGGGAAAGTCCTACCCATCCTGGGCACCCCAAACAGGATCATCCTGTGCCCCGGTCAGGCCCACCCCCCAATCCGCCACCCTCACATATACCCAATACCAGGTTACGAGGATTTTAAATGAATAAAGCAAATATATTCAAACTCTGATGTGCACATCAAATTCAATTCATAGAGTTGTTGAAACAACTACACAACAAATAATTACCCCAAACCCTTGAATCATGTCTAATAACCTGAAGGTAAAAAGAATAAAAAAAAGAAAAAATTAAGACGTAAAAAAGAAAAAGAAGAAATGGAGAAAGGAAAAAAGAGAAGAGGAAAGAAATCATATGCCTAAAGTGATATTTTAGGAAATGGGGTGATCAGAGTTGTTTCCGACCACCAGAGAAATGCCACAGTAAACAGCCCAAGGTTCCCACACAGCTTCAAATTTAGGGATTGTATTTGCTAAAATACAAGCCAACTTCTCTTGCGCCATAATCCAAGAGATTTTATTTTGCATTGCCAGCATGGAAACCCTGGGCTGCCTCCAAGATCTAGCAATAGTAAGTTTTGCCCCAAGTAGCATAAAGTGGATCAGCTTCTGAGTGGGTTTAGAGACATTGGGAATACAGGCATTGAGGAGAGCAATAGAAGCAGACCTGGGAATCGAGTACTTAGTAACCTTGAATATGAGGTTAAAAAACCTCTTCCAGACTGACCTGATCCTAGGACATTCCCACCAGACATGCACCATTGAACCAAAGAGTTGGCAACCTCTAAAGCAATTGGGATCTGATGCTGGATAGAAGGTCGCAAGCCTGGTTGGAGTCATATACCACCTCATAAAAACTTTAAAGTTTGCTTCTATAAGGGAAGTGTTCAAAATACCTTGGAATGAGATAGAGCAAGCCTTTTGCCAGGTGCCCAGGTCCCAGTTTAGCTGGAGGTCATCCTCCCATGCTATCACATATGAGGATTTCGTAGTTGGGCAAGTAAGCAAAGAGTAGATGACAGAAATACCTCCCCTTTGTCCCACGGCCAATCTACACCAGAGCTCATAATCTGTAAATTTGGGAGGAAGAGGTTTCTTCTTCCAAATATCATTTAAGAATTGTGAAATCTGACCAAATCTAAGTTTTTCAGAATCCGGGAGGTCTAATTTACTTAGACAGTGAGACATGGTAATAGGACCTTGAGATGTAAAATATTGTCCTATCCGGTATAGACCTTTGTTCGTCCACCAACTGAAGGCCATGGTATCCAATCCAGGGTAAAATTTTGGGTTATTAAAAATGTGTGCTAGCGGTTGTGCATCAGAAACTAGAGCAGGAAGAGAACGGAGTCTGTCCCAAAGGGCAAAGGATTGAGATAGGGAAGGGGATAAAATGGGTGGTCTCCGTTTTTGGGGGCACCAAAGTAGGTAGTCTAAGGAGAATCGGGGGACAGCCTGTTCCTCTAATAGTACCCAGTCCGGTTTTTCTTTATTTGAGTAAATTACAGAAAACTGTGCAAGTCTAGCAGCTAATAAATAATTATATAAATGAGGCAATCCCACCCCCCCCTGTTTCCTATGTAAATAAAGAGTATTCTGGGGGATTCTGTATCCAGATTTGCCCCATACAAATTTGAGAATCTTACTTTGTAAAGACTGTATCTGGTCTTTCCTGATGGGAATGGGGAGGAAGCTAAATAGATAAAAAATTGTGGGAGTAAGGTCATTTTTGACCGTAATGTAAGCGATATTGAGTTGCGTACCTAATTGGGAACCTTGAGTTTCAAAATGTAAAAAATATCGTCAAATGTGGGATAAGGGTGTCTGTGAATGCCTTGTAGTAGGGAACCGACAACCCATCAGGTCCCGGTGCAGACCCTGTTCTGAGTCCCTTAATAACCGCTGTTACCTCAACAGAAAATGGAGATTCAAGGATATCCCTATGTTCCACATCCAAGGATGAAATAGGTAGGCCATCCATGAATGTGGACACAGAGTCCCTAGGTAAATGTGAAGGAGCACTATAAAGTTTGGAGTAAAACGTCCGAAATGCCTCGAGAATCTTCTCCGGGTTAGCTGTGGGTTCCTGTCCTGCAATGCGGATCTTAGGCATGGAATAAACCCTCGTTCTAGGGGACAATTTGGACGCTAACATCCGACCTATTTTTCCTGTCTGAGTATAAAATGTATTACTATTCCAGTGGAGAGATCTCTTCGCTTTTGTTGTGAGTACTAAATTGAGTTCCAGTCTTATCTTATCGATTTCAGCCAATAAGGATGGAGATGGATTCTTTTTATGTTGTGTTCTCAGGGTCCTGTATGACTTCTCCAATCTCTCAATGTCTGCTTCCCGTTCCTTTTTGATTTGAGTGGAAATTTGAATAATCTTGCCTCTAATAAAGGCCTTATGGGGAGCCCACAGGGTTTCCGCAGAAATATCCTCTACATTATTTAAGCAGAAGTATTCTTGAAGAGCTTTATCAATTTCTGCCTTTGTGGTTGGGTTGGAAAGTATGGACTCATTCAATCTCCAATGACCCCTCTTTGCCATACCGGTCTTAGTGTAAATGGACATGATCACCATGGAGTGGTCAGACAGGACCGTGTCTTTGATGTGCGATTTATTTACTGACGGAAGTAAGTAAGAAGGAACCAGGATATGGTCAATCCTGGCATAGGTATTGTGTGGGTGAGAATAATGAGTAAAATCTCTCAGTGACGGGTTCAATTCTCGCCAGACATCCGCTAAACCTCTGTCGTGTAGTAGCTTGGCTATTTTCAGACTTATCCTAGAGGGTCTGGTGAGTTGGGCTGAGGGGGGTTTGGATTTATCCAACCCCTGGTCGAAAGCCGCATTGGAATCTCCCCCCCCAAATGACTGTGCCTTCCAACAGAGGAGACAGGGTGTCCAGGAAGAGATGGACAAATTTATCTTGCCCTGAATTGGGGGAATAATATGAGATCAGAGAGTATAAATGACCCTCTATTGTGCCCTTAATTAAGATAAATCTACCCTCTGGATCTTTAAATTCAGATATGTAGTCAAAGTGACATGACTTGGATACAAAAATAGCAGCTTCTTTCATTTTATTTTCGGCACTGGCCAAAAAGAATTGGGGGAATTGGGGGTGTATGTATTTGGGATTGTACTGCCTAGGAAAATGGGTTTCCTGAATCATGAGTATGTCAATACCAAGAGATTTATAAAAATCAAAAAGTTTACGCCTCTTAATGGGGGAATTCAGGCCCTGAACATTATGCGTGGCTATTTTGAGTGAGCTCTGCATAGGATTAGCCATGGGAGTCAGGGAAGGTGCTGTGTCTGTCATCTACTCCACTCACCCCTCGGCTATATATGTTCTCCAGGTCCTGCAGGTAGTCCAGCCGGACAACTGATTGTCGGGAGACCATATTGTACGCTTGACCATCGGAAGCTGTAAAACAAGGGAAGGTTAGGCACATGATATAGGGACCAGACACAGAAAAGGAAAGAAAAGATTTGAAAAAGTAGAAAAAAGAAAAAGTCTCTTAGATAAAAAATTAAAAAACAAAAAAAAAAACTCAAAAAACATAAAAAAGAAAAACGTTTATGGGGAGGAAAGATTCCCCCCCAGAACCCCTACCAAGGTAGAATAGGTTAGGCCCATTCCCTAGGGAAAAGGCTACCCTAACCCCAAAGCCCTCTAGGAGACTCAAGGGAAAGGTGGAAGCACATGGGGCCCACCCCAGCCAGGGCGCCCCTGAAAATAAAATAAAAAACCAAGACAAAAATTTGAGATTTTTCAAAAAACCGGCTGCAATGCAGTAACAAAAAAATAAAAAGTAGGGCTGTGGAAATTAACTATTAATTCCTCGATTAATCAATTTAAGTTTTTTGATCGATCAAAATTCTTTTGATCGATCAAAATTCTTTTGATCGATCAAAATTCCGGGTCTTCAGAGAGTTCCGTCGGAGATCCGGTGACGCCACAGACACCGGCAGGGCTTGCCGTGTCCATCTGAAGGGCTCCTTTGCTGTGCCTTCATATCTGCATGAGGGCGGGACCTTACTATCTGCCACACGCAAGGGCTGTTACACTTGCCTCTATCACTTCCCTCTATCAACCTGGGATTCTACAACTATTCACTGGGAGTTGTGATAGTTCCCTTCACGGGACATCTACATGCTGATGGACTGATGTTAACCCCTCCTCATCTGGATTCAGCAGTGGTATCGTTGTACACATTTTTATACCAGTATCATACTTAGCTACATGTTTTTATGACTGCTTTTGCTACCGTTTGGTATTACTCGCACCATTTTTACAGTTTATGTAGCTACATCGATTTTATCTCCAGTGCAATATTTATTTTGTTACCTACTTGAAGACTATAAAAGTTTTAATGCTATTCCCATCGAGCGCTGCCTTTGAATGTTTTTTGTATCCTGCTAATCATTTTTCCAGTGGTTGGCAGCTGCACTGGGAATCAGCCTGCAAGGAGATCAGCTAAAAGTAGTTGGATCTGTATGTGCGTTATAATTAATCGAAATTAGTCGATTAATCGATTAAAAAAAAATAATCGATTTAATCGAACACGAAAATTTTAATCAGTAACAGCCCTAATAAAAAGACATTCAATTTTGTTGTCAAGACCCACCGGAACCAGGTCTGTCCAGAGGGTCCCCCAGTCCTCTCTCCCAAAGGAGACAGAGGAGTGAGGGACCTGTCATTCAAAAGTGGGGAGAGTACCCCATAGGAATTAGATCCTCCCAGGGGATAAAAAGAAAATGATTTTTTTTTTTAATAAAAGCAACCGAATAATTGATACTAAATTTGGAAGTCAATCTAGTCTCCCAGTATAGATCCTTCCAGGCACCCTGATGGTTCAAGGTGTAAGATATAAAGTATAACAGCTGGGACCCCATCAAGTGGGACCATTGTCCTTAGCCTTCTTGGACCTTGACCTCCACAGCGGAGATTGAGGGCTGGTAGGATTCGGTCTCTTTGAAGAATTCGGAACACTACGAGAAGTGTCCATGTCAGCTTCCTGGGAAATTATCTTGAGATTCAATAATAGTCTTTCACCATCAGGAAAAGTGGAAAAATAATAATTCTTTCCTTTTAGCTGTGAATTTCACTGCAAATGGAAATGCCCACTTATATTTTATGTCCTTTTTGTATTAGGGCTAGGAGAAGAGGCTTCAAGGATCGTCTGCGTTGCATAGTAGAAGGAGAAAGGTCCGCGTATATTTGGACTGGGTGTCCCAGACACTGAACATTAGACATAGTACGCGCCTTCCTCATAACTTCTTCCTTAACAGCATAAAAGTGGGGTTTAGCTATTATGTCTCTCGGTAATCCATCCTTTCTTAGAGGTCCCAAAGCCCTATGGGCTCTATCTATTTCTAAGCGGTGTTGTGGAATATCTGGGATCAGGGATTGAATCACATTTTGTACCGCAGCTGGGATGTCAGTTATGGTTTCTGGAAGACCTCTGATACGGACGTTATATCTCCTGGACCTATTTTCTAAATCGTCGATCCTATTCATAGCCACATCCAATTGGTCTTGCACAAAGTGAATATGTTCTGAATTCTGGTTCGTGGTGGACACTGTTTGGTCAAGCTTACTTTCAACATTTTCAATTCTGGTCCCTAAATTCTGAAAATCAGCTTTTAATTCTCCTGTAATTTTAGCATCTGTTTGTGAGAGCCCCCTATCAAGGAGTTCAGCCAGAGCCTGATATAAGTCAGTCACAGAAAATGCGGAGGCTGCAACCACTGCACTGACAGGAAAAGAGCCATCCTGACTAACAGTAATAGGTCCCATGGGGGGTATGGCATAGTTCTCAAGAGTAATTTCCCTCAGAGGTTCTGTGGATATTATAGAGAAGGACAAGTTCAGCTGAGAGCTATCAAGTGTCTGTGGGGGATATTGTAAAGTCACTTGTCCTGTCAGGCTCCCATCCCCTGAAATCACCTCAGCTCCACTGACAATACGCTGCGCCGCGGACCCATCTTGGATTTTCGGCCGAATTTTAAAACTGTAATATGCGGCTTAAAATCAATTCTAATAAGGCACTGAGTAGGTGGGTTGGTGCCCGGGTGTCTGGGGGTGCCTCTGGTATCGGTGGGTTCACACACCGACCGTTTTATCTCAACTTACAGGTGCCGCTGGGCTGGGGTGGTGAGGAGCTCCTGGCTTAAGCAGCCATCTTCTGGGCTCCACGCATGCGCCGTGCTTAACTACCGTATATACTCGAGTATAAGCCGACTCGAGTATAAGCCGAGGTACCTAATGGTGCCCAAAAAAACTGGGAAACCTTACTGACTCGAGTATAAGCCGATGCCCCACTGTTCCCTAGCTCGCTGTTCCCTGTAAATAGAAATTTTTACATTGTAAATATTACCTGTAAAGAAGTTGCGGCTGCGGCGTCCATCGTTCGAATTCCGCGGCGTCCATCGTTCAAAATTCCGCGTTCTCTTCCTGTTCCTTACTTGATAGGCGAGTCTCAGCAGACACTCTCCGCCTATCACGATCATTCTCTCATCCTTAGTTTTCCCAGCAGACACTGTGTTGGGTGTTCCGCCAATCACAGACGTCTGCTGGAAAACTGAGGATGAGAGAACGTTCGTGATAGGCGGAGAGTGTCTGCTGAGACTCGCCTATCAAGTAAGGAACAGGAAGACACCACGGAATTTGAACGATGGACGCCGCGGAATTTGAATGATGGACGCCGCAGCCGCAACTTCTTTAAGGTAATATTTACAATGTAAAAATTTCTATGACTCGAGTATAAGCCGAGGGGGGGGGGACTTTCAGCCCCAAAAAAAGGGCTGAAAATCTCGGCTTATACTCGAGTATATACGGTATTCTTAATAACCATAATTGGTATCAACCTATTCCCCAGTCCCTCGTGTCTTCTGTCAGGGTCACCGGTGGCCAGGTGACAGATGCACACCGTAGGGGGACAGGAGTGCACCGCGAGGTAGTGAACCCTATGGCTGGCTTCTGCGGATAGGAAACTGGGTGGTTGTGGAAAGCGGGACCAGAGGAGCACAACCGGGATCCAAACGGAAGCTAGAGCCAAGATTCCCCAGGGCGCGGAGTCTAAGACCCAGCTGGTCTTCTCCAGGGCCTCTAGTGGTGAGGATGTTAGCTGCAGGCTGGGACCAGGTCGCGGCCCCTGGAGTTTCCTAGCTCACGCCCCGTAGGATAAGGGGAAAAGAGGGGAAGCAGCAGCACACGATAAGAGAGAACCGAATAACAAGCTGAAGGTCAGGAGCCACAAGCAGACAAGGATAACGAACAACGAGCCGAAGGTCAAGGGTCACGAGCAGACAGGGATAGTCGGGGACAAGCCAATAACGTAACAGAGAGACAGACGTAGCACACGGCAGGCAGGAACCCAAACACACAATGCCTAACAAACACGTTGATCAGCCAAGCAGGCTTGCAGTGCACAGGTTAATATAGTGTTCTGTGATAGGGCCTGGGGTGGAGTCTGGCTGGGAGGAGATTATAAAGGAAGCCAGGTGAAAGGGCTCAGGCCTCTAAGATGAACACATGGGAAGGAAGGTAAGCTGACAGACAAACACTACTGCATATCCATGACATCTTCCTTCGCCTCGGAACTCCAGGTCCTTTGCACTGAGGCCTTTTTTCTGGGCCTCATTGATAAGGATACCCTGGAGTTCCTGGTCCCCAAATTCCCCCGTATACCCACCTTCTATTCCCTCCCCAAAACGCACAAGAACGTTCAAACCCCTCCAGGCAGACCCATTGTCTTGGGGATAGGTTCTTTAACAGACAATGCAAGCAAGTTTGTCAATGCATTTTTACGTTCCATAGTTTATTTTTCAAATAAAGTTTAGATATTACATCAGCACAGCATGTCAAAGGACAGGATCTTGTACATAAAATTCACGTGTAAAGACATATCATGGAGACATCAACAATTCCACCTACGGTGAATTAAGAGTGAAACAGCGAGGTGAGAAACTGAGGTTACAAATTAATACCTGGATAGTAGACGAAGGAAAGGCTTAGAAATGAATCAGAGAGTCTGACAGATTGGGAAGTCCTACCCAACCCAGGCACCCCAAGTGGGATCAACCTGTGCCCGGTCAGGCCCCCCCCAGCCCGCCCCCCA
The DNA here is from genome assembly GCA_029206835.1 of Rana muscosa. Taxonomy (NCBI): domain Eukaryota; kingdom Metazoa; phylum Chordata; class Amphibia; order Anura; family Ranidae; genus Rana; species Rana muscosa. Next base: position 25,310,943 of record CM055123.1, on the reverse strand, counting down.
CTTTTAAATCTATTAGCAAGGTCATTAGACAGTCCAAAACAGACTACAGTTAATCATTAAACCTGAATCACAGATCAAACTTAGCCTATAGAGTTGCTGAAATGACTACATAACGAATAATCATGCAATATCCCCATGTCATATCAATCCACCTAAAATAATATATGAGAAAATTAAATAAAATAAAAAAACCATCAAAATCGAAAAGAGAAAGAGAAAAAGGAAGAAGGAAGTAAAGAGAGGAAAGGAATCATGAGCCTAACTAGAGTTTGAGGATATGGGGTGTTCAAGAGGGACCCCGACCGTCAGGGAAATACCACAGTTGTTGTAATATGACATATTACAACAACAGTGAACAGTCCAAGGTTCCCACACAGGTTCAAATTTAAGAGTAGTATTTGATAATATACTGGCCAACCTCTCTTGCTCCACAATCCAAGAGATCTTACTTTGTACTGCCATAATGGAGACCCTAGGCTGTCTCCAAGCCCCCTAGCAATGGTGAGTTTAGCCCCAAGGAGCATAAATCGGATCAGTTGTTGACTGACTTGGAGATGCTAGGAATACGGATGTTAAGGAGGGCAACAGATGCTGACCTGGGGATTTAACACTTCGTAACGCTGTAAATTAGGTTGAAAATCTTCCTCCAGACTGATCTGATTCTAGGACATTCCCACCAGACATGCACCATCGAACCCAAGAGTTGGCAGCCTCTAAAGCAACTGGGATCCGATGCAGGGTAGATGGCCGCAAGCCTGGCGGGAGTCATATACCACCTCATAAAAACTTTCAAGTTTGCTTCCATAAGGGAAGTGTTTAAAATACCCTGAAAGGAATCTGAGCAAGCATTTGGCCAGATGCCCAGATCCCAGCTGATCTGGAGGTCATCCTCCCATGCTGTCATGTATGAGGATTTCTCGATTGGATGAGTGAGTGACGAGTAAATGACAGATATAGCTCCCCTTAGTTCTGCAGCCTGTCCACACCAGAGCTCATAATCAGTGAATTTGGGGGGGAAGAGGCTTCTCCGTCCAAATCGATTCTAAGAATTGTGAAATCTGTCTAAACCTAACTTCTTCAGAATCCGGGATATCTAAATGTTTTAAACAGTGGGACATGGTAATAGGGCCCTTAGAAGTAAAATAATGTCCTATGCGGTATAGGCCCTTGTTAAGCCACCAGCTGAAGACCTTAACATCCAAACCAGGGGGAAAGTCTGGGTTACCAAATATGTGAGCTAGCGGTTGTCCCTTAGAAACCAGTGCAGGAAGGTGATGGAGTTTGTTCCAGAGGGAGAAGGATTGAGATAGGGAGGGGGATAGAATGGGTGGTCTCCTTTTCTGGGGGCACCAAAGTAAGTAGTTTAACGAGAATTGGGGGGCTTTAAGACCCAATCTGGTCTTTCCGCATTTGAGTACACTGTAGATACTTTTTAGCTGCCAGGTTAGCCCAATTATCTGTAAAGAAGAGGCAATCCTAGCCCCCCTTTTTCCTATGTAGATAAAGTGTGTTCTGAGGAATTCTGTAACCAGATTTGCCCCAGATAAATTTGAGTATTTTGCTTTGCAAAGACTGCACTTGGTCCTTTCTGACGGGAATGGGGAGGGAGCGAAATAGGTACAGGATTTTCGGAAGTAAGGTCATCTTTATTGAATTTATCCTACCCATCCAGGATAGTTCATATTTGGCCCAAATATTTATATCCAAGGCTAGTTTATTGAATAGGGGAGGATAATTATGTGCGTATAGAGATTCCGTTTGTGCTGTTAAGGTGATTCCTAGATATTTGATGGAAGATGGGTTCCATTCAAATTTGAAAGACTGTTGGAGAAGAGATACCATGGAGGACGGAAGGGATACATTTAATGCTTGAGATTTGGCGTAATTAACCTGAAGCCCAGAGATTTTAGAGAATTCTGTAATAACCTTACAGACACTAGGAAGGGAAGTGATGGGAGAAGTAAGGAAAAGGAGTGGGTCATCCGCAAAGAGTCCACATTTATGTGTATGATCACCACAGGATACCCCCTGGATATCCGGATTCTGTCAAATGGCTAGGGCTAGGGTTTCAATTGCAATGGCAAAAACAATTGGGGACAGTGGGCAACCCTGTCTTGTGCCCCTGGCAATATCTATTGGGGAAGAATTATAACGCTGCATACGAATTTGGGCTTTGGGTTGGGAGTAGAGAGCTCTCATCACTCCCATGAAATGAGGGCCGAATCCCCATCTCTAGTAGGGAGAGGAGATACTGCCATGACAGAGTCGAAGGCCTTCTGCAGATCAAGTGCCAGGAGAAAACCCTGTTGTTTCTGACCCCCATCCCAGTTAGACTGTAAGATAGAGACAATGTCAATCGCCCTTCTTACTTGATTTGGGCCCTGTCTACCTGGTATAAATCTTACCTGGTCCTTGTGGATATATTTATTAATAAAAGAGGAGAGGCGATTTGCAAGAATTTTAGTAAGTATCTTTAGATCATTATTTATCAGCGAGATATGCCGGTAATTGGAAACTTCTTCAGGGTTTTTATCCGGTTTTGGTATAACCGTGATGTATGCGGTGTTGAGTTGTGTGTCCATTTGAGAACCTTGAGTTCTAAAGTTAAAATTTTTTGTCAAATGTGAGATTAGGGTATCAGTGAATGCCTTATAATTGGGGACCGACAAACCCGGTGCAGAACCCTTTCGGAGACCCTTAATTACCTCCGCCACCTCCTCAACTGAAAAAGGAGTTTCAAGAATGTCTCTATGTTCCGCATCCAAGGAAGGAATAGGAAGACCATCCAAGAATGCGGAAACAGAGTCCCTGGGGAGCTGCGAAGGTGCGCTATAGAGATTGGAGTAAAAAGATTGAAATGCCTCCAGAATCTTTGTTGTGTTAGCCGTAGGCTCCTGCCCAGTAATGCGTATTTTGGGTAAGGAATAACTCCTACTTCTAGGGGACAGTTTGGCTGCTAACATCCGACCTATCTTTTCTTTTTGAGTGTAAAAGGTATTACTACTCTAGCGGAGAGATCTTTCCGCTTTTGGTGTGAGAACTAAATTTAGTTCCAGTCTCGCCTTGTCAATATCAGCCAATAGGGTTGGAGAGGGATTCTTTTTGTGTTGTGCTTTCAGGGCCCTGTATGACTTCTCCAATCGCTCAATATCCGCTTCATGTTTCCTCGTGAGGTTATTTGAATAATCTTGCCTCTGATAAAGGCCTTGTGGGCAGCCCACAGGGTTTCAGCAGAGATTCCCTCACTGTCATTCAGGTGGAAGTATTCTTGTAGTGCATTATCAATTTCTCTCAGTGTGGTTGGATTGGAGAGAATGGACTCATTCAATATCCAGTGACCTCTCTTTGCCATATCGACCCCAGTGCGAATAGACATGATTACCGTGGAGTGGTCAGACTGTGGTCAGTGGTCAAATGTTGATGCATTTTTTATGCCACATGTGCGGAGTCTTACCTCATACATCAGGGATACCACTGATCTTCTGAGGCATCTTGAGGGGATCCAGGTCCCTCCGGCCGCCCTGCTCGTGGCTATTGATATCGAGGCCCTATACTCGTGTATCCCCCACGAGCAGGGTGTCCGGACGGCTGGATCCTTTCTGCGAGAACAGGAAAGGACTTCCTGGCCCCTCAATGATTTTATACTTTGATTGTTACATTTTAATTTGACAAAGAACTTTTTTACCTTCACTGATTAGCTATATATACAGACCCAAGGGGTCGCAATGGGGACCTCTTGCACCCCGGCCTATGCCAATCTATATCTTGGCGGGTGGGAGAGATATATTCATGGGGACAAAAAATACTCAGAATTTTTGGATAAAGTACTGGTATGGTACAGGTATATAGACGACCTGTTCCTGGTGTGGTCCAGGACCAGGGATGAACTATTACTATTTGTTCAGAGCTTGGACGAGAATGACTTCAATTTGAAGTTCACTTTCCACTTTGATAATGACCAGATCCCTTTTCTGGATCTGTCCATTATCAAACAAACAGACGGCACACTGGGTACCGATTTATATCGGAAACCCATGGTAGGAAATACGTTGCTATATGCGACCAGTGCCCACCCCAAACCATTGGTACGCAGCATACCCTTCGTGCAATATTTGCGCCTTCGAAGGAACTGTACGTTGGAAAGTGACTTCAAAATCCAGGCTAATGCTTTGTGTGAACGTCTGTTTTTGAGAGGATACTCCCATACCAATCTCAGAAAAACCTTTAACAAGGCTCTCTCACATCCCAGAAACTCTCTACTGTATAATCCCCCAAGGCCACAATCTATGAAGGATTCTGTTAGATTTATTACTACATTTTCAGCCCATCACAAAACATTGAGAACAATTTTAACTAAGCACTGGCATTTACTTGCTGAGCACAGTATTCTAAACAAACATGTGCAACCTACCCCCGAGCTGGTGTTCCGCAGAGCATGTTCATTGTGGCACCGTCTCTCCCTCGAGTCACTATGCACCTACCAGCCCTCCAAGACCAGGACCTAATGGCACCTTTACATGTGGTAACTGCCCTCGCTGCCGCTGGGTGCTGGAGGGGAAGCGCTTCATTTTACCAAATGGAGAAACTTCCTCCCACGCACCTATGCCGATTGCGACACCAGGGGGGCTATATATCTGATGGTTTGCAAATGTAACGCCTTTTATGTGGGCAAAACCATCAGAGAATTTAGGTAACAAATAGGGGATCAGCTCTATTATTCAGGTAGTGGGAAACTTACTACTATCGGTAGACACATTGGATTCCACCATCGGTACGACACCTCGGTGGTTCGCTTTCTGGTCTTGGAGGTGATTAAACCAAACCCCAGGGGGGGTGACTGGGACAAGGTTATCTTACAGAGTAGTAAAAAGGAAAATAAATGCGCTACCCAAAAAAAATTGAATAATAACCACCCTACAGAGGGAAGTGAAGCAGCTACACTGGAATGTGACAAATTCAAATAAAATGGAGGATAGTAGTGCAGCGCTACGTTTAAACCAATAAAAACAGGAATATATTTCAAAATGGGACCATAAATAAACACAAGGAAGGGGCAGGCTGGAAATGCCAAACCCAATGCACAAAATGTCCAAATATGTGAACCACTAAACAAAGCGATAAGTGTCCAAAAAGAAAATGAGTGAATAACATGGAATGGATAGGGAAATCCCGGCACAATTCTTCACATGAAGGATGACATACATGTGCGCTTACCAGAAATTTTGGACCCGAATGTCGTACGACAACGGATCAATCAGGCTTAAAGTGGAAGTAAACCCATCGATTTAACAGTTTGAAAAAGCAGTTAGCATTCACGGCATGCTGGGAATGTAACTGTCACATTGGTTGTGCTCTCAACCAAACTGTCAAACCATCCAATGGCTGGTGTCATAACTGATCACATGTGCAGCATCATGGCAGTTGAAGATTAAACAGAGGCCAAGATGGCAGCTTCCTTGCCTGAAAATGATAGGAGGGTTTACTTCCCCTTTAGGGTATCCCAAACGACTGTTGAACAGGAACATCACCGAATCTCTGATGAGTGATGAGGTGTGTCCACTAGGCAGTCAGAAGTCCAGGGCTATGCATTTTGCTTCCCATGTTGCCTTTTAATATATGACGGGCGTCACTAAATGGCGGACCGCGGGCCGGATCCGGCCCCAGTGGCCATTCTGTCCGGACCGCAGCCTCGCCAAGTAGCGTCCTCTCCCTGTCGCCGGCTCACCTGGCTCGCCCGCCTGCCGCTGCCGATGCTGCTATATACACAGCATGGCAGGCGCGGCGGGTCCGTGCCTTCTCTAATATCTCTGCACTGCCCCTCCCCACACTGCCTGTCTAAAATCACACAAAACATGAGGCGCGGCCGCTCTGGACAAAGGGCGGGACTTTTAAGTTAAAAAGTGGGTGATTGGTTGCTAGGCAGCGGGGCGGTCCCAGCAATAAATCACTCACTTTTAACGTGAAAAGTCCCGCCCATGGTCCAGAGCGCCCACGCTTCATGTCCTGTGTGAAAAAGGTAGGGTTTTGTGGGGAGGGGAGAAGTGCTGTGCTGTGCTGTAAAGGACAGTGTTTTTTGATATCGAGAGAGGTCTGTGATGGGGGGTCAGTCTGTGATGAGGGGTCTGTGATGGGGGGTCAGTCTGTGATGAGGGGTCTGTGATGGGGGGTCAGTCTGTGATGAGGGGTCTGTGATGGGGGGTCAGTCTGTGATGGGGGGTCAGTCTGTGATGAGGGGTCTGTGATGGGGGGGGTCAGTCTGTGATGAGGGGTCTGTGATGGGGGGTCAGTCTGTGATGAGGGGTCTGTGATGGGGGGGGTCAGTCTGTGATGAGGGGTCTGTGATGGGGGGTCAGTCTGTGATGAGGGGTCTGTGATGGGGGGTCAGTCTGTGATGAGGGGTCTGTGATGGGGGGGGGTCAGTCTGTGATGAGGGGTCTGTGATGGGGGGGTCAGTCTGTGATGAGGGGTCTGTGATGGGGGGTCAGTCTGTAATAAGGGGTCTGTGATGGGGGGCCAGTCTGTAATGGGGGGTCAGTCTGTGATGAGGGGTCTGTGATGGGGGGTCAGTCTGTGATGAGAGGTCTGTGATGGGGGGTCAGTCTGTGATGAGAGGTCTGTGATGGGGGGTCAGTCTGTGATTTGGGCGGTCAGTCTGTGATGGGGGGTTTGTGATGAGGCAGGGGAGATGTGACGTAAGTGGGGGCTGAGGACACTGATGTAAAGGGGGGGCTGTGATGTGAAGTGGGGGACTGAAGACACTAATGTAAAAGGAGGTCTAATTTCTGCACTAGCAAAACACGTCTCTGCAAGGGCAATAGAAAACAATTGTTTTCTATGTGTCCTGTTCACACAGAAACAGCGCCCCTGCGTACTGAGCAGTGTGGTGCAAAATGCATACTGTTTCTATGCACCGCAACTGAGCTGTGGTGCATAAAAATGAATTAAATGTATTTTGACATTTCAATAAAGTTGAAAGGAAAAAAAGCACAAATTGTGATGTGTGTGGATCGTAATGGTGTGTGCATGTGTGTGGTGGTGGGAGGCGCTGTGAAGTGGAGGACATCATGTGGAGTCATAGCACCAATATGGCATTCGGACCTCCGCTGGAACAAAATTTTTCCGACCGGACCCCCGTGAATTTTAATTCAGTACCCCTGATATATGAACTGTGATCACTTTTAATTTCTACTTTGTATGCTGGTGTTTTTGAATAAAAAAAAAAACATTTATGACCTGCACCATTGGAGCCCCCTATTTTTTTTCTTCTCTTTGCATGAATTCGGTGAAGATAAGTTTTTTCAGTTTTCTCCAACTGGTCCTTTTGCAATACCCTTGTCGGGGGTATCCATCGATTTGAGCTTAATTAAATCCCACTGTCCGGTGGAGCACCAAGATCCAGAATACCAACTCTCTGGTAAGACCTTCAGTGTTGAGGTAATTGGTGGCTGATGAATATCGGACCCATCTGCTTCATCTGGATCTCATCAGAGATTCGGTGATGTTCCTTTTAAACAGTCGTTTGGGATAACCTTAAGCCTGATTGATCCGCTGTCGTACGACATTCGGGTCCAACATTTCTGGTAAGCGCACATGTATGTCATCCTTCACGTGAAGAATTGTGCCGGGATTTCCCTATCCATTCCATGTTATTCACTCATTTTCTTTTTGGACACTTATCACTTTGTTTAGTGGTTCACATATTTATGGTCACATTTTGAAATATATTCCTGTTTTTATTGGTCTACACGTAGCGCTGCACTACTATCCTCTATCTTACAGAGAGAAACACTCTGGATAGAGCACCTTGATGCCACCACCCCCCCCAGGTCTTAATGAAATGGTCTCGTACAAATCGTTCTTATAGTTTTGTATCCATGTCCTTCTTCCACCCTCCCCCTTCCTTTCCCCTTCCATCCCCCCTACAAACCCCCTAAACCCCCCTTCCCCATTATTCCCATTCCTTACCCCCCTCCACCCCCCTCCCTGTTCCCCCCCTCCATCCTTCTCCCCCCCTTGTTTGTTTGTTTTCCCCCCCTATCCCTTCCCCTCAACTTTCACTGTTTTCCCCTCCCCCTCCCCTCCCCTTGTCTCCTTGTTATCCCCCCTTAAGGGGCTTTTTTTTGCGCATCTGCGCTGTGTGGATGAGCTGACCCATGACGTCAGACGCCCTCTTCAGCGGCGGGACCTGACGGGGTTGGGGAGCTCATATAATGGCCCGTAGCTGGACCATGAATGTGAGCCGTTTGTGACTCTCCATTGGGCAGATGTGGTGGACGGGTTCCTGATCAGGTGAGTGATGGCTGCTGTTAGGGATTTATGGATCATCCCTCCATACAACCCTTTCTTTGGGAATAACAATACTGTGTTTTCCCTGTCCCTCCCTCTCCCCTCCTTCCTCCTCCCTTCCCATCCCTCTCCTCTCTCCATTACAGCAGCCTGTCACTGAGTATGTGTGGTGCTGTTAAACAGTGCACTCATCGTCAAGTTTGTTAGCAGCTATCAGCTACCTTTGAATACACCTGTTATGAGACTAAATGTGGAACCGTCCCTGTGACCATCCTGCCCTTAGTATTATGCCAAGTTGCCTATGAGAATTGGTAAGCCTTTTAACTATCAACTAACCCCTTATGGTGGATGGGATCTCTCACTACACTTTTCTCTCCCCCTTTCCCCCCTCCTTCTCTTCCCTCTATCTCTCCCCCCTCCCCCCGTGTTCCCCTCCTTCTTTCCCCTCCCTCCCTACCCTTACACTCCCCCTTTCCCCCCTCCTTCTCTTCCCTCTCTCTCTCTTCCCCCCCTCCCCCCGTGTTCCCCTCCTCCTTTCCCCTCCCTCCCCTTACCCTCCCCCCTTTCTTCCCTCCCCTCCCTTCCAGCCCCCCCTCCCTCCCCCACCTTTTCCCCACGTGGTGAAAACTCCTACTGGTGGAAGGTGTTTGCTCAAAAATCAACTTAACACAAGTCACTGTTAGATCTGGTTTTACCACTATCTCTCTCATATGGACAATACATATGAAATCTTGTCAGGACATGTTTGACAAAGCGCCGCTGCAATAATTTTAAATGACTTTTTCATTCTGGTTTATTACACTGTTATACAGATCATTCCTCCTGAAGAAGCAGCTTAGTCCACAAAACCGGTAGAGGAAACAGCTATACTCCACCTCAACAGAAACTCCACGGGGTCACCCGTCAGTAGTAATTGGTTGCTCTTTGGTGGGGTATTGTTTGTTTTTTAGAATCATGTATGTTTTTGTATATGTAATAAAATATTTTTTTTATGATATTATATGCGTCATTGTATCAGTACCGAGATAGTCCAGCACGTCCTCCCTCTAGGTGATCACATATTGGTTAGGCAGCATCAGCAACTGCCACCATATGTTCACTTGGTTTAATTTTCCTATTCAAATTTGGATGATGGTACTTTTTGTTAATTATTACTGAATTTTTCATGAGGCTATACTCAAAATTTTGTCACATACATAATAAATGTTGAACGTACTGGTATGTTGCTGGATGTTGACTAGTTACACTGCGTTCTTCTCCTTGTGATCACATTATACAAAGGCCTGTTTTTATCTACATTGATGTAAATGCAATACTTTATTTAATACATTTTTATTGCTATGTGGTGATCTTTTTTCCTGTATGACTGTACTGTCTCAACTACAAATCGATAAAGTTCATCTCCAGGTTGATGTAGGCCTTACACAAGCTGGTTTGATATTCATCCCTTGCATCGATACAGGCAGTTTAACTTAACTCAATGAATAAACTCAGTTTGGACGACAGACGATGAATCCTTTTGAATGTTCCGTTTAATGATGGATATTCATAGGTAGAAAAACGTTGCAGTTGTAAGCCACATGTAAGATGTTTAGCATGGAAAAAATACAGGACTAATGACAGAGAGTCAGGAAGTGGAGGAGAAATATAAAGAACTACGGTGAGAGAGCGAGTTCAGCTAGAAAGAAGGGGACAGATCTTAAAGATACAGAGCAAGAATAATCACATAGTGTAACACAACACTCCCCGTCTGAAATCTTTAGATTTCATAACCTTAAACTAATATATATATTTTCAATAAGTCCACTGTTGGTAAATGTCCTGGAACCTGTAATGAAAAACATGCAACAAGCAAATAATAAAACGTAAGTTCAACAGGATGAAGAACATAAAGTCAAAGTATGATGTCTTCAAAGAATTCCAAAGTTCTGAGTAGAACCTGTAGATGGCAGCAATGTACTCCCCGCCGTGTCACTCACCTGGCAAAAGGAGTACTAACTCTGTAACTGGTCGACTAAAGGTTTGTGTCGATCCTCCCTTGGTTACCTTGACTTCTACCTTCCGGACTTTGTTATCGTCACTGGGCATAAATTTAGTAATAAGACCCATAGGCCACTCATTCCAACAAACTTCCTTGTCTTTTAGAAGGATGAGGTCTCCAACCTTAAGATTCGGCTTAGATGCTTGCCATTTGTTACGACCTTGAAGGTGGTGAAGATACTCCTTCCTCCAGCGATGCCAGAACACATTGGCTAGGTGCTGAACCTGCTTCCATTGACGCCTGTAGATATTCTTGGGTTCGGTCTCACTTAAAGATTTTACAGCAGTCCCAATCTTTTGAGTAAGAAGCGAGGCTGGAGTAAGGATCACTGGAGCATCAGGATCTGAAGATACTGACACTAAGGGTCTTGCGTTCATTATGGCAGACACTTTAGCGAGAAAGGTAGACAAAGTATCATGGGTGAGTGGTAAAGACTTGTGAGTCTGCAACATGGAGTCAAGAATTCTTTGTGCTACTCCTATCATTCGTTCCCAGGATCCACCCATGTGTGAAGAATGTGGAGGATTAAACAACCAAGTACATCCATTGTTGGCCAGGAAATTGTCCAATTGTAGCTCTTTACATGCTCCAACAAAGTTGGTACCACAGTCGGATCTCAGTTGCTTAACTGGTCCTCTGACAGAGAAGAACCTTTGTAGGGCACAGATGAAGGAAGAAGAATCCATAGACTCGATCACTTCTATGTGTATAGCTCGGATGCTGTTACAGGTAAACAATACAGCCCACCTTTTACAATTGGCAGCTCCACCACGAGTTCTCCGAGTGATGATGGACCATGGGCCGAAAACATCTACCCCAACGTAGGTAAAGGGTGGATCGGTACTTAGGCGATCAGCTGGAAGACTTGCCATTTGTTGCTGTTGATGTTTTCCTCTTAACTTGTGGCACTTAACGCACCTGAAGAGCAAGGAGGAGACACACCTCTTCATACCAATGATCCAAAGGCCGGCTGACCTGATGGCACCTTCTGTAAACTGACGGCCTTGATGATGTACCAATTCATGGTGGTGACGAACCAGAAGAGTAGTAACATGATGTTGACCTGGTATGATTATAGGATTCTGTTCTTTGCTGCATAAGTCGGATTTTGTTATACGGCCACCAACTCTCAGCAGCTGATTGGCGTAAACTACAGGGTTTAGATTGAAGAGTGGACTGTTTTTAGACAATTCGGTTCCATTTCTGATTCTCCCGAATTCCTCCTGATACCCCTCTTGTTGCACACAACGGATAATTACCTCTTCTGCGTGTGAAACATCTGCTGCTGTAAAGTGTCCAGAACAGTTGTGCCAACCATGACACCCTGCAGCGGAATTCTTCCCAAAGCAACGGGCAATATGAATTAGGCGAGCAATAGCTCTTACAGCGGATGACCAGGTGGAAAAACGCTCAAAACGGTGTGACCGCAGCTTCTGTTTTGTACTTTCAGAAGTGTGTAGTGAGATGTTCACAGTTCTTATTTCCTTATCTTCAGGGTTTACTAGCCCATAGGTGGTGTCAATAGGGAGTAAGTAAGAGTCCTCACACAGAAACCTTGGAGGTGACAGCCATAAGCTGTCCTGAAGAGCGGCAGGTGACACGGCTCTGGTCCCACAGTCAGCTGGGTTGAGTTCAGTGGGAACGTGATGCCATTGACTTGGTAGAGAGAATCTCTTGATACGTTCAACCCTGTTGCTGACGTACACATAAAATTGTTTTGTTTGGTTGTTTATGTAACCAAGTATTACCTTACTGTCTGTATAGAAGGTGGAAGAATCAATTCTAGTGTCCATTTCACTTTGTATGACCTCGGCAATTTCTACTGCTAGCACGGCTGCACAAAGTTCAAGTCTTGGTATGGTATGTGCAGGCTTGAGAGTGAGTTTTGCCTTACCTAGGACAAAACTACAGTGTGATTCTCCATTCAGTTCAGAGGTCTTCAAATAGGCTACTGCAGCAATAGCTTCAACTGATGCATCAGAGAAAATATGAATCTCTCTCCGGTTAGCAGTTGAAGTGGAACCTGGATTATAGCAACGGGGAATCTGAAGTTTTCTAGTGACTTCAAAGAAGGGAGGGAGTATCCCAGTCTATGTTCTCAGTAGACAACTGTCTTAGTAAAATCTTACCTTGAATGGTAACTGGAGCAAGGAAACCCAGTGGGTCATAGATGCTATTCACCACGGACAGGACTCCTCTCTTAGTGAAGGGTTTGTCACAAGTTGACACTTCGAAGGTGAATTTGTCTTGTTTGATGTTCCACAACAAACTCAAACTTCGCTGTACAGGAGGCATATCTGTACCTAAGTCAAGGTTTTTTTAGACTAGTGGCATAGTCCTCAGAGTGAAAGGCATTCATAAGTTCCTGGCTGTTGGATATAATCTTGTGCAGTCTAAGGTTTGCTACAGACAGCATCTCCTTTGTTCTGGTGAGAAGATCAATTGCTTCTTTAGCAGTTGGAAAAGACTTAAGTGCGTCGTCAACGTAGAAGTTTCTTTCAACAAATTGACGGGCATCAGATCCATATTCAACCTCTCCAGTCTGAGCTGTTCTCCTTAGCCCATAACTTGCCACTGCTGGGGAAGGACTGTTACCGAAGACATGTACTTTCATGCGATAATCTATAACTTCCTTGTTGAGGTCATTGTCCTTGTGCCATAGAAACCTGAGGTAGTTTCTGTTGTCTTCTCTGAAGATGAAGCAGTGAAACATCTGTTGAATGTCAGCCATTACTGCTACAGGCTCTTGTCTGAAACGAATCAAGACTCTTATTAGACTGTTGTTGAAGTTGGGCATTACTGCTACAGGCTCTTGTCTGAAACGAATCAAGACTCTTATTAGACTGTTGTTCAAGTTGGGTCCCGTAAGGAGCATGTTGTTAAGAGAAACACCTTTGTGCTGAGCACTGGAATCAAAGACAACTCTGATTTGGTCTGGTTTGCGTGGGTGATACACGCCAAAGGATGAAAGGTACCAGCATTCTTCTCCCTCCTTTAGTGGGGGAGCAGACTCTGCATGATCTCTGTCAAATACATTTTGCATAAAGTCCACAAAGTGCTTTTGCATCTCTGGTTTCCTGCTTAAGTTTCGTTTTAAGGAGGAGAATCTACTGATGGCCTGCTGTAAGTTGTTGGGCAATCTCTCTCTTGGGAGACGAAAGGGTAGGGGTGCTACCCAGTTATTGGAGTCATCTTGAAAGAACTCATTATCCATTACCTTGATGAATTCTTTGTCTTCCATTGAAGGAGCCAGTATGTCATCTTCACTGGTTGCAATAAACACTGTAGAGCCGAAGTCGCCATCATGGCAGGAGAAAGGGCTTGTGTCACCTGAGATACTATGTTGCCATTCGTGGCTGGCTATCTTCTCTTTCACCCAGTAGTGATGTGGGCATGGCTCAAAGTAAGTGTTTCAGCCATTTGGCAGAACATTTGTCTTGAATGACGAAATGTTGGTAGGTCTTTTCATTTTGCCTATACAGACATTGCCTATGATGACCCACCCTAGATCCGTGCGCTGGGCAAATGGGGCATCTGGGGGTCCACTGACTTGTCTGTGTACCTTGTGAACTCTTAGAATGTCTCTTCCTAACAGAAGAAGGATCTGAGCATCTTTGTCAAGCGGCGGTATCTCATTTGCTATTACCTTGTGGTGAGGGTGATGGAAAGCAGCAGCTGGAGTAGGGATTTCTTCCCTGTTAGCAGGTATCTGATTGCACTCAACAAGTGTAGGTAAGGGTAATTGCAAGTTACCTTTGAGAGAAGATACCATGAGTCCATGAGCCCTTCTTCCAGAAACCTCTATAGTTCCACTACAGGTACCCAAGGTGTAAGGATGAGCTTCGCCTTTTATTTCAAATAGATTGAACAATTCTGATTTTGCAAGTGATTGATTGCTCTGATCGTCTAAGATAGCATATGCCTTTAGAGACTTTTCTGGTTGATCCTTGCATATCTTAGCACAGGACTTACCACAGCGGTCTTCTCCACAAACTTCAGTGCAGGATGAAGAAATGATAGTAGAATTAGGCACTTGGTCTGTATTCTCCCCGCCATGCGTTAACCTGGGAGGAGCATTGGCAGGTTGTGCAGAGCTGGGCTCAAGAGGATGAAGGGCTTGCACATGTTCTTCAGAGCCACACTCTATGCACTTGATGGACACATTACAGTCCCTTGCAAAATGTTCTGCAGAAGCACAGCACCTGAAACATACCCTAAATGTCTTTAAAAGCTCCTTGCGCTCTTCCAGAGGCTTTTTCCTAAAGCCGATACATTTATTGAGGGGGTGTGGCTTCTTGTGTATGGGACACTCTCTGTTAGGGTTTTCAATCTTCTTACTCTGTCTGTTCGTGGCCAGAACTGTGGTAGGAGTGGGAAGGATGTCAGTCTTTTTCACGGACACTGGGCCTCTATGGTTTCTATAGTTGCCCTGAAGACTGGTACTCTTAGGAAAGGGTGAGAAGAGACTGTACTCACCGTAGGAAAAACTTGGTCTCTGCAATTTTCCTGATGAATTCACAGAAGAAAGAGAATGGAGGGAAGGAAACCTTGTTCTCTCTTTTGTATGATGACCCTAGTGCAGTCCATTTCTCTTGCAAACCATACGGGAGCTTGGAGACAATTGGGTTTACCCCTCTTGGAGTGTCAAGGTAACTGAGTCCAGGTAGTTTTGGGTCTGTCTTGGCTAGCTGAAGCTCAAGGAGAAGGTCACTCAGTCTCTGGAACTCCTTGTTGTCCTTACCGGATATCTTTGGGAAAGTTTCCAGACGCATGAACAAAGCATTTTCTATAGCTTCTGGACTGCCATAACTTTGCTCTAGTCGCTCCCATGCAGCTGTGAGGCCCGCAGTAGGATTGTCCATGAAAACCGATCTTAATGGCTTAACACGTGCAGCAGATAGAGGACCAAGCCACTTGATCAGCAGATCCAATTCTTGAGCAGCTGTAATGCCAAGATCGCTGATTGTAGTTCTGAAGGCACATTTCCAACTTCTGTAGTTCTCAGGTTGGTCATCAAAACTTGTAAGACCAGTCTTTGTGAGCTCTCTGTGAAGTATGTACCTCACAAACTCTGCTGTCTCAATTGTCTCCGCCTTTATGTGAGATGCTGTTGGCTGAATGGTGCTGATTGCGTTATCTTTGACATTGTTGTTAAAGGACACAGGGAAATATGGTGCAGCAGATGCATCCAGGTGAGTTGCTTGCTTGAAGTCAGTTGTTCCAATGGTACGTTGATTCAAGGCTGTACCGATGACTGGAGATTGATGACTTGCTTGAAGCTTGCGCTGATGTTCTATGACGTATGAAGGCAGGCAATGTAGGCAGGTAAGAAATGCAGTGGAGTGATTTTGTGTGCAGGAAGTTGCTGGAACCTCTTTAACTTGAAGCTGTGAAGGAGTCTCTATGTAGTCAGGAGCATTGAAGACGATGGAGTGTGCACTGCAGTGGCTTAGGACATAGTCTTTAGTGCGTTTGAGGGGGTCTTCCATATCTGCTATGTTTAGGTTAATGCTGTCTTTCTCACTTGCACCTTTGCCTGCACCGATAGCTTGATGTAGGACCCTTAGCTTTGCCATAGCTGCGTCATGTTTACACTGTTCATTTAAGGTTTCCATTGTTGCTCTTTGACTTGCTGACTTAGCTTCCGACTCTGCTCTCTGAGCTTCCAACTCTGCTCTTTTTTCTGCATATGCCACCTGCACCTTGCTGGCTTCCACTTCAGCGCGAACATTAATAGGTCGCTCACTGAGTGTTGAGTATCTTATACTATGGGATCAGGACGAGTTTTTAGAACGTCTGGTGGAAACAGATCTGTGAGATGCAGTGTCCTGTAACAGCTTTGTCTTTGCTTCTGCCTTTAATCTGGTTTGCTGGATAAAACTGTCTCTTTCAAGATTAAGAATGTTGACGCGCTTTAATTGCACCAGTGAATCTTCTGAATACATGTTTTGTAAGACATTAATGAATTTGATGCTGGTAAGCTGATAAAGCTCATGAGGCAGAAAGTTGTTTAATGGCGCCCTCTAGTGTCAGTAGTTCACGTTCAACAGACACTGTATTCGCTTCAGCAAGAATTTTCTCCCAGACTAATTCCAAGCTATTTGACAATTCAGTCCTTGAAGCTTCATAATTCTCCATTACTTTCCAAGTGGGTTTAACTGAGCGTTTGGGTAACTCAGTTTCTTCAGGAACTTGTGGGGAGGTAGATGTGAGTTCACATATAGAAGCTTGGTCACTCATGATAGCAGACTGGCTGTGATGGCAGGCAGGATCTGTGTGCTGAAATATGACACCGTGCAGACTGTCTCGGGCTGCCATGTGCTGCTCTGTGGGCAGTAAATCTTGCCTGTATCAGTACTGTCATGCAGAAATCTTGTAATTAGGCTGTGAAACTCCTTTTTTCTACTGTTCTGTCTCAACTACAAAGCGATAAAGTTCATCTCCAGGTTGATGTAGGCCTTACACAAGCTGGTTTGATATTCATCCCTTGCATCGATACAGGCAGTTTAACTCAATGAATAAACTCAGTTAGGACGACAGACGATGAATCCTTTCGAATGTTCCGTTTTAATGATGGATATTCATAGGTAGAAAAACGTTGCAGTTGTAAGCCACATGTAAGATGTTTAGCATTAAAGAAATACAGGACTAATGACAGAGAGTCAGCAAGTGGAGGAGAAATATAAAGAACTACGGTGAGAGAGAGAGTTCAGCTGGAAAGAAGGGGACAGATCTTAAAGACACAGAGCAAGAATAATCACATAGTGTAACACAACAATGACTCCTTCCTGTTGACTGGTGGAGCCGATGATATGCCGAGCTTGGATCGTTATGCTTTCTTGATGTTGGTCCCTGAAAGCTTGATTGTCGAATCTGCACTGCTGAACAATCCACATGCTGGTTCCTGTGATGTTAAAGACCTGATCAGTTTTGCTTGTTTGGCTCTCTGCTGCTGGCAGGTAGCCCACATTATTTGGTAAGAGTACCTACCCTATTATCTTCACTGGTGGTGGTAGCACATTTGATGGTGAATATTGTTTCCTTGCTGAAATGAGCACACACCTCTGACGGTCGTTCTTGGCTGGAAGTCCGAATATCCACTTATTTTGCACCGTTTGAAAAATTAAAACGCAGTTTAATGGACATTTAGGTTCTCAACATGTTTATGTATAGGTTGTCTCATTATTTTGCATACTAGTTTTGCTTTGCAGGCAATGCCATTAATGTATGTTTAATTGTGCACTGTCACTTATATGTTTGCATTATTACACATATCACTAGTTACCTAGCGCTGCACTTAAATCCTATACTAGAATGATGCCTGCAGGTTTAGGTATCATCTTGGTATCAATCTTTTCAGCCAGCGGTCAGCTTTCATGTAAACGCAATCCTAGCGGCTAATTAGCTGCTAGACTGCTTTTACAAGCAGTGGGAGGGAACGTTCCCACCCTCCCGCCTTCTTCCATGTTTTGTTTGGGCTCTCCTGTCCCACCGGGGAACCTGAGAATGCAGCAGGTGGTTCCGCCAGCTGACCATAGAGCTGATTGGAGACCAGAATGGCTCCAATCATCTCTACGGCCTAAGAAACTGGAAGCTACGAGAATTTCATGACTTCGGTTTTGCCAAATATAAACAGTGCAATTGGGAAATTTGCAAAGCATCTTATCACACCGATCTTGGTGTAGTCAGATGCTTTGAAGGCAGAGGAAAAATCTAGAGTCTAATAGACCCCAATTTTTTTCAAAAAAGGAGTACCTATCATTACCTATTTCTATCATTGGCTGAGATATCCCATATACGCCTAATCTATCCTTACATTGCCCTTGTCTTATCTAATGTCACCAAGCACCCAGCCATCTATTAACAGAAGAGAGAAGTGCAGCAATTCCAGACTTAGGGTGAGATCAATTGATCCACAACAATTGGCCAAGGCAACTATACCTGGCAGGTAAATTTAGGAGCAACCCTGCCTAAACATCAGGGTGCTACACAATTACATCAAGTACTATGGAATCACGCATGTAAAAAAAGCCGGCCGACTGCAACTGCAGCCCGTTCTTCCGGGAATTGCGTACGCGGCGACGGGCTGACTTGATGTAAGTGCAACTGTTTCTAAAAGCAATTAAACTTTTAAAGGATTTTATGCTATAGCAACTTTTTCTTGGAGAGTCTATACTATCAAATACCTTTTAAAGTGATGGATTACGGCCATTATTACGGCCATTTATTTCTCGGGCGGATACAAAGGCCCTGGCTGGGTTATGAGCCGCAGGCGAGATTGACCTTCCGCAGGCAAGATTGACCTTCTGTAGTAGCAGGTCAACAAGTTCTGGTAAGCAAGCATGTCAAAAGGTGGAGGCTTACACTTTAGACCAGGGCTTGACAAATTTGCTTAGAATCTAGGAGCCAACTGAAAAAGTAAGGAGCCAGTTTTTTAAATCAGCTGCCCAGCGCCCAGAACTGCATGTCTGGGCCGTTGGGCAATAAGAATTGCTCACGCCTGATCCTAAGCGGAAAAAGACA
Organism: Rana muscosa; assembly: GCA_029206835.1. NCBI lineage: Eukaryota > Metazoa > Chordata > Amphibia > Anura > Ranidae > Rana > Rana muscosa. Next base: position 25,292,093 of record CM055123.1, on the reverse strand, counting down.
GAATATTTAAAAAACACAAAACTTGTTTTTCATAAGATTTTGCAAATAAGTTATTTTTGATGGGGCACAGTGGCTGCGTTTGATGTGGTTTTTTTTTGTTTTTTTTAGTTTGTTTGCAAACCCCCCCCCCCCCCCAAAAAAAATAATAATTGAGCACCGTCCGTCAATGACTTGGGCAGTGGAGTTCTGACCTAGTCGCCTGTGCTATACATATACATAGGCTGACAGAGCATGCTGGGGCTTGTAGTGCACCATACCAGAGAAATCCCAGCAGGCTGCTGTGTTGGTAGGGGGCACTGGAGGTGACAACCAGTGTTGCCAACCGTCCGTAGATTTACGGACAGTTCGTAAAAACAGGCATTTTTTAAGTGTCCGTGAATGTCCGTAGAAGCCGAACACTGCCAGTAAAAATGGCTGTGATCGGATCGGGTGAGAACTGTGCATGCGCATGCAATTCCGGAAATCCCCGAGACAATCCGATCCTGTATCCGCGCTGCCTGACCCGCCCACGGCCGCTGATAATTTCCATAAGCCGAATGCCAGCCCAGGAGCCGAGCGGGCTGAAGAAGGAGCCTCGGAGTGGACAGTGCAGTGGACCTTGTGAGGGCTGGCAGCGGCACAATCTGCGAGTCGCGAGTGAGATGGACAGCGCCAGAGACCTGGCCTGTCAGACCCCCTGGACAGACACACAAGGCCCTGACAAGTGCCACTGGCCAGCACTGAGCACACCCTGCCCTGGCTGCAGCCCCCTGGCCACTGGTGAGTAAAACATGAAAATGTGCACAGTGTGGAATGTGTACAGACAGATATATATGCTTAAAGTTATCTAAAAAAAAATTAAAGTTGAAAAAAAAAGTTAAAGCACTGCAGAGAAGGCCATATCTGATAGCAAAGAGCTGCTTTATGCTTTTTTCACTAAAAAAGTATACCATCTCAAGAAGGCTGGGACTACCTAATGTGCAAACAGTGCTTGCCGTTCTAGTTTAGTGTCTTAATTTAGTGACTAAATACTATCAGTGTATAAATAATGATGGTGGATATTAAATACATAAAATGTTCATTGTTCAATGATAAAATAATAAACTCATAACATGACCAAACTATATATATGAGTAAATATATATTTTTATTATTGTATACAATCTGTCTTGCTATATACGGTATCCTGTCCACCTCCTGTACCCTGTCCGCAGCCTCTGACCACCGTTTTTATCATGTCTGCAGTCTCTGACCATCTCCTGTATCTGTGGTGGACCCTGCTGTAAAGGGGACCTCTGATGTAAAGGGCAATGCTGCAGACCCTGATGTAAGCGGGAACTCTGATTGATGTAAAGGGGAATGCAGTGGACTCTGATGTAAGGTGGTCTCTGGTGACCAGAGCCCCCCCTTACATTAGAGTTCCCTCTTAAATTATGGTCTGCAGCATTCCCCTTTACATCAGAGTTCCCTTGCACTGTAAGGGGGAATCCTGCAGACTCTGTAAGGGGGATCTCTGTGTTGGGTTATATTAATCTGGCCTTCATGTAAATGGAGAAACATGGTTTTTGAATTTTGTCTAAATTTAAACACATTACTAACAGCATTAGTCACATGTTTAAAGTTTAAATATTGATATTTGCACTGATTAGCAGTGAAAACTGCCATTTCAGGTACTTTTTGGCAGTGTCAGAAAAAAATGCGGCTCTGTCAGCAAATGTCATGACGTTCGTCAGGGAAAAAATTGTTGTTTGTAAATTTTGGCGTCCTGCCAGTAAATTTCACTTCGGGGGGTTGGCAACACTGTTGACAACACACTCTCTCTTCATGACTGACCCACCTGTGTGCTGCTTTCTTTTCAATCAGGAAGGAAGGTTGTCCTGGATAGCTGTGGATCCCCTGTGGAGGGATGCAAACTTGCATCATCCATGGTACAAACACGCTGATCTTTCATCCACTATCTAGCTGCAGGCTGCTGGACTTTCCCTTTGCAAGGCACAGAGCTGCCAGGGATTGGAATGTGGGCGGGGCTGCTGGTACACACAGGAGAAGATCCTGCTCTCTCTATCTCTTTTCTCTCCTGTCTGAGTGTCCGTACGAGGAGGGGGGGCGGGCTGTCAGTGCGGGGTCTGGGCAGTGTGACAGAGAGTAGACGCTCTCTGCTCATAAATGCAGCCAGCAACCCTGGAGTGATATCCCGGGCTTCTGGATGTCGGAGGTGGGCGGGCAGTGAGAGCAAGCCGCGCTCATCACAGCATCGTCCACCAGAGGGCGCTGGTTTACAGCGCGTATTTTCTCTCCAGTAGGCCACAAAGCCGGGGCCTCAATTTTGGCCAGCCCAGGCGCCAGGATGCGATTTCAAGTCGCTATTGCGACCTGGCGCCTGGGTTTTGTCGAGCCCTGCTTTAGACTACGCACGTTTTGGTGACAGATGGTGTATATATTTTTTGGATGGACATTGTCACTATATGGACTTATTCTAATAGCAAGAAACCTGAGAGAGAGAGAGCCCTGAGTATACTGTCAGCTCAAATCTAAAAATGCCTGTGAACAGCTTAGATTTATTAATGAGCACAGTACTGGCTAACAAGTAAGATAAAGACCTTGGAATGAAGACTTTGTGTACCCAAAGGTGGCACATACTGTATACTGTTCACAATCATGCCATCCAGTACCTTTATATATATTTATATATATACAGTGGAACCTTGGAATACAAGCATAATCCGTTCCAGGAGAATGCTCATAATCCAAAGTACTCGCATATCAAACTTTTCCCATTAACTTTTCCCATTAAAGTCAATGGAAATGAAAATAATTTGTTCCGCATTGACTTCAATGGGATGCAGTACCGCGTTTGGTCTGAGGTGGGGGGGCGCTACAGAGCTTCGGAAACTGCCAAAAAGGCCCAAGGACACGTCGGCTAACCTCGGAAAGACTTTGTTCCCGAGATTTGCAGAGGTCAGCTGTGCTGTCTTTGGGCCTTTCCGTGCATTTCCGAACAGCGCCAAATCAGCTGAGATCAGCGACGTTCAGCTCTGCTCGGCTCCGGCGCCCCCCTACCTCAGGCCAATTGCGGTACTGCACACCGCTTTGGCCTGAATCGTGCTCGTTTTGCAAGACAACACTCGCAAACCGAGTCACGATTTTTAAAAATACAGTGCTTGTATTGCGAAATGCTCGTTAACCGCGTCACTCGCAATCCGAGGTTCCATTGTGTATGTGTGTGTATATATATATATATATATATATATATATAGTGCCTTGAAAAAGTATTCATACCCCTTTCCACATTTTGTCATGTTACAACCAAAAATGTAAATTAATTTTATTGGGATTTTATGTGATAGACCAGCACAAAGTTCCACATAATTATGAAGTGGAGAGAAAATGATAAATGGTTTTCAACATTTTTTACAAATAAATATGTGAAAAGTGTGGCGTGCGTTTGTATTCAGCCCTCCTGAGTCAATACTTTGTAGAACCACCTTTCACTGAAATTACAGCTGCAAGTCTTTTTGGGGATGTCTCTACCAGCTTTGCACATCTAGAGAGTGAAATTTTTGCCCATTCTTCTTTGCAAAATAGCTCAAGCTCTGCCAGATTGGATGGAGAGCGTCTGTAAACAGCAATTTTCAAGTCTTGCCACAGATTCTCAATTGGATTTAGGTCTGGACTTTGACTAGGCCATTCTAAAGCCCCGTACACACGGTCTGACTTTTTGCCAACAAACTTCATTTTGAACAAGTTTGACAAGAAATCCGACCGTGTGTACGCTCCATCGGACAAACTTTTTTGGTTTTCATCAGACAAAAGTTTGGTCTGCAAACGGACAAACTTTTGGCTAACAAAAGTCAGATGAAGCAAAGTCCGACCGTGTGTACAGAAAACCATCGGACTTTTGTCCGATGGACAAAACAAATAATGTTAAAAACAACCAACAATAGCAAAAGTTGACCAAAGGGTGGCGGTAAAGAGCAGAAAAACCACGTGATGTTGGAAAAAGTTTTGGGAAAGTTTGCAGAAAAATCCTGTGGTGTGTATGCTATGGGCGTGCGGACAAAAATCCACGGAAAAGGCTTTACACATGAATATGCTTTGATCTAAACCAGTGTTTCTAAACTCCAGTCCACAAGGCGCCCCAACAGGTCATGTTTTCAGGTATTCATGAAATGGCTGTAGTAATTACTAAGGCAGTGAAAACTGATCAAACCACCTGTGCAAAATAATGGAAAGCCTGAAAACATGACTTGTTGGGGCGCCTTGAGGACTGGAGTTGAGAAACACTGATCTAAACCATTTCATTATAGCTCTGGTTGTATGTTTTGGGTAGTTGTCCTGCTGGAAGGTGAACCTCCACCCAGGGCCAGACTGGCATAACGGTAGGCTGCCTGTCCTGGGGCCGGTTGCGGCTGCAGTGCTCCCTGTCCCCTCTCTCCTGCTCCTATGTATCATGGAGCTGCCTGGCTCGGTCTCTGTTCGGCGATGCTGTAACACGTCCCCCCCCCTAGACCGGCTCGTGTGATAGATAGAGTCAGTGTTCAGCCTATCACAGGAGCCGGTTTAGGGGGGCGGGACCGTATTACAGCGTCACCGCCGAACACAGACCCAGCCAGGTCAGCTCAGGAGTAGATGCCCGTCCTACAGCCCGCCCTGTGTTCCTGGATAGGAGGATCGGCAGGGGTGCGCATATAGAGGAAATTGGCTTTCTATATTCCTCCGTACAGCCACTGAATGCTTGCAGAAGGGGGAGGAGGAGAATCAAGCATTCTGCGGCTGTATGGAGGAATATAGAAAGCTCATTTCCTCTATATGCGGTCCCCCTGCTTCTCCTCCTATGCAACTTCTTTTGCTGGCCCCTCCCAGTTCTCCTTGTGCCCCCCCCCCCAGTGCTCTCTCCCCCACCACACTCTCCAGCCTCCCCACAGTTCTCTCCACCTCTGTTCTTTCTGTCCCCCCCCCTGCTCTCCAGCTCTCCCCATCCTTCTCCAGCCACCATTCCAGTGCTCTCCACTCCCTCCACCCAGTGCTCCCCAACCCTGTTCTCCCCCCCCCCAGTGCTCTCCACTCCCCCCAGTGTTCTCCAGCTCTCCCCATCACTCTCCAGCCCCCACCCCAGTGCAGAGAGGCTGCAATGGTGGGCACAGGGAGGCTGCAATGGTGGGCACAGGGAGGCTGCAATGGTGGGCACAGGGAGGCTGCAATGGTGGGCACAGGGAGGCTGCATTGATGGGCACAGGGAGGCTGCATTGATGGGCACAGGGAGGCTGCATTTGATTGACACTGATGAGGCTGCATTTTATGGGCCCTGGTGAGGCTGCATTGAGATATTGTATCATGTCTGCAGCCTCTGACCATCTCCTGTATCATGTCTGCATTCTCTGAGGCAGTCTGGAGAGGAGTCAAGAGTGGGAGCACCGGCGGGATTGGGGTCATGGGAGAAGTCAGATGTGTGTGGACTGTGGAGAGCAGACTATATAGGATAAAACCAGAGCCACCGAGCTGGAGCCGCCTGACTGAGCCCTGCACGGTGCACCTGAGAGGAAGTCAGTGACAGCACCGCCAGGCCAGTCTGAGGGGGGTCACTGATGTAAGGGGGGAGTGAATACGATAATGTAAGGGGGCACTGATATAAAGGTTTCCCCCCTATATCAGTAACCCACCCCCACTTACCTTAGTGTATTTTTTCTGCGGAAGGTGGTCCCCCCCCACGTTCTGAGTTCCTGGGGTCCCCCTTGATGATTGACCACTTTTAGCACTTTTAACTGGAATTTGCGTTTTTATATATAAAGCCCAATGTGCTTTCATATCTATATATAATACACTCTTCAAATGTGCTTTAAAATGTATGATTTTCCCTTTTATGAACAAGAAAATAATGACGTTATGCTGTTACGCTGGTATAATAATGCTGTGGGGCTGGTATGAATTTTTTTCCAGGGCTGGATTTTATTCCCAGTCCGGCCCTGCCTCCACCCCAGTCTCAAGTAATTTTCAGACTAACAGGTTTTCTTCTAAGATTGCCCTGTATTTGGCTTCATCGATCTTCCTATAAACTCTGACCAGCTTTCCTGTCCCTGCTGAAGAGAGCATCCCCACAACCATGATCCTGCTTGTTTAACCACTTGACCACTGGGCACTTAAACCCCCTTAATAACCAGACCAATTTTCAGCTTTCGGTGCTCTCACATTTTGAATGACAATTACTCAGTCATACAACACTGTACCCAAATGAATTTTTTGTCCTTTTTTTCACACAAATAGAGCTTTCTTTTGGTGGTATTTAATCACTGTTGGGTTTTTTATTTTTTGCGCTATAAGAGAAAAAAGACTGAAAATTTTGTAAAAAAATGATTTTTTTTTCGTTTCTGTTATAAAATTTTGCAAATTACTATTTTTTTTTCATAAATTTTGGCCAAAATTTATACTGCTACATATCTTTGGTAAAAATAAGTACAAATTGGTGGATATTATTTGGTCTTTGTGAAAGTTATACAAGCTATGGTGCCAATATCTGAAAATTGATCACACCTGAAGTACTGACGGCCGATCTCATTTCTTGAGACCCTAACATGCCAGAAAAGTACAAATACCCCCCCAAATGACCCCTTTTTGGAAAGAAGACATTTCAAGGTATTCAGAAAGAGGCATTGTGAGTTTTTTGAAGTTGTCATTTTTTCCCACAATTCTTTGCAAAATCAAGATTTTTTTTTTCTCTTTTTTTTTTTCACAAAATTGTCATATTAGCAGGTTATTTCTCACACACAGCATATGCATTCCACAAATTACACCCCAAAACACATTCTGCTATTACTCCCGAGTATGGCGATACCACATGTGAGACTTTTACACAGCGTGGCCACATACAGAGGCCCAACATGCAGGGAGTACCTTCAGGCGTTCTGGAGCACCCAGGCCAATTCTGACATGTCTCTCCTACATGTAAAAATCATCATTTGTTTGCTCGAAAATTACATAGAACCCCAAAACATTATATATATATGTTTTTTTAGCAAAGACCTTAGAGAATATAATGGTGGTTGTTGCAACTTTTTATCTCGCACGATATTTGCGCAGCAATTTTTTAACGCGTTTTTTACGGAAAAAAAATGTCTTGTGCTTAAAAAAAAAAAAACAGTAAAGTTAGCCCAATGTTTTTGCATAATGTGAAAGATGAAGTTACGCCGAGTAAATAGATACCTAACATGTCACCCTTAAAAATTGCACACACTCGTGGAATGGCGCCAAACTTCGCTACTTAAAAAATCCCCATAGGCGACGCTTTAAATATTTTTACTGGTTACATGTTTTGAGTTACAGAGGAGGTCTAGGGCCAAAATGATTGCTCTCGCTCTAACGTTCGCAGAGATACCTCACATGTGTGGTTTGAAAACCGTTTTCATATGTGGGCGGGACTTACGTATGCGTTCGCTTCTGTATGCGAGCTCACGGGGACAGGGGCGCTTTAAAAAAAATATATTTTTTTTTATTGTTCATTTTACTTTACTTATTTTAGTTTGACATGTATTTCCGCCCCAAAATTTTTTTTGATCACTTTTATACCTATTACAATGAACATAAACATCCCTTGTAATAGGAATATGGCATGACAGGTCCTCTTTACAGTGAGATATGGGGTCAATAAGACCCCACATCTCACCTCTAGGCTGGGAAGCCTGAAAAAAAAACAAAAAAAAACAACAATCCTGGCTTTGATCGTAGCCGTGAGTCGGTAGACGCACCGGAGGGCAGCGGGAGGGGGGGACATCCCCTCTCGCCTCCCGTAAGAATGATCAAGCAGTGGAACAGCTGCTATGATTGTTCTTATGGTGTAGGGAATCGCCGGCTGAAAAAGCTGATATCTGAATGATGCCTGTAGCTGCACCCATCATTCAGATATCCCCGCACAAAGTCAAGGACGGCATATGACGGCCGGCGGGCGGGAAGTGGTTATTGCAGAGTATTGCCGGGCATTGCAGAGTATTGCCGGGCATTGCGGAGTATTGCAGGGCATTGCGGAGTATTGCGGACTATGGCAGGGTATTGCAGAGTATGGCAGGGTATTGCACGGGGTATTGCACAGGGTGTATTGCACAGGGTATTGCAGAGTATTGCGCAGGGTATTGCACAGTATTGCGCAGGGTATTGCAGAGTATTGCGCAGGGTATTGCAGAGTATTGCGCAGGATATTGCAGAGTATTGCGCAGGGTATTGCGCAGGGTATTGCAGAGTATTGCGCAGGGTATTGCAGAGTATTGCGCAGGGTATTGCAGAGTATTTTGCAGGGTATTGCAGAGTATTTTGCAGGGTATTGCAGAGTATTGCGCCAGGGTATTGCAGAGTTTTGCACCAGGGTATTGCAGAGTATTTTGCAGGGTATTGCGCAGGGTATTGCAGAGTATTGCGCAGAGTATTGCAGAGTATTGCGCAGGGTATTGCGCAGGGTATTGCAGAGTATTGCGCAGGGTATTGCAGAGTATTGCGCAGGGTATTGCGCAGGGTATTGCAGAGTATTTTGCAGGGTATTGCGCAGGGTATTGCAGAGTATTGCGCAGGGTATTGCAGAGTATTGCGCAGGGTATTGCAGAGTATTGCGCAGGGTATTGCAGAGTATTTCACAGGGTATTGCAGAGTATTTTGCAGGGTATTGCAGAGTATTGCGCAGGGTATTGCAGAGTATTGCGCAGGGTATTGCAGAGTATTGCGCCAGGGTATTGCAGAGTATTGCACCAGGGTATTGCAGAGTATTTTGCAGAGTATTGCGCAGGGTATTTTGCAGAGTATTGGCAGGGTGTATTGCACCAGGGATGGCTGAGCAGGGATGGATGGATGGCTGGATCTGTGACTGCAATTGTCACAGATCCAGCCCACAGAGCTGCTGCTGCCATCTGCTCCCTACCCCTCCCCTCTCACACTGTACCGATCGGTACAGAGAGGGGAGGGAGGAACCGGCGTCATCACATGACGCCGGTCTGTTTACAAGTGATTGCTCCGTCATTTGACGGAGCGATTACGTGGTAAACGGCCGCTATCAGCGGCGATTTACCGCGATTCGTGATCCGCCGGGTCCTCTGGACCCGGCGGTCACGGAGTTTCCCGTGTGCGCGCCCCAGGGGGCGCGCGGGAGGGCGATTCAGGGAGGACGTTATATAACGTCCTCCCAGAGTTAAGCAACCACCTTGCCGACGTTATTTGTCGGCAGGTGGTTGTAAAGTGGTTAATGGTGTGTTCAGGGTGATGTACAGTGTTAGTTTTCTGCCACACATAGCATTTTGCTTTTAGGCCAAAAAGTTCAATTTTGGCCTCATCTGACCAGAGCACCTTCTTCCACATGTTTGCTGTGTCCTCCACATGGCTTCTCGCAAACTGCAAACAAGACTTTTTATGGCTTTCTTTCAACAATGGCTTTCTTCTTGCCACTCTTCCATAAAGGCCAGATTTGTGGAGTGCACAACTAATAGTTGTCCTGTAAACAGATTATCCCACCTGAGCTGTGGATCTCTGCAGCTCCTTCAGAGTTACCATGGGCCTCTTGGCTGCTTCTCTGATTAATGTCTCCTTGCCCGGCCTGTCAGTTTAGGTGGACGGCCATGTCTTGGTAGATTTGCAGTTGTACCATACTCTTTCCATTTTTGGATGATGGATTGAACATGAGATGTTCAAAGCTTGGGATCTTTTTTATAACCTAACCATTCTTTAAACTTCTCCACAACTTTATCCCTGACCTGTCTGGTGTGTTCCTTGGCCATCATGATGCTGTCTGCACACTTTTGCCACGTACACACGATCGGAATTTCCGACAACAAAACCATGTTTTTTTTTCTGACGGATGTTGGCTCAAACTTGTCTTTCATACACACGGTCGCACAAATGTTGCTCAGAAATTCCGAACGTCAAGAACGCAGAGACATACAACACTTCGACCCGAGAAAAATTAAGTACAATGATTCCGAGCATGCGTCGAATTGATTCCGAGCATGCATAGGATTTTTGTGCATCGGAATTGGATACACACGGTCGGAGTTCTTGTCGGAAAAATTGAGAACCTGTTCTCAATCATTATTGGTCGGAAATTCCGACAGCAAATGTCCGATGGAGCCTACACACGGTCGGAATATCCGACCAAAAAAACTCACATCGAACATTTGTTGTCGGAAATTCCGATCGTGTGTATGCGGCATAAGGTTCTCTAACAGATCTCTGAGGGCTTCACAGAACAGCTGTATTTATGCTAAATTACACACAGCTGGACTTAATTTACTAATTAGGTGACTTCTGAAGGCCATTGGTTCCACAAAATTTTAGTTGTATCAGAGTAAAGGGGGCTGAATACAAATGCATGCCACACTTTTCACATATTTATTTGTAAACAATTTTGAAAAACATTTATCATTTTCTTTCCACTTCACAATTATGTGCCAATTTGTGTTGGTCTATCACATAAAATCCCAATAAAATACATTTACGTTTTTGGTTGTAACATGACAAAATGTGAAAAATGTCAAGGGGTATGAATACTTTTTCAAGGCACTGCAGCTGGAATGCCTGCTATTAACCACTTAAGCCCCGGACCATTTTGTGGCTAAAGGACCAGGCCCCTTTTTTGCGATTTGGCACCACGTCGCTTTAACTGACAATTGCACGGCCGTGCGATGTGGCTCTTAAACAAAATTGACGTCCTTTTTTTCCTACAAATAGAGCTTTCTTTTGGTGGTATTTGATCACCTCTGCGGTTTTTATTTTTTGCGCTATAAACAGAAATAGAGCGACAATTTTGAAAAAAAATGACATATTTTTTACTTTTTGCTATAATAAATATCCCCAAAAAATATATAAAAAAACATTTTTTTTCCTCAGTTTAGGCCGATACGTATTCTTCTACATATTTTTGGTAAAAAAATAAGCGTTTATTGATTGGTTTGCGCAAAAGTTATAGTGTCTACAAAATAGGGGGTAGTTTTATGGCATTTTTATTAATAATTTTTTTTTATACTAGTAATGGCGGCGATCAGCGATTTTTATCGTGACTGCGACATTATGGCGGACACATCGGACACTTGACACATTTTTGGGACCATTGTCATTTTTACTGCTATAAAAATGCACTGATTACTGTGAAAATGACACTGGCAGTAAAGGGGTTAACCTCTAGGTGGCGCTGTAGGGGTTATGTGTGACCTAATGAGTGATTCTTACTGTAGGAGGGTGTGGCTTGGTGTTTGACGTCACTGATCGTCATTCCCTATGACAGGGAACAGACGATCACTAACATGCCACTAGGAAGAACGGGGAAAAATTTGTTTACACTTACCTCTCACCGTTCTTCAGGTCTGTGACCCGATCGCGGGACACCGTCGGCGATCGGGTCCGCGGTCATGGAGCTACGGACCAGATCGCGCGCGCATGACCCACAGATGGGTTCTTAAAGGGGACGTACCTGTACGCCCTTGTGCCTGTCCGTGCCATTCTGTCGACGTATATCGTCGTGCCGCGGTCCTTAAGTGGTTAAATATACGGCCCCCTACCTCTCTACCTGCTAATTTCCTTGAGTTGGCTTTGCTGATGAGTCAATGAGATTGATGTCAAGGCCAGGTGCACTCACCTCCTTTTGGATCTACCTTTGACCAGTGTCCACAAAATCTTTTGTTAGTTTTGAAGCCACCATCTGTTAAAATATCCCACAAGTCTCTTGTTGTCTGACTTCTGTAACATTGTAACAGTAGATTGTAAAGCAGTACCATCTTTTATTCTGGCTCCAAAAAGAGAAAGAAAATACTTGTTGACCTCTGAGTGACATAGGTCAAGCAATTATGAAAAAAAATGTCATTTTCTTTGTGTGACTCCTGTTTTATGACAGAGATGAAGTTAAAAACCTCCTGATTTTGGCATCTTATTAATTCTTTGCTTTTTGAAGGCCCCTCAGGCAACCGCAAGAGAAATTGCACACAAAACTTCAGCAGAATAATTACCTTAGTGCATAAACACTTAGCTGATAAACAAGACTCAAGCTCCAGCTAATGCAATTTGTTTGGTCGCATTGTTTGCCTTTCTGAAATAGCATGTGGGTTGTATGATTACCCTAATTTATTTAAAGGACATTTATGCTCAATCAACAGCAAAATGAGCTAATGATTTCATACACTCTACCAAGGAAAAACCATGATGCTTAACTACCCTGGCCCCCAGTAAACACCATAGTATGGAGGCTAATCTCTTACTGAAAAGTTGTTCCAATTAGGATATAAATGTGTTACACATCAAAACTGTACTGTACAGCTAATGAGATACCAAATTAGGATGGATAAAAAATGAATCTGTTTTGTGCTGCCAATTTCATTTACTGCAAATTTTTTTCTGAAGAGCTGAACCAGACAGGTCCCTGGTTCTTCAGCAAATCCCCCCTGCCTAATGGTAGAGAATGTAAGAAAGCAGAGACGCAATTTATTAGAAACCCTAAGGGCTCATTTACACTTGCTTCGGTTCCAACATACATTAACGGCTAGTTTACACTTGCTTCAAAACCAGGCTTCCGGCAGGCTTTATTAAAGCTCTCTGAACGCTAGTCAAAGCTCCTGTCACTGAATAAAATGGTTAGCTTACAGTCCGGTTTACACCTTGCTTTCGGTTTGCTTTGCTTCAAAAATGATACCCCATGTAGCTTTAGTGGTGCTTCAAAGCTTCTTCAAAGGCTTCATAGATGTCTATGGCAAAGTTCGCTTGAAGCCCCACCAAAGGCCCATCAAAGCCCCACCAAAGGCTCATCAAAGCTCCACCAAAGCCCCATCGAAGCATCAAGCAAAAGCAAGATGTAAACAGGACTGGAAGCTAAAGCCCTTTTATTTAGTGACAGGAGCTTTGACTGGTGTTCAGAGAGCGTGTCAAAAGCCATGTTTTGAAGCAAGGGTAAACTAGCCCTTAAAGCACCATATGCGTTAGGGCTAGTTTACACTTGCTTCAAAACATGGCTTCAGACACGCTTTGTTAAAGCTCTCTGAACGCCAGTCAGCTCATGTCACTAAATAAAATAAAAAGGCTTTCAGTCCTGTTTACACCTTTTACTTTTGCTTGGTGCGTCATGAGGTTTCGGTGGGGCTTCGATGAGGTTTTGGTGGAGCTTTGATAAGGCTTTGGTGGAGCTTCGATGGGGCTTCACTAAGCCTTTGGTGGGGCTTTGGGGAGGCATCGTGTGGGGCTTCAAGCGAGCTTAGACGTCTATGGAGGTTTTGAAGACACTTTGAAGCACCACTAAAGCTACATGGGTATAATTTTAGAAGCAAAGCACAGCAAAGGCAAGGTGTAAACAGGACTGTAAGCTGACCATTTTATTTAGTAACAGGAGCTTTGACTAGCATTCAGAGAGCTTTAACAAAGCGTGTCTGAAGCCATGTTTTGATGTAAGTGTAAACTAGCTGTTAATGTGTGTTGAAGCCGAAGCAAGTATAAATGATCCCTTACCGTGTGGATTTAATTTATAACTGAAAAATGCAGACCCAGCACAGTTGTCAGCCCTAAATATGTTGACAGCTACATCAGTCTGATGCTGCATCTGTCCCCCGCCGCCTCTAAGCTTGAGAATTTAGCGATAGCTCAGTTCTCAGTCTTAAGAGAGGAGAGAGTGGTGACTGATAGTCACTGGCACTTTGTTCTGCCCCTCCAGCACTCACTGGAGCACTGGGCTGTGTGGCTTGCTCAGAGGCTGAGCCTGCTGGCAGTCAGGAATCTGGGTGGATCCCAACTTTAAAGTCAGTATTTCTCCAGAGCCTAGATTGTCCCAGTGACAGCAGCGGACAGTGGGCTTTAGCCTGCTGTCAGTTGAATACAGGTCACGGGAGTGCAGAATTAAGTGCACTCCCGTGATCTCCAGAAGTAGGGCCAAAAGAGCTGTGGCCCTACTTTTTCTTTAAAGGTCTTGTAAAAAATGTCTAAATATTTGTGACTGATTCCAAACTGCGACCAGGCAGAAAGAGTCAGAACACCAATTCTGCCACCACCGATTGCTCAAATACAGATTTACATCAACATGGCACCACCTCTTCTCGGCCGTAAGACTATCCAGCCACAGAAATAGAATGAAATTAGTCACTCACAGTACTACAAGTATCTCTAAGGTTAAATGGTCATGATTCTGACTCTGTACTAACCTCTTAGTCTATAATTTAGCACCAAGCAAAAGGTGTAATGCCTATTCTTTTATTAAAATCAGGGGATGTTTAAAAATAAAAAAAAAGGTTTAACAGGGGCTTTTTTTTCCCCCTGCTGGAGCAAATTGGACCATTCTTTATGGGTCTTTTTGCCTTTCTCTGGATCAATTGTAGGTATAGTTTTCTGTATATGGAGGTTTTCTATTTCTATATATGTCTTTTGGGCCTGTTATCAAATATTTTTTGCGAAATGTGAACTTATAAAAAACACAGTCACTTCCAGCGCTAATGCGTCTTCCAAGGTGAGGAGTAAAATATGTCAGATAAAATGGTGGTGGGAAAGGTATATGTAGCGCCCTGCTCCTATTGAGTAGGCGCTATATGTAAATTTAAGTTTATCTGAGCTGTAGTTTAGCTCAGAGTATTATGTTAAATTGCTGGTTTCTGTTCCAGTTCAGCTGTGTTGTGCATTTTCCACTTGGCCGTGGGTGTCGCTGTCACCCCCGGTCAGTGTTGGACATACAGAAGGCTGGATGCATGGAGTACCTCTTTACAAAGAAACAGCCCAGTGAGAGTGGTTCACCTGCTGTGCATTCTGGGAGAGGGTACTTAAGGGACAGACACTGTTTTCGCAGTCTCTCTGACCTGATGGCCCTCCTGGCCTAAGGTGTGTCGTAGCAGTTCTGCTGCCTCTGGGCCTGCTGGCCCGAGGCCTCGTTACTGAAAGCAGGCCCAGGATTTTCTGGGGCCTACAGGTCCAGGGTTGGTCCTGAGCTGTCTTGCCTGCGGGGAGAAGCCGAGCAATTGGAGACTCAATTGGAGGACGCATCCCGGCCAAATCTACCTCACAGTATCGCCAGATGGCTGAAAGATACTGGTACTGTGAGTTTGTACCTTGACTTTGTAACAGTTCTTGGTTATATAATCCGGTGGCAGAGGATTGCACAACGTCTCAAGTTATATTCATCAAGTTTGTGGCAAAGACTATTACCGAGCACCGCACCGGCTGCTAGGTCAGTGAGAGAGACCTATCCGGTGGTTGATAGATCCAGTTGTGGAGCTGTTTGTCCTCTGGATCAAAGAAGTACCCGTGATCTGTAATACAAGGTACCTGAATCTCCCCTAACCCTCCATCCCTCTATCTGACATTTGTTAATAAAAGCATTGGAAAAAGAGACTAAGTGTTTGGTGCAGACATCTGTGAACAACTCTTCAATGGGACCCCTATGGCGGATACGGTGAACAGTGAGGTAACGGCAGACCCAAAATTAAACCAGGTGGATGCTGCCTTCCTCAGATGGGGTAATCCAAAAGGAACTACAAAAAAAAAAACAGAAATGGAAGGCGTGCACACCTAGTGCATTACCAGAGATAATTTAATAATACGATTTTTTTGTATAAAAGTGGGTACTCACAAAGTGCAACTGACAAAAGCCCATAAACACAGTGCATGGACATGCACAGAACACGGGGTACATCTAACGCGTTTTGATTGCGCACCTCCTTCCCTTAGCTGTACTCCGTCTTCTGTGCATGCACTGTGTTTATGGCCTTTTGTCAGTTGCACTTTGTGAGTACCCACTTTTTTACAAAAATGTCTCATTACTAAATTATCTCTGGTAGTGCACGCCTTCCATTTCTGTTTTTCTTTTAAATGTGAACTTATGCCTTAAAGTATATGTCTGGGCACAGTAAAAAAAAAAAAACAGTCTATCTCTACAATATGTGAAGTTTTCTCTCTTTGAAATGCTGCAAGTACAGAAAAATACCTGTTTATTAGTGCCTTTACAACACTTCTCCTCTGTTGGACTACAGAACACCTTGTCCTATCCTCATTTCTATAAAATAAAAGAAGATGTTCTGTAGTCCACAGAAAAAAATGGGGCAGGGCCTGATAAAACTGCTTGATATTTCAGTGCAATGGAGGTGGAGTACACAGGAAGTCAGAAGATCACTGGATTTCTGGCAGACTATTGAGGGTTTTTCTGTACTTGCAGTGTATTTACCGGAGACAAGTATGGGGAAATGTGCATGTGTTGCAGTTGTATTGCATGTTTTCCCCCACTTATTTTGTCCTTGCATACACTTGAAACCTGGATAAACATATAAATACAAATTCTAACAAAAGGTGGCCTAAAGTGGAACTCTGGTAATGTTGCTAAATCCACAGTTGAAATTCATACCACTGTATAGGTTTACTATTTTGCTTGCTTATGTGTACATGTATATGTGGAGTAGGTTTATGTGTGCATTACAAAATTGCTTGAGAAAAAGGACAAAATGTCTTGTAGGTAAAACAGTAAACATACCATAGGTGTGCGCACAGGGTGTGCCAGGTGTGCCCACCCTGTGCAGAACAGATTCCACCAACTGATCTGGTCCCCCCCCCCACAGCACTGCCAGCTTCCCTCCTTTCCCGCCAGCTGTTACTGTGGGAGGGGTTTTAGGATAAGTGGGGGAAGGGGCCAGTGAAAATGTAATTTACTGGCCCCTTTCCCTTTCTGAACGAACACCATGAGTGATTGGTAGTGTGTGCTTGAGCTTTGGGGTGCACACCCTAATGCCATAGGCTGTGCACACCTATGAAACATACACATTTGAACTGTGTATTTGGGGTTTGCATTAAACTACAAATTCCTATAAATTATTATGTACAATAATCCTAAAATATTTTGAGGATAGCATAGTATCCGGTTAGTTATCATCAGCTGCTGTTACAGCCAAAAGATGGCTTCAGATGTACAGTACTTAGGGTTTCGAAGTAATAGAGCAATCACACCAAGACACACCACTGATGTGTCACTTAGGTCACGCTCACTTAAGTCATGATATATGAGCAAAGACATAAATAAGAAAGAGCAAACTGAAGCCTGAAATAAGAATTTGACATTACAATATATTATCCACTTCGTTCCATTACATATTCCATGAAATTGTGCTATATTCAAATGTTTAGGGATTCCTTGACTACTATTAATTGATCGGAAGTGCTCTGCATTGATCAGCATTGCAGTGCTGCATAAACCTTTTTTTTTTTATGTACCTCTATTAGAATTAATTTGTCTTCCCAAGCGACAAACTGCTTAAGTGGTTGTTAGAGATGAGAAAATCAACCAGCATAAATCCAGGCTGACCTTTGATTTACCAGTCCTACTAGTGACACATCAAGGGTCAGGATTCGAGGTTCAAGCTTGCTCTTGTCTACCTACAGTATATCTAGCTATTAGGAACAAGTGTTTTTTTGGTAGGGAACATGACAGTAGCACTGCAGACAACTTTCTCATACATTATTTACATTTTATGTTTCAATAATTTTTATTCAAGTTTTTTCACAAAACAGAATAAAGACTTTGGCATTGACTCCGAATAGTACATAGGGGTTATTTACTAAGGGCAAATCCACTTTGCGCTACAAGCGCAAACTACGAGTGCAAAGTGCACTTGAAATTGCACTCAAAGTGCACTTGGAAGTGCAGTTGCTGTAGATCCGAGGGGGACATGCAAGGAAAATAATAAACAGCATTTTAGCTTGCACAAGATTGGATGATAAAATCAGCAGAACTTCCCCTCATTTCAGATCTACCCCTCAGATTTACAGCAACTGCACTTCCAAGTGCACTTTCAGTGCAATTTTACGTGCACTTTGCACTTGTAGTTTGCACTTGTAGTGCAAAGTGGATTTGCCTTTCGTAAATAACCTCCATAGCTTCTGTATTCTGAAGATCATACAGTATATGAATGAAAAGTCGAACTGTGTAATTGCATAAGTACACTATGAGGAACATGTTGCCACACTCCGCGTGGCGATAGGTCATGCTTCCTAAGACAACTTGCTGCTTATGCGTTAAGAGACAAAAAATCGTAATCTTTAGTAATAATGATTCATTAACTGTAATCTTGAGTATTAATCTTTAATGCGAGCCGTAAGGCAGACTGCAAGGTTTAACCACTTGCCAACCAGCCACCGCAGCCAATGCGAGTGCCTGGCGGGCTCGATGACCGGGCACCCGCGATCGCTCGTGACAGAGCGAGAAATGGAATCTGTGTGTGTAAACACACAGATTCCGGTTCTTTCAGGGGAGAAATTACTGATCGTATGTTCATACAAATTATGAACAGCGATCTGTCATTTCTTCTAGCAAGTCCCATCTCCCCTTCAGTTAGAACACAGAGAGGGAACACAGTTAACCTTTTGATCGCCCCCTAGTGTTAACCCCGTCACTGCCAGTAAATTTTTTACAGTAATCAGTGCATTTTTATAGCACTTACCGCTGTAAAATTGTCAATGGTCCCAAAAATGTGTCAAAAGTGTCCGATCTGTCCGCCATAATGTTGCAGTCCTGATAAAAAAAAATCGCAGATCTCCGCCATTACTAGTAAAAAAAAAAAATAATAATAATAAAAATGCCATAATTCTATCCCTTATTTTGTAGACACTATAATATACGCTTATTGTGATATTTTTTTACCCAAAAATATGTAGAAGAATACATATCGGCCTAAACTGAGGAAAAAAAATTTAAATTGTTATCAATACTTACTGTCATTTTCCTTTCATGGACTGTCCTCACGTCAGCACACAATGGGTTAACCCCGTCCTCCAGTCTCTCAGTACCACCTTCTCTTATCTGATAAAAGGGAGCCCCTCGTCCCCCGCCCTTGTGCCACTTAACTAGCGGACAACAGGCTTATAGGGAGGGAAAAAGAGCTGTGCTGACGTGAGGACAGGCCAGGAAAGGAAAATTACAGTAAGTATTGATAACAATTTTCCATTTTCCTGGCCAGCCTCACGTCAGCACACAATGGGATTTAATTTAGCTGATATAGGGTTGGAAAAAAACATAAGACTCGAACAACAACTGAAAATGCTGCTTCAGTGAATATTTTATTGTGCTTGAAAGGGTGCCGACACCACTGCGTTCCCAAAATTTGATGTACTAGCCGCTATGACATCTAAACTGTAATGTTTAGCGAAGGTTTCGCAGGAGCTCCAACTAGCGGTCCTGCATATGTCTTCAATCGGTATCTTAGCTGAAGCTGCCCATGAGGCTGCCACCCCTCTTGTAGAATGAGCTCTAATAACTTGTGGAGGCCTCAGCCCCTGTTTCTCATACGTAAGGCTTATCACCTTGGTGATCCAGGTAGCTATGATTCTTGCTGATGCCGCTTGTCCTCTTCTAGGCTCTGATGGCGGGACAAAAAGGGTATCAGTTTTGCGCATCTACAGAGAGCGGTGTAAGTAAATTGAGAACAAGTTGACAGTGTCCAATGGTCTGAGATCTAGCTCTTCCGCTTGTTTCGGCAGTTGTGTGAAGCTAGGTAGGACCGCCTCCCAATTTACATGGAACTTGGAAACCACCTTAGGGGTTAAGGCCGGTGAGGGCCTTAGGATCACTTAGTTCGGGAGGATGATACAAAAGGGCTGCCAGTTCTGAAACTCTCCTTGCTGACGTTATGGCTGTAAGAAAGATCAGCTTGACTGTCAAGAGCCAAAGCGGGCATGTTTCCGCAGGCACGAATGGGTGTAGGAGTAGAGCTCTTATTACCGTGCCCAGGTCCCAGGCTGAAAACAGGGACCTCTTTGGCGGTCTCATTCTTATGGCTGCTCTAAGAAATTGTTTTATTAGTGGTTCGTCTGCCCACCTGTGACCTTAGAAGCACGCCAAGGCTGACACCTGTACCTTTATGGTTTTATAGGCTAAGCTCATCCTTAAAGCTGACTGTAAAAAGTCCAGTACCTGCCCAATGATTGCGGACAATGGGGAGACATTTTGTTGCAAAGCGAATGCTGTAAATCTCTTCCAAATCCTGGTGTAAGTGACATTAGTTGTAACTTTTCTAGACTTCAGTAGTGTTGAGATTACTTTTTCTGAGATGCCTTGCGACTGCAGTCTGGCTGATTCGACAGCCATGCCATCAGTTGCAACCTGCCTGGGCTGGGATGATACCACTGTCCTTGCTGTAGAAGGTCTCTCTTCAGTGGCAGCCATATTGGGGGAACTGCTGCCATCTGCAGGGGCAGTGGGAACCATGGCCTCCGTGGCCAGAAGGGCAGGATAACAATTGAATGGACGTTCTCCCTCGCAATTTTCAATAGGGTCTTCATTACCAGGGGTACCGGTGGGAAAAGGTAGACTAGGGGAAAGTCCCACAGAATTGAGAAGGCGTCTTGAGCTAGCGCTTCGTTGCAGCGGAACCTTGGCACAAACCGGGGTATTTTCGCATTCCATGAAGTCGCCGTCCGATCCACTGAGGGTGTACCCCACCTGTAAAAGATTGTTTTCAGATGGTCTTTGTTGAGTGCCCACTCGTTTTTGTTGGGAAAATCCCGACTTAGACGGTTTGCTATGTAGTTTTGACTGCCCGGAATGTAGGCTTCCGTCAAGGCTTCCACATGTGCTTTGGCCCAGACGAATATCTTGGTTGCCACCTGCAGCAGCGGCAAGCTCTTGGTTCCGCCCTGTTTGGTTATATACGCAACCGCCATTCAGTTGTCTAACATCAGCTTGATCCGAGCTCCGTGAACCAGGTTCTCGAATGCCCACAGGGCTAGGTATGCTGCTCCATTCGCCTTGAACCTGCCTGCCAAGGCAGTGAGCGCCCCAGCCTCGGAGACTGGCATCCGAGGTTATTTGAATCCAATCTCAGGGGCTGAGAGGCATGCCCCGTGACAGATTTCCTGGGGCTATCCACCACGCCAAGCCCTGGCGGATCCGTCTTAGTATGAGGATCTTTTGGTGGAGTGATACGCCATCCCACTGGTTCAGAAAGGATGTCTGGAATGCCCTTGTGTGGAATCTTGCCATGGGGACAGCTGCGTTGAACATTCCCAGAAGCGTCATACAGTCCCTTGCTGACAGCGACGAGGACTACCTCACGCTGTTTATGCAGGCTACTAGCTCAGCTGTTTTGCGTCTTGGTAGCGAGACATGCCCTTTGCTTGTGTTGAAAACAAGCCCTAGGTATTCCATCTCCTGGTAGGGAATCAACTGGCTCTTCTGCTTGTTGACAATCCAGCCGAACTCGGATAGAATCTTCAGCACCACCTCGCGTTGTGCTGTCAATCTTCAGCACCACCTTGCGGAGTTGACGGCACAACGCGAGGTGGTGCTGAAGATTCTATCTGAGTTCGGCTGGATTGTCAACAAGCAGAAGAGCCAGTTGATTCCCTATCAGGAGATGGAATACCTAGGGCTTGTTTTCAACACAAGCAAAGGGCATGTCTCGCTACCAAGACGCAAAACAGCTGAGCTAGTAGCCTGCGTAAACAGTGTAAGGGAGTCCTCGTCGCTGTCAGCAAGGGACTGTAGGACGCTTGCACGGGCCACTACCAAGATGTTGTCTAGGTAGTGGAAGATCTTTATGCCTCTCAAATGCATAAAGGTGATGATAGCTAGCAAGATCTTGGAGAAGACTCGAGGTGCTGTGCTGATCCCGAAGGGTAGACATTTGAACTGGAAATGGTCTTCCCCTACCCTGAATCGCCAGACACCATGCAATGGGGTAATTGATCTTGGAGGTCTGCAGTTGGGAGAGCTTCTCTCGCCCTGCAGTCCTGCCAGGTAAAGGAGATTGGCACATGCGTTTATACCAGCATGATAGAAGATGCCTTGCCAAGCTCAGGGTGCATTTTGGGCCCGCATGCAGTCTGCAGTGGCAGAGAAATGAAATTGCACAAGTTGCCTCACAAGTATGTGGTTGTGCAAAATTCCAAGGCCTATTAAGGCGGCTATAGCAGAAAGTATGCTGCAAAATATCCACGCCACAAGCAACACCCATAACGATCGAGCGTAAATCGCTCGTTCGTGAAGGATGGTCTTTTCCCACAATGGCAGAGCGTAAATCGCTCATGATGGAGGATGGTCTTTTCCCATAATGGAAGAGCGTAAATCGCTTGTTGATTAAGGATGACGAGACCTCGTCAAAAGACCAATTCACAGTAACAAGTTCTCTGAACTTTATCCAAATAGGATGGCTGATGTATGTTTATGCATTGCACTTCCAGGGGTGGATGCTGCCCTCTAGTGTCTGGGACAGCAAGTGTCTTTGCCTTTTTTTTATAACTCGGTTGTCTTCAGAGATCCTATGGATGAGAAAATGGACTTGTTCTCACCAGATGCAGTCCAGTGCGTTTTTATTCTGCATCAAGAAACGCATGGACAGTGTCTAACTTTGATTCCAATTACTTAGTTTACACCAGTACAGCGCATTCTAGTGCAGTCAACAAAAGTAGAATGTTGCATTGTTTCTGTATGGGACACATCTGGAAAGTGGCAAAAACGCATTGGGAATGCATCAAAAACACTCATGCAAAAACACATATGGGACCTAGTAATTGTGGCAATCTGGCAATCAGACTTGCACAGAATCTATACAGTGACAGGTTTTGCCTACCAATCAGCAACAGAGTTAAATTCGCTATATATAAACTTCAGGAATGGTATTGCATTCAATACAGGAAACTACAAGATTTGGCTTAGTTTCCAGAAAGAGTTGAATCTAGCAACTGACTTTTGGTTGTTGCTTTTGGTAGACCTGTTATAAGCGCTGGCGCACTCAGTCACTGCTATGAGAGCATTATGGTTATGCCACTGGAGGGCAGGCTGAACTTCTACACAAGCCTTCGACATTTCCTATAATGGGAAGGTATTGTTTGGCCAAACACCGAACAAAGCAATTAAGCGAATGACAGGAGAAAAAGAATGGGCGGTGGCCACAGACTAGTAAGAGGAAGCTGCCATCCTTCACTCAAGCCTACTGAACTTCAGAAGGTGCAGGCTACAGATTTAACAGATTACAGTGGAGAATTCCAAAGTTGACCACTTAATTTAATTTATGTTCAACAGATCTCCAGAAGAGAAAAAATGTTTGCAAGATTTTCATACTGCTACAAGGCCATCATGCCAGTGATGCCGGAAACATAAAATCATCTGTGGGTCTGCGCATAAAGTTTTCCAGGGGCAGATGGCGCTGAACATGCCCAGCAGAGGCCCTCGTCAGGACGGCCTCTTGTCACGTTTGGTTCTGCTGGCATAGCAGTCTGATCAGCTTTGCGGCCGGGGCTGGTCATTGCTTGGTATCTATGTCCTGTGCGCGACCCAGACGCATGCAGAGATTTTGAATGGTGGCGGGACTTTTTCTTCCGCAAATGTCTTGTTTTAGGGCTTCTGCTCCTATAAAGACAAAACACCTTTTAGCCTGGTGTTGCACTCTGTTGTTTTGTGGCCCCCGTAGACCCCTTTTACCTTTCCAACAATCTCCGTGCCTTTTGGGGCTGTGGTGAGCTCATGCTGTATTAACCTCCCTGGCAGTATGATTCTGTCTGGAATTATGTACCAAAAGCGGTACAATTATTTTGCATGGAAATTTGGTGTAATGTATTGTAGGCCTGCAATTCTTAGTAATTACTTACTTAAACCTGACCAAACAAGAGTCTAGTAGACATCCTGGGTATGATAAAGTTTGAAACACAAAATCATAAATTATAATATAATAAATAACTATAAATAAATATAACAAATAGTAATGTAATTATAATAAAAATTATTCAATAATGTAATCAAATCAAAAACACTGAGATTTGCTCAGTTCCAGAATTATCGCTGTCATTAGATTTAGTGTTTGATATTGAATTTCCCCACAAATCGCTATCGCTCAATTCTGCAAGTGATTCTAATTTATTATCGCTGTTTTTTAGCTGGTCTAAAACCACTTTTGACATAAAGAGACACTTTTTGGTTGCTATGGACAATCTCCAGTTTCCAGGCAGAAAGAACAGTATTTACCGGTATAATATAAAAGTGCATGCAGGACACTAGACAGACCACTAGGGATAAAGGGGATGTGTAATTATTTGATACAGTACTGTAATCTAAGATTACAGTATACTGTATCTATACTGTGTTTTTCACTTTTTGAATTTGGCACCGAACTCCGCCCCCGTGCGCTGCAACGTCGCAGGGAACAGAGCCCAGCACCCGGCAGTGTGAATCGAGCGAGACACGGCAGGATCCAGGGAACAAGGTAAGTATCTTCCCCTGGATACTGCGATGCAGCCCGAATCTGGCTCCGGGTTACCGCTCTTAGCATTAAAAACTCACCCCGAGCCCGACTCGGGAATACCGCCAAGGGGGTTAATGAAAGACAGGATATAGCCAATAAGAAAATAATTCCTATATATATATATATATATATATATATATATATATATATATATATATATATATATATATTATAATTTTCTTTTCTCTTTTTTTTTTTTAATTTTACCTTGCATTGGTAAAGGAATCTCTCGGGGTGGCAGCGGATTTGTGAAAATATCTGAGCAGCTGTTAACAAATGAGGTTATGCATTTAGTGAATACAGCCTAGTGCACACTGACACAGCCACCCTCCCTCTCTGTGAAGGAGACTCACCAGAAAAGCTCCTCTCACTATCTGTGGCAAACAGCACTGGATCCTCTGGCTCTCTAAGCTTTCTAGTCAGGCTATAGCTGACGGCCACAGCCCCGCCCCCCTGTGACGTCATCGCCGCCCGACAGAAAAACACAGGGGAGGCGGCCGGTGATGTAAAAAATTCCTCGACCTATGCAGGGTCTCGACCGCGTCACTTCCGGTGCAGCTACGTCAAAAACACAGCTGATGGCGGCCTCGACTGCGCATGCGCGGCTTCACCGCACCTATACCGTGCATGCGCAGACGCTCAGTTTAGTCCGTGAAAATTCTAGACTCGAGCGGGCGGGCGGAGGCGTTGCGAATTGCTTAACATCGTCGCCAGCACCGCCTCCAGACCCGCCCCCAACACGCCCCTAGCTTGTATATTATTGGGACCGAGGTCGAGAGAAAATATAGAGCTGCACCGCCTCCAGCCCCGCCCCCGCCCCTAGCCTGCTCTACTGAAGGGGGCGGGCCCCGTACATAGCACTGAGTCCAAGTACAGCACTGTGCATTGTTCTGCCATCAAATATGCTGCCTCACTGCACCCAGCAAACGCAACCACTGTGCCCATCATACGCAACCACTGCACCCAGCAAACGCAACCACTGTGCCCGTCATACGCAGCCACTGCACCCAGCAAACGCAACCACTGTGCCCGTCATACGCAACCACTGCACCCAGCAAACGCAACCACTGTGCCCGTCATACGCAGCCACTGCACCCAGCAAACGCAACCACTGTGCCCGTCATACGCAACCACTGCACCCAGCAAACGCAACCACTGTGCCCGTCATACGCAACCACTGTGCCCAGCAAACGCAACCACTGTGCCCGTCATACGCAGCCAATGTGCCCAACAAACGCAACCACTGTGCCCGTCAAATGCAACCACTGTGCCCGTCATACGCAGCCACTGTGCCCAGGAAACGCAACCACTGTGCCCGTCATACGCAGCCACTGTGCCCAGCAAACGCAAACACTGTGCCCATCATACGCAACCACTGTGCCCGTCATACGCAACCACTGTGCCCGTCATACGCAGCCACTGCACCCGGCAAACGCAACCACTGTGCCCGTCATACGCAGCCACTGCACCCAGCAAACGCAACCACTGTGCACGTCATACGCAACCACTGTGCCTGTCAAACGCAGCCACTGTGCCCGTCATACGCAGCCACTGTGCCCAGCAAACGCAAACACTGTGCCCGTCATACGCAACCACTGTGCCCGTCATACGCAACCACTGTGCCCGTCACACGCAGCCACTGTGCCCAGCAAACGCAACCACTGTGCCCGTCATACGCAACCACTGTGCCCAGCAAACGCAACCACTGTGCCCGTCATACGCAGCCAATGTGCCCAACAAACGCAACCACTGTGCCCGTCAAATGCAACCACTGTGCCCGTCATACGCAGCCACTGTGCCCAGGAAACGCAACCACTGTGCCCGTCATACGCAGCCACTGTGCCCAGAAAACGCAACCACTGTGCCCGTCAAACTCAACCACTGCGCCCGTCATATGCAGCCACTGCACCCAGCAAACGCAACCACTGTGCCCAGCAAACGCAACCACTGCGCCCAGCAAACGCAACCACTGCACCCAGCAAACGCAACCACTGCACCCATCAAACGCAACCACTGCACCCAGAAAACGCAACCACTGCGCCCGTCAAACGCAACCACTGTGCCCGTCAAACGCAGCCACTGTGCCCAGCAAACAGCCACTGCGCCCAGCAAACGCAACCACTGTGCCCATCAAACGGATCCACTGTGCCCAGCAAACGCAGCCACTGCACCCATCAAACGCAGCCACTGTGCCTATCAACCGCTGCCACTGTGCCCATCAAACCCAGCCACTGTGCCCATCAAACGCACCCACTATTGACGCCACTGTGCCATCAAACGCAGCTACTGTACCCATCAATTGCTGTCAGTGTGCCCCATCAATTGCCGCTACTGTGCCCCATCAAATGCTGCCAGTGTGCCCATCAATTACCACTAATGTGCCCCATCAAATGCTGCCCGGCACTTACCTGTCTCGCAGCGGGTCAGCGGCTGTATCCTGCACGTCCTCCATGTCTTCTTCCGTCCTCTCTCAGGCATCCAATCACAGCGCCTGACGTTTCAGCCAATCAGGGGACCGGTAACAGACTCGAGCACCTGATTGGCTAAGAGGCAGATTAGTGTTAGCAAAGCGAATTTCTTTGCTTTGCTAACACAACGCTGAGTGAACAGAGAACGCCCAGCATGGCGCCCGCTGTTCACCTTTTTTGGGCGCCTATTAGAGCCTATGGCTCTAATCAGGTGCTTCCAAAAAACACCCCCGCCGATGTAATTCAGGTGCCCGGCGCCCGAAAAGGGGCCGGACACCTGAATAGGGGGTGTCAGCAGTGACCATAGATAGATTCATGCAATGCATGATTCTATCTATAGTGATAGAGTGGTGCCAGGAGAGAGGGGGCGGCACCCATGCTCCCCTTATGGAAGCACCGCCACTACGTACTCTTTGATCTTTTGAAAAGTGTGATGTTAAGCCGTAGCTGTGCTCCTTCGGGATATGCTGCTCGCGCATTCGTGCTGCTGGAGGGAGCCCAGACCACCATAGATGAGGGACCTGCAAACTTGGTCATGGTGAGTGAGATCATCCCATATCCCACTCCATCTTGCCTGAGGACAGGGACCCCCTCTGAGGACAGGGACCCTCTCCCCCCTCTGAGAACAGGGACCCCCCCCCCGAGGACATGAAAACCTTCTCCTCCCTGAGAACAGGGACTCCCTTCTCTCCTGGGGACAGGGACCCCCATCTTCCCTGGGGATCGGGACCCCATCCCCCCCCCCTAAGAACAGGGACCTGATCACCCTGTGTGTGCCAACCTCACTGCCCTGCCTGCCATGTGTCCTGTGTGAGGGCCCTCCTGTGACAGCTCTTATCAGAACTTCATCCCACTTTGTGATCCCCCTACATGACTGATCCCTCTGTGTGCACCCCTTACACGGGGAACCCCTCTGTTTGCTACCCCTACATGTCTGCATTCTCTGACCACAACCTGTACCATTTCCACATCCTCTGACTGCCTCCTATATCCTGTACACATGTTCTAACCACCTCCTGTATCCCGTCCGCAGCCTCTAACCATCTCTTGTATCCTGTCTGCAATCTCTGACTATCTCTTGTCTTTTATGGTGTCTGCATACTCTTAGGGAGAGTCTGGAGAGGAATCAAGAGTGAGAGCGTCGCCGGGATCGGGATTACGGGAGGAGTCAGACGTGTATGGACTGTGGAGAACAGACTATAGAATAAAAACAGAGCCACCAACCAGGAGCCATCTAACTGAGACCTGCACGCTGCACCGGAGAGGAGGTCAGTGACAGCGCCGTCAGGCCAGTCTGAGGGGGGGGGGGGTCACTGATGTAAGGGGGGAGTGAATGCAATTATGTAAGGGGGCACTGATATAAAGGTTTTCCCTTATATCAGTAACACCCCCCCCCCTTACCTTAGTGTATTCACTCTGCGGAAGGTGGTCTCTGATCACCAGAGTCCCCCCCCACATCACATTTCCCGGCATTCCCCTTTACATCAGAGTCGGCAGGCTTCCCCCTTACAGTGCAAGGGAACTCAGATGTAAAGGAAAATGCTGCAGAGCATAATCTAAGGAGGAACTCTGATGTAAGGGGTGCTCTGGTCACCAGAGACCACCTTATATCAGAGTCCACTGCATTCCTATTTACATCAGAGTTCCCACTTACATCAGGGTCTGCAGCATTGCCCTTTACATCAGTGTTCCCCTTTACATCAGGGTTGGCAGAGTTCCCCCTGTAAGATTAGAAGGGATGGAGGCCCGGAGACATGTCCAGAGAACACAGAGGATACATGGGATAGATTAGAAGGGATGAAGGCCCGGAGACATGTCCAGAGTACACAGAGGATACATGGGATAGATTAGAAGGGATGACGGCCCGGAGACATGTCCAGAGTACACAGAGGATACATGGGATAGATTAGAGGGGATGACGGCCCGGAGACATGTCCAGAGTACACAGAGGATACATGGGATAGATTAGAAGGGATGGGGGCCCAGAGACATGTCCAGAGAACACAGAGGATACATGGGATAGATTAGAAGGGATGGAGGCCTCCTCTGTTTTCCCTGGACATCCATCCCTTCTAATCTATCCCATGTATTCTCTGTGTTCTCTGGACATGTCTCCGGGCCTCCATCCCTTCTAATCTATCCCATGTATCCTCTGTGTACTCTGGACATGTCTCCGGGCCTCCATCCCTTCTAATCTATCCCATGTATCCTCTGTGTACTCTGGACATGCCTCCGGGCTAGGGCAACCACGTGTCCCGGATTGGCCGGGACAGTCCCGCATTTTGCAGGTCTGTCCCGGGCACCTTCCTTCCAGGACAATACCGTGTCCCGGAATGAAACTGACACAGCCACCCCCTGGGCCAATCTGATGCCCCCAAAAAAGGCTGCCATATCACCACTTTACTCACTGACAGTACTTGTCCTGGCCGGGAATGCCTGGAGGAGCACAATCCCCGCCCCCTGCTTGTGATTGGAGAAATCATAAATCCTGCCTCTTGTGTCCAATCACTGTGCTGTGATTCGTTACAGCACAAGCTGATTTTTGGAAAGGGCGGGTGTCCCTGAATGGTAGTTTGGAAATGTGGTCACCCTACTCCGGGCCTCCATCCCTTCTAATCTATCCCATGTATCCTCTGTGTACTCTGGACATGTCTCCGGGCCTCCATCCCTTCTAATCTATCACATGTATCCTCTGTGTACTCTGGACATGTCTCCGGGCCTCCATCCCTTCTAATCTTACAGGGGGAACTCTGCGAACCCTGATGTAAAGGGGAACACTGATGTAAAGGGCAATGCTGCAGACCCTGATGTAAGTGGAACTCTGATGTAAATGGGAATGCAGTGGACTCTGATATAAGGTGGTCTCTGGTGACCAGAGCACCCCTTACATCAGAGTTTTTCCTTAGATTATGCTCTGCAGCATTTTCCTTTACATCTGAGTTCCCTTGCACTGTAAGGGGGAATCCTGCCGACTCTGATGTAAAGGGGAATGACGGAAAATGTGATGTGGGGGGGAGGGGGACTCTGGTGACCAGAGACCACCTTCCGCAGAGTGAATACACTAAGGTAAGGGGGGGGGGGTGTTACTGATATAAGGGAAAACCTTTATATCAGTGCCCCCTTACATAATTGCATTCACTCCCCCCTTACATCAGTGACCCCCCCCCTCAGACTGACCTGATGGCGCTGTCACTGACCTCCTCTCCGGTGCAGCGTGCAGGTCTCAGTTAGATGGCTCCTGGTTGGTGGCTCTGCTTTTATTCTATAGTCTGTTCTCCACAGTCCATACACGTCTGACTCCTCCCGTAATCCCAATCTCGGCGACGCTCTCACTCTTGATTCTTCTCCAGACTCTCCCTAAGAGACTGCAGACACAATAAAAGACAAGAGATAGTCAGAGATTGCAGACAGGTTAGAGGCTGCGGACAGGATACAGGAGGTGGTTAGAGGCTGCAGTCAATAGGTGGTCAGAACATGTGCACAGGATAGAGGAGGTGGTCAGAGGATGGCGGACAGGATACAGGAGGCAGTCAGAGGATGTGGAAATGGTACAGGTGGTGGTCAGAGTATGCAGACATTTAGGGGTAGCAAACAGAGGGGTTCCCCATGTAAGGGGTGCACACAGAGGGGTCAGTCATGTAGGGGGATTACACAGTGGGATGAAGTCCTGATAAGAGCTGTCACAGAAGGGCCCTCACACAGGACACATGGCAGGCATGGCAGTGAGTTTGGCAAACACAGGGTGATCAGGTTCCTGTTCTTAGGGGAGGTGGGGTCCTGATCCCTAGGAAAGATGGGGTCCCTAGGTGAGATGAAGTCCCCGTTGCCAGGGGAGATGGAGTTCCTGCCCTCAGGTGAGATGGAGTTCCTGCCCCCAGGTGAGATAGGATCCCTGCCCCAGAGTGAGAAGGGGGTCCCTGTCCCCAGGGGAGAAGTAGGTCCCTGTCCCCAGGAGAGGAGGAGTTCCTGTTCCCAGGTGAGTGGCCCAGAGGGTCCCTGTTTCCAGGGGAGAAGGGGTCCCTGTACCCAGGAGAGAAGGGGTCCCTGTCCCCAGAGGAGAAGGGAGTCCCTGTCCCCAGGAGAGAAGGGAGTCCCTGTCCCCAGAGGAGAGAAGGGAGTCCCTGTCCCCAGAGGAGAGAAGGGAGTCCCTGTCCCCAGAGGAGAGAAGGGAGTCCCTGTCCCCAGAGGAGAGAAGGGAGTCCCTGTCCCCAGAGGAGAAAAGGGAGTCCCTGTCCCCAGAGGAGAGAAGGGAGTCCCTGTCCCCAGAGGAGAAGGGAGTCCCTGTCCCCAGGAGAGAAGGGAGTCCCTGTCCTCAGGGGGGAGAAGGGGTCTCTGTCCTCAGGGGGGAGAAGGGGGTCTCTGTCTTGGGGGGGAGGTGGAGGTCCCTGTCCTCGGGGAATATGCAGTGGGATATGGGATGGTCTCACTTACCATGACCAAGTCTGCAGGTCCCTCATTTATGGTGGTCTGGGCTCCCTCCAGCAGCACGGATGGGCGATCAGCTTATCCCCAGGGAGCACAGCTACGGCTTGACAATCTAACAGCAATTGATGGGCACAGTGGCTGCGTTTGACGGGCACAGTGGTTGCGTTTGACGGGCACAGTGGTTGCGTTTGACGGGCACAGTGGATGCGTTTGACGGGCACAGTGGTTGCATTTGCTGGGTGCAGTGGTTGCGTTTACTGGGCACAGTGGTTGCGTTTGCTGGGTGCAGTGGCTGCGTATGACGGGCACAGTGGTTGCGTTTGCTGGGTGCAGTGGCTGCGTATGATGGGCACAGTGGTTGCGTTTGCTGGGTGCAGTGGTTGCGTATGACGGGCACAGTGGTTGCGTTTGCTGGGTGCAGTGGTTGCGTATGACGGGCACAGTGGTTGCGTTTGCTGGGTGCAGTGGCTGCGTATGACGGGCACAGTGGTTGCGTTTGCTGGGTGCAGTGGCTGTGTATGACGGGCACAGTGTTTGGGTTTGCTGGGTGCAGTGGTTGCGTATGACGGGCACAGTGGTTGCGTTTGCTGGGTGCAGTGGCTGCGTATGACGGGCACAGTGGTTGCGTTTGCTGGGTGCAGTGGTTGCGTATGACGGGCACAGTGGTTGCGTTTGCTGGGTGCAGTGGTTGCGTATGACGGGCACAGTGGTTGCGTTTGCTGGGTGCAGTGAGGCAGCATATTTGATGGCAGAACAATGCGCAGTACTGTACTTGGACTCAGTGCTATGTACGGGGCCCGCCCCCCTTCAGTAGAGCAGGCTAGGGGCGGGGGCGGGGCTGGAGGCGGTGCAGCTCTATATTTTCTCTCGACCTCGGTCCCAATAATATACAAGCTAGGGGCGTGTTGGGGGCGGGTCTGGAGGCGGTGCTGGCGACGATGTTAAGCAATTCGCAACGCCTCCGCCAGCCCGCTCGAGTCTAGAATTTTCACGGACTAAACTGAGCGTCTGCGCATGCACAGTATAGGTGCGGTGAAGCCGCGCATGCGCAGTCGAGGCCGCCATCAGCTGTGTTTTTGACGTAGCTGCACCGGAAGTGACGCGGTCGAGACCCTGCATAGGTCGAGGAATTTTTTACATCACCGGCGCACTCCTAAGGAGCAGAGATTTAGAGAGCATGATAATACAGCAGCACCACAGCCCAGAAATGGTAAGCTCTTTAAGCCTTAATCGGCCCGCATAGCTCCTGCACATAGAGCGTCCAGTTTGATAAAAAGAAACTACCTTTATTGTTCTGGACCTTTCAGTCCCAGGAGAGGCTTGAACCTGGGTGGGTAGGTTCGGTAGGGGGGTGTAGTCTATTCCACGAGCCTGGTGGCCTGGCGTCAGACCAAAAAAAAGGAACAAAAAAGGAACAAGGGCGGGGGGAGGAGGGGCTCCCTTTTATCAGCTAAGAGAAGGTGGTACTGAGAGACTGGAGGAAGGGGTTAATCCATTGTGTGCTGACGTGAGGCTGGCCCGGAAAAAAAAACATTTGAAAAATAAATTGGGATATTTATTATAGCAAAAAGTAAAAGATATTGGGGTTGATTTACTAAAGACAAATCCACTATGCACTACAAGTGCACTTGGAAGTGCAGTCGCTGTAGATATGTGGGGAAGCTCTGCCCATTTTACCATCCAATCATGTGCAAGCTAAATCGCTGTTTTTTATTTTCCTTGCATGTCCCCCTCAGACATACAGCGACTGCATTTCCAAATGCACTTTCAGTGCACTTGTAGTGCAAAGTGCATTTGCCTTTAGTAAATAACCCCCATTTTTTATTTTTTTTTCAAAATTGTCGCTCTTTTGTTTATAGCGCAAAAAACAAACACAGAGGTGATCAAATACCACCAAAAGAAAGCTCTACTTGTGGGAAAAAAAGGACGCAAATTTTGTTTAAGTACAGCGTTGCACGGCCGCGCAATTTGTCAGTTAAAGCGACGCAGTGCCGTATTGCAAAAAATGGCCTGGTCATTGAGCAGCCAAATCTTCCGGGGCTGAAGTGGTTAACTGCGATCTTGAGTATTAATTTTCAATGCGAGCTGTAAGGCAGACTGCAAGTCTTAAACATCTCAATATATCCTATATCATGGTATCAACTCAGTTAAACAGGTCCCAGAGTACGCCCCCCACGCCATTATTTACATTTTAAAAGCGTAAAATAAAAGTGTTTCTTCTTTATATACATTTGTCCACATAGGCCACTAACCTTAGAAATATGAACCTATATTACAAATAAAATATTCAGAGTGTATTCTATATATTATTCAGGAAGATACACAGAGTACTCCCTAAATAAACCAGATCTAGTATCAGATATATTTTTTCTGTCATGTTCATGCATGCTAAGTAATGTTTAGGTGTATTTATTACCTCTCACATAGATCACATAACACCTGACAATGCCTTCATCTGCTTTGCTCTCCAGAAGGTGGGTGCCATTTACATATGGGACTTAGATACTGACTCAGAGATGATACTTTTATGTATCTCCTGGTGCTTGTGTAGTTATTGGTTGTGTTCACAAATGTCTGATGCAATCCTACTTCAGCTTCTCACCTTGCTACAAAGCTACAATGTTGCAGTCTGATCACTGGTAGAGAGGTGACTGAGGAAATTCCTCCTCTTACCTGCAGCAGACTGATGGCCTAGGGCCCTAGGCAAAGTCACTTGACAAGAGATCAAGGGCTGACATGTATGGATAAAGGTGGAACCATTTCAAAAAATTATACTCTTTTATACTGTGATATAAGCTGGCCATAGATGGTTTGTTTTTTCTTTTGATCAGCCAATCCTCCCCGCTTCATCATTGTATTCTGACAGCAGGACTCCTCAGATATCAGTATACACTCATCAGCACTGCAGCAGATTGGCTGTTAAACTGAAATATTCCAGCAGTCCCGTTCCCGTTGATCACTAGATCGACTTCTCTTGAATGGGAATGGCCAAAGATAGATTAAAATTTGGCCAGTCTTAGTTGAACTAGCCAAATTTTGATCAATTTATGGACAGCTATAGCTATTGTCAGGAATTTATATATGCAAACTTAGGTCTTCTTTAAAGGTTTAGCTCACCTTTGGCAAAAAAATAAAAAAATGCCTATGAAGATAAGGGACGTCTATAAATAACTACTTGCCTACTGGACACCTTTAGCCCCTTCCTGCCCAGGCCAATTTTCGGCTTTCAACACTGTGGCAATTTTAATGACAATTACGCAGTCATGCAAAGCTGTACCCAAACAAATTTTTTATCATTTGATACGGAGCTTTCTCTGGGTGGTTTTTAATCACTACTGGGTTTTTTATTTTTTTCTTATAAAATATTGTAAATAAGTAATTGTTCCCTTCACTGATGGGTGCTGATGAGGCTGCACTGAAAAGCGGCACTGATTGGCACTGTTGGGGCTGCACTGACAATCTGTGCAGATCTCCCCTGTGAGAAAATACCGCGGATCGGTTCGCCTCTCCTCACACACTGTCAGTGTGAGGAAAGGAATGCAGATAAACTGCATTTCCTTGTTTACATGTGATCAGCTGTGATTGGACACAGCTGATCACATGGGTAAAGAGCCTCATCATTGGCTTTTTACTGGGATCGGTGATGCGCTGTGTCCCAGGGAATGTCATCTGATGTCGTGCCAGAATGAGAGGGCCGCCGCCTGCCCGTCAATTGACAACATGGCTGGTGGGAGGTGATTAAAGACAAACTGTGCAAATCGAAAAGTTGAAAAATTCCCTTGCTAGAGGTGTAGGCCATTTACATACCTCATGAAGCCTAACTATGAAGCCCTGTACACACGATCGGATAACCTATGGATTTTCGTCCGATGGATTTGACCATCGGAAATCCGATGAAACTGTTTTTCATCAGTCTTGGCCACACACCATCAGTTAAAAAACCGACGGCAAGAAAACGACGGCACGTACAACGCGCTATAAAAGGGCCGAACAAATCTAATGGCGCCACCCCTTGGGCTGCTTTTGCTGATTTCATGTTACCGCGTGTTAGTAAAAGTTTGAGAGCCGATTCGCGCTTTTCAGTCTCCGTGCTTTGCAGATCATTTCCTGGTGTTCAGTTTGTGCTTGTGGGTTTGTATTTGTGATTCAGTGCGTGCAGTCAGGTCGTTACTGCCTTGCAGTGCCTTCTTGGCCGTTCGTTTACTGTTTTTCAGGTCGTTCTTCTCAGGCCTTGCTGTTCCACGGTGCGTTCTGTTTGAGTGCGTTCTGACCAGCCGACCAGTTTAAAACCATGTTTGAAGTGCGTTCTCGTTCTCGAGCTCGTGCTGGCTTTGGGCTTGGTGTTGCAGTTAACACTGTAACCCGAGTTCAGTCCGTGAACAGGGTGAGGAGGAGTTCATGGACTAAGAATTGGTTGCTCCAGCGGGACCAATTCTCTCATATGCCTCTGCTGCGGGAAATCCATGAGAATAATCCTGATGATTTTAGGAATTATCTTAGGATGACGGACCCCGTTTTTCACCGTCTGTTGGATTTGCTGTCCCCCTATATCACGAGGCAGGACACTGTGATGCGCCAGGCCATCACTGCCGAGCAGAGGCTTATTGCCACGTTGAGATACCTGGCGACTGGGAGAAGCTTGCAGGACCTCAAGTTCTCAACAGGCATCTCCCCCCAGGCTCTCAGGATCATTATCCCTGAGACGTGTTCGGCCATCATTCAGGTCCTGCAGACGGACTATATGAAGGTAATTTTGCTCCTTTACCCTCACATTATATGTTTTTATTGTTTTAGAATCTTCTTATTTTTTCCCTCCTAACCCAAATTTGCCTGTTTGTAATATCCTGGTAATGTCCCCATTTTCCCCATGCATGTTTTTACCTGTAAAGGCCTTTTTGGGCCCTACATGCCTATTTCCCTTCACTAACCTCTCCAGCATGCTATCGTGGGCGCAAACCCAGCTAGCCTTCTATTTTACTTTTCATTTTTTTGGGGTCATTGCCCGCGAGTTTGACAACCCTCCCTCCCCCCCTAAAGATGTAAAAAAAAAATTAGTTCTCAATCAAGTTCAGCAGAGTGGTTGAGCCTTTTTTTGGATCCCCCACAATCACCTTAGCCCCCCCCCTTAGATTATTTTAGAATGTCCACTCAGCGGGGGTGAGGCATCTGCTAAGTGGGCCTTTGTTTAATGGTAGGAAATACTCCCTTAAATAATAATGTTAGAATGATGTTGGTCAACAATGTTTTTGTGTGTAATCTGCTTGCACTGTAAACATAAACCGTACTAATGTCTTCTTTTTGTTTGACTCCACAGTTCCCTAGCACACCACAGGAATGGCTGACTGTGGCCTCCCAATTTGCCCAGCGGTGGGATTTCCCCAACTGCGGAAGGGCAATTGATGGGAAGCACGTCCACATAGTGCCGCCACCCCGTTCGGGGTCATACTATTTTAACTATAAAGGTTTCAATAGTATTGTGTTAATGGCGGTGGTGTTGGCATGGTACGAGTTCCTATATGTGGACGTGGGGAAGAACGGCCGGGTGTCCGATGGCGGAGCATTCGCAGAGACGGAGTTCGCTCACCGTCTGCAGGCTGGGGGTCTTGCACTGCCTCCAGATGCAGAGAACGTGGAAGGGCTACCGTTCGTTTTTATTGCGGATGAAGCTTTTGGACTAGGACCACACCTAATGCGGCCATTTCCCCAACGCACCCTCACCCCGGAGAGGAGGGTTTTTAATTACCGGCTGGCCAGAGCCCGGAGAGTTGTGGAGAATGCCTTCGGGATAATGGCCAGCCGGTTCCGCCTGTTCCAGACAGCTATACATTTGGCGGATTATAAACTCAACAACATTGTCTACTGCTGCTGCTTGTTGCACAATTTTTTACGCACATTCTCCA
Organism: Rana muscosa; assembly: GCA_029206835.1. Lineage (NCBI taxonomy): Eukaryota > Metazoa > Chordata > Amphibia > Anura > Ranidae > Rana > Rana muscosa. Next base: position 25,255,121 of record CM055123.1, on the reverse strand, counting down.
CAAATTATGTGTCATCAGTTGGGCCTGAGGCCGGTCCCTCTGAACTGATAAATCTGACCGGCCTCAGCACTGCCCGTACTGGCTTGGCCCCCCAAAGTGCCCATGAAGTACGTCAGAAATATGTAGAGTACTTCACGGGTAGGGGGGCCATCGCAATGCCAGACCACATCTGACCTTTGTCCCTTTTTAAAATAAAAAAAAATATTTGATTTACTACAAACTTGTGTTGTCATTCTTGTATTTGTGATTTATGTGTCTCCCAGGTTCTAGTAGTGCCAAGTGTATTTGTCCTTAGTAAATAACCTCAAATCTCAGAGGTAAAAACACTCTTTTTGCATCTTCAGAACTGCTATTGAGCATAGAAAGAACAAGGCACGCCTTTTTTAGACTTCCCGAATGTTTTTATTGATTGCACCACAGTTTTGGTTGTTTTTGGAAATAATTTTTTTTTTTTTTGTGCAGCTTTTTTTGCAGAAACATGCATGGGTCAAAAGCCAAATTTTTTTTCTGAAAAAGTAATAAAATAACACAAAAATACAAACAGGAGATGGGGTAATGTTACCCCTGATCCATCCCAAATGTGAAGAACCACACTTTATTTTTGGGGCTCAAATGGGTATCTTCAACATGATCCCATGGCTAAGGTAAACATGTGCTATCTGCCATCATGGGGGATCAATGGACGTGCTTTGGGGGTGAAAACCCTTCCTCTCCCCTACTTGAGGAGGGAGGAAGAGGTTGCACCCCCAAAACAGGGACATAGATATCCTGTGACGGCAGATAGCACATGTTGAGTCTTCAGTGTGTGCATCTTCACATTTGGGCTGGTGGAAATCCCATAGAAAATTTCCGACGCATAAAAAAACACACAAAAAGGGGGGGTTCACACTATTCTCCCCAAAATATCTATCATGTTTTTATATTTTTGCTCAATCACAATCATTCTCTTTCTCATAATGTCCATTTCGCTACTGCATTCCATGATTTCATGAATGATTATTTTGGCGCTGGCACTCGAGAATAGAGGATTTGGACTTCCTGACACACCCCCACGTTCAGTCCCTAAAAAGAAACAAATATTTTTAAACTATGCAGGCCTACATCTGGATTTACCTTGAAGTTGTGGTGACAGACACTGACCTGTTGTGCTGATAAGCTCCACCTCTCCTTCCTCCACCTCTCCTTCCTCCACCTCCCCTTCCTCCACCTCCCCTTCCTCCACCTCCCCTTCCTCCACCTCCACTTTCTCCCCCTCCGCTTCCTGAACCTGCTGAACTTGGTCTGCTTTGGGATCTTCGGGGAGTTTCTGTGGTGTTGGGTTCCTCGTCTCCTGAGCATGGTGTCCTCCCACTCTCCTCTGCCCTATGGGAATAGAAAAAAAAATGTATCCTTTAGCACACAGACTTTTTAGGCCTGAAAATGGATTCTCAATGTTTTAAAGTGGGGTCCAATTGATATTTGGCCCTGAGTTTCAAGATGAACATATGAGATCTTGCAAACTCAACAAAGCAACATGTTATTTTTGAGGACAGTCACAAATACACTTGGATAACCACCAAGGCATCCACTGGACCACCTGTGTGTGACACCGTTAAGAAATTTGGTCATGTGGCCCAGAGTATAGTATCTTGATGAAGAACAAAAAAGAGTACACAACTGCTGGAGTGTCATCTCCTTTACCCAGAATACAGTTTATCCTTTCATTCACATTCTAAATTTCCTTACAACACATCATCTAGCCAACAATGTGTAGATAAACATTGTTGAAGTAAAATGAGGCATGCCCACATGTAGTTTACGTGGATATGTGCCAAACATGTTTGGGGGAAGAGCAGCAATTATTTTTTTCCACACATTTAGCAAATAAGTGGACTCTCCACTTAACATAAAAGTTGAGATTTTAAAATGTGAAACCAGTCAAGCCAAGCACATGTTGCAAAACATGGAAGAATACATATTACAATGTGAAAGAACACGGTAAAATATACTTACTTTTTTTAATGCTTTTTATAAGCTTCCTATACTGCTCCGGCTCCCTGAGCTTCAGGTCTGACCACCTTTTACGGAGTTGTTCCTTGGATCTCCTGACCCCATATTTTTTATAGAGAGTCTTCGCCACTTTGTCCATAATTTGTGACTTCTGGAGATTAGGGGTGTCGTATGGGCCATGCTTGCCGTCTTAATCCTTCCTCCGCAGAATGTCCACCATCTCCGCCATCTCAGAAAAAAAGGGATTTTTATAACAGCTTACCTGTAAAATCCTTTTCTTGGAGTACATCACGGGACACAGAGCGACTTAGTCATTACTAATGGGTTATATAGATTACCTTCAGGTGTTGGCACTGGCCAATTCCAAACCGGAAGTACCCTCCCCTATATAAGCCCCTCCCATCCGGGAGCACCTCAGTTTTGTAGCCAAGCAATAAGTGTCCCAAAAAGAGGGGTGGGAGCTCTGTGTCCCGTGATGTACTCCAAGAAAAGGATTTTACAGGTAAGCTGTTATAAAAATCCCTTTTTCTTTTTCGTACATCACGGGACACAGAGCGACTTAGTCATTACTAATGGGACGTCCCAAAGCAATGCCAAATGAGGGGAGGGATACATAAGCTGGGCGCCATCAGGCATGAGGATCTTTTGTGGCCTGCAACACACTGCGCCCAAAGGCGACATCCTCCTGACTTCTAACGTCTACCTAGTAGAATCTAGTAAACGTGTGTACCGAAGACCATGTTGCGGCCTTACATACTTGAGCCAGGGAGGCCTGGTGATGCACTGCCCATGAAGTTCCAACTGCTCTTGTGGAGTGCGCCCTAACTTTGAACGGAGGCGGTCTCTTTCTCAAGCCATAGGCTTGTATTATGACCTGTCGAATCCACTTGGCTAAAGTGGATTTTGATGCTGCCTGACCCTTTTTAGGGCCTTCCGGCAGAATAAACAAAGTATCCGTTCTGCGAATCTGAGCAGTGGCTTTTAGATAAGCTTTAACTGCTCTTACTACATCCAAGGAATGTAATAACTTTTCCTCTACCGAGCTAGGTTTGGGAAAAAAAGAAGGAAGAACCACATCTTGGTTCAAATGAAACCTCGATACCACCTTAGGAAGAAAGGCTGGATGAGGACGTAATACTACTCTGTCCTTATGGACAACCAGATATGGCTCCTTACAGGACAAGGCGGCTAATTCCGATACTCTTTTAGCCGAACAAACGGCTACTAAGAAAATCAATTTCCTGGTGAGAAGAACCAAGGAAATGTGTTGCAATGGTTCAAACGGTTGTTTCTGTAGAACTGACAGAACCAGGTTTAAGTCCCAAGGACATATGGGAATACTAACCGGAGGGCTAATACGCATCACTCCTTGTATGAAAGCTTTGACTAGTGAATGCGAAGCCAAGGGCCTTTGAAAAAATATTGACAAGGCCGAAATCTGACCCTTGATAGTACTCAAGGCCAGCTTCCTATCTACAGCCCACTGTAGGAAGTCCAAAATCCTCCCTATCACGTACTTACGTGGATGCCATTTCTTGGCCTCACACCACGTAATGTACGCTTTCCAGATCCTATAATAGATCTGCCTGGATACCGGCTTCCTGGCATTGATCATGGTAGATACCACAGAATTAGAGAGCCCTCTCTTTTTCAGAATGTGGGCTTCAATAGCCAGGCCGTCAAACCTAGGGCTGGTAAGGAAGGGTGGTATATCGGTCCCTGCGACAGCAGGTCCGGACGATGTGGGAGGGTCCAAGGACTCCTCACTGACATTTTTACAATCTCCGCGTACCATGCCCTTCGGGGCCACGCTGGAGCCACCAGAATCACTGGTTTCTTTTCTACCCTGATTCTGCGGAGTAATCGCGGTAACAATTGTGGCGGTGGGAATGCATATATCAGCTTGAACTGATCCCAAGGGAACACTAGGGCATCCGAGCCGCAAGCTAGAGGATCCCTTGTGCGAGACACAAATCTGTCCACCTTTGCGTTGAATCTGGATGCTAGCAGATCTACATCCGGTGTTCCCCACCGCTGGCATATTGCCTGGAAAACCTCGGGGTGAAGAGACCATTCCCCCGGGCATAATTGTTGGCGACTTAAAAAGTCCGCTCTCCAATTTTCCACTCCTGGGATGAAAACCGCGGATATGGCTGGGACATATTTTTCTGCCCACTCCAGGATGCAATTTGCTTCCCTCTGGGCTGCACGACTCCTGGTGCCACCCTGGTGATTGATATATGCCACTGCTGTGGCATTGTCTGATTGAATTCTGACAGGGGACCCTTGGAGTTTGGATGTCCATGCTACTAGGGCATACCAGGCTGCTCGTATCTCTAAGAGATTGATGGGCAGGGCCTTTTCTGCTTCTGACCACTTGCCCTGGAGAGACCATTGCTCCAGTACTGCCCCCCAGCCTATGAGGCTGGCATCTGTAGTGACTACCTTCCAGGAAACCGGACTGAAGGGTTTCCCTTTTTCCAGATTCTGGGGCACCAACCACCAATGGAGGCTCTTGCGAACGGAAGGGGACAGGGACATTGGTAAGTCTAAAGCCTGAACTTTTTTGTTCCAGGCTGACAGTATGGCCCTTTGCAAATTCCTTGAATGGAATTGCCCGTAGGGTACCGCTTCGAATGAAGCCACCATTTTTCCCAGCAGCCTCATGCAGAGGCGTATGGATGGTTTTCTTTTCGTATCCACTAAGTGGGTCAAATCTTTTAAAGACGACACCTTCTCTGGAGGTAAGAAAATCTTTCTCTGATTTGAATCCAGCCTTAGCCCTAAGTATTCCAGACTTTTGACTGGTCTTAGAGCTGACTTGTCCCGGTTGATAATCCAACCGTGATATTCCAGATACTTGATTATCTTGTGAATAGCTACTTCCAGCTTTTCCACTGAGTGGTCTATTAGTAGCAGGTCGTCTAGATATGCCATTATCGTTACACCCTGTGTTCTTAGATTGGCCAATAATGGGGCCAGAATTTTTGTGAACACTCGTGGTGCTGTGGCCAGACCGAAAGGTAAGGCTCTGAACTGAAAATGGTGCCCTTCTACTGCAAAGCGTAGAAATTTCTGGTGGGCCGGAAAGATGGGAATATGCAGATAAGCATCCTTTATGTCGATCGAGGCTAACCATTCCTGCCCTTGTAGGGCGGTGGCCATCGATCGGATCGACTCCATCCGAAAAGTCCTGATATTTAGGAACTTGTTTAGCCCTTTTAGATTTAATATGGGCCTCACGTCCCCATTTGGTTTGGGGACTGTGAAAAGGTTCGAGTAAAACCCGAATCCGCTTTCTTCCAGGGGAACCTTCATGATTACACCTTGGAGCAATAGTTGTTCTAGTGCCAGAAGGAGGGATCCTCTCTTCTGGGGATCTCTTGGCACGTTTGACCTCATAAATTGGGCAGGAGGAGTGCCTTTTAACTCCAGCTTGTATCCCAGACTTACTGCGGAGAGCACCCATCTGTCTCTGATGGTGTCCCGCCAGGTCTCTGTGAACAACTGAAGTCTTCCCCCCACCCGATTGAGTGGGGGCAACGCTTCATGCCTTGGGGGGAGGTTTTGTACCTCTCTTGATCCAGGGCTTCTTGTTACCCTGTGATTGTCCCTGATTTCTGCCCCCTGAATTTGACCGCGGAGGCCGTCGGAACTGCTTCACAGCCGATGTGCCCGGGACTGGAGAAGTAGGCCTCTTAAAAGAAGGACTTCTACCCTTGTTCTTAACCGGTAAGAGTGAACTTTTACCGGCAGAAATTTTCTGGATATATTTGTCCAGATCTTCTCCAAATAAGCGTTCTCCATGAAATGGGAAGCTAACCAGCAGTTTTTTACAGGGAGCTTCAGCAGACCAGTTTTTGAGCCACAGAAGCCTACGCATATGTACTATAGACAGCGTAAAGCGGGAGGCCTGTTGGATTGTATCCTTTATGGCGTCCACCGCAAAACACAAGGCTCTAGGCAGGTCAGCTAGGGCAAGAGCCTGCTGATCTGGTAAGTCCCTTAAGACTTGTTTCAACTGATCTTTCACTGCTTGGCAGACTCCAATCACTGCTACCGCAGGTTGTGTCACCATGCTTGCTGTAGAGAAAGCAGATTTTAGTAAAGACTCCAATTTTTTATCTATTGGGTCTTTGAACATTGGAACATTATCTACTGGACATGTCAGTGATTTGTTCACAGAAGAGATGGCTGCGTCCACTGTAGGGACCCTCCATTTTTTTATGAACTTATCCACCATGGGATAGATCACCGGAAATCTCTTGTGGGGAGCACCTCTGAATTCTCAGGGGAGATTGGTGCAGTACAAGCATGCCCAATATCCTCAGAGCCCGATGGAGACCCCTTTGGCTTCCTGGAAGACCTATTTCCGGAGCGTCTGGACGACATATCCTTTAAGCACAAAGCTGAGGTATTCCCGTCGTCATACACCAATTTTTGCTGGTAATAGTCTAACACAGTTGCTGCTATATACCAGCTGGTGTCCACTAAAGTGCCTTTCTATGGGGATGCCTGCATCAACCGCCTCTGTGTGCCACTGTTTGTTGCTAGCTCTGTTTGCATCCAGCTGACACTTGTACTGTGTCTTTTAACCATGCTGGGACGCCTGCACATGCGCAGAAGCGCCGCGGCGTGCATCGAGCGTCATCCACCCGCCCCGCCCCTTTTTTTCATAGGAGGCGCGTGCACGCGCCCGCGCGCGCGCCCGTGCGCCATTGGCGCCCTTTTCGAAATCAAACAGGGACTAGGAGCCAGGGCCCTTTTTGCCGGAGGGCCTGTGCGGTGGATGAGCGCAGCAACAGGGCAGAGGAAGTGGATTCCCACAGAGAAACTTACCAACTGCCTGGATCTTTTGACTTGAGAAAACCAAAGATCCACATGACAAGAAAAATGGACTACAGCGGCCTCTAGTGGTTTAACACAGGTACCGCGGTCCCTTTTTTTTTTTTTTTCTTGACTACTATTAAAATTTTACATTTTCAGTAGTTACAGGCAAACACAGATATTTAGCGGGAATACCGTTAGGCAACAGACAGAAAGACAAATTAGGCTTGGGGGTCCCCCAATAGAACCAATTTCCTGGGGGCCCCCACTTACCTGATCCCCGCCGCAGGACTTTGTTTGGTCCACAGAAGTCCAAACTTCACCTATCACGGCAGGCATTGTAATTAAACCTTCAGGGACCGGGTTCCCAAGGATTCCACTCCCCTGGACCTGTATAGCACCCTGCACAGACAACATCTTGGTCGTGGGTATGACCAGAGCTCTGGATCCCAGGGTCCAGCCCTCCTAAGAGAGGCATTACAGGCAAAACCTTGCTCTTCTGCTGCAAGGCCCGGGTACCGACCGTTTAGCTATGAAGCTTTTTTGGTGGGATCCGGAACAGCTTACTAAGGCCCAAAAGAACCTGTACGCAAGCCCAGTGAAAACACATGTTACTCTTTGGCCAACACCTTAGACACTGGCAAAAAACTGAGGTGCTCCCGGATGGGAGGGGCTTATATAGGGGAGGGTACTTCCGGTTTGGAATTGGCCAGTGCCAACACCTGAAGGTAATCTGTATAACCCATTAGTAATGACTAAGTCGCTCTGTGTCCCGTGATGTACGAAAAAGAAAGACATATTAGTCGCCTTGTATCTTTTTTTACTGGATCGGGACGTTTCCGCCTCCGGGCTTTCCTCGTCGGTAATTTCAACTAAAGAAGCCACCTGTGTCTGCGACATGTCGCCGTCTCACACTGTGCACCGATCGTTAAGGGGCGGGGAAATGCTGAAAAAGTCCGTCATGGGCGGGCGACGAGGGCGGAGTTACACGCATGCGCAGGGTATAAAAAGGGGAAAGAAGTTATTAGGGATGCGTGGAGTAAGGACGACCGGAAGTGAACCAACGAAGTGAACTAAGGTAAGAAGGGAACTCGGGCCTGCAGTGGCCTATAATGGTTCATGATTGTAAAGGGCAATATTGTGATAAGTTGAGGAGAATCAATTCTGATCCTTTTCTTTTTTTTACTTTTTTTTTTACTTGCTGATCCAAAAAGATGCATAAACTACGAGAGCCGGAGGTGATGCTGACTTTTATTGAAAAATATAGGGAACAGCGCAACCTGTGGGAACTGAATCATCCTGCGTACCACAAGAGTGATGTACGTCGGGCAACTATTACCAAATTAGCAGAGGATATGAAGCCATGGATCCCAGATGCAGACTACACTATGATCAATATAAAAATCAACAACCTGCGTAATTCCTATAAAAAAAAATACAAGGAAGTGCGCCAAAGAGATCAGGAGCAGCAGACGACGATGTAGTAAAGCCCAAGCTGTGGTACTACAGACATCTTCAATTTCTGGATGACCAGATCGAGGCCAGGGAATCTATTTCCAGCCTTCCCTCAACCCTTCCCTCCAGCGTTCCTTCCACCCTTCCCTCCACCCCTGCAGAGGCGGAGGAGGAGCCTCCCGAGCTAGAAGAGCCAGATCTTCGCATCTTCAGCCAGGTATAGTAGTTTTGATCATAATTATTGTCCACTAAGTAATATTGTGTTGAACTGTTTGGATTAGCCATAAATGATATCACCCCCCCCCCCCCCAAAAAAAAAACAGTAATGAGATCAAAATTGTGTGTGATAGAATCCCCAAATAATCCAATTTTTCATTTTATTTTAAAAACAGGATGAGGCAAGCCAGGAGGAAGAGGGTCAGGAGTGTGGCAGGCAGGAGGAGGCAGGGCCAAGTGGGACTCAGCAGGTCCCCAGGCCTAGTGGCAGCACCGTCTCCCAAGTGGCTCCCCTCCACGTCAGACCGCCAAAACAACGGTGGATGACACAAGTGGAGGAGGAGTCACTAAAGATGATTCAGGAGGCTGCTGCCATTATGAGGGCCCCCCTCAACCCTACGGAGGGCTTTAGCACCTATCTGGCGGATAAGTTGCTCAGAATGGAGGCGGGACAACGGGCCCTTTGTGACCACCTCATATATATGGCCGTACACATGGGGGCGAGGGGGCTGCTGACTGAGGCCACCCATATCTCGCAGCAGGCCAATCCCTCTCCTCCTTCTCCTCCTCCTCCTGCCACAACACCACCCACAGTGGCCCAGCCTGCAAGGGTGCATGGACGGGGCCGTGGAGAGAACGCTGCAGAGAGGCGTGGAAGGAAGGCTACAGGGAAGAGCAGGAGGTGATTCCCTGGCCTCGAGCTGCTCATCCAGAAATTGAAGGTTGATGGAGTACCACAGCTTGGGATGATGTATGTCTTTGGCTGCTGCTCCTGATTTCATGCTGTTGTTGATTTTATTAATTATCATAGTCAGGTCTGCATTTGGGATCTAATGACATGATATTCTCTGCTAATTTCTGAATAGTTGCCCTTCGGTTTTTTTTTTTTTTTTTCCGAAATAAAGGGAAATTTGATTTCAGCCAACATACATGCCTGATGTGTTTTTTTTTTTGAAGTAGCAATAAGATTTCATAAATACAATGTGTAATTAATAACAAGGGACACCAACCTCCATGAGTAAAAAATAAAAAAAATATGTTGTTCGGAGAAATTGACACACCAAAAAATGCACAACAAATTTAAAGACAAAAACAAAAAAAAAGGTGTAATTTGTGAGGTCGGCCTTGAAGAATTCAACTAATTATTCCTAAGATCACAAGAAAAAAGAAAGACATACGTTTCTCAGAACTCATGAGAAAGATCTGCTGCCAAAATGACATTTTAAAGACCGTTCTAAAGCAAAAAAACATGCGCTGCATTAAACGAAGCAATAACTTGCAGAATGACGAATGTGCTCTCTCCATTAGGAACGCTAGTTTTACCAGAACGAGCGCTCCCGTCTCCAAATTCAGTCTGAGCATGCGTGGGTTTTTTAACCGATGGACTTGCCCATAGACGATCGGAAATTCCCATCGGTTTTTTATCCATCGGAAAATTTTAAAACAAGTTCTATTTTTTCCAACCGATGGAAAAAAGACCGATGGGTACCATACACGATCGGTTGGTCTGATGAAAACCATTCATCGGACGGTTTTCATCAGTCAAACCGATCCTGTGTACGGGGCTTGACTGTTCACCTTCACTGTCACAGGAGCAAACTCAGAGCTACTGCATCAAGGGACAGAAAATGCATGTGAGGGGGTTTGAACCAGAGAAAGAACTCACTTTCAGTAATAGCTGGACCTTGCTTAGCAACATCCTGGGAGTTTTCATGTCAGTCTTCATGAGGTACATAAATTGCCTATATCTATAGCAAGGTTATTATTCAATTTCAGTCAAAGCTGCACAACTTGTTTTTATCTACGGATATCCCTTATTTGCAGTATGAGGTGCTTCCTGCTGATGTTGCAATGACACCATCAGGCTGAAACTGGGAAAAGAATGTAGGTAGAACATATAGGACATTAGAGATATTGGATGAAAGTTTATGTTTTAATGCCCGTACACACGATACGAAAATCGGAAATAACATTTTGTCCGACGAACTGTCGATTTTCGGATCTCTAGTATGGTGCTTTCAACAGCCGATTCTGTTTTTTTTGTCAGACAAAAGCTGGATGTGCAGACTATAAAAAATGTTGTTGTAAGTGAACAAAAAAAATCATAAGTGCAAGACTACGCATGCTCAGAAACGAGAATTTATGTATGGTGAGTAACCTCTTCACTTTTGACAGACTAGCATGCAACAAAAAACGGACGTTCAGTTGTCCGAAAATCTGATTGTGCGTACAAGGCTTTAGTTAGGAAAAAAAATGCTAATCCCATAATTAATACCTTTTACCTAAAGTGTGTGTATCCATTTACAAGTCACCAAAAGTGATTTCCTAATAGTAAAGAATACTTCCATTTGTATGTTTATTGAACAGAAATATTAGGGGTTTGCACTCAATATTCTGTGTGGAAGTGCTGAAGATATTTTAAAAACAGGTATTGCCTAAATGACATGAGCTATTGGAGTGAAATGACTTATTGCAGGACACAACCTCTTTGCAACTAGGTCAGATTGATTGGAAGTGGTTTTGCTAAATGCTGCAGTATTTGGACAGCAGGAATGTTAAACAGGGACCTTGAACTGGATCTGGGAGTTGATTAAATGTGGAAATGCATCATGAATAGCCAAAGTATGTTGCAAATGAAAAGCCTGTCAGGAAACTAAACAAATGGATCAGAGGTCCTTCCCTTAAGGTTGTTTTGAAGCAACTCTCTTTAATATCATTACAATGCATTGCTCCTAAATATGACTACAGGAAATCAATTGGGGGATGACCAGATAACTGGAAATGTAGTTTAGTAATGGAATTACTCTGCCACATTCTTAAATTAGGCTATGTCCCCATATGATTAATGGATGGTGCTGCACCTGAGCCTGAAGTGTAACCCTATGGCTGCCAGATGAATTTCATTGTGCAGTCAGAAGTAGTCAATATTACAAGTGCTCTTGTAAAAAGACAACTGATGCAAAGATCAATCTGACTGCCACTCCTCTGAGTAACTAAAGTATTTATTCAATTTAACTGTGTATGTATCTTTGCTTGACTTCCATAGACATGCTCTATATTTCAGTAGAACTGGACAATAATTATCTATTTGTTGGGCGACACCACACCCTAGTCGTGAAAGATGGATTTTTTTTTTTTAAGAACAACATTTTTGAGGACACAGTTTTCTGAACATCTGGAGAAAAGGAAATTTGTAAGCAAAATGTCAGTAATGTTGTACTATGTTAACAAAAATGGGCCTCCATTAGGCTACTTTCACACTGAAAGCGCCGGGTAAAACGGCGCTAGTTTGAGCAGCGCTTTACTGTTGTTTTAGCGGCACTTTTCAGCCACTAGCGGGGTGCTTTTAACCCCCGCTAGCGGCCGTAGAAAGGGTTAAAAGTACCCGTGCTGCGGCGCTGCCGAAACGCTTTGCAGGCCCTTCGGCATTTAATTTCAATGGGCAGGGCATTTTGGGAGCGGTGTATACACCGCTCCCAAACCGCCCTGTTGTGGAAAATTTTATGAAGATGTATTTAATATGTAATGTCATAGTGTCACCCAGTGTTGGTACTTCCGCAACCCGCTCTAAAGAGCTGACTGGGGCAGTCTGATGCTGGTTGAGATAAACTTCCTGATTTGGAGAAGGGTGTTTGCAGAGTGAGGCCTCTCTGCAAACGCATTATCGGTTTAGCGGATGTATGCTCTTGTCGCCTCTGTGTCTGATCAGCATTGAGGTGGTGACGTGAGCGTACACCTGCAGATAAGCTCCCCTCATCAGGAACTGTGTTCATTGGTTATTGTATTATTATTGAATTGTATCCTTTAAGCTATATTTCTTGTGTTGTATTCATGTATTGGATTGTATGGGACATCTTGTTAGAGGGATGCCCTTATATGGACATTTCCTGTGTGAAGAGGAGATCCTGTGATGACCAGATGCTGTGTCCTCACTTCCTATGGAGGAGGGCACATCCTGTGATGACCACTCCCATGGAGGTCACTTGCTTTTGAGATAATAAAAAGGAGCGATGAGGCTCTGGGGGCCCAGTGTTTTGCTGTGATGCCAAGATGAACCTAGCTGGTGGTGATGGCTCTTGACTTGAATGAATGGCAAATCGAATGAATGGTGAGTGAATTTTAGTTTAAGATGCATTATTACATTAAGATGAAGTGTGTGCTACTTAGCACAAGGCAAAATGGCTGTGTGCTCTGCAAACAACCAATTTTGCCACGACAGCCCCAAAGATGCTGCCTGCAGGATTTTTCAGAACGTCCCCCAAGCGCACCACCCCAGTGTGAAAAGTCACACTGAAATTAATGGGGAGGCGGTTTTCAGGCGTTAGTTACAGGCTATTTCTAGCGCTAAAACGCCTCACCAGCTCATCCCTTTAAACCCGAACACATATGAATTATACAGGTTCTGAGGCTAATTTAATGCAGATAAGATAATCTTAATCAGCCACAGAACCTGTGTAATTAATATGTTTGGTTTGAAAGGGATGGGGTGGCAACTAGATGGACTTGTGTCTTTTTTCAACCTGACTAACTATGTAACCCTAGCCTCCATGGTCCTTTCACAATGAGCTGCTACATTCCACATGATAGAATCACTGAACAACAGTAGTAAAAATATTCACTTGTATTTTGTAAATTGTGGGACTCACTGGAAGGTGCATGTCTTTGATCACAGCCAAAGCTTATAATCACACTAGAGCTTTTCATGCCTTTGGTTTATTTTTAAGACAAAGGGGTTGATTTACTTAACCACTACAATACAGGGCACTTTTACCCCCTTCCTGTCCAGGCCAATTTTCAGCTTTCGGCGCCGTCGCAATTTGAATGACAATTGCGCAGTCATGCAACACTGTACCCATATGAACTTTATATATTTTTTTACCCCCACAAATAGAGCTTTCTTTTTGTGGCATTTGATCACCACTGGCTTTTTTCTTTTTTGCGCTACAAATAAAAAAAGACCGAAAATGTTGAAAAAAAAAATGTTTTTCCTTGTTTCTAAATAAGTAAGTTTTCTCCTTCACTGACGGGCACTGATTAGGCAGCACCGATGGGCACTGATGAGGTGGCACAGATGACGTGGTACTAATATGGAGCACTGATGGGCACTAATAGGCAGCACTGATGGGCGACAATGATGTGCGGCAATGATAGGCATTACTGATGGGCACTGGCTGGCATTACTGATGGGCACTGATCGCCATCACATGTGGGTACAGGCTTACACTAATTGTCAAGCACTGTTGGGCATCACTGGTGGGGCACTGATGGGCATCACTGATGGGTCTGCACTGATAATCAATGCAATAATTATCAGCACAAACCCCCCGTCAGGTGTGCCACTGATTGGCTCTCCTCTACCCGCGCCTTGTCAGCGCGAATGGAGGAAAGCCGATAAACTGCACTTCCTGGTTACCATGTGATCAGCTATGATTGGACACAGCTGATCACGTGGTAAAGAGCATACGTCATAGGCTCTTTAACTAAATTAGAGATGTGGTGTGTTAGATCAACACACCGCAGCACCAATCGCCAAGCTGCGTGCCCCCAGGGCTATGCACAAGTGGCTTATCCTAGTGCACGTCATATGATCCCCGCTGCGGCTGTCTTTTTGCTATCGGCCGGGTGGGATGTGGTTAAGCTGGAGAGTGCAAAATCTGGTACAGATACAAATCTGGTACATTTTTTTTTTTCAAAGCTTAATAGAACAAGCTGATGCTACAAACTGGCTACCATGCACAGCTACACCAGATTTTGCACTTTCTAGTTTAGGTAAATCAACCCCAAGAGTATATCTAAATTCAAAATGTGTTTTTTTTGTATGGGAAAAAATAGAACTCCTATCAGGTTTTTATTACCGTATGTAGTCCTGAACCGGCCTTTAATTTTGATGCTTTTGCAAATGACACATGACCCGACCTGAATGTAATGTTAGCATGTGGGATCAAAATGAGCAGGAGGTAATGAGCGCAATAATAGGGAAATGGCAGGAGTGAAGGTGATATGCAGTATATATATACTTAGAGGTGGAGAAGAGAATGAAATAAAGGAGAGTTTGAGGAGAGATGACACTATTACATACTTACATAGGTAGTCTGGTTAAAAAAAAAAACACAAGTCTATCCAGTTCAACACACAGAAAAAAAAAACCACACACACACAAACAATCTACTGAGCTGGACAAAACCAGCTCTTGAGAGAGTCTATTCCACTTTTTTCATAGCTCTTACTGTAAAGAAGCCTTTCCTTATTTGGAGGTTAAATCTCTTTTCCTCCAGATGTAAAGAGTTTCCCCGTGTCCTGTGTGATGAAGTGAATTTGGACCACATAGGTTGATCATATATCCCTTTAATCTCCTCTTCTCAAGTGAGAATAAATTCAGCTCAGCTAATCTTTCATCATAGTTGAGCTCCTCCATGCCTCTCACTATTGTGAGAAGGAAAGTCGGAGAGGGAATATTATAGGGTGGAAATTGTAGGAATCAGACTTGGAATAAAAGAGCTGGATGGAAAGATATCTGTCTGGAGTGGAGCCTTGTTGTTTGTAGTTGCTTGGTTGTGCCTTAGTTGAAGTGCTCTGATACTTGTGCAGGAATGATACTTAGGCAGCAATGGTAAATGACTGTGCCAATTGCCTGGATATGCCTTCCCCCAAAAGTTGATCTAAATATATACTGAGATTGGGTGAGGGAATGTTTGTCAATTAATTAAAATCCGATAAAAAACAGATAACAGTTGAAAATGTTCACACTCTAGGAGCCAATCTAATAACCATATATATAACAGTAAACAATTTTCACACTAAGACCCCTTTCACACTGGGGCGTTTTTCAGGCGCTTTTGGGCTAAAAATAGCGCCTGAAAAAGGGGCTCCCCTGCAGTCTCAGTGTGAAAGCCTGAAGGCTTTCACACTGAGGTGATGCACTGGCAAGACGTTAAAATAACTCTTGCAAGCAGCATCTTTTGAGCGGTGAGTGGTGTATACACCGCTCCTGCCCATTGAAATGAATGGGCAGCGCGGCCGAACCTCCGGCCACTACCCACCCCTGACCATTCCAAGTACTCCCAATTTATTCAAATAATCAAATGTTGCTATACACATGAAGATAGGTCACAAAGTGTGAAAACATAACATATATACATATAACTCATGTATGGAAGATTATGGGAAATGTCCAAATGAATGAACCAATCCATGTAGTGAACACACAAAGTCCAGTATAAAATAGTTGTTGCTCAGAAGTGAAGAGAATTCCACATCCTAACCGCTCTTACAGTAAAGAACCTTCTACGCAGTTTAAGGTTAAACCGCTTTTCTTCTAGTTTTAGTGAATAGCCACGTGTCTTATTAAATTATATTTACACATGTAAAACAAAATCAAAGAAAATTCCAAGCTCAACTTGTCAGCCAGCCTGCAACCAACTGAATTAACCTGTATAACAGTTTGCGCTAAAAACAGGGGTTTAGTTTGCACACATTTGTAAATACATGTGTAAGCTGCGGAGGCCGCAACAAGGCACACCATTATGGAGGCTCTCAAAAATGTATAGAGTTAGGACTGCGAATAATAATGTGGTGCCTTGTCACGGCCTCGGCAGCTTACGCATGTATTTGCAAGTGTGTGCAACTAAACCCCTGTTTTTTCTTTTCAATATTTTTTATTATAATTTGAATTATCATAAATGCAAAAGAATAAATACAAAAAAGGAGAAATTAATCATGAAATAAGATTCATAAAATAGAATATACATTACATCGGGTTGCACAAACATGAATCAGTAAATATGAAATTACGTATACAAATTCTAAATAACATCGCATAGATAAACATAACCAAGATGGTATGCAACTTACAATAGACCGAGGCACCAAAATGGTTATGTTGAAAAGGAAAAAGGAAAGAAGAGAGAAAAAAAAGGGAAAGGGAGAATAAAAAAAAAAAAAAACAAAAAAAAACACTACGATATACTCGTTAAAGGTCTCGGATCATCAGATAGATATCTGATCCATGGGTCCCAAATTTTTTCGAATATGTTAATTTATCATTTAAAATAGCTGACATACGTTCGTTGATCATTATCCAAGAAAGTTTCTGTTTGACTTGTCCGAATGGCAATGAGGCCGATTTCCACGATTTAGCTATTATAATCCTTGATATATAAAGGATATCAAATGATCCTGAAATGTATCTAAATTTTCTAATTTGTAACCCAACAGAGCATGTTTTGGTGATCTGAGTAGGATAATATGGGTTAGAGAATATATAAAATTATAAATTCTTATCCAAAATTTGGGGCATTGCCACCATATATGAAATAGTGTTCCCTCCTTCCCACATCCTCGGAAACACAGAGGTGATGATTCAGGTATAAAAGATGCCAGTCTAGAGGGGACCATATACCATCTCATGAGGATTTTGTAATTCGCCTCTATGATGGAGGTGTTAATGAGAGAACGAGACGATTTTAGAGTCATATTTTGCCATTCCGTTAAGTCAAAATTTTCCTGAAGGTGACCTTCCCATTTTATCATATAGTTCAGTTTAGTATGAGAAGTATTTAGGATGGAATAAATTTCTGAAATATGCCCTCGCTATAAGTCCAACTTCAAACATAGATATTCCATTTTAGACAAAGACGATATATCGTAACTTTCAGATATTTTAGTAATAAAATCTTTTATCTGTGTATAATGCAGTTTTTCGGTTATTGGTATATGAAAACGTTGTTCTAGAGATTTAAAAGACAATATGCCATTCGAACCACATAAGTCAGCTATACGCAAAAGACCTTTGTTTTTCCACCAGTCAAATCCCATAGGAGCCCCTGTTTTTAACGCAAACTGTTAGACATGTTAATTTGGTATGTGCTCCTTGCCGCTAAGGCTAGTTAGAGGTGGGGGCAGTGGCCATTTGTTTGGTCATTAGAAGTATTCAGCATGTGTTTATGAAAGGTCATTCCTGCCAGACCAATCTGCTAAGATTCTACCAGGAAGTGAGCTGCCATCTAGATAGCCTGTGGACTTAGTGTACTGTATTTGGATTTTGCAAAAGCATTTGTTACAGTTCCCCATAAACGCTTAATTTACAAGCTGAGATCTGCAGGCATGGACCATAAGGTTTGTGCTTGAGTAAAAAACTGATTACATGGACGTGTCCAAAGGGTGGTGATAAATAACATGTACTCAGACTGGTCGGGAGTGGCGAGTTGGGTACCCAAAGGTTCTGTCTTGGGACCAATTCTATTCAATTTATTCCTAAATGATGGGATGGAATAAATAGCTCAGTCTCAGTTTGATGACACAAAGATAAGCAGGGCAATAACTTCACATCAGGATATAGAAAATTTACAGAATGACCTGAACAAAATAATGGAGTGGGCAGAAAAATGGCAAATGAGGTTTAATGTGGAGAAATGTAAATTAATGCACTTGGGGGCAAAAAGCATAAATGCAAACTACTCACTAGGGGGAGAACTTCTGGGGTAATCAAGGATGGAGAAGGATCTGGGGGTCCTAGTAGATGACAGATAGAGCAAATGCATGCAACGTCAAGCTCTGGCTACCAAACCCGGCAGAATATGAGCATGCATAAAAAAAGGGATATACTCTAGGGATAAAACTATAATACTACCACTTTATAAAACTCTGGTTAGGCCACATCTGGAGTATTCTGACAAGTTCTGGTCACCAGTCCTCAGAAATGTTGGAAATAGGTAAAAAAAAAATCTGCTGACACATAAATCAAAGAAAGCAGCAGCTTAGAGTGAGATACACAACAATAGATAAAACATATGAGAAGCCGTGCTAGGAATAGTCCCAATTTTCATAAGAGGAACCTTGATTGTATATCATCACAATATATATCCATATTCAGAGTGGTAAGATAAATCTGTGGAGCTCAATGTACTGCAATGGCTGTGAGAGAGCCATTGCAGTACGTACTGCAATGGCTGTGAGAGAGCCATTGCAGTACATAGAGCTCCATAGACACAGCATTGGGAGGACGGGCATTTGTTGTAAGCGGTTTTAAAACCAAGTAATTGTAAGTGCATTACTTTTCATATTGTTAAAAAGCGAGACAATATTACACTATGGCCAGTCTTTCTTTCTGGGTCTTTTGCTGAAAAAGATGTATACGGACTACAAAGCGGTGCCAGTGTGTGAAAGCTGATACAGTCATGATACTCGTTCTTAAAGGGGTTGTAAACCCTCCTGTTTGTTATCTGATGCGGGGAGGAGCCGCTGAGGGACCCCAGAAGACGGCGTTCGGGGCCACTCTGTGCAAAACGAACTGCACAGTGGAGGTAAGTATATGTTTGTTATTTTTACTTTTTTAATTCAAACCTTTAGTATCACTTTAAGATCATCTGTGCAAGTAAAGGCCTTGGCTGGGCTATAGCCATATGCTTAATTTGCTTTCTATCTGGTAAGCAAGTCTTTCTTAAGGTGAGGGTGCACTTTTTTTGATGTGAATCACAGTGGTGCCATTGAGAAATGGATTTATATTACCACTGTGAATATGGATATATATTGTGATGATATACAATCAAGGTTCCTCTTATGAAAATTGGGACTATTCCTAGCACGGCTTCTCATATTTTTTTATCTCAGAAGGGATGTGCTGGAGATGGAGAGAGTCCAAAGAAGGGCAACGGAACTAATAAGGAGACTGGAGGACCTCAATTACAAGGACCGACTGCAAACACTACATTTATTCTCGCTGGAGAAGCGACGCTTGAGAGGGGACATGATATCGATCTACAAATACCTTAATGGAGATCCCAGCATAGGAAAGAAACTATTCAGTCTTAGGGAGTGTAAGAGGACACGGGCCACACAATGGGATTGGAGGAGAAGTGGTTTAATCTTAAACTGCGCAGGGGGTTTTCACTGTCAGGGCAATAAGGATGTGGAACTCTTTTCCACAATTGGTGGTGGCTGCGGGGAGTATGGATATTTTAAGACTCTTGGATGTATAGCTTAAAGAACAAAACATACAGGGATATGGAGAATAATTAGACACTGACACACGTACACCAACACAGGTTGAACTGGATTGACTATCTTCTTTTTTCAGCCTTACTTACTATGTAACTATGTTTGTCAGGTTGAGTACCTATTTACTCGGTGTAACCTTATCTTTTATATTTTACCAAAAATGTGGGTAGTTTATTGCATTTGTTTGCTCTAAAATCCACATTAGTGTGTTTTTTTTTACCAAATTTTAACACAATACCTTTGTGGTAATACCAAGTGACACATAAATTGGAACTACCACTATTTTATTCTCTAGAGTGTCTACTTTCACAAAATATATGTTTGGCGTAATCTTCAGGTCTGAAATTATTTTTTAAACATGTGCAAAAGATGCAAAAATGGCTCTGGCAGCGAAAGGGTTAAAGGAACAGGATCTTTTTTTCTTTTCTTAGGGTTACAACCACTTTAAGTAGTGTATGCATTGCTTACAAATTACAAAACTTTGTTTCAAAGTTAAATGTGTTTTTTTTTGATAAAAGCAGTTGCAGAGAAATTGTATCACAAAATATTAACCCAGATGTATGTTTTATTTATTTTAGGGAATAAAGGTCAGACCTGCAGAGGAGACCACATTGCCTTCTGGCATACAGCATCAGTAAGAGACACCTGCTGTGCTTTCCACCGTTTCACACACTGCAGGCAAACTTGTTTTAAAGACACTTCTCTATTGAGCTCATAAAGAACAAAATCATTAATTTATATCAAGCTGGAGATGCCAAATTATTTGATCAGGGATGAAAGATGTAACAGGATCAGAGACCTGATGTAAAATGTGAATACAAACAATTAGTAATTTAGCTTATTTATGAAAAGTTTCCTGGTCTGTATTATGAAAAATTATCTAATCACCAGCAAACCAACAGATTGCCAAACTCTACTGCAATTCACTGAATGGACTTGCATACAGTTAAACATTAAAGAGAACTCCAATTTTGTTGGTAATAAAAACAAAAAAAAACACAATGTTAATTTCAAGGATTTAGCAGATATCTTTGCAGATGCATGTTCTGCAGAGACTGAGATGGGCCCCTCCAAAGTACTTCCTCAAAATGGGTGCTAAGTGGAAGTGTCTGCCTAGTATCGTCACATGATTAGTCCCAGTGATGTAAAAAGGCAAAGTGTAAACTTCTTGCATTCCTGTAATGTGCAGGATCCTTAGCAAATACAACAGCAAAGATAAAAGCCTCAATGCAGTTAAACAAAGAATATTACTTAAAGATGTTTGTAACCCTAAAAAAAAAGAGATCCTGTTCCCTTATAGCAGCTTAAACAGCACAGTGCTTGTGCTGTCTAACCTGCCCCTCTCTGAACTGTAAAAAACCTGGCTGATCCTGACACTTTCTGTGTCCCCCTCTGTGAGCTGACCACGATAATCATGGCTGCCGATCCCTGACTACAGTGGTCAGCTTTCATGCATCCCTCATCCGCTCTCTCTTCTGTCCTCCTCACCCCCTCCCTTCCTGCCTGTCAGCTCCCATATCTGCATCTCTGTATCCACCCCTGTCGCTATTAGTAATAAAAAAAACTTAAAAAATATCCTGGCAGCCTCTCTCCTTTATCTGGCATTAACTCACTCTCCAAGTGTTTTCTCAAAAAGATGCTTCTAAATACCTTTTTCCAGTTATCTTCAGGCCGGTCACATGACTCCTGGCCTCTGCTACTACGATCCAAGGCTGCAGTGGGAGGTGATGAGCGGCCAGCATGGCGGTCACGTGACTCCCGGCCGACGTCAGAAGGAGATCTTGGCTCCTCCCGCTGTAGCCTTGGATCGTAGTAGCAGAGTCAAGTGACTGGCCTGAAGATAACTGTAAAAAGGTATTTAGAGGCATCCTTTTAACCACTTAAGCCCCGGACCATTTGGCAGGCCAAAGACCAGGCCACTTTTTGCGATTCGGCACTGCGTCACTTTAACTGACAATTACGCAGTCGTGCGATGTGGCTCCCAAACAAAATTGAAGTCCTTTTTTTCCCACAAATAGAGCTTTCTTTTGGTGGTATTTGATCACCTGTGCGGTTTTTATTTCTTGCCCTGTAAACAAAAATAGAGCAACAATTTTGAATAAAATGCAATATTTTTAACTTTTTGCTATAATAAATACCCCCAAAAATATATAAAAAGACAACGTACTGGTTTAGTCCAATCAGAGGCGAAACACCTAAATATATGGGCACCACATCCCATACATAAGTATTTAAAATGAAGGGGGAGGAGGAAAAGGGATTTTATCGGTGCAATAGGTAAACAATGTAGTGATGAGAGAGAAATCGTCTTTATACAAAAAATATTTTTATTTAAATATACATCACATTGTAAAAACTGATTCTAAATAGGCATGTTGTATATAAATGGTGGTCACAGTTGGCAGGCTATAGTCAAAACAAGAAATGGAGGGAGTCGCATATACCCAACAGGGGTATGCGAGGACAATCCATGCTAATAGTTACAACTGTAAAGAAGAAAAACACAATTACTAATAAACAGTGACAATAAACATATTAATTAAATCTTTTTAGACCAAATAGAAAATCATATGTATTGCTGAAACCATCACAAACCCTATGCTTACCCAGCCACTCATACAATCCATATCCATCATCAACCAATGCCCTGGATCAGATAAAGAAGGGTCCCCCCCATGTGGGGGGAGAGTGTCTCAAAATAGTAGAGTAAAAAGGAAAAAAGGAGGAAAGAAAAAAAAAATATATGGTAAATGTTGTATTTAAGTGTATTATACCTAAAATTAAAATAGCCTAAGCCAGATACAACAACATTGAAAATGTCACTTACATAAAAACAAGTAATAGTTCAGCTTGAAGACACAATTGATTCACTAAAAACAATTGAGGGGATACATCTTCCCGTCAATACTTGGCTTGTAGCACTTGACATTGAAAGTTTGTACAACACAATACCTCATGATAGAGGTCTTGAAATCATTCAAGGCCATCTCAGTGAAAGGGGCCCTTCTGCACAGAAGTACAATGGTTTTGTGCTTGAACTATTGAGTTACCGTATATCTTGAAGCACAACGTGTTTTTGTTTGGATCCTCCAACTACCTCCAGGTGCAGGGGGTTGCGATGAGGACCAAGTGTGCCCCATCGTATGCCAACCTGTATCTGGGGGGGGGGGGGGTGGGAGAAAGACAGACATTTTTTCCAGAGACAACCTGGCCTCTTTTTTGGACAGTGTCATCTCTTGGTACCGATATATCGATGACGTGTTTATTTTCTGGTCAGGAAGTGAAATACAACTACAGCAATTTTTGGACCTGATTTCAATTAATGATTTTAACCTAAAGTTCACCATGAATTACAGCCAAACGAATATCAATTTTTTAGACCTAAGTATTTCAATCAATGAAAATGGATAAGTCGATTCATTGTAATATAGGAAGCCCACGGCTGGGAACACTATTCTCCATGCTAGTAGTTCCCATCCAGAACCCCTACTGCAGAGTATCCCCTATAGTCAGTTCTTGCGGCTTAGACGCAACTGTAGTCGGGATACAGACTTTCAAAGTACCTCCAAAGATCTCTATCACAGATTAAAACTAAGAGGCTACAGCCACAGATGCCTGAAGCGTGCATATAATCGGGTTAAAGCCCAAAAAAGAAGCCCTCTCATTTTTTCTTCTAAGCGCTCTGCTAATGCTGACACTGTTAGAATAATCACACGATATTCCAACCAACACAATGAAATGAGAAAATTTTTAAAGAAATTCTGGCCATTGCTATCAGCATACCCTATTGTGAAGAAATACGTAAAAAAACACCCTAAAATCACTTTCAGACATGTACCATCATTGAGAGATCGATTGGTACACAGCCACTTTAACGCTACTCCAGCCCCTAAAGTTCTGTCCACTAGGGGGACATCCCCATGTGGCCAGTGTGATATATGCCGCTATGTTGAAAGCAAAACTAAATTTAAACTACCTAATGGTAAGTGGCATTCAACCAAAGCCTTGGTCACCTGCCAAACACTGGGGGTTATTTATTTGGCCCAGTGTCTGTGCGGTGGCTTCTATGTCGGAAAAACAAAACAACCCCTTTTTAAAAGGATAAGGGATCACATGAAACCTATCCTTAAAAGGAAAATTGAAACCGCAATCAGTAGACATGTTGGTACTCATCATAATTTTGATCCAAATGTTATTAAATTTCTAGATCATGTCCCGCTGGAGTCGAGAGGTGGTAGTGTCGATGGGACCCTGCTCCAGCTCGAGGCCCGCTGGATTTATGATCTGAGGGCCACACAATTTCCAGGGTCCAATGAAAACCTTAGTTTTAAACCTTTCCTTTAAGCTGTTTGTTTAACTTTTGCCTGCTTTTTCCCTTTTTTTTGGGTCATGTTTCAGAATTTCTCCCCTCTCCCTGTTGCCATCCTCTATTGTTCCTTCCTTCCCCGTGCCAACTTTCTTTTCCCTTTCCACCCTCCCCCCCTTTTCCCCCCTCCCCCATCTCTTTCCTTCCCTTGCTTGCCCTGTCCCCCCTTGGTCTGTCCCCTTTTCTACCACAGTATATGTCTGTGTTTATCTAGGCAGCACTAGTTGGTTTTTCCCGTACTATGCTGCTTGGACAACAAATCATATAGTTCATATTTAATTACTTCATTTACTGTAACATTGTACAATTATAGAGATTATGTATTATTTTCTACATTATTTTTCTTATATATATGCTTCTAAGTTCCTTGTCTTGCTGACCATCGCTTAGAGGTCTGGCTGTGGGTGGTCTTACAGCCGGGCCCCTTACTTGTGCTTGACGATCTTCCCCGCCCTCTTTCCTATCCGCCGCTACCTTGCCCATGGCATGGGTCCCCTTATAGTGTCCACTCTAGCTACACAGGCACCCAGGGCAGTTTGGTTTCCTCCACTAGCCGCCCTGTCTGGTGCCAAGCGCTGTGCCCACAATCCGGGGTTCCCGTATCACATTCCTTGGTTGTTACCGCTGTCCCCTCCCTAGTATTGGTTTATCCAATCCGTGTTCCGTCCTCTGTTAGGGGCTTCGGTGGGGGAGGTACCCCATTAGTTCGCCCATCCCCTTGGCGTCCTGATGTGGGTTTACTCCTCCCGCCGCCGCTATGCACCTTGGATCTTGTAGTCGGTTGAGCCCTTCGGTTCCTGGAGCGGTGACGTCGGACGCCGGGTTCGTTTGGAGTTCACTATTTAGCCTGCTCTCATGGCGTTAGCCTCGTTGAGAGCAGGGGATCTGAGCCTAAAGTCTGAACACCCATCCGGTAAGCTTCTGCCTTATCGTCTTCTGTGACAGTCTACCTTCTCCACTGTATTATGTCATGCTGTTTCTTTCTCTGTGTTCTAAGAACAGGCAACAAATTAATCTTTCAATCTCATACTTCAGTATGCAATATATGGAGAAATGTGTTCACGTCCGTCTCTTTTGTAATAGAGACGTATTTATAACTTGTTACCCCTGGATGCCTTAGTGTTTTCTTTCTTTATACCTTGTGCATATTTCTTTTATTTCTCATGCCTCTTGGAGGATAGTGGCACATATTTATCCTTATCCTATCTTATTTCAGTTTTCAGACTGATACATGCCTGCGGTGTTTCAAACAGGCTATATACCAGCATCCCCCATTCAACCTGAACTATTACTTGCTTTTATGTAAGTGACATTTTCAATGTTGTTGTATCTGGCTTAGGCTATTAAAATTTTAGGTATAATACACTTAAATACAACATTTACCATATATATTTTTTCTTTCCTCCCTTTTTCCTTTTTACTCAGCCAATCCTTTATTAGTGTCCTCTGTGGCTATTTTGAGACACTCTGCCCCCACATGGGGGGACCCTCCTTTATCTGATCCAGGGCATTGGTTGATATGAATTGTATGAGTGGCTGGGTAAGCATAGTGTTTGTGATGGTTTCAGCAATACATATGATTTGGTCTAAAAATATTTAATTATTATGTTTATTGTCACTGTTTATTAGTAATTGTGTTTTTCTTCTTTACAGTTGTAACTATTAGCATGGATTATCCTTGCATACCCCTGAAGAAGCTTTGTTAGCGAAACATGTTGGGTATATGTGACTCCCTCCATTTCTTGTTTTGACTATAACCTGCCAACTGTGACCACCATTTATATACAACATGCCTATTTAGGATCAGTTTTTACAATGTGATGCATATTTAAATAAAAATATTTTTTGTATAGACGATTTCTCTCTCATCACTACATTGTTTACCTATTGCACCAATAAAATCTTTTTCTCCTCTTGTCCATCATTGGGGAACACAACATCACCAAAAACAAAAAACTGTATTGATGAGAGGGTATTCGATTATCTTCTCTATTGTTTTCTAATAACATTTACTGTCATATGGTGGTAGAATCTTATATATATATATTTTTTTTTCGTTTTTGGTTTATTTACCTATCCCTCCCCAGTCTTTGTGTTCCCCTCCTCCTTGGAATTTGAGTATGGCTGCCTTCAGTGGAGAGGCCTGGGAGGGCCTTATGAATAAGGTTCAGCAGAGTAGTAATTGAGGCAATATCACTGATCAAGATCTTTATCAAGCTTTTCTTAGACTACAACGATTATTAAAAAGAAAAGTAAGGATTCATTGGCATAAACGCTACTTCAAAAAATACACCGAAAACAACATAGTACCTTGGGGATTTTCCCTAATCTTAGAAAGGTTGGGGATTCTTTGAAAACACAATGGGAAGCAAATTTACAGTCTTGCTCCTTTGGCATGATGACCCTATTATGTACTCAATATGAGCAGGAATTGATTGTTCTAGATGACTCTGTACTTAAATGGTATGATGAATATGGCCTTGTTATATCCAGTGGTAGATTTAAGAAGAAGAAGCAAACCCTTAAGGAGTATATAGAATCCTACACTATGGATATTATCAGAGAAAAAGAAAACAAATTTGCATGTGATAATAACGCATACACTAACAACTTTGCATATAAGTGGACTTCTAATACCACTCAGAAACCTTTCAGACCAAGTAGCCAGAGAAATGCCAAAAAAGATGAAAATGTATCTAACCTTTCAACAGATTCCTCTTTATCTTCCAGTCATTCAACCATTTATCGTGATCTTTCTGTTGACAGACTACCTAAAAAACGTAAAGGCGACGGCCTGCCTATTGAATTTTATGTGCAATATAGTGAAATACTATCTCCCAGACTGTTGACACTTTACAATAATCTTTTTGACACTTTTACCCTACCTCCTTCTATGAGAGAGGCGACCATTGTCCTCATACCCAAACCAGGTAAGGACCCGGGCCTACCAGAATCATATCGACCCATATTGCTCTTGCAGGTGGATATAAAGATCCTGGCTAAGATCTTGGCGCTTCGTTTGAATCAAGTAATTTTGAATCTGATACATGCTGACCAGGCAGGCTTTATGCCAGGACGCAACACATCATTTAACCTTAGAAGACTTTATATCAACCTGCAAGCAACTCATGTAGATGTTGGGTCCCGGATGGTAGTGGCCCTGGACACAGCCAAAGCATTCGACTCTGTCGAGTGGCGATACCTATGGAGATGCCTCGAGAGATTTGGTTTCGGCCCGAACTTCATTAAGTGGGTGAAATTGTTATACCAGGCCCCGAGGGGTAGGGTAGTCGCTAATGGTTGGACCTCCCAAACTTTTGACCTCACCAGAGGCACTAGGCAGGGCTGTCCCTTGTCCCCCCTATTGTATGCCCTGGTGGCCGAACCCCTTGCTATAGCCATCAGGGATGACCGTAGGATCCGTGGTCTTCAAGTGGGAACATTGGTAGAGAAAATCAGCCTCTATGCTGATGACACGTTATTATACTTGGCAGACTCTGATGTCTCCCTACAAACTGCGCTACAAATCATTGAATACTTCGGATCATTTCCGGTCTCAAAATTAATTGGGATAAATCCCAGATTCTACCAATTGATAGCTTCCCCTCCCCTAGACTCCAGAAACATCTTCCTCTACAGAGGGTCAGCTCTATTAAATATCTAGGAGTCTTGGTATCTAGGTCACCGGCCGACTACATCACCCTAAGCATCTAACCCCTTTTTACACTAATCAAGTCCAGGACTCAGATCTGGGCCAGACTACCACTAGGAGTTTGGGGTCGAGTCAATATCATAAAAATGATTTTGCTTCCCAAGATCTTGTATACGCTTTGGCACGCACCTGTATACATACCCCTAAAATACTTTAAAATAATCGATGCTCTACTGAGATCATTTTGTATGGGGCAACAACCGGCACAAACTGGCCTGGAATGTACTCAAGAATCCCACTGATCTGGGTGGGACAGCCTTTCCCGATTTCAATTCATATTATTTAGCGTCCCAGCTATCTCAACTTTATCATATCGATAAAACTGACAGACTGAGATTCCTGACTCTTCTATGCCCTTACTGGGCCCAGTGCACTACAGACCCCTTGACGGCAGTGGCAGAGGGACAGGGAGGCAATGACTCTGAGGGTAACCGTGAGTCACTGTTGTATCATTATAGACGGATTTGGGACATAGCGATTAAGCTGCTTAAGATTCCCACATTTAATGATTATACTCCCCTCTGGCACAACAAGTCTCTACCTGAATTTAGATTGCTCCCGGACACTGAAGTGTGGAGTAAAAGAGGGGTGTACTATTTACACCACATACTTTCTGATGGGTCCCTTAAAACATTCTCTGAGCTCCAGGGTCAATACATGCTCCCTGGGGCTATGCATTTTAGATTCCTTCAGCTACACCATGCGGCGCGATCCCAGTTCTCTCCAGCCGTCCCGCAGCCAGCTTCTAACGCCCTTATTGTGGTGATCAAGGGATCAGACCCTTGTCGGTTGATCTCTGATTTCTACAATATGCTACTTACTCCATCGGCCACCGTGCTGGCATATAATCTGAAAAAGAGGTGGGAAAGAGATGTGGGGCCACTGGAGGATGAAGAGTGGAGTGAGGCTTTGGATGCTTGCAAAACTGTCTCCCCCAAACTTTCCGATAGACTATCACAACTGTTTATCTTGCATCGGACATACCTCACTCCTCTTAGAATCACTCGTTATAAACCTGACACCCCCACGGTCTGCCCAATGTGTACATGAGACCCGGGAACGTTCTTCCACTTGCTTTGGTCATGTCCCATGCTCCAGGTGTTGTGGAAACAGGTTGTGGACTTCCTCCATGATGACATGGGCTCCCCTTTGTCTCTTGACCCTAAACAGTGCTTGTTGGGCATCTTCCCAGATTCTGAGCTCGATAAGTTCACCAAAACTTTTTTACATGAGACACTCTTCTCAGCTCGGAAGATCATAGCCCGTCATTGGATGAAGCCCACACCCCCCAATGCCTCTGAGTGGAAAGCAGATATTAATGTTACCCTCCCGTACAAAAAAATAATATATATCAACCGGGGCTGCCCTGACAAGTATAATAAAATTTGGGATAGATGGCTTAACTCCTCTGACACTACACGGGGGGTCCTGAAGATTGTGGTTAATAATATGTTCATAAAGCTACTACTATTTTGAAAATTTGTATTGCTTACGGACCAGAGGGGTCAGTCCCTCCTCACCTACTGATGCCTTAGTATTACGTTTCTGACTGTATTTGCACTTGACTGCAGTTTGTTGATACATGTGTACATTCTTTCGGATGGATCTTCCTGATACCTGTATTGTCGTATACCCTGTGATGTTATGTTTCATATGAACAATGTTCAATAAAAACCGTTTAATATAAAAAAAAAAAAAAAAAAAAAAACGTAAAGGCAATTCAGATGCTGCCTCTACTGAATCACTGCGACACCAGCTCGGCACCCCTCTGCCACGTCGACCACAAGATGCACTTCCCAGACAGACTTCATCTCATTTATCCACTCTATTTCACTAGTCTTCAAACGCACCTCGGGGCCCTCAATCTACAGCCTCACACGCTATTGTTTCTACTTCAACTACAGTGTCACCCTTGCACTTAGACACCACCACCAAGGTGAGTAATGTCGACATTATTGTGTTACCCTCTGGAACACTCCTACCAGCTGAGGCTAGAATTGCACCTATTTTTTTTAGGGAAGGGATAGTTTCCGACCCTTATTCGGAAACTCCATCACCCACAACTGGGTTCCAATGGTATTTTGGAACTATCCATTATCAATTCATGTGTATATAATTCGTCTGAAAGTGAAATTCAAGTTTTAAAATTAGGTTTAACCTTCTACCCAGATTCTCAGGTTGACAAATTTCATTTGATAAAGGATATACATCTCTTTTCCCGTAGGCTCATGTAAAGGGTTATCTATGATAAAGCCTCTGAAGACCTACAAATACTTGAAAGTGATAGCAATATTAAAGAAAACATTGAAAAACATCATGCCCTGGCTGACTTGATGGACCTTTGGGAGGAGGGCCATGTCACCGACGACGCGTCTTGGTTGGGCGGTCCACCAACCTTGTCGGTCGATGGCATGTCTTTCCCCCCCTCATCAGTCGTTCAAGCCTAACTCTAGAAACTTCCCACTTTTAAATACTAATCCTAACATTTGGGCCTTTGTCCAACAAGTCTCACAGAGTATTGAAGAAGCTAAATTTGCTTCTTCACCTACATCTAACCTTACCTTATTACAAAAGAAAGCTATCAAATCTCTGCAGAACAACTCCCAGATAGTAAATAAACCCGCTGAAAAAGGGGGTAATCTGGTCATTATGGATATAAAGCGTTACGAGATCATGTGTAAAAAAATCTTATCCAACCCTGAGTGGTATCGACCAATCTCCAAGACTGTTCTGGAAAATGTTCATATTAAATATCGCTGATCTGTGCATATTCAGCCTCATTTATTGCTCATCTGTGCCCAGCCGTGCTCATCCATAACCAGCTATGCTCATCCATTTCTCAGCCGTGCCACATCCATGCCACTATAGTGCCCATCAGTGCCTCACAAAAGTGTAATAGGTGGGCAATTAGATTTTAAATTTATGTCCCTAGAACATCTAATGGTGCTCCCTGCATTGTTGGGCCTCTGTATGTGGCCAAGCAGTGTAAAAGTCTCACATGTGGTATATCCATACTCATGAGTAGCAGAATATATTTTGGGGTGTTTTCTTGTGAGAAAAAGAATATATTTTGGGGTGTCATTTTTGCTATCTACATGCTATGTGTTAGAAATATCTTATACATGAAAAACTTTGTGTAAAATATACATATTTTTTTCTTTTCATGTTTTCCAAAAACTCTACATGTTTAAAAGACTCATTGTGCCTCATAGAATATACATTGGAGTGTTCACTTTCCAAAATGGGGTAATTTTTGGGCGTTTCCATTGTCCTGGTGCTACAGGGCCTTCAAAAGTGTAATAGGTAGTCAAGAAATGATATGTGTAATTTATGTCCCTAGAATACCTGATGGTGCTCCCTGCATGTTGGGCCTCTGTATGTGGCCAGGCTGTAAAAAAAGTCTCACATGTGATATCGCCATACTCAGGAGTAGAATGTGTTTTGGGGTGAAATTAGTGGTGTGCACAGGCCATGTGAGAGAAAAAAACCTGTTAATATGACAATTTTGTGGAAAAAATAAACAAATCTTAATTTTGCAAAGAATTGTGGGAAAAAACGACAAATTTAAAAAACTCACCATGCCTTTTACTAAATGCCTTGGAATATCCGCTTTCCAAAAATGGGTCATTTGGTGGGTATTTGTACTTTCCTGGCTTGTTAATGTCTGAAGAAATGAGATAGGCCTTCAGTACATTAGGTGTGATCAATTTTCAGTGATTGGCGCCATATCTTGTAGACACTATAACGTTCACAAAGACCAAATAATATACGCTGATTTTTTTTTTACCAGAGATATGTAGCAGTATACATTTTGGCCAAAACTTATGAAGAAAAATTACTACCGGTAATTTGCTAAATTTTATAACAGAAACAAAGAAAAATTCAATTTTTCATTTATAGCATAAAAAATTAAAAACCTAGTGATGATTGAATATCACCAAAAGAAAGCTCTCTTTGTGTGAAAATGTCATTTGGGTACAGTGCTGCATGACTGAGTAATTGTCATTCAAAATGTGAAAGCATTGAAAGCTGAAAATTGGTCTGGTTAGGAAGGGAGTTTAATTGCTCAGTGGGCAAATGGTTAAGGCAGGGCAAAAGGGACAGCTGCCCTGGGCCCCATCATTGTTGTGAAACCCATCACCACAGTGAGGTAAAAGGCTTACCAGAAAGCCAGCGACCACCCTTTTTCAGGGGGGTCACAAAGCACTTATTGGGTCTGAATCCACTGGAAGGATGTCCTGAGCGTCTCCCACCAGAATCCTCCACAGGCACTGGGCGATGATCAAATCCGGTCAGATATCCTCAGTACCAGGAAGTGTAAATCTTCACACGGCTCAGAGTCCTCCCAGCTCTTCTCTTCTCCATATCTCACATGGGATCTTTCTCATTGAACTCAAACCACCTATGAACTTTTTCACACTTGCACTGTTACTTGATTTCACTATTTTGCACTTTATGTTACTGGAATTTACAGTTTTACCTGTTCATACCTGTATTGTGTTGGTTTTATATGAAATATTGTATAGCAGTCACAGTTACAATTTTTGCACATTTGCACTTTATATTATTCAGTTACGCACACATTTGTATCATTCTGAATGTCCTATTTATAGTGCTGCACTTTATATTTCACAATTATTGAAACTATCTGCTAAAGGGCAACACGTTTCTGTAGTGTCAGGAAAGCAATTTTGCATGCGTTCCCGACACACACAAATGTGAACGCAGTCGAAATATCTCACTTACATTGGTGGTCAGTATAAATCTTCTTGTTGCATTGGGACTTGGTGTAAATCCTTCATTCACACTAGTGGCCAGTGTGAAGGTCCCCCTTACATTAGTGGTCAGTGTAAATCCCCATTACATTGGTGGCCAGTGTAGAAACTCCTCTTTATATTGGTAAATCGGTAAAAAAAATCCAAACTTGCATTTGTGGTCAGTTTAGAATCCTCACTTACATTGGTGGTCCATGTAGAAGCCCCCTTTAAATTGGTGGTGAGTGTAAATCCCTCCTTACATTGGTGGCCAGTCTAGAAATCCCCCTTTATTGGTTGTTGATGTAAAATCCCCTATTACAGTTGTCAGTGTAAATTCTTCATTACATTGGTAATCAGTGCACATTTCCCTTTACATTGGTGGTAACTGCAGAATTGCCCTTACACTGGTGGTCAGTGTAAATCTCCCCCCCCCCTAACATTGGTGGTCGGTATAGAAGTGTCACCTTACATTGGTGTTCAGTACCAATCTCCTAGACAATGCTGGTCAGTGTAAATTCCCCGTTAGAGGGAAACCATTGAATATTCCCCCTTACACTGTTGGTTGGTGTAAATGCTCCTGTTACATGGTGATCAGTGAAAATTCACCCTCAGATTGGTGGTCAGTGTAAATTAACCCCTCACATTGGTGGTCATTGCAAATTCCCCCAATACATTGGTGGTCAGCGTAGAATCCACCACTATATACTTGCCAAAGATTTCCAGCTTTGCTCTACATGATTCAGAATTCGCCACAGTGTAGTGCTTCCTAACTAATCCCCCACCACGGCCACTAATCCCATCAACCCCCCCTCCAGCATTGCCACTAATTCCAGGAGTCCTAGGAGTTTTCTGTCTCTTGATGGTCCCCTCACCTCCCCAGTCCATGGTGTGCAGGCAGTGAGGAGATGATGTGCTGCAACCTTTAGCAACCAATCAGTGAGCAGTATTGATATACAGTAACCTCTAGCAACCAATTAGTGAGTGGTAAGGATGTCCAGTAACCTATCAACCAATCAGTGAGCAGTATTGATGTACAGTAACCTCTAGCAACCAACAAACAGAAGTCATGTGCTGTAACCTCTATCAAATCATCAGTAAGCCATAATGTGTGCTGTAACCTCTAGCAGCCAGTCAGTGAGCGGTAATGATACACTGTAACCTATGGCAACCATTTGCAATTGCTGCTTGATTTGATTCAGTAAACTGATATTTTTTTGTATGTCGAGCAGGTGGAGAACGAAATTGCATGGAGGTGGGGGGCCCAAGAAAATGTTTGCCCAGGGTCCAATCAATAATAAAGACAGCCCTGGGCCCAGGTACAATAGGGGAGTTGTTTCCAGTAAACAACTTTGAAAGGCTAAAGATCCATCCAAATCTTTGCAAAATCTGTACAGTCCATTGGCTGACAGTTTGCATGGACTGATCCTTTAGCAAGAAGTTGTCAAGATATCCCACTATATGGATACCCTAAAAGCAGAGCAGAACAAGGCCGGGGCACCTTGGTGAAGATCCGGGAGTGCTGTGGACAGGCAAAAGAGAAAGGCAACAAACTGATAATGTGAGCCCAGAGCAAAATGCTGATAATGAGGAAGAAAGATGGGGATGTATAAGTTCGGATGCCAGAAGGTCCCTTGGTAGAAGGGAGGCAGTGAACAACCTGGCTGATTCATGCAAAGCTTTTCAGATCCAGAATGGGTCGACTGTTGCCATTTCATTTGTGAACAGTGAACAGGGTAGGGTGGAAACCCTGGAAATGTTCTCTTTCTGGAACAGGGGCAACAACCCCCTGTGAGAGAAGCTGTTAAATATGAGCATCGAAATCCATCTGTTTTTGCAGAGAAGATGGCATATTCAAGGAGCGTGAGGTGAAGTGAGGGGGGAGAGACACAGAGCCAAAAAATAAGATTTTTGTACTCACCGTAAAATCCTTTTCTCTGAGTTCATGGACGGACACAGCTTCCTCTTGATAAGTGGGTATTATCCTTCATTTAGGAGTGACTAGGCAGAAAACTTGTAGAAAGTGTTAATACATCACACCTTATACAGTACTGCCCAGGGGGCGGACCCTCTGGGTATAACCCCTCTCCCTGC
Source organism: Rana muscosa (assembly GCA_029206835.1). Lineage (NCBI taxonomy): Eukaryota > Metazoa > Chordata > Amphibia > Anura > Ranidae > Rana > Rana muscosa. The sequence continues at coordinate 25,220,713 of CM055123.1, read as the reverse complement.
ACCTCGCAGATCAGTTCGTCAAAAAGCAGTACAAACTTAAAAAAGGAGGGGGGGTGCTGTGTCCGTCCATGAACTCAGAGAAAAGGATTTTACGGGGAGTACAAAAATCCTATTTACTCTTTCGTTCATGGACGGACACAGCTTCCTCTTGACAAGTGGGACGTCCCAAAGCAGTGTCAAAAAACGAGGCGTGGGAACAGCATAAAAATAAACTTCACCCCAAAACAAAACAGAGCTCCTCACCGAGGAGTTGCAACTCTAAACAGCCGCCTGCAAAACTTTGCGGCCGAAAGAAGCATCCGAAGATGCACCTACATCAACCTTGTAGAATTTACTGAAAGTGTGAACGGACGACCAAGTCGCCGCCTTACATAATTGGGAAACAGACGCTTTATGTCGGAAAGCCCAATAGGCACCTATTGCCCTGGTCGAATGCGCCGTGACAGGAAAGGGGGGCGCCCGACCCTTTATGGCGTAAGCCTGAATCACTATCTGTTGGATCCACCTCGAGATGGTGGCCAATGAGACCGCTAGGCCCTTCTTGGGACCAGTCACCGAAACAAACAGTGAAAAAAGAGAAAATTGGGGGGCTTTGGACTTTGTAGGCACAGATTGACAATAATATTTAGAAAAATATATCAAATTTATTAGAATACAAAATACATCATTAAGTTAAAATAAAAAGACCTCTAAAAACAAAACACAAATATGTACATGGACATTTAGATTGCAAACGCTTAGGGATAGCCAATACGATAACAGAAGCTAAGGGAGGAAGTTCCTCTCCATAAACGTGTGATCCTGAAGGGTGGCTAGATACTGACAGTGAAGGATGTTGCTGTTGCAGAAAATAAAATCCGAAGCTTTAACATGTTTCACGTGAGAGCACGCTTCTTCAAAAAGCAGAACATAAATGACTAGTAGAGGAAAATAAAAAGAATTAGAAATATTGTATACTGATAATACCATAAGTAATAAAGTTAACAAAGAAAATTAAACAATTTAATATGAATAGTAATGATCCAAAAAATATACCCATCTATCTACCTTCCGGCTGGCTTTAATATATAGCATAATCCTATGATTTCCATAATTTAATATGTTTTAACTGTTTACCACACCCCCATGGATTGTTTGTCTTGTACGGAGCTTTTTGGGCCATGTCTCTCTGTTCTCTATGATGACGGCCCTCTTTTTTGGATCATTACTATTCATATTAAATTGTTTCATTTTCTTTGTTAACTTTATTACTTATGGTATGATCAGTATACAATATTTCTAATTCTTTGTATCCCTCAGTGTTTGCAATCTAAATGTCCATGTACATATTTGTGTTTTGTTTTTAGAGGTCTTTTTATTTTAACTTAATAATGTATTTTGTATTCTAATAAATTTGATATATTTTTCTAAAAATTATTGTCAATCTGTGCCTACAAAGTCCAAAGACCCCAATTTTCTCTTTTTTCATTATCTCATAGGACGTGGCACACATTTATCCCTTGTATCCACAGCACCACTATGTGTGTTGATACATTAATCTTATTTTCAAAACAAACAGTGAGTCTGACCTCCGGAACGGAGCAGTAGCAGATAAGTATACTCTCACAGCTCGGACAACGTCTAAGGAATGCAACGCCGACTCCTTAGGATTCGACGGATGAGGACACAAGGATGGAAGTACAATGTCTTCATTGAGATGAAAGGCCGAAATGACCTTAGGAAGAAAGGAAGGCTGCGGATGCAGCACCACCTTATCCTTGTGGAAGACCAGATAGGGAGCCTTGCACGACAAGGCTGCCAGCTCAGAAACCCATCTAACTGACGCAACAGCCACCAAAAAGACCACTTTCTGAGAAAGTGTCAACAAGGGAATTTCCCTAATATTCTCAAACGGTGACCTTTGAAGCACCGAGAGGACCAGATTCAAGTCCCACGAAGGTAGTGGGGGACAGAGGGGAGGGGCCACATGTCGAACCCCCTGCACAAACGTACTCACGAGAGAGTGAGCCGCCAGGGGTCGCTGAAAAAAGACAGCCAGGGCAGCCCTTAATCGTACTTAAGGCGAGCCTTTGGTCCACCCCGCGCTGTAGGAACAGCAGGATTCTGGAGACCAAATAAGTACGCGGATACCACTTGATTTCCTCACACATGGATATGTAGGCCTTCCAAGTGCGATGGTAAACCTTCCTAGAGGACGGCTTCCGAGCACTTCTCATGGTAGAGATTACTGAATCTGACAGGCCCCGGTCTCTCAGAACCTGGTTCTCAATAGCCATGCCGTTAAAGCCAGTGACTGTAAAGCAGGATGAAGTATGGGACCTTGCGACAGCAGGTCCTCCCGTAGTGGTAGGCGCCAGGAGACGTCTGCTACCAAGCGTACTAGATAGGCATACATAGGACGCTGAGGCCAATCTGGAGCGATCAGGATCATTGGAACCTCCTCTGCCTCCACTCTGCGAAGCAGATGAGGAAGGAGCTTCATGGGAGGGAAGGCATAGATTAGCTGATACTGACCCCACGATTCCACTAACGCGTCCGTTGCGTCTGCCCATGGGTCCTTTGACCGAGCCACAAACCTCAATACCTTCCGATTGAGTCGGGACGCCAGGAGATCTATGTCTGGCGTGCCCCATCTTTGGCAGAGGAGCTGGAACACATCCGGGTGTAAGGACCACTCTCCTTGGTCCAGCATCTGGCGACTTAGGTAGTCCGCCTGCCAGTTCTCCACACCCAGAATGTACACGGCCGACAGGGCCGGTACGCTCCTTTCTGCCCACCTCAGGATGCAAGCGGCCTCCGATGCTGCAGCCGAGCTTCTTGTTCCTCCTTGATGATTGACATATGCCACCGCCGTGGCGTTGTCTGACTGGATCCTGACTGGACGCCCCTGTAGCCTCTGCGACCATGTGGAGAGGCACAGCCTGAGTTCCAGGACATTGATCGGCAGGCGGGATTTCTCCGGGGTCCCTGCATCGACTGAACACCCCAGACTCCCCCCCAACCGGTAAGGCTGGCGTCCGTCGTGATCACCATCCAGTGAAAAGGAAGTAACGACTTCCCGGACAGAAGTGCCGGTGATGTCAGCCACCAAACCAGGGAGGTACTGACTAGGTGGCTTACCCAGATTTGACAATCCAGGGATGACGGGCATTTGTCCCATTTGGACAGAATTTCCTTCTGCAGCACTCGAGTGTGATATTGAGCATACGGAACTGCCTCGAAGGAGGCTACCATGAGGCCCAAGACTCGTATGCAAAAACGGAGTGACAACCATCTTTCGGATGTCAACTGCCGCACCGCAGCCCGAAGGAAAACCTTTGCCTCTGAGGAATCCAGAATCAACCCCAGATACGCTAGGCGCAGAGTCGGCACCAATGCTGACTTTTGCGTGTTTAGCACCCAACCACAGTATCGGAGAGTCTGACAGGTTATAGACGCGCTCACCTCTAATTCTGAGCTTGAAGCTGCCCTCAGAAGAAGGTCATCCAAGTAGCCCACGATAGCGATGCCCCACTGTCTAAGAAGGGCCAGAATTGGGGCGAGCACCTTGGTGAACACCCTGGGTGTCGATGCCAGGCCAAACAGGAGGGCCACAAACTGATAGTGGTCCTCCCCGACTGCAAAGCGCAGAAACCTCTAATGCCTGGAGCATATGGAAACATGCAGGTATGCGTCCTTGATGTCCAAGGACGCAAGAAAGTCCCCTGGATGGAGAGCAGTGACTACAGAGCGAACCGACTCCATCCGGAATCTTTGTACCTTCACAAAGCAATTGAGGGCCTTGAGATCCAGGATTGGACGAACCCCATCCTTCTTTGGCACTACGAACAGATTAGAGTAAAACCCCTGAAACCGTTCCTGCCCTGGGATAGGAATTATCACCCCGCGTTCCAGCAGATCCTGGACCGCCCCATACAGGGCCTCCCGACGGGTCGGCTGAAGCTGGAGGTTGGAGGGAAAGAATCTGTTCGGCGGACAAGAGAGGAACTCTATCGTGTAGCCTGAGGAGATCACTTCGCAAACCCACCGGTCGGAGATCAGAGATGTCCACAGAGTCGCAAATTCGAGAAGACCTTCATGCGGACGCAGATTTGTCCGCAGGCTTGCGAAACCAAAGATGTTTTGTCCCTGAGCAGGCGCTTTATCGGCCTGGGATCTTTTACCTGCCGCCGTGGGTGGACGAAAAAAACGCTTGTGTGTAGTAAAGGAGGGCCCTTGCCTATGGCATGGCTCCTTACCCTTTTTGGATTGCGGAAGCAACGTGCTCTTACCTCCTGTGGCATCTTTAAAAATGTCATCCAGAGAGGCCCCAAAAAGTCTGTCGCCCTTAAAGGGCAGATCCAACAGGGCCTTCTTGGAAGATTGTTTCGCAGACCAGCACTTTAGCCAGATCAGGCGGCGTAATGCCACTGCATAGACCAAGGCTCTAGACAGCAAGGGGATAGTATCCATGTCTGACTCGCAGACAAACTCAAGGCCCTGTACCAACTGGTCGGCCAAAGATACCTCATTCGGAGGAGCCTCCCGCGCCTTTAACCCCTGGAGTAGCATCTTTGCACACTCAGTAAGTGTCTGAGACACCAAAGCACCAGCCAATGCTGGACGCACCGCTGAGCCCACCACTGTGTATAGGTAGCGAGCGAGTGCCTCAGCCTTCTTGTCCACACAGTCCTCGAAGACAGGAGCCCCTTCCACTGGAATCGTGGTGACTAAGTCTGGACACAGGGGGGGTCCACTATCGGGGGAGAGGACCATTTTTTCAGGAAACTCTCCTCAAAGGGGTACCGGACCGCAAACATTTTTGGGGCTGCAAAAACCTTCAGTGGGTTTTCCCACTCCTTGTATAAAAGCTCATCAAGATAAGACACACAAGGAAACACCTTAGCAGTGCAGGCCGGCTTACGGAACCCAAAGGGGACCGCCGTCTCTGCTGCTTCTATAGCATTTTCCAATTTCAGCGTATCCTGTACTGCGGTGATAAGGTCAGATAAACCAAAGCCTTTTCGCGTGTTGACCCGGACCTGGAGTCAGTCATTCTCACAGTCCGATCGGTCACGGTCCGCAGTCTCTGATGCATCAGAATCAGGGCCATGAGCCACAGCCGGGCCTGGTTCTGCATCAGAATTATCCTCAGAAGATGGCGGGGAAGGGGGCATTTCCTACCCCCCGTTTTGCCACGCGCCGCTTCTACCTTGGCAACAAAAGCCTCCAGGATTGCCAACATAGCGTCCACAGATACATCAGGGGCACCAGCTGCCAACTCAGGTGTTTCAGGTGAAAAAACGTCTGCTTCTGACATCATGCTGACCCACGCGCCTGACACCCACAGGGACTCCAGCAAGGTATCAATAGGCCACCCTCCTAGCTGCTACAGAGATGCAGGGTCTCCCAGAGGACTCACCACCTTAGAACGGTACTGTTACTGCTGCCGTCTGCTCCCACCTGAGATGCACTGCCACAGTTGCCTGTGTCAGTCTGATCCTCCGTCAGAGTGTGTCTGTATATTTTCGCGCCTGTAGAATGCACCCTAGAGGCCGAAGACATCCACAAAATGGCCGCCGAGCGGCCGTGCTGAAGAGCAGTGTGGACCATAAGAAAATGGCCGCCGAGCAGTCAACAGAGGTCAAAACAGGCGCGGACCACAAGAAAATGGTCGCCGAGCGGTGGTAGATCCATACAGGCGCAAACCACAAGAAAATGGCCGCCGAGCGATAGAGGCCAAAACAGGCGTGGACCACAAGAAAATGTCCGCCGACGGCATGGAGGGAGAAAACACACAGGTAAGCAGCAAACATTGACATTTTAAATGACCGCCTACAGCGCAGTTCCCGCTCCAGATGGAGTCCCCCAGCACCCAGCCTTAGCTTGCAGAGCCCAGAGAGGAGGGAAGGCAAGGAGAGAGGAAAGAAAGGGCAAAACCACTTACTTGATCTCTCCAGGAATGTCTAGCCAAGTCTTCCTGCCGAAGCAGTGGATTATGCTGGAAGACATTCCGGACAGATCATCTTCTGCGCAGTTACGGAGGTGACTGTCGGCCCAGCATGCTGTGATTGAGCCATAGAGACCGATCATATGCATGCCCTGGAGCATAAAGCCCACCGGCCGCACGTGGAGCGACGGGCATGTCGTGGAAAACCCAGCGCGTAGCTAGGGTCGGCACACGCTCGATGGCCGAAACTGGGGAGACTACAAGGATCTGGGATCCAGCCTGTCACCCAGTCGGCAGTTGATCGAAGATCGCAGGAACAAAAAAAAAACGTAGAAAAAAACCCCCGGACCAATGGGCCCAAAGGGAGCCATGTCCTTCTCCTATGCTAGGCAGAATTTTTTTTATCTGCGAGGTGCAGAGAGAGGGGTTATACCCAGAGGGTCCGCCCCCTGGGCGGTACTGTATAAGGTGTGATGTGTTAACACTTTCTACAAGTTTTCTGCCTAGTCACTCCTAAATGAAGGATAATACCCACTCGTCAAGAGGAAGCTGTGTATGTCCATGAACGAAAGAGTAACACTAACTTGTACCAATGGAAACTAAAACACAGACCTAAATATTAGAGATTTCTTGAAACCAAAAATACACTGCTTCAGTCAGGTCCACTCTACTTACACCCCCACACACCTTACAACTGGGTGACAGCTCAGCTTGCAGGCTGCACTGTAGAAAGCAAACGTCTGGACAGCTGCACTCCAGTACGATCCACTTTATTACCTCATAAAAGACCAAGATTACAGGCTGATAGACACAGCAGAGAGTAGATGGTAGAGAGCACGTTTCGTGCTATCAGCGCTTACTCAAAACCATGCTTCCTGAGATTTGTTAGCACCAGATGGCTGATAGATGCCCCTTTATGTCCCCCAAAGTGAGGGGCCCCCCTTCATTGGGAAAAACCTTTCCTACTCTAAGGAGCTGAAGGTCTACCTGCAGGAGTGTGACCCATCTTTTTCTGGGTTAGGAGAGTACTTTAACCACTTGCCGCCCGCCCACTGTCAAATGACTGAGGGACGGTGCGGCTCTCGTTCTGAGCGGCCGTCATATGACTGCGCACCCAAACGGCCCATCTCACACACCCGCGGGGTCATGCAGCGCTGCGATCGCGGCCGCGTTGCTAGGACACGGCGCGACCCCAATCTCTGTAAAGTCACTGACAGAGTGTGCGGCGAGGAGAGACGATCAGCGGCATTTCCTCGCAGGTGAATACAGGGCAGGTAATCAGGGCACTGATCATCAGCTCCCCAATTACAGTAAAGCCCCATCAGTGCCCATGAGTGCTTATCAGTGACACAAATCAGTGCCCATCAGTGACACAAATCAGTGCCCATTACTGGTGCCAGTCATGTCTGCCTTCTAGTGCCCATCAGTGCCTGCTTATCAGTGCTGCAAATCAATTCCCATCAGTTCTGCACATCAGTGCCACCCATCAGTGCCGCCTATCAGTGCCGCCTATCAGTATCCATCAGTGTCACCTATTAGCGCCCATCAGTGTGGAATAATGCCTCATCAGTGCCGCCTCATCAGCGCACATCAGTGAAAGAGAAAAAAAAAAAATTACAAAATTTACTGACAGAAACTAAGAAAAACTTTATTTTTTTACATTTTCTGTCCTTTTTTCTTTTATTTTGTAAAAAATAAAAAAAACAGCAGTGACTAAATACCACCAAAAGAAAGCTCTATTTGTGGGAAGAAAATGATAAAAAGGTCATATGGGTACATTGTTGTATGACCGCGCAATTGCCGTTCAAAGTGTGACAGCACTGAAAGCTGAAAAATTGTCCTGGGCAGGAAGGAGTAAAAGTGCCCGGTATTGTGGGGGTTAAAGGATAAGTTCACCTTTGGAACAGGTTACAAATTCCACCCGTATCAAACCCCCTGTGTAATATTGCCACCATGAGCAACTAAATTGCTTCCTACACCACCATGGGGAGTCAGTTCAGTTCCCTGGATTAACCTATCAAACTCTGAGCCTTTAGTGCAGTGGTCTCCAAACTGCGGCCCTTTCTTGCATTTATCGGCCCCTGGGGCAATATACCCCGAACGGTCAACAGCGTGGCATAGTTCCTGCCACTGATACCAATGATCGGGCACGTTTCCTCCAACTGATACCAATGGTGGGGCACTATTCCTCCAACTGATGCCACTGACTGGGCACTATTCCTCCCAGTGATAGCAATGATGGGGTGCTATTCCTCCCACTGCCACCAATGAGCGTGCACTATTCCTCCCACTGATACCAATAGTGGCGCACTATTCCTCCCACTGACACCAATGACTGGGCACTATTGTTCCCACTGATACCAATGATGGGGTACAATTCCTCCCACTGATACCAACAATGGAGCACTCGGTCATCATCATTTTTTTTTCTCCCCATACTGGCGGGCATGTGACTCCCCTGGTAGGGGCAGTTCTGCCCTGGCAGGCTGCCCCTTACTTGCACTGTTGTGGTTTTGGGCTCCCCCCCATTCGACTCACATATTGTGCTCCAGCGTGGTTCACGCATGTGCAGTGCTGTGCTCACAGTATATGTTGTTTGATTCATTATATGAGATATGTATATCCTTCATAATTGTTTGATTTATACTGTTTACTTTATAGATTTATCCTCCTGAAGAAACGTTCCTTTGATCGCGAAACTGTTGAGGATTGCATAAATCTGTGAACAGATCTAACCAGTAACCTGTTTGGAAGTCTACAAGTATTTATCTTCCTTCATTTTATTTGATTCTTTATGTTGTGATACATGATTTTATATGTAATAAACAAATATTTTATCTTAAAGTTGAACTCTGTTTTTGGTACAGAGATAGTCCATTTTCCCTTTGAGGGCCAAGTAGGACAGCTTCAGCAACTGTCCCGATCTCCCTTATCACTTGCATACAATTCATTTTGGATAATGGTACCTCTTATTCCTATCTTTACCAATTGTTGAAATTGAGGCAAACTCACCATATTTATACAACAATGGAGCACTATTACTCCCTGTTGTAATATAATTTCTGAGTTTTGTACATACTAAGCTGAGACTTGTCCTTCTGTGTCCTGGAGGACAGGACGCCCCCCCCCCATCAGGAATGTAATCTGTTAGATCCGACTCCGCAATGTCTGAGATCCTTTCGGATTAGCCCCTTCTGCAGACAAAAGGGAAGGGCAACTGTCAACATAATTACAATGATGAAAGGACCAGCAAACTATTGGAGATTATATGGGCAATATCGCCCCCAGAGGCCAGGTATGGCATGACAATCAGTTACATAGGGTCCTGGAAGTGCAACGATTGGTCAAAAGGCAAATGGGCTGGCAATGGGAGGGAGTTTAAATGAGTAATGAGTGAGTTTTGTAAAAAAGGGTTCGTAACCCAGAGCTCAGTCTCTTTTGACCTGATGACCTATGCTGAAGCCACTTGGATCTCTAGAGGCCTCGTAGGAGCTTATGCTTGGGCCTAAACTATGAAGCCCAGACTGGCTTGGGCCTAAACACCATGCGGCCCAGGCTTGGCTTCTCTATTACATCTGGGAGCTCAGCTGCAGGAATTAGCCTCGAGGAGAATAAGTATTCATTTTCATTATTATTGTTGGTATAGGCTTTATAGATATCTGTCGTTAGGATGTGTTTCCTATTTTTAAAGGAAATAAACGTAACATGTTTTACTAAGCAAATGCGTCTGTCTTTATAGCTAGCATTATAGCATTAGGCCTACCATACTTAGATTAGACTAGCAAACAAGGGACACTATAAAATGAATACATAGATGCGATAGATACAGATAACATTATTACAAGAGTATATATATATTATTGCATCGCGTTCAACACTCCCCCTAATACCAATGATGGAGCATGGTTTACTCCTCCCACTGACACCAGGACATAGTCTTCTCCCACTGGCCTCAGTCCGGCCCCTCTGAAGTTTGAAGGACAGTAAACTGGCCCTTTGTTTAGAAAGTTTGAAGTCCCTGGTTTTAATACAATAACCACTTAAGACCCAGACCATTATGCAGCTTAAAGACCTGGCCACTTCTTGCGATTTGGCACTGCATCGCTTTAACTGACAATTGCGCGGTCTTGCGACGTGGCTCCCAAACAAAATTGGCGTCCTTTTTTTCCCACAAATAGAGCTTTCTTTTGGTGGTATTTGATCACCTCTGCGATTTTTATATTTTGCGCTATAAACAAAAATAGAGCAAAAATTTGGAAAAAAATTCAATATTTTTTACTTTATGTTTTAATAAATATCCCCAAAATATATATACAAATGGGATTTTTTACTCACCGTAAAATCCTTTTCTCTGAGTCCATGGACCGACACAGCTTCTCTATTGACAAAGTGGGTATTATCCGGTAATTAGTAGTGACTAGGCAGAAAATTTGTAAAAGGTGTTGCATCACACCTTCTACAGTACCGCCCAGGGGGAGGACCCTCTGGGTATATCCCCTCAGTCTGCATCTCGCAGATCAGTTAGTCAAAAAGCAGTACAAACTTAAAAGGAGGGGTGGGTGCTGTGTCGGTCCATGGACTCAGAGAAAAGGATTTTACGGTGAGTAAAAAATCCTATTTACTCTTTCGTCCATGGACCGACACAGCTTCTCTATTGACAAAGTGGGACATCCCAAAGCAGTGTCAGAGAAAAAACGAAGGGTGGTAACAGCATAAAAATTAACTTCACCCCAAACACAAAACAGCACTCCTCCAACGGAGGAGCTGCAACTCTGAACAGCCGCTTGCAAAACTTTGCGGCCGAAAGAGGCATCCGAAGCTGCACCTACATCAACTTTGTAGAATTTTGTGAAAGTGTGAGCGGACGACCAAGTCGCCGCTTTACATAATTGGGAAACAGACGCTTGATGTCGGAAAGCCCAAGAGGCACCTATTGCCCTGGTCGAATGCACCATGACCGGAAAGCGGGGCGCTTGACCCTTTAAGGTGTAAGCCTGGATTACCATCTGTCGGATCCACCTAGAGATGGTGGCCGAGGAGACTGCTTGGCCCTTCTTTGGGACCAGCCACCGAAACAAACAGTGAATCTGACTTCCGGAACAGGGAAGTAGCAGATAGGTATACTCTCAAAGCTCGGACAACGTCCAAGGAATGCAACGCTGACTCCTTAGGATTCGATGGATGAGGACACAAGGATGGAAGTACAATGTCTTCATTGAGATGAAAAGCCGAAACGACTTTCGGAAGAAAGGAAGGCTGCGGCCGCAGCACCACCTTATCCTTGTGGAAAATCAAATAGGGAGCCTTGCAGGACAAGGCTGCCAGCTCAGTGACTCGTCTAACTGACGTAACAGCCACCAAAGGGACCACTTTCTGAGAAAGTGTCAACAGGGGAATGTCTCCAATATTCTCAAACAGTGCCTTCTGAAGCACCGAGAGGACCAGGTTCAAGTCCCAAGGAGGTAGCGGGGGACGGACCGGAGGGGCCATATGTCAAACCCCCTGCACAAATGTACTCACGAGAGAGTGAGTCGCCAGGGGTTGCTGAAAAAAGACAGCCAGGGCAGATATCTGTCCCTTAAATCGTACTTGGGGCAAGTCTTTGGTCCACCCCATGCTGTAAAAACAGCAGGATTCTGGAAACCAAATAAGTACGCGGATGCCATTTCATTTCCTCACACATGGAGATGTAGGCCTTCCAAGTGCGGTGATAAACCTTCCTAGAGGACAGTTTCCGAGCACTTCTCATAGTAGAGATTACTGAATCTGACAGGCCCCGGTCTCTCAGTACCTGGTTCTCAACAGCCATGCCGTTAAAGCCAGTGACCGTAAAGCAGGATGGAGTATGGGACCTTGCGATAGCAGGTCCTTCCGTAGTGGTAGGCGCCAGGGGACGTCTGCTACCAGACGTACTAGATCGGCGTACCAAGGACGCTGAGGCCAATCTGGAGCGATTAGGATCATTGGAATTCCCTCTGCCTCCACTCTGTGGAGCAGAAGAGGAAGAAGCCTAAAAGGGAGGGAAGGCATAGATTAGCCGATACTGACCCCACGATGCCACCAACGTGTCCGTTGCGTCTGCCCATGGGTCTCTTGATCAGGCCACAAACCTCAATACCTTCCGATTGAGTCGGGAAGCCAGAAGATCTACGTCTGGTGTGCCCCATCTTTGGCAGAGGAGTTGGAACACCTCCGGGTGTAAGGACCATTCTCCCTGGTCCAGCGTCTGGCGGCTCAGGTAGTCCGCCTGCCAGTTTTCCACACCCGGAATGTACACGGCCGACAGCGCTGGTACGCTCCTCTCTGCCCACTTCAGGATGCGAGCGACCTCCGATGCTGCAGCTGAGCTTCTTGTTCCTCCTTGATGATTGACATATGCCACTGCTGTGGCGTTGTCTGACTGGATCCTGACTGGACGCCCTTGCAGCCTCTGAGACCATTTGAAGAGGCACAGCCTGATCGCCCGGATTTCCAGGACATTGATCGGCAGGAGGGCTTCCTCTGGGGTCCAGCGACCTTGCGCCGACTGAACACCCCAGACTCCCCCCCAACCTGTAAGGCTGGCGTCCATCGTGATCACTATCCAGTAAACCGGAAGAAATGACTTCCCGGCCATTAGAGCCGGTGCTGTCAGCCACCATACCAGGGATCTCCTGACTAGGTGGCTCACTCGGATTTGATAATCCAGAGATGATTGACATCTGTTCCATCTGGACAGAACTTCCTTCTGTAACACTCGAGTGTGGTATTGAGCATATGGGACCGCCTCGAAGGAGAAAAAAAACGGAGTGACGACCAATTCCTGGAAGTCAGCTGCCGTACTGCAGCCCGGAGGGTCTGCAACTTCTCCACAGGGAGGAATACCTTTGCCTCTGAGGAATCCAGAATCAACCCCAGGTACACTAGGTGTTGAGTGGGCACCAATACTGACTTTTGCGTGTTTAGTATCCAACCACAGTCTCGAAGAGTCTGACAGGTAATGGACACGCTTACCTCTAATTCTGAGCTTGAAGGGGCCTTCAGTAGAAGGTTGTCCAAGTAGCCCATGATAGCGATACCCCGCTGTCTTAGAAGTGCCAGAATCGGAGTGAGCACCTTGGTGAACGTCCTGGGTGCTGAGGCAAGGCCAAACGGGAGGGCCACAAACTGGTAGTGGTTCTTCCCGATAGCAAATCGCAGAAACCTCTGGTGTCTGGAGTATATGGGGACATGCAGGTATGCGTCCTTGATGTCCAAGGAGGCCAGAAAGTCCCCCGGATGGAGAGCCGTGACTACAGATCGAACCGACTCCATCCAAAATCTTTGTACCTTCACAAAGCAATTGAGCGCTCTGAGATCCAAGATTGGATGAACCGCATCCTTCTCCGGCACAATGAACTGATTTGAGTAAAAACCATGACCCCGTTCCTGTTCTGGAACTGGAATAACTACCCCGCGTTCCAGTAGACCCTGGACCGCCCCATACAGGGCCTCCCGATGGGTCGGTAGTAGCTGGAGATTGGAGGTGATGAATCTGTCCGGTGGACAAGAGAGAAATTCTATCTTGTAGCCTGAGGAGATTACTTTGCAAACCCACCTGTCAGAGACTAGAGCTGTCCACTGAGTCGCGAATTTGCGAAGACGTCCCCCCACCCGAGAGCTGGGTGGGGGCAGACCTTCATGCGGACGCAGATTTGTCTGCAGGCTTGTTGGGTTTGCGGGACCAAGGACGCTTTTGTCCTTGGGCAGGCGCCTTGTCGGCCTGGGGTCTTTTCCCTGTCGCCCTAGGGGGCCGAAAAAAACACTTGCGTGCAGTAAAGGAGGGCCCTTGCCCTTGGCGTGGCCCCTACCCTTGCTAGTTTGAGGAAGCAAAGTGCTTTTGCCTCCTGTGGCATCCTTGATGATGTCATCCATAGAGGCCCCAAAAAGTCTGTCGCCCTTAAAAGGCAGATCCAACAGGGCTTTCTTGGAGGTCTGGTCCGCAGACCAGCCCTTTAGCCAGATCAGGCGGCGTATTACTACTGCATAAACCAAAGCTTTTGACAGCAGGGGAATAGTATTCATGTCTGACTCGCAGACAAACCTAAGGCCCTGGACCAACTGGTCGGCCAATGTTATCTCATCAGGAGGAGCATCTCGCTCCTTAACCCCTGGATTAGCAATCTTGCCCATTCAGTAAGTGTCTGAGAAACTAGGGCCCCCGCCAATGCCGGGCGTACTGCCGAGCCTACCACTGAGTATAGGTAGCGAGCGAGTGCTTCAGCCTTCTTATCCACAGGGTCCTTGAAAACAGGAGCCCCTTCTACTGGAATTGTGGTGGCTCTATTAGGTCTGGACACCGGAGGGTCCACTATAGGGGGAGAGGTCCATTTCTTCAGAAAACTCTCCTCAAAAGGGTACCGTACCGCAAACCTCTTTGGGGCTGTAAAGACCCTCAGGGGGTTCTCCCATTCCTTGTATAAGAGTTTATCAAAATAAGACACACAAGGGAACACCTTAGCAGTGCGGGCAGGTTTATGAAACCCAAAGTGGACCGGAGTCTCTGCTGCTTCTGCAGTATTTTCCAACTTTAGCGTATCCCGCACTGCAGTAATAAGGTCAGATACCAAAGCCGTCTCACGTACTGACCTGGACTTTGAGTCATTCTCACTGTCCGGTCACGGTCTGCAGTCTCTGATGCGTCAGAATCTGGGCCCTGAGCCGTAGCTGGACCTGGTTCTGCATCAGAATTATCCCCAGAAGCTTGCAGGGGACGGGGGCGTTTACTACTCTCTGTATTCCCGTGCGCTGCTTCCACCCTGGCAGCAAGCGCCTCTAGGATTGCCGTCATAGCGTTCATAGACACCTTAGGGGCACCAGCTGCTAAATCTGGTGTTTCAGGGGAGAAGACATCTGGCTCAGATGCCATGCTGACCACGCGCTGACACCCACAGGGCTCCAGGCAAGATATCAATAGGCAACCCTCCTGTGCTGCAGAGATGCTGGGTCACCAAGAGGACTCACCACCCTTTGATCGGTACCGCTATGTTGCCGTGCTGCGCCTGTGATGCTGTCCCACCGCTGCTGTGTCAGTCTGCTTCTCTTATCTGTGCTTCCTGTGTGAATTTCTCGCGCCAGTGTAATGCACCCTAGAGGCCAGAGACTCTCGCAAAATGGCCGCCAAACGTCTGTATGGAAGATAATGTGGGCTCTAAGAAAATGGCCGCCGAGCCGAAGATAGAGGCCAAAGCAGCCGTAGACCACAAAAAGATGGCCGCTGAACGGCAATATATACATACAGTGCCGATCAGTCGATAGCGGCCAGAGGGTGTGGAACTACAAGAAAATGGCGCCGAAACCACAGGAAGATGGCCGCCGGGCAGTCACTAGAGGCCGAACCCGGCATGGACCACCGCAAAATGGCCACCGACAGCATGGAGGGGGAAGAAGCACACACACAGGTAAGCAGAAATTACATCTTTTTAAATGTTAGTTGCAGCCAGCCCCGCTCCAGTGGAACCCCCTAGGTGACCCCCTGCACCCAGCAACCTTAGCTAGAAGCCCAGGGAGGAGAGAAGGGCAAGGAGAGAGGGAAGAAAGGGGCCACAACCACTTACTTGGTCTCTCCAGGAATGTCCAGCCAAATCACCCAGCCGAGGCAGGGGAGTTTACTTACCTATCCTGCATGTATCATGCTGGAAGACATTCCAAACAGATCATCGTCCGCGCACGGAAGGTGACTGTTGGCCAGGCATGCTGTGATTGGACCCAAGGGGACAATCATATGTATGCCCTGGAGTGCGACGCTCACCGGACAGGCTATTGCGACTCGGCCGTAAGGTCAGCCGAAGCTGAGCAGTCCCATGCAAGCCTTGGAGCGTAAGCTCACCAGCCAGGCTGCTGCGACTCGCCGACTCCACCGAAGCTGAGCGGTCTGATGCAGGCCCTGGAGCGTAGGCTCACCGGCCACCCGTGGAGCGACGGGCATGTCGTGGAAAACCCAGCGCGTAGCTAGGGTCGGCACACGCTCGATGGCCGAAACTGGGGAGACTACAAGGATCCAGCCTGTCACCCAGTCAGCAATTGATCGAAGATCGCAGGAAACAAAAAAAATGTAGCAAAAAAATCTTTTTCCCCCGGACCAATGGGCCCGAAGGGAGCCATGTCCTACTCCTTGCTAGACAGAAAAAAACTGAGCTGCGAGATGCAGACTGAGGGGATATACCCAGAGGGACCGCCCCCTGGGCGGTACTGTAGAAGGTGTGATGCAACACTGTTAACAAGTTTTCTGCCTAGTCACTCCTAATTAACGGATAATACCCACTTTGTCAATAGAGAAGCTGTGTCGGTCCATGGACGAAAGAGTAAAAACGTTTTTTTCCTCAGTTTAGGCCAATACGTATTCTTCTACATATTTTTGGTAAAAAAAACAAAAACGCAATAAGCGTTTATTGATTTGTTTGCGCAAAATTTATAGCGTCTACCAAATAGGGGATAGTTTTATTGCATTTTTATTAATAATTTATTTTTACTAGTAATGGCGGCGATCAGTGATTTTTATCGTGACTGCGACATTATGGCGGACACATCGGACACTATTTTGGGACCATTGTCATTTTTACAGCGAACAGTGCTATAAAAATGCACCGATTACTGTAAAAATGACACTGGCAGTGAAGGGGTTAACCAGGAGGGGGCGCTGTAGGGGTTAAGTGTGCCCTGATGTGCGTTTCTTACTGTGGTGGGGGGCGTGGCTTAGCATGTGACGTCACTGATAGTCGTTCCCTATGACACGGAACAGACGATCAGTGACAGGCTCACTAGGAAGCACGTGGAGTGGTTTGTTTACACTTACCTCTCCCCATTCTCCCTCTCTGTGACCTGATCGCAGGACACCGGCGGTGATCGGGTCCGCTGTTCCCGCGGGGACGGTCACGGAGAAGAGGACCGGGTCGCGAGCGTGCCGCTGTCGGGTCGCGAGCGTGCCGCTGTCGGGTCGCGAGCGTGCCGCCATCGGCGCGCTCGCGACACATGGCTGGGCTCTTAAAGGGGACGTACCTGTACGCCCTTGTGCCCAGCCGTGACATTCTGCCGACGTACATCGGCGTGCGGCGGTGCTTAAGTGGTTAACAACTGAGACACAATAAAAAAACATTCTGTGTTTCCATATTCTGTAAATTGTAGTAGGCTAAACAACCCAATTAAATTAATTTTAATTCTAAAATAATGCTACAAATTGTGGAAAAGTCAAAGGGTATAAATACTTGTGCAGAACTTATAGCTGGCTACAACCAAGTACATATGTGAATATACTCTCCGTTAGAGAGATAGAATCCTCTATTTATTACCACTTCGGACCACCCTTAGTCAGAGTTACAAGCTGGGTTTCCAACAGGGACTGCATAAAGCCCCAGTAGCATTCCGCTGTTTATACTTACCCTGCAGACATCAATGCATTTTGCAACTGGCCATAGTTGACAGATAAATGCTATTGAATATATTAAGCAAATGGTTTAAAGAAGAATACCAAGAAATAATTTCAACTTAATACATTTTATTTTTCACCAAGGCAGATTAAACAAAAAAATTCATATTCTGCACCTCAATTTTTTTTTATAAAACTCTGCAACGTGCAAAATCAACAAAAGTTTGCCTTGCTGTGCTTGCATTACAGAGGTAAGCCAAGTATATTGTAGAAGAGCACTGCTATATCCACTATAAAAGAGATGGTACTAGGGAAAAGTCAGGAGCAACTGCTTTTGTGTATCTTCACTTCCCATAGCACTTAGATTAGATCACCGGCTATGCATGATGGGAGACACGGATAAACTTATATGGCTCTGAAAAAGATGTTGATCCCCTTTTGGATTGTAAAACACATGAAGCAGTGACAAAGCTACAATCTTATGAGTATTATGAACATTCAGAGGCTGGCATGGCACAGCAATGCATTTGTAGTTTAAGGTCTAATAAAATAATTATGAACTCTGAAATATAAGAAAACTCAGTGGAAAATATATTCCAGTCAAGCATAATACATCTTAAAAATCAAAGAAAAAAAAAAAAAGTCCTAAAAGGATTGTTGTATATAAAGCACATAGGATTAAAAGGTATGATTATATACACTGTATATGCTAGTCCATATGTTACAACCAGCAGAAAAAACAGGTCATTGTGGAAAGGTACAAAGCATTATTTGCTTTTTTGTTTTTTTTACACAAGTGTTCTTAACTTTGATCCTTTAACCCTACAAAGAGTTGTATATAAAGGAATACAGTGTTGTCTGCGGCTTTGCTCCAGTTGTGTTCCTGCACACCTCGTAGTAGTAATTCAACAGTAATTTGTAAACTTCACCTGCAAACAGAAAAAGTTACAAAGTTAAAATTATCAAATAATGGCAGATTCAACCCTCATTCACAATGGTGCAACTTGTCATGCGATTTGACAGTTCCAAATTGCATGGCAAGTCGCATCCTATTGCCGGCAGTGATGTGCAGCTTTGAAATTGCGCTGAAGTAGCGCGATTTCAAAGCTGCACCAGTGTGAACCAGGGCTTAATCCCAAAGGAAAAATATCAGTAACTTTTGTAGACCCCTACAGAGTAAACAAGAAGAAAATGTAGTTTACTCACCAACTGTTTTGTTCTGCTTAGAAAGGAAGGAATACATTCTGTAAACATCATGCATTAACTCCTTGTCTTTAAAGGTGAAATACACAACATCTCGCCCAGTCTCTGAAGCTGCCAGAAGCTGTATTAAAGCTGCAAAGGAAGTATGAAAACACATGAACAAGGCAGTAATCTTAACAATTTCTTGCACATAACACTTCTGGAATATGCAGTTCAGTTTTGGGCACCAGTTCACAAAAAGGATATCGGGGAACTGGAGAAAGTGCAGAGAAGGGCAACCAAACTTATAAGAGGCATGGAGGAACTCAGCTATGAGGAAAGATTAAAACTGAATTTATTCACTCTTGAGAAGAGGAGATTAAGGGGAATATGACCAACATGTACAAATACATAAGTGGTCCATATAGTGAACTTGGTGCTGAGTTATTCACTTTACAGTCAACACAGAGGACAAGAGGAAACACTCTTTACACCTAGAGGAAAAGAGATTTCATCTCCAAATATGGAAAGGTTTCTTCACTGTAAGAGCTGTGAAAATGTGGAATAGACTCCCCTCCAGCGTTGGTTCTGGCCAGCTCAGTAGATTGCTTTAAGAAAGGCCTGGATTCTTTTATAAAATGTACATAATATAATTGGGTACTGGCATTTATAGGTACAGTTGATGCAGGGAAAATCGGATTGGCTCTCAGAGGATCAGGAAGGAATTTTTTCCCCTGCTGTGGCAAAATTGGATCATGCTTTGCTGGGGTTTTTCGCCTTCCTCTTGATCAACTGTTGGTATAGGATTGGGTATATGGGATTGTATATTATTATTTTTATGGTTGAACTGGATGGACTTGTGTATTTTTTCAACCTATGTAACCATGTAACTTCAGGGTATTTCTGAAAGCTGCTGCTAACAAAAGGTGTCATAAGATGCAGCCAGGTACTTGAATAAGCTGGATGTACAGACTTTTAACCTCATTGTGCAGCTATTTATCTAAGAAATGTGTTTATGTATAGTAAAGTCTCTGTTCAGATTAATAAAAAAAAAGAAAAAACTGGAAAGGAGCGACAGGCACTTCCTGAAGACGCTGTGAATGGTGAAGCATACGTCGAAGCACTTGAGCCGTCACTTCCAGGCTTTCATGACCTCACATCTGTGTTGCAGTCGAGGCTTGGAACGCACGCCGAATTGAGCAAGGCATGCGGGAATAGGATAAAGCCTCCTAAGCTGTATACACTGGTGTCGGTTATGAGGCACTGTAAAATGTGAGTTGAACTTATAAGCTTTGTTATTTCATTATGAGTATATTAGATACTACACTATGAAATACATTTCTGGCATTTTTAATACCACCTTATGACCTTAAGAATACCTTAAAGGACCTCTATGATCAGGGGGGAAGCCTCCAAGAGAACCTGTCCTGGATAACATTGAAAATCAATATGCAGATTGACGCCTGTAAGGTGGGAGGGGGGTTCATTTGAGTCTGGCGAGTGTGCATTCTAGCCTTATTAAGCACAAGTGGTGAAGATATGCGGATATAACACCAAGGACACTTTATCTCTTACAATATCTAGTGGTGCTGGGGGTCTGCTCACCCTAAAGGCTTTGCTTTCATTACTCACTTTTCCTGTTTATTTTGTTTGCCACAATTTGGCACTACTTACTATATACAGTGCCTTGAAAAAGTATTTATACCCCTTGAAATTTTCCACATTTTGTCATGGTACAACCAAAAACATAAATGTATTTTATTGGGATTTTATGCAATAGACTAACACAAATTGGGACGTAATTGTGAAGTAGAAGGAAAACGATGAATGGTTTTCAAAATGTTTTACAAATAAATATGTGAAAAGTGTGGCGTGCATTTGTATTCAGCCCCCCTGAGTCAATACTTTGTAGAACCCCCTTTCGCTGCAATTACAGCTGCAAGTCTTTTTGGGTATGTCTCTACCAGCTTTGCAAATCTAGAGAGTGACATTTTTGACCATTCTTCTTTGCAAAATAGCTCAAGCTCTGTCAGATTGAATGGAGAGCGTCTGAACAGAGATTTTCAAGTCTTGCCACAGATTCTCAATTGGATTTAGGTCTGGACCTTGACTGGGCCATTCTAACACATGAAAATGCTTTGATCTAAACCATTCCATTGTAGCTCTGGCTGTATGTTTAGGGTCATTGTCCTGTTGGAAAGTGAACCTCTGCCCTAGTCTCATGTCTGTTACAGAATCGAATGCCGCATACACACGGCCGTTTTTAATGTCATTGAAAAAAACAACGTTTTTCTCGACGTGATTCTTCTCAAGCCTGCCTTGCCTACACACTATCGTGAAAAAAAATGCTGGAACAAAGCTTGATGACGTACAACACGTACGACGGCACTATAAAGGGGAAGTTCCATTCGGATGGTGCCACCCTTTGGGCTGCTTTTGCTGATCCTCGTGTTAGTAAAGTTTTGGTGAGAGACGATTTGCGCTTTTCAGCCTTGTGCTCTTCAGTCCGTTACAGCGTGACGAATGTGCCATCTCCATTATGAACGCTAGTTTTGCCAGAACGAGCGCTCCTGTCTCATAACTTGCTTCTGAGCATGCGCGGTTTTTTCACGCCGTTAAAGCCTACACACGGCCGTTTTTTACGACGAGAAAAACGACGACATGAAAAACAACGAGAAAAAATAGAGCATGTTCAAAATTTTTAATGCCCATTTTTCACGTTGCAAAAAATGCTCTGGAGCCTACACGATCGTTTTTAATGACCAATTAATCCCACAACATGATGCTGCCACCACCATGTTTCACGGTAGGGAAACACAGGCACACTGCGTGCCCGCAGTCTTGGAAGTGCACCAGCGCGGACAGGAACACACCCAACATCAGCGCGCATTGGCGCGCGCGAACGTACACCAAAGCGACCACCAACACGCCTGGCAAGGTACGTTCTCTGACAGTGATATTACCTGTACCACTGGAAGAGAGGTTTCAGGGTTTTTATTCGAATCTGTTTGTGGTCCCAAAGAAGGACGGAGTCCGTCCGATCCTGGACCTCAAAGCCTTAAATGTCTTTGTAAAGGTTCGGAAGTTCCGCATGGAATCAATTCGTTCGGTGGTTGCTGCGCTCCATCCGGGGCACTTTCTGGCATCAATGGACATCAAGGACGCATACTTGCATGTCCCAATCTGCACAAGACACAAGAGGTTTCTGCGCTTTGCAATCGGCGAAGACCACTATCAGTTTGTGGCTCTTCCCTTTGGCCTAGTGTCAGCACCAAGGGTTTTCACCAAGGTGCTCGCCCCGATTCTGGCTTTGCTGAGACAGCGAGGCATTGCTATTGTGGGCTACTTAGACGATCTTCTTCTGAGAGCAACTTCTGGCTCAGAATTAGAGGAAGATGTGGCTATCGCCAGTCAGACCCTCCGAGAATTCGGTTGGGTGTTGAATAGGGATGAGCCGAACACCCCCGGGTTCGGTTCGCACCAGAACCTTCGAACGGACCGAAAGTTCGCGCGAATTTTCGAACCCTATTCGTTATAATGGACGCGAACGTTCGAAATCAAAATTGCTAATTACAACGGCCAATATGCATGTTAATGTTATAAAACAGGTTTGGGGACCCGGGTCCTGCCCCAGGGGACATATATCAATGCAAAAAGAAATTTTAAAAACTAAAGTTTTTTCGGGAGCAGTCATTTTAATGATGCATAAAGTGAAAAAAAAAAAAGTGAAATTTTCCTTTAAATACGGTACCTGGGGGGTGTCTAAAGTATGCCTGTGAAGTGGCATGTGTTTCCCGTGTTTAGAACTGTCCTTGCACAAAATGACATTTGTAAAGGAAAAAAAGAAGCCATTTAAAACCACTTGCGGCTTTAATGTCATGTCTTGTCCTGGCCGCCATATGGCTGAAAATCCTTGAGAAAAATGGCATGGCTACCCCATCACCCCCCCCCCACCCCAGCCCCTTTGGGTCTTGTATGGATACTAAGGGGGACCCCGCACCCAAAATAAAACCCTATACCTACAACCCTATATACTCTGAACAGCAGTATATAGGTGGTGCAAACAAGACATGGACTGTAGGTTTGTTCTTAAGTAGAATCTGAACAGGTACATTATGAAGTGTAGCTACATCCCAAAAAAATCAATTTTTAAGCTTTTTGGAGAACATAGGGAGGGGTTATCACCCCTGTAACATTTGCTGTCTTTGCACATCTGTTCAGAACATGTCACCTCACTTTCCGTCCCAATGACAAATGTTTTTGGAAAAGTGGGGTTTTAATTGAAACAAGGATTGGTGATAAAGCATCAGTAGAGAGGAGATACCTTTTTCCCAAATTAAATCTAACAGGATAGAATTTTCCTTCCTAGGGGTAGATTTCCTCTCACTTCCTGTTTTCTCTTGCCGTTTGCAAGTAGGAGTCGTTTGTAAGTTGGATGTTTGAAAGTAGGGGCCTGCCGTATATACTCTGCAGAAATTTGCCCTATTAGATATTGGTGTAGCCACAAGACTGGTGGGCACAGGAATGGGCCCTGCTGTGAGTTAATAGATCAAGATTTGTACTTGCATGCACCTGTTGAACCGGGCAGAAAAATTGGGCCTTTGGTGGTGGTGGTGGTGGTGGACGGTGTTGCCACAAGACTGTAGGCCCTCATAGTTACTCTTGGTGGGCGCAGGAATGGGCCCTGCTGTGAACTATTAGATCAAGATTTGTAATTACACGCCCCTGTTAAACAGGGGCTGAAAAATTGTGCCTTAGGCATTGGTGCTGGTGCCACAACACTGCAACCCCTCACAGATACTGTACTTGGAGCACAGCAGTCACACCTGTTGCGAAGCATCTTTTTAAAAAATTGTAATTACACGCCCCTGTTATACAGGGGCTGAAAAATTGTGCCTTAGGCACTGGTGCTGGTGCCACAACACTGCAACCCCTCACAGATACTGTACTCTGAGCACAGCAATGAGACCTGTTGCAAAGCATTGCCTAAAAATTGTAATTACACGCCCCAACAGGGGCTGAAAAATTGTGCCTTAGGCATTGGTGCTGGTGCCACAACACTGCAACCCCTCACAGATACTGTACTTGGAGCACAGCAGTCACACCTGTTGCGAAGCATCTTTTTAAAAAATTGTAATTACACGCCCCTGTTATACAGGGGCTGAAAAATTGTGCCTTAGGCACTGGTGTGGTGGCATGGATCATTGAGGAGGAGGAAGAGGATAGTCAGTGAACATAACAGGACAGTCACTCAGCATCAGCATAGGCAGTCTTGAAGGGATGTGACATTATAAATTATTCCGTTATATCCGCTTCAGGTGTCTGGTAGCTGGTGGTGATCCAAGACTGATTCATTTTTATGAAGGTCAGTCGATCAACCGAGTCGGTGGACAGGCGCACCCTATGATCGGTGACAAATCCTCCAGCAGCACTGAATGTGCGTTCGGAAAGAACGCTGGATGCAGGACAGGCCAGTAGCTCAATTGCATACTGTGCAAGCTCTGGCCAGTGATCCATCCTCAGGACCCAGTAAGCCAGAGGATTTTCGGTGGGAAAGGTGTCCAAGTCTGACCTTGCCCCTAGGTATTCCTGCACCATGTATATCAGACGCTGGCGATGGTTGCTGGAACCGATCATACCTTGGGGCTGCGGACTAAAAAATTGTCTGAACGCATCGGTCAGACGTCCACCTTCCCCACCGCTCCTTCTGCTACTGACCGAAGCCTCAGCAACTCGTCGTCCAGGACCAGGAGTTTGTAACCTCCCAGTTTCTGGGAACGCGTTGCACAGACCTTTCTGCAAGGCCTCCCTGAGATGTCTCATCCTCTGCTCCCTCTGCGACGGCAAGATAAGGTCCGCAACCTTACCCTTGTACCGTGGATCAAGGAGAGTGGCCAGCCAGTAATGGTCACTCTCCTTGATCCGAAGAACACGAGGATCCTTCCGCAGGCTTTGCAGGATCAGGGAGGCCATGCAGCGTAGGTTAGCTGAGGCATTCGGTCCGGAGTCTTCTGGGTCACTGAGGATGACATGATCGCCAGCCACCTCCTCCCAGCCACGTACAAGTCCACTGGTTTGTTGGGACTGTACATCATCCCTAAAAGACTGCTGCTGCTGATGCTGAGTGCCAGGCTCCACCTCCATGCTCACACAATCCTCCTCCTCCTCCTCCTCCTCCTCCTCCTCTTCCTGTGTGATGGGTGGGACAGAAGGAACATTGTCTGGATAAAGGGGGCCTTGAGAGACAAGGAAGTCCTCCTCTTCCTGCCTCTGTTCTGCCTCAAGTGCCCTGTCCATTATCCCACGCAGCGTATGCTCCAACAGGTGGACAAGAGGTACAGTGTCACTGATGCATGCACTGTCACTGCTCACCATCCTCGTGGCCTCCTCAAATGGTGAGAGGACAGTGCATGCATCCCTGATCATGCTCCACTGGCGTGGGGAAAAAAAGCCAAGCTCCCCTGACCCTGTCCTGGTGCCGTAGTCGCAAAGGTACTCATTGATGGCCCTCTGCTGCGTGTGCAGTCGCTGCAGCATGGCCAACGTTGAGTTCCACCTGGTGGGCATGTCACATATTAGGCGGTTCTTGGGCAGGTTCAGCTCCTTTTGCAGCTCAGTCAGCCGAGCACTGGCATTATAAGATCGGCGGAAATGCACACAGACTTTCCTGGCCTGCCTCAGGACATCCTGTAAGCCTGGGAACCTGCCCAAGAACCGCTGCACCACCAGGTTGAGGACGTGAGCCATACAGGGCACATGGGTGAGCTGCCCCTGTTGCAGGGCGGAGAGGAGGTTGGTGCCATTATCAGAAACGACCATTCCTGGCTTAAGCTGGCGTGGCGTCAACCACCTCTCGGCCTGCCCCTGCAGAGCTGCCAGAACCTCTGGCCCAGTGTGGCTCCTGTCCCCCAAACACACCAGCGCAAGCACGGCATGGCATCTTTTTGCCTGCGTACTCGCGTAGCCCCTTGTACGCCTACGGAGCACCGCTGGTTCCGAGGACAGAGCACTCGAAGAGGACATGGAGGAAGAAGAAGAGGAGGGGGTGGAGGAGAGAGGTGTGTCACAACCAGTAGTAGCATTTTGGAGGCGTGGTGGCGGAACAACCTCCAACACTACTGCACCTTGTCCTGCATCCCTCCCAGCTGCCAATAGAGTGACCCAATGGGCCGTGAAAGAAAGATAACGTCCCTGTCCATGCCTGCTGGACCATGAGTCAGCGGTAATATGCACCTTACCGCTGACCGCCCTGTCCAGCGAGGCATGGACATTGCCTTCCACATGCCAGTAGAGAGACGGAATTGCCTTCCGTGAGAAAAAGTGGCGTTTGGGAACCTGCCACTGAGGAACCGCACATTGAACAAACTCACGGAAGGGGGCCGAGTCTATCAACTGAAAAGGCAGCAGTTGAAGTGCTAGCAATTTAGCCAAGCTAGCATTCAACCGCTGGGCATGTGGATGGCTGGGAGTATACTTCTTTCGACGGTCCAGCAGCTGGGGCAGGGAAATTTGCCTGCTACAATCGGACGTCGGTGTACTGCAAGTACTTGGTTGTGACACACCTAATTCTACACCTTCAGTCCTCTCAGAGCAGCTTTCAGAGAGGACTGAAGATATAGTGGGGATGGAGATCCCAGCTGATGAGGAGCAAGGAGAGGTCCGCTTTGTTCTTTGGTGTGGGTCTTTTATGTGTGCTTGCCAACGAGCTGCATGGCAGGTCGACATATGTCTGCTCATGCTTGTGGTGCCCAAGCGGCTGATGTTTTGGCCACGCGAGATACGCTTGAGACAAATATTGCAAATAGCAGTGGTGCGATCTGATGCACTCGTCTCAAAAAAGGCCCACACCAAAGAACTTTTGTGATAACGTGCAGAGGCAGCGCCCTGCACAGGCGGAGCTCTGCGGTGTGGTACAGTTGCTGTGCTGGCCTCTAGCTGGCCTCCAGGGGGCATCCTGCCTCGTTGGACATGTGACGCTGCATCCTCCTCCTCCTCCTCCTCTCTCCCTTCAGGCACCCACGTGGAGTCAGTGACCTCATCATCCCCTCCCTCTTCACCACTAGAGCAAACCTGGCAGTAAGCTGCAGCTGGTGGAACACTACTGCCAGATTGCTGTCCTTCAGCATCCCCTTTCTCTGCGCGCACACTACTGACTTCCTCAAGCTGGGTATCATCATCCGAGCCTTCGAATCGTTGGGCATCCTCCTGGAGCATGTACCCAACACTGTGCTCAAACAGTTCGGGGGACTCCTCAGGAGGACATGGTGGGTCTAGGGAAGGGGTGGCTGATGATGCCATTGAGTACGCGTTGGCAGCTGCTCTGCCAGTACCCTGAGCCTGGGTGAGAGAGGATGAGGAGGATGAGGAGGGCTTGGTCATCCATTCTACCAAGCCTTCGGCATGATGCGGCTCCACATGTCCAGCTGCCGAAAACAAAGACAAGCGTGTCCCATGGCCACGTGCTGATGACGATGCACGACCACGTCCACGGCCAGCACTGTTGTCTCTAGAAACAGAGCCTGCCTGCCCTGTGTTCTTGCCTCGGCACGCTCTGCCTCTCCTTGGCGGTCTTCCAGCCATTGTAGTCGGTAGTGTATATAGTATAAAAAATAGAACTCCTATGTGTGCTCACAACACACTGTAGGTCCTATGGGTGCTGACACTAACACACTATAGGTACTATGTGTGCTGCTGACAAGAAAATATAGGAGCTCTGTTTGCTGCCACTAACACACTAGAAGTCCTATGGGTGCTGCTGAGAAGAAAATATAGGAGCTCTGTTTGCTGCCACTAACACACTAGAAGTCCTATGGGTGCTGCTGAGAAGAAAATATAGGAGCTCTGTTTGCTGCCACTAACACACTAGAAGTCCTATGGGTGCTGCTGAGAAGAAAATATAGGAGCTCTGTTTGCTGCCACTAACACACTAGAAGTCCTATGGGTGCTGCTGAGAAGAAAATATAGGAGCTCTGTGTGATGCCACTAACACACTAGAAGTCCTATGGGTGCTGCTGAGAAGAAAATATAGGAGCTCTGTTTGCTGCCACTAACACACTAGAAGTCCTATGGGTGCTGCTGAGAAGAAAATATAGGAGCTCTGTTTGCTGCCACTAACACACTAGAAGTCCTATGGGTGCTGCTGAGAAGAAAATATAGGAGCTCTGTTTGCTGCCACTAACACACTAGAAGTCCTATGGGTGCTGCTGAGAAGAAAATATAGGAGCTCTGTTTGCTGCCACTAACACACTAGAAGTCCTATGGGTGCTGCTGAGAAGAAAATATAGGAGCTCTGTTTGCTGCCACTAACACACTAGAAGTCCTATGGGTGCTGCTGAGAAGAAAATATAGGAGCTCTGTTTGCTGCCACTAACACACTAGAAGTCCTATGGGTGCTGCTGAGAAGAAAATATAGGAGCTCTGTTTGCTGCCACTAACACACTAGAAGTCCTATGGGTGCTGCTGAGAAGAAAATATAGGAGCTCTGTTTGCTGCCACTAACACACTAGAAGTCCTATGGGTGCTGCTGAGAAGAAAATATAGGAGCTCTGTTTGCTGCCACTAACACACTAGAAGTCCTATGGGTGCTGCTGAGAAGAAAATATAGGAGCTCTGTTTGCTGCCACTAACACACTAGAAGTCCTATGGGTGCTGCTGAGAAGAAAATATAGGAGCTCTGTTTGCTGCCACTAACACACTAGAAGTCCTATGGGTGCTGCTGAGAAGAAAATATAGGAGCTCTGTTTGCTGCCACTAACACACTAGAAGTCCTATGGGCGCTGCTGAGAAGAAAATATAGGAGCTCTGTTTGCTGCCACTAACACACTAGAAGTCCTATGGGCGCTGCTGAGAAGAAAATATAGGAGCTCTGTTTGCTGCCACTAACACACTAGAAGTCCTATGGGTGCTGCTGAGAAGAAAATATAGGAGCTCTGTTTGCTGCCACTAACACACTAGAAGTCCTATGGGTGCTGCTGAGAAGAAAATATAGGAGCTCTGTTTGCTGCCACTAACACACTAGAAGTCCTATGGGTGCTGCTGAGAAGAAAATATAGGAGCTCTGTTTGCTGCCACTAACACACTAGAAGTCCTATGGGTGCTGCTGAGAAGAAAATATAGGAGCTCTGTTTGCTGCCACTAACACACTAGAAGTCCTATGGGTGCTGCTGAGAAGAAAATATAGGAGCTCTGTTTGCTGCCACTAACACACTAGAAGTCCTATGGGTGCTGCTGAGAAGAAAATATAGGAGCTCTGTTTGCTGCCACTAACACACTAGAAGTCCTATGGGTGCTGCTGAGAAGAAAATATAGGAGCTCTGTTTGCTGCCACTAACACACTAGAAGTCCTATGGGTGCTGCTGAGAAGAAAATATAGGAGCTCTGTTTGCTGCCACTAACACACTAGAAGTCCTATGGGTGCTGCTGAGAAGAAAATATAGGAGCTCTGTTTGCTGCCACTAACACACTAGAAGTCCTATGGGTGCTGCTGAGAAGAAAATATAGGAGCTCTGTTTGCTGCCACTAACACACTAGAAGTCCTATGGGTGCTGCTGAGAAGAAAATATAGGAGCTCTGTTTGCTGCCACTAACACACTAGAAGTCCTATGGGTGCTGTTGGGGTGCAATGCTGTGCTAACAGCACTGCGGTTGGTACTACTGCAATACTGTACTAACAGTAAGCACGCACCAGACTAATCCCCAGCAGCAGCTAATAACACACTAACTGTGCAATCAGCAGCAATGAACGATCAATGACTTAGGTAGCAATGGTTTAGCAAAGAAATAGCCAATGGTTTAGCAAAGAAGAGCAAATCTTTCAGTATCAAGCAAAGACTGAATCAGCAGACTAATCTCTCCTAAAGCCGGAACTCATGTGACCGGGGCCGATGGCGTGGCGGCCTTTTAAATGGTGGGGCGTGTACTAAAGCCCCTGAGCTGTAATTGGCTACAGGCGTCCTGCCTGTAGCCAATTATTGCTCTCCGAGTTTCGGGCGCTGTGATTGGCCAAGCATGCGGGGTCACAGTGCATGCTTGGCCAATCATCAGCCAGCAATGCACTGCGCCGGCCGCGCCGGCCGCAATGCATTGCGGGGCCGCTCGCATCACACGAATGTGATGCGAACGGCCCAAATAGTTCTGGGCTCGACGAGCGAGCGAACGCCCGATGCTCGATTCGAACATGGGTTCGAATCGAGCACCGGGCCCATCCCTAGTGTTGAACATTCAGAAGTCGGTCCTGACACCGACTCATCGTTTGGAGTACCTAGGGTTGATTCTGGACTCCAAGGAGGCGAGAGTCTTCCTTCCTTTGGAACAATTGCAGACTCTCCAGTCTGCGGTGAGGTTGTTGACATCCCGCAAATGGTTGTCTCTCCGCTTTTGCTTGCGAGTTCTGGGTCTCATGGTAGCCTCCTTCGAGGCAGTACCGTATGCCCAATTCCACACTCAAGTCTTGCAGAAGGAGATCCTGTCCAAATGGAACAAATCTCCATTGTCTCTGGATCATCAGATTCAGGTCAGTCGCCTGGTCAGGGCTTCTCTGAGTTGATGGCTGAGATCCCCGACTCTTCAGTCCACGAAGCCGTTCCTTCCCTTCCATTGTACTGTGATTACGACGGAAGCCAGCCTCACAGGTTGGGGGAAGTCTAGGGAGTCCTGTCGGCCCAGGGTCGCTGGACTTCGGACGAATTCCGGGCATAGAAAACTGGCAGGCGGTCTATCTGAGTCACCAGATGCTAGACCAGGGGGAATGGTCCTTGCACCCGGAGTTGTTTCAACTCCTTTGCCGGAGATAGGGCACGCCAGACGTGGATCTCCTGGCCTCTCAACTTAATCACAAGGTGTCGAGATTAGTGGCCAGGTCCAGAGATCCCTGGGCAGACGCGTTTGTGGCCCCGTGGGGCCAGTATCGGCTAATTTATGCCTATCCCCCACTGAAGTTGCTGCCTCGTCTGCTCCGCAGAGTAGAGACCAAGGGGATCCCGGTGATTCTAATCGCTCCAGATTGGCCCCACCGTCCTTGGTACGCCGACCTTGTGCGCCTGGTGGCGGACGTACCCTGGCGGTTGCCAATGCGGGAGGACCTTCTGTCTCAAGCTCCCATACTTCATCCTGCTTTACAGTCGCTGGCTTTAACGGCATGGCTATTGAAAGCCAGGTACTAAGGGACCGAGGTCTTTCGGATTCGGTCATTTCAACCATGTTGAGGGCACGAAAATCTTCTTCCAGGAAGATCTACCATCTTACTTGGAAGGCCTACATCTCTATGCGTGAAGAGATGGAGTGGCGTCCACGGACGTATTCGGTTTCCAGGATCCTGCTGTTTTTACAGCGTGGAGTGGATCAGAAACTTGCCTTAAGCACCATTAAAGGTCAGATTTCAGCCTTGGCTGTTTTCTTTCAATGGCCTTTGGCGTCCCATTCCCTGGTGGGTACTTTTGTGCAGGGGGTTCGACATGTGGCTCCCCCAATTAGACCACCTCTTCCTCCATGGGATTTAAATCTGGTGCTCTCGGTTCTTCAGGAACCTCCTTTTGAGAACATCAGAGAGATTGCTCTCTTGACACTATCTCAGAAGGTGGCCTTTCTGGTGGCCATTACATCTGTCAGAAGGGTTTCTGAATTGGCGGCCTTGTCTTGGAAGTCACCATACTTGGTCCTACATAAGGATAAGGCGGTGCTACGCCCCCACAGCCCTCCTTCCTTCCAAAGGTAGTTTCGGCCTTTCACCTAAATGAGGACATTGTGCTACCATCCTTGTGTCCTCGGCTGTTGCATCCCAGAGAGACTGCGCTCCATACTTTGGACGTGGTACGTGCCCTGTGGGTGTACTTGTCTGTTACAGCTCCGTTTCAGAGGTCTGACTCACCGTTTGTGTCGGTGTCTGGTCCACAAAAGGGCCTGGCGGTCTCGTCAGCCACCATTTCTCGGTGGATCAGACAGACCGTCCTTCAGGCCTATGCCCTTAAGGGGCGGGCGCCTCCCTTTCCGGTCACAGCACATTCAACCAGGGCAATTGGTGCTTCCTGGGCTTTCCGACATCAAGCCTCTGTCTCACAGGTGTGCAAGGCGGCAACCTGGACGTCCGTGCACACTTATTTAAAATTTTACAAGGTTGATGTGGGTGCATCTTCAGATTCTTCCTTCGGCTGCAAGGTTTTGCAGGCGGCTGTTTGAGGTTGCAACTCCTCCGTTGAGGAGCTCTGCTTGTTTGGGGTGAAGTTAGTTGGTTTTGATGCTGTTCCCACCCTTTGTTTTTTTTTACACTGCTTGGGGACGTCCCATATGTCAATGATTGTGAAGGCTGTGTCCGTCCATGAACAGAAAGAGAAAATAGGATTTTTTGTACTCACCGTAAAATCCTTTTCTCTGTCGTCCATGGACGGACACAGCACCCACCCCTCCTTTTTTTAGGTTTGTACTGCTTGTTACGAACTGAGCTGCTGACTGCAGGGCGGAGGGTTATGTCCAGAGGGACCGCCCCCTTGGTGGGGCTGTTCAACTCTGATTAATGTAACACGTGTTTAAACTTTTAACATGTTCTGCCTAGTCCTCTCCTATGAACAGGAACATAACCCATATGTCAATGATTGAGAAAGCTGTGTCCCTCCATGGACGACAGAGGAAAGGATTTTACGGTGAGTACAAAAAATCCTTTTTTTTTTTTGGACGGCAGCATAGAACCTCCAGTTATATAGGGATGATATTGTTACCTTGTCATTCTGCTACATTTAAGGCCCATGTTGATGTTTTTTTTTTCACATTTTTTCATGTTACAACCAAAAAACGTAAATGCATTTTATTGGGATTTTATATAATAGATCAACACAAAGTGGCACATAATTGTGAAGTGGAAGGAAAATGATGAATGGTTTTCAATTTTTTTTACAAATAAATAACTGAAAAGTGTGGTGTGCATTTGTATTCAGCCCCCTTTACGCTGATACCCCCAACTAAAATCTAGTGGAACAAATTGCCTATAGAAGTCAACTAATTGGTAAATAGAGTCCACCTGTGTGTAATTTAACCTCAGTATAAATACAGCTATTCTGTGAAGCCCTCTGAGGTTTGTTAGTGAACAGACAGCATCATGAAGGCCAAGCAACACACCAGACAGGTCCAGAAATCCACAGCTCAGGTGGGAGAATCTGTCCACAGGACAACTATTAGTCGTGCACTTCACAAATCTGGTCCTTATGGAAGAGTGGCAAGAAGAAAGACCATTGTTGAAAGAAAGCTATAAAAAGTCCCATTTGAAATTTGTGACCAGCCATGTGGGGGACACAGCAAACATGTGGAAGAAGGTGCCATTGCGCACGCTAATGCACCGATGCGCCATTGCGCGCGCCGATGCATGCCGGTTTGCCCATTTAAACTCCTGGAACACTTCAGACCGGTGCTGTCTGATCTACAGTCCCCTGTGTATCCTGCTCCTGTTAATTGCCTGAAACCTGATCTGACCACCCGGCTTGTTACTGGACTTTTCCTGCTATCCGCCTGCACCCGACCTCAGCCTGTCTTTGACCCTGAACCTGCCTACCCCGCTGTACCATACTGCCTGAACGTTGCCGAACCCTGCTTGTCTTGACCACTCTCTCTGCACCTGTCCAGCTGCGCTGCTCTACACACCTGCCTGCCTACCTGCCTGCAGCCAGCCTGGCTCAGCTACTCTCCTGAACCCAGGATCCGGAGCTGCCTTTCAGTAACCACTCTCAGGCTCTCTTACCCTTCCGCACTCCCGTGCCTCCTGTCTGCACTACCAGGGGCCCGCGAGTCGGACCCGTACGGGGGACCTTCCTCTGCTCTAACGGACTCGCTGATCAGGTACGTACAACCCTGACAGTATCAGACAGCCATGTCTGAGTCCGAGCAGGGAAGGGATCCCATGGAGGAATTGTGCAGACACCTGAACGGGCTGACGCAAGCCGTGAAAGACCTCCAAGCCGGCTATACCAGATTGGAGGAAAGAGTACAAGTTCTGTCCACACCTGCCAGCTCTCAAGGCGCCACATCCACGGGATAGTCAGCTACACCTTCTGTCGTTATGCTTCCTCCGGAGAAGTTTGCGGGCGACCGCAGCAAATATCGTGCGTTCCGCAACGCCTGCAAACTTTTCTTCGCCTTGCAACCCCGCACCTTTTCTCTGGAGGTAACCAAGGTGGGCTTCGTCATCTCCCTGCTGACCGACGAGCCGCAGGCCTGGGCTCACCGCCTCCTAGAGCAGAAGGATGCCTCCTTGGAGACCCTTGCCACGTTCTTTGCCCCGATGTCCCAACTTTACGAGGATCCGCAACAAGCTGCTACCGCAGAATCCGTTCTTCACTCTCTCCTGCAAGGCCGCAGAGCGGCCGAGGACTATGCGGCAGAGTTCAAACGATGGAGTTCCGATACGGAATGGAATGACGCTGCTTTGCGCTATCAATTCCGGATGGGCTTGTCGGATCAGCTCAAGGACGAGCTAGCACGTGTCGGAGTTCCCCAAACCCTGGACAAGCTAATAGATCTGTTAATTCAGATCGACCGGCGCCTGAGAGAGCGCCGCTCCGAGAGGACCTCCAGTCAATTCCGACCCACCTGGTTGCTTCCCAAGGTTCCAAACCCAGTCCGTCTGGCACCACCGGCTTCCCCGTCGCCGGCCTTAGATGACCCGGAACCCATGCAACTGGGCCTACTTCACCCTTCTCTCTCTCCCGAAGAACGCCAGCACAGGCGTAGCAACAATCTGTGCATGTACTGTGGTGAACCAGGACACTACGTAAGATCCTGCCCGGCCAAGATGCGTAAGTGCCTGCCTGTTTCTTCTACTTGTGCCTCTTTGTTGCCTAACCCAACTTCTCACTTGGCTCTCTCCATTTCTTTACAGCCACCCGGAAGGACTACCGCAATCCCAGTATCCGCCATAATTGATTCGGGGGCATGCAGCTGCTTTATAGATTTGACATTTGCTGCCAACCATCACATTCCCCTGCAGCCGAAATCCCGGGGACTTGCAGTACACCTCGCTGATGGTTCCATTATCAAATCCGGCCCTGTCACTCAGGAAACCGTTCCCTTGTTGGCCTCCTTGGCAACCCACCATCAGGAGTTCCTAAGTCTGGATGCCATCTCCTCTCCGTTATTCCCCGTCATTTTGGGGATGCCCTGGATGCAAGCCCATAACCCCAATATTGACTAGACTACAGGGAGGGTCTAATTCCTCTCAGATTATTGCCAGCAACACTGCCTGCAACAAGCCTCTACTGACCGTCCTCATCTGCTCTGTCTGGACACAGACCCTGACCTTCAGAAAACCATCCCTGAGCCCTATCACGACTTTCTGGACGTGTTCAGTAAGAAGGGAGCAGAAACCCTTCCTCCTCATAGACCATATGATTGCCCTATAGAACTTTTGCCTGGGACTGAAGTACCTTTTGGGAGGATCTTCCCGTTGACCGAGCAGAAATTGGGCACCCTGAAGGTCTACATCGATGACAACCTAAAAAAAGGGTTCATCCGCCCGTCCACCTCGCCTGCAGGTGCGGGCATCTTTTTTGTTGAAAAAAAGGACCATTCCCTACGCCCCTGTATTGATTATCGGGAGTTGAACAAAATAACCATTAAAAACCGTTATCCATTACCTCTCGTGCCGGAACTTTTCCAGAGGCTGGGAACGGCGGTCATATTCACCAAGCTTGACCTCCGAGGGGCGTACAACCTGATCCGCATTCGAGAGGGGGACGAGTGGAAAACGGCCTTCCGCACGCGATTCGGGCACTACGAGTACCTAGTTATGCCGTTCGGACTGTGTAATGCTCCGGCTACCTTCCAACACTTTGTCAACGACATTTTCCGTGATTACCTGGACTTGTACGTCATAGTATACCTGGACGACATCTTGATATTCTCCTCCTCAGTCGACGACCATCGCAGGCATGTCCGGAATGTCCTTGTTCGGCTCAGACAACATGGACTTTACGCCAAGCCAGAGAAATGCGAGTTCGAGCGGCAAAGCATCCAGTTTCTCGGGTTGATCATTTCGATTGAGGGCATTAAAATGGACCCTCAGAAGGTGTCGGCTATCCTGGACTGGCCTGCTCCCACGGATAAGAAAGGGGTCCAGCGCTTCATCGGATTTTCCAACTTTTACCGGAATTTCATCAGAAGTTTCTCTGCAATTGTCGCCCCTCTTACTGAATTAACCAAACAAGGAAACCGATTCTATTGGTCCCCCAGAGCCCAAGCTGCCTTTGACAAACTGAAGGAATTATTTGTCTCTGCCTCCATCCTGAAGCACCCTGACCCTGCATTACCCTTCGTCCTGGAAGTGGACGCTTTCAAAAATGCTGTGGGGGCTGTGCTATCCCAGCGTAAGGGGGCCAAAGCCTTACTCTTTCCAGTGGCCTTCTTCTCGCGCAAGCTTTCCACTGCGGAACGGAACTACGACGTGGGAGATCGGGAACTCCTGGCTATCAAGGCCGTGTTAGAAGAGTGGCGTTACCTGCTCAAGGGGGCTGCACACCCCATTTTGGTCTACACGGACCACAAGAACCTCGAGTACCTGAGAACAGCTAAGAGGTTAAAACCAAGGCAGGCAAGGTGGGCACTTTTTTTCTCAAGGTTTCTGTTCCACATCACCTACAGGCCTGGCTCAAAAAACATTAAACCGGACGCACTGTCCCGAATGTTCAGCATTCCTGAAGAGAACATACCTGTTGACATCATCCTCCCGGCCGGGAACTTCCTGCTGCTTCAAGAAGACCTCATGTCCCGTATTAAGCTGGCGTCTGCTGGCTTGACCTCTCTGCCGGAGAACTGTGTCAGGGCACAAGATGGTCTGATCAGGCACGAGGGCAAAATTCTGGTCCCAGAGGGTCTTCGGATAGCTGTTCTGGAACTTTGCCATGACCACAAGTTGGCCGGACATTTCGGTACCTTGAAAACGGCCGAGCTAATCAAGCGCACGTTCTGGTGGCCGCAGCTGGGTAGCGACTGCAAAAGCTACGTGGACTCATGCAACACCTGCTCCCGGAACAAGAATAGCCGGATGAGGGCCTGGGGTCTATTAAAACCTTTACCTGTCCCTGAAAGACCCCGGAAGATGGTGTCGATGGACTTCATAGTGGAGCTCCCTCTGTCCGAAGGATTCTCCACGGTCTTTGTTGTCGTCGACAGGCTGTCCAAAATGGCTCATTTTTTGCCCATGAAAGGCACACCTTCCGCCATGGAGACGGCAAAGGTTTTTATCAGGGAGATAGTGAGGCTCCATGGAGTCCCGGCAAGTATTGTCTCGGACCGAGGTGTCTAGTTCACCTCCAGATTTTGGAAGGCTCTTTGTGGTTCTCTGGATATTGAGTTGGCATTCTCTTCGGCTTATCACCCTCAGACGAATGGTCAGACAGAGAGAACCAACCAAACCTTAGAACAGTACCTCCGTTGCTTTTCCTCCTTTTCCCAGGATGATTGGGTCTCTCTGCTCCCCATCGCTGAATTTGCTTACAATAACTCCCTGCACTCTGCCACTAAGCAAACCCCATTCTTTGCCAACTATGGTTTCCATCCTTCCTTTTTACCCAGTACCATACCCGAATGCACCATCCCTGCAGTGTCCGAAACAATGGACTTCTTCATCTCCAATAACAAACTTCTACAGGAGACCATGTCCAAGACCCAGGAGTACAACAAGAGGATGTTTGATAGGAAAAGGAGAGGGGAACTCATTCTGGAGCCTGGCAACCAGGTGTGGTTATCCACAATCAACCTAAAGATGGCCTGTCCGTCAAGGAAGCTGGGCCCTAAGTTCATGGGACCTTTCTCGGTAAAGAGGAGAATCAACAATGTGGCATATGAGCTCAACTTACCCAACACCCTGAAGGTCCACCCAGTCTTTCATGTGACACTATTAAAGCCGGTTGTCCCTAACCCCTTCGCTGGCAGTAACACTGGCCGACCGGAACCTGTTTTGATTGACAACGAGGAGGAATTTGAGGTGGAGGCAATCCTGGACTGTAGGAAAAGACACAACCAGATTCAATATCTAATTAAGTGGAGGGGTTACGGCCCAGAAGATAATTCCTGGGAACCCGAAAGCGGCATACATGCGGAGAAACTCATGCAAGCTTTCAGAAGGTCTCATGCCGCGAAGATCGCTCAATTGGGCATCCGGAGGCTGCCCTTAAGGGGGGGGCACTGTCAGAGAACGTACCTTGCCGGGCGTGTTGGTGGTCGCTTTGGTGTGCGTTCGCGCGCGCTTATGTTGGGCATGTTCCTGTCCACGCTGGTGCACTTCCCAGACTGCGGGCGCGCGCGCCTGTGCGCGATGGTGTGCCTGTGCGCGTGGGTGCATGTGCGCGCATTGCGTGCGCGTGCGTGATTGCGCACGCCGATGTGCCATTGCGTGCGCCGATGCATGCCGGTTTGCCCATTTAAACTCCTGGAACACTTCAGACCGGTGCTGTCTGATCTACAGTCCCCTGTGTATCCTGCTCCTGTTAATTGCCTGAAACCTGATCTTCTGACCACCCGGCTTGTTACTGGACTTTTCCTGCTATCCGCCTGCACCCGACCTCAGCCTGTCTTTGACCCTGAACCTGCCTACCCTGCTGTACCATACTGCCTGAACGTTGCCGAACCCTGCTTGTCTTGACCACTCTCTCTGCATCTGCCCAGCTGCGCTGCTCTACACACCTGCCTGCCTACCTACCTGCCTGCCTGCAGCCAGCCTGGCTCAGCTACTCTCCTGAACCCAGGATCCGGAGCTGCCTTCCAGTAACCACTCTCAGGCTCTCTTACCCTTCCGCACTCCCGTGCCTCCTGTCTGCACTACCAGGGGCCCGCAAGTCGGATCCGTACGGGGGACCTTCCTCTACTCTAACGGTCTCGCTGATCAGGTACGTACAACCCTGACAATCACCCCGGCCCCTAGCAAATCTTGCACTGCCCCCAATAGGGCAGACCGACGAGCTGGAAGAAGAGGGCGATTTGAGGGAAAGAATCTGTTCGGCGGACAGGAAAGAAACTCGATCTTGTACCCCAAAGTGACCACCTCGCAGACCCACTGGTCGGAGAGCAGGGAGGTCCACCGTGCCGTGAACCTGCGAAGCCGTCTCCCCACCCATGAGTCGGGCGGGGGCAAAACTTCATGCAGTGGCAGGCTTTGTTTGCTGGCTTGGTGGGCTTACGCACCCAGGGACGCTTCTGTCCCCCAGCTGGACCCTTTTCAGCTTGGGAAGGTCGACCCCCGGACCCTGACTGACGAAAATACCACTTCTGCGCGGTAAAGGAAGGACCCTGCTCACGGCGCGGCTTCTTCCCCTTAGTGGACTGAGGGAGAAGTGTGCTCTTACCTCCAGTGACATCCTTAATAATGTCATCCAGCGAGGTACCAAAAAGCCTCCCAGCCTTGAAGGGCAAGTCTGCCAAGGCTTTCTTAGAAGCCTGGTCAGCGGACCAGCATTTTAGCCAAATTAGGCGGCGCATTACCACCGCAGATAAAGAGGCCCTGGAGATTAAGGGGGCTGCATCCAGAGTGGATCAACAGACATACACAAGGCCCTGCACCAACTCGACCAGTCTTATACACTCCAGAGGGAGCTGTCACAATAGGCCGCAACGCAGACCCCAGCAAGGTGAATATAGACCTGCTCAGTGCCTCGGACCTCCTATCAGTATGTTCCTTAAATGCAGGGGTCCCCTCTACAGGGAGAGTGGTTACTTTATTTAACAGAGCGACCGGGGGGTCAACAACTGGAGGAGAAGCCCATTTTTTCAAAAGGCTCTCCTCAAAAGGATACCTGACCGCCAGGCGCTGAGGGACCACAAAGGACTTCTGCGGCTTTTCCCCATTCCTTATCTATGAATTTATCAAAGAAGGACACATAGGGAAACCCCTTCACAGAGCGGGTCGATTTGTGCGACCCAAAAGAGACTGACCCATCCGTGGACGCCTCAGCTGCACCTTCCAGCTTAACGGAGTCCCTCACAGCACTGATAAGCGCACCCACAAGTGTCCTGTCATGCGCTGATCCAGATGAAGGGTCTTCCTCACAAGGAAGGTCCTGGTCCGCATCCTCTGATAACCCAGAACCGGGGTCCTGTGCCGTACCTAGGCCCGGGTCTGAGTCAGAGCATTCCCCTGGGGATGGCGGAGGGAGGGGGCGCTTTTTACCCCCCTTACGCTCGCACGCCCCTTCAACCCTGGCAACAAATGATTCCAGGACTGCCGACAAAGCGTCTATGGTCACCGCAGGTGCAGGGGCACCGGCTGCCGCCTCTGGCATGTTTGGGGAAGGAGGACCAGACACTGACTCCATGACTGACGGCTCTCAGGGACTCAGACAAAAACTGAAAAGTCCACCCTCCTTGCTGCACTTACCGGGGGGGGGTTTACCCAGGGGGCTCACCACCCAGCAGGAGACCGCTCAGCGCCGCTGCCCGCCTCCGTCTGTACACAGCTTGTATGAGGAGAAAACTGAGGAAAATTGTGCTGTGCGCTTTACATGAAGCCAGCACTAGAGGCCAAAACCCCATCCAAAATGGCCGCAAGCAAGAAAATGGTCGCCCGCAATAACAACCTGCGCCACAGCGCGGCCACGGCAAAATGGCCACCAATAGGAAATTACATATAAAACAGCAGGCATACAAGAAAATGGCGGCGGCGCCGCAAAATGGCGCCCGAGCAATGCGATGTGGCTAGAGAAGGCTGAACACAGGGACTTCTCGAGAACAGAGCACCCCTCACAGACAAGCGAGCCCAGGCACCGCACAGTCCCCCACCGGGATCCGGAGCCCACCCACAGGTACGCCCCGGTCGCAGCGCAACCTGCTAGAGCAGAAGGGGAAATGTGACAGAGCAGGGAAAGGGAGGACAGGAGAACCCCTAATTCCCTGAAACGCCTAGCTGTTCCCACTGCTCATCTTTCACATTTCTGTCACAGCGCCACTTGATACACAACGTGATCATAATTATCACTGATTGATTTATACATTAATCAATAAACCCATAAATATATAGATAAAAACAAATATTTGAATAATCTAGGCGACACCCCCAATTGAGAGGATGTACATTTCTGTCTGCTCAACACTTTGATGCTTTATATGTCTTACTACTTTGACACAATGCTAAGCACTGTGTAATTATGCTTCAAATGCTCCGCCGCAGGTGTCAGCCCCTTCCTGGGCTCCCCCCATTTGGGGATTCTCATCCCATGTGGTGAACTTCTGTAAGCTGCAGTCCCTCCCAGCGTTATTCCAGTGTGTGAGGAATCTACACGACCAGGAAGGTATTCTGGGACCCTGGGGCATCTTCTGTTGGAAATTCTGGTAAAAATGTTTAGTGTCTACACACAATAAATTGGTGACTATGCTATTTATATACTTTTAAATTTTGTAAAAAGATTGGTAAAAAATAATTTTTTTGAAACTTATTCTATATACCTCTTTTTAGCAACACCGAAACCTCTGAAGAAGACCCATGGAAAAGGGTCGAAACGCGTTAGAAATTGCTACATGCTTTCATATACAATGTGTTAAGCTGTATGACAATTTTTTGTGTTTGCAATTGTGTTCAATTACATGATACCATAGCTCATATCTTAAAACTGTACCATCATTTCTTTTGAATTTTAATAAACAATCTTATACATACATTGTTATCAATCTTTGATCTGAGCTGCCAAAAAACCCCACTGGGGGAACATCCCATTCTTCTGACTCTCGGGGTGA
Source organism: Rana muscosa (assembly GCA_029206835.1). Taxonomy (NCBI): domain Eukaryota; kingdom Metazoa; phylum Chordata; class Amphibia; order Anura; family Ranidae; genus Rana; species Rana muscosa. The sequence goes on along the minus strand of CM055123.1, from coordinate 25,179,521 downwards.
GCAGCGCCATCCCTCTCCCATCGTGTCTTTTCCATTCCACGGGGGAATAGTACTTACCCGTCCCGTGAGAACTCGCTGGTGCTTCCCTGACAGGCCTACAACCGAGTTGGAGTAGCTGTCGGCCCGGTCCACTGTGAGTGAGACAACAAGCAGCCCAGTCATATGTGGACCCCGGAGCATGTGCTCACCGGCCACCCCTGGAGCACGTCGTGGCAGAACCAGCGCGAAGCTAAGGACTGGCACGCTCGATGGCCGGAACTGGGAAGACTACAAGGATCTATCCAGCCTGTCGCCCAGCCGGCAGTTGATAGAAGATATCACAAAAAAATAAAAATAAAAAATTCTTCTGGACTCTGGGCCCAAAAGGGAGCCACGTCCTTCTCTGCTAGGCAGAAAAAAAACTGAGCTGCTGACTGCAGGGCGGAGGGTTATGTCTAGAGGGACCGCCCCCTTGGCGGGGCTGTTCAACTCTGATTAATGTAATATGTGTTTAAACTTTTAACATGTTCTGCCTAGTCCTCTCCTATGAACAGGAACATAACCCATATGTCAATGATTGAGAAGGCCGTGTCCATCCATGGACGAAAAGAGAAAGTCCCTTTTTTGAGAAGGTTCTTTCTCTGTCAGAGCATACAGCTCTGCCATAGCGTACAACTCTGGAGGAAGCTCCCCATGATTTAGGGTTAAATTAAATGTGCAGTATGTATTTATTTTACAATGTACAGTAAAACCTTGGATTGTGAGCATAATTTGTTCCGGAAACAGGCTTGTAATCCAAAGCACTTGTATATCAAAGCGAATTTGCCCATAAGAAATAATGGAAACTCAGAAGATTCGTTCCACAACCATTTATTCATAGGTCTTTCAGTTTATAGTCCATATACAAAGATCATAGCAATGTGATAGGTTGTGTAACCATAAAATGTCCATCCACAAATGAAAGCCTCCGCAAGGGGATTAGAAGCTAAATCCAGGAGGAGCTACAGAGTATAAAAGAGAAGAGAGGCACCTCTAAGTGTAGCAATATGGTTACATTTAATGAAGGTACAACAATTAGCGACTCACATGGTTGATGTTTAAAACAGGCACATCTAAGTATGCAGGCATCCGGGGTAAAGCTGTCCACATAGACCATCCTGCACACCGCCGGTTCTCACCGCTGTCAGTCTACAATCGTGACCGGGAAAACTACCCTGCAGTAGAGCGATCTGAAAGCGAGGCTTGAACCGCTCATGAAGCGCAGCGTGGAAGGGATGACTTCGATGGCGGTGTGGAGGATGGTCTATGTGGACAGCTTTACCCCGGATGACTGCATACTTAGATGTGCCTGTTTTAATCATCAACCATATGAGTTGCTAAATGTTGTACCTTCATTAAATGTAACCATACTGTATTGTATTGCTAGTGCTACACTTAGGAGGTGCCTCTCTCTTCTCTTTACACTCAGCTGTGACTTATCACTACTTGTGTATCAAGACATCGCTTGTATATAAAGTAAAAATTTATGAAAAAATGTTGTCCGTCTTGCAAAACGCTCTCAAACAAAGTTACTCTCAAACCAAGGTTTTACTGTATAGTGTCCATGCAAGATATGTGATGTCTTTTGTCGTGAGGAGGCTGCATCTGCATTTTATTTCATTTTAGGATTTTTATTGTAAAATGATAAATGTTTATGATTCTGATAACCAGGAAGCCTTATTTAGATTTCTATAGTTAATATTTTTTGACACTTACATTTAAAACACACTAAAGAGTTGATCATGTATGAAGTAGCCATTCATTATTTGAACCCTTTCATTGTCACTGACTTACAGTGGCAGCGGTAAGAGGGCTAAGTATCTGTGTACCAAGTCTGTACAGATCAGTGGTGGCCCGTCCATAATATTTTTTTAAAAACGGCCCCTTTAAGAAATAAAAATAAAGAAAAAAGGGCCTTTAACAGACTGCACTATTTTCGGGCGCTGGCCACGTGCATTATGGGAAGCGCCACGTCAATGCAATCACGAGATTGCAGATGCGGCGCTTCATTTGCGGGCTTTTGTATCTATTACTACGGGCGGGCAGTTTCATTGACATCTGAGTTAGATGTCACTTCCTGTTTTCTTTCTCCCATTGCGCCCGAGAGAGAGAAAACCGGAAGTATGAGGAGCAGACTCCTCCATGCATTTGATGGGACAGGCAGTGGAGTTTGAAGTAAAGTAGACACCAATGACGGACTGAGACTGAGTGCCAGCGCGGCTCCATAAAGGCAGAGGTAAGCCCCTATACAGAGGCAGTAACTAGGCATGGAACGAGAAGGGGAGGCAGCTCTGTATATATGCAGGGAATGAGGGACGAACTTCGAGTTTGAGCAGCTCAAGCAAATGCAGGGAAGTAAATGTTTCACTCACTCGTGATAACAGCTCAGTCATTGCACACTCAGGCAAAGCCTTATTTATTGCAGGAGAGAGATACCGATCTTGCCCTGTGACAGGTTGCCATTGGAGTGCTGCTATCTCACTGTTTGTTAAAACTTGTCTCCGGTTACAGTTATACTGTCCCAGCAGTAAATAAGGCTGAGCCTGAATGTGCAGTGAATGTTCTGTTATCAGGCGAGGACAGAGGTTAACCCTTTACTTCCCTGCATTTGTTTTGTTGGTTTCTCTTATTACTTATTATTCTCTTAAGGACCAAGGAGAATGGTCTTTACACCCGGAGGCGTTTCAGCTCCTTTACCAGAGGGGAAGCTCGCCAGTCGTATATCTTCTGGCTTCTCGACTCAATCGGAAGGTATTGAGGTTTGTGGCCAGGTCAAGAGACCCATGGGCAAACACGACAGATGCGTTGATGGCACTGTGGAGTCAGTACCGGCTAATCTATGCCTTTCCTCCTCATCTGCTTCGCAGACTGGAGGCAGAGAGGATTACAATGGTCCCAATTGCTCTGAATTGGCCTCAGCGTCCTTGGTACGCCGATCTAGTGCGTCTGGTAGCAGACGCCTTTTGACATCTACCGTTAAGAAGGACTTGCTGTTGCAAGGTCCCATACGCCATCCTGTTTTTTTACAGCCACTGGCTTAATGGCATGGCTTGAGAGCCAGGTGCTAAGAGACCGGGGCATGTCAGACTCTGTGATCTCTACCATGAAGAGTGCTCGGAAATCATCCCCTAGGAAGATTACCATTGCACTTGGAAGACCTGCATATCCATTTGTGAGGAAATGAGGTGGCATCCGCGTACTTATTTGGTTCCAGAGTCCTGCTGTTTTCAGCAGGCAACGGGCCAAAATTTTTACTTTAAGTACAATTAGGGGGCAGGTATCTGCCCTGGCTGTCTTTTTCAACGACCCCTGGTGGCTCACTCTAGTGAGAACGTTTGTACAGTGGGTTCGGCAGGCGGCCCCTCCGGTCCACCCTCCACTACCTCTGTGGGGCTTGTGTAGCAGACGTCCTTTTGGCGTCTACCACTACGAGAGGACCTGCTGTCGCAGGGTCTCATATGCCATCCTGCTTGCAGTCAATGGCTTTAATGGCATGGCCTTCAAGTGTCTCAGAAACCACTGTTTGAGAACATCAGGGAGATTCCCTTGTTGACACTTTCTCAGAAAGTGGTCCCTTTGGTGGCTGTTATGCCAGTAAGACAAGTTTCTGAGCTGGCAGCCTTGTCATGCAAGCCTCCCTATCTAATCTTCCACGAGGATAAGGTGGTGCTTCATCCGCAGCCTTCTTTTCTTCCTAAGGTCGTGTTTCGACCTTCCATCTCAAGGAAGACATTGTACTGCCATCCTTGTGTCCTCATCCGTCGAATCCTAAGGTGCATTTCTTGGACGTTGTCCAAGCTCTGAAAGTATGCTTGTCTGATACTGCTCCGTTCCGGAGTCCAGACTCACCGTTTGTTTCGGTGGCTGGTCCCAAGTAGGGCCCAGCGGTCTCGTCGGCCACCATCTCTAGGTGAATCCGACAGATCGTGATCAGGCTTACGCCATGAAGGGTCAGGCGCCTCCCTTTCCCGGCGCATTCGACCAGGGCAAGAGGTGCCTCTTGGCGTTACGTCAGTTAAGACGGGTTTCTGAGCTGGCAGACTTGTCATGCAAGGCTCCTTATCTGATCTTCCACAAGGATAGGTGGTAAGTTAGACCTGTTCCAACTTCACTATACCTTTTTGCATCCAGAATGTATTATCCTGTAATATACTTAATTCTTCAAATAATGAATTATTCCACATGGGTAGTTCGGCTGGAATATCTCTAAGTCTTATTCATTTTTTAGCCTCCCCGACATACCGATCGAATCAGTGAAAGCATGGGAATCCTAACCCTTGGTAGTTGTGTACCCCTTGCTTCAAGTCCTATCAATAGATTATCCATCGGAATTATCTTTAACAAATACTTCTCCACCCCTAAGCTATGTTCTTGTATGAGCCAGTTACGGAGGAGTCTTGATTGTCCCGCCAGGTAATACAAATACATGTCTGGTAGGGCCAATCCTGCTTCTATTTTTGAGCCATATAAATTTTGTAAATTGAGAATTCAATTGTTTAAAAGATCTTTTTAGGGACCACCTGCGGGGAGTGTGAAAAGATATATAAACATTTTGGCAATAAAATCACTTTAAGTTTATTCTACCCACCACCGAAAGTGGCAGGTTACTCCAATTTTTCAACTTCGTTTTAATATACTCCATCAATGGATTTACATTCGCTACTAGTGCATCTCGAGGTTGCCTTGTTATATAAATTCCTAAGTACTTAAAGGAAACCACTATTCTAAGTGGGGTATCTATTGTTTCCTCAGATTCTAGTTCTTGATGCAGTGGCATAAGGAACGTTTTTTTCCAGTTAATCTTAAGCCCTGAGTGTTGGCCAAAAGTATCTATTATGCTCATAGCTTTCGTCAGAGTGTTCTGTGTGTCCCGCATATACAGTATATTGTTATCCGCATAGAGACCAATCTGTTCTAAACTCTCCCCCATCTCTATCCCCTGGTATTCTTCAGTCTGACGAAACCGCAAGGCCAAGGCTTCAATTGTAATAGCAAATAAGAGGGGATAGGGGACACCCCTCTCTCATACCCCTAAATAGATTTATTGATGGAGTCAATGTTCCGTTGATCAATAATTTGGATCTCGGATTTGCATATAGAATTTTAACCCATTGTTTAAATCCATTGCCAAAGCCAAACTTCCCCAATGTTGCTTGCAAAAATCTCCATTTCACAGAGTCAAAGGCTTTGGCTGTATCAAGAGATGCCAAAGCCCCTGTCTCTGGTATATATTCCCTCATTTGTGCCACTAGTTGTGTTCTGCGGATGTTTATTGATGTTGATTTACCAGGTATAAACCCTGTCTGATCTGTATGAATTATAGATGATATTACAATTTTTAATCTTCTAGCTAGTATCCTGGCGAGGAATTGGAAACACAGTTTAACAAGGATATTGGCCTATAGGAGGTACATTCACGTGGGTCCTTATCAGGTTTAAAATTAATATTACCGTTGCTTCATACATTGAGTATGGAAGTTCTCCACTCACAAGGGCCTCTCTATATACCCTGGTTAATATTGGGGTTATCTGATCTATATACCTACTCAGGGATGGACTGGCCATCGGGACTACCGGGAGATTCCCGGTGGGCCGATAGCTCAGTGGGCCGGTCGGAGGTCCGCGGCGATCTACCCGTCAATCGCCGACAGCTGGCGCTTGACGGGTAGATCGAGATTTAGTCAGCATGTAGAGTAGCGCAGGAAGCCTGTGTAATAAGTTCTCTTGTCATGTCACGCTGCTGCTGCTCCCCGGCGGCCCATCCTCGCTTCTCGTCCATCCCCATTTGCTTGTGACATCATCTGGGGTGGAGGAGAAGAGAGGAGGGGATGCCGGGGAGCAGCGTGACATGACGAGAGAACTTATTGCACACGCTTCCAGCGCTACTCTGCCACAATAAAGCCGCTGACTGAGTCCCCCTGCGTGTGTAATAAGTTCTCTCTCATGTCACGCTGCAGCTGCTCCCCGGTGGCCCCTCCTCTTTTCTCGTCCATCCCCATTCGCTTGTGACATCATCTGGGATGGACGAGAAGAGAGGAGGGGCCACCGGGGAGCAGCAGCAGCGTTACATGACAAGAGAACTTATTACAGCAAATTGGATCATGCTCTGCTGGGGTTTTTTGCCTTCCTCTGGATCAACTGTGGGTATAGAATTGGGTATATGGGATTGTACGATATTTTTTATTTATTTTTTATGGTTGAACTGGATGGACTTGTGTCTTTTTTCAACCTGACTAACTATGTAACTTTGTAACTATGAAATAATGTGATTTGATCATCCTGACACCATACTAAGCATGGTGTCGGAATGATTTCAGTGCCAACACCAGCCATTTACCTGTCAAATCCCCCCCACTGCTGAATTCACCCTCAACCCTGAGACTACATTCACCCCCCGTGTTCCTTGGCAAAATTGTCCCCGAATGCCAGTTTGGAAATGTGGTCACCCTACCGTGGCAATTTTCCCCTGGCCCGCTCTGATGCCCCATACAAAGGCCGCACTGCTTCCCTCCGCTCCATCCCAAACGCAATCCGTTTCCAGGTCTATATCCGTATCTATATGGCGCAATTTTGTATAGTTTACTGTATACACAGTTTTTGTGCGTGTTTGCAAAATTAAAGTGGGCCGGTCTGGATTTAGCCCAGGGCCAGATTTTTGTCCCAGTCCAGCCCTGTACCTACTGAATACTTCCAGAGGTATCCCATCTGGTCCTGGGGATTTACCACTGGCTAGTGATTAAATCGCCTCCCTTACTTCTTCCTCCAAAATCTCCCCATCCATATATTTTGCGTTTTCTCTCATTATTTCGGGGATCGCTATCTCCTCTAAATACCCCTCTATTTCCTCCACAGCACGTTAATGAGGTAGCGTACATCTTAACATAATACTCATAGAAGCATTGCAGGATATCTTCTATTGTACCGGCCAGTATCCCATATTTGTTTCGTATCTTAAAGATAACCGAATTTGTTGTTTGACTGGTTCCCCTGCTCAAAAAATCTTTGCCTCATAAAAAATTGTTTCCGTTTAGCCCTTATTTCTATTTGTCACTTATATAGCCTAAGGAGACTCTCCCACCTCGCCTGGTTTTCACTTGAGGGATTAGATACATATTCAACTTCTGCTTGTACGCACTGCTTAGCTATTTCTTCCTCTCCTTGCCTACTTGATCGCTTAATATGGGATATAGTGGACTTCAATGTTCCCCGCAGGTATGCCTTAAATGCATTCCACACCATGCCATCCATTGCATAGTTCTCATGTGCCTCAAAAAATAGGATTTTTGTACTCACCATAAAATCCTTTTCTCTGAAGCCCATGGACGGACACAGCTCCATTATTCTTGACAGTAGGGTTATATGCCGTCTATTAGGAGAGGACTAGGCAGACATGTTAAACAGTTAAAAACATGCAACTACAGCAAAGCTGAACAGTACCGCCCAGGAGGCGGTCCCTCGGGTTATAACCTCGCTCTCTGCACTCAGCAGCTCAGTTCGTCAAAAAGCAGTACAAACATAAAACGGAGGGGTGGGTGCTGTGTCCGTCCATGGACTTCAGAGAAAAGGATTTTACGGTGAGTACAAAAATCCTATTTTCTCTTTCGTTCATGGACGGACACAGCTCCTTTATTCTTGACAGTGGGGACGTCGCCAAACAGTGTAAAAAAACGAGGGGTGGGAACAGCAGTCAAAACAAACTTCACCCCAAAACAACCAGAGCTCCTCAACGGAGAAGTTGCAACCTTAAAAAGCCGCCTGCAAGGTGGGCTCTCTGGACAGATCACTTCTCTGCTCACAATCGCATCCCCTCCAGTCTGGATGAATCTCTTCTACGAATAGCAGATCCGGCTATAGGCCATGATAGGACGCTCAAAAGTACCTGACGCTAACCCCTTAAGGAGGGAGACATGGGCCGCGGACAATGAACCACTGTGCGGTGGTCCCTGCTTCTTCCACCACATGGCGAACGAGCGGCTAGCGGTCCGGTGCGGGCAAGGTAGACCATATGGGCGCAAAAAGGTGAGACTCTGAATTCCCCCCTTCTCCCCATTTTCTATCCCAGTCCCCCCCCTCTCCTTTCCTCTGTCTACTCTAATGACGGAACCTGAGGTCCTTATCCCCTTGTCTCTGTCAACTTCGATTTTCTTTCCCCCCACTGTAATTTTTCTATCTCTTTTCTATGGTTGTTTATTACAATGAATAAAGCGGATGAGACTGATAGTAGCAGTCCGTAAACAGTTATGATGTCTGCTCGTGGTGTGGCCGGGCTTGTGCACACGAGTGCCCTGGACAGTGGCGCCGACGAGGTGCGGTTGCGTGGTGGGTGCGGACCCAGGCGGCACGCCGGGGAGGTCTGATGGAGGCCCTGAAGGGCCCCCCTCGCTCGGTGTGGTGTTCGGGGGAGGTCATCGCTGGGGGTGGCTGCCGCGGCTCCCCCCGCCCCCCCCCCTCTAAATATGTAGCCCGACTCGGGCCGTCCCGCGGGCGGACACTAACTTTTCAGGAGCAACAGTTCTTTGAGCCATGACTGCTCCATCTGCAAAGAACACCCTCTCGTTGTCTTGTTATACAGATACAGATAATAGTTGAAACAAATAAAAATACTATTTACAAAAAAAAAAAGCCGCCTGCAAAATTTTGCGACCGAAGCAAGCATCCACAGATGCATGCACGTCAACCTTGTAAAATTTAGTGAAAGTGTGAACGGACGACCAGGTCGCTGCCTTACACGCCTGTGAGACAGACGCTTGATGTCAGAAGGCCCAGGAGGCACCTATTGCCCTGGTTGAATGCGTCGTGACAGGAAAGGGAGGCGCCAGGCCCTTTTATGGGCATAAGCCTGAATCACGATCTGTCTGATCCACCGAGAAATGGTGGCCGACGAGACCACCAGGCCCTTCTTAGGACCAACCACCGACTCAAACAGTGAGTCTGACCTCCGAAACGGAGCCGTAGCAGACAGATACACTCGCAGAGCCCGGACCACGTCCAAGGAATGCAACGCAACCTCTTTGGGATGCGACGGCCAAGGACACAAGGATGGAAGAACAATGTCCACATTTAGATGAAAAGCCGAAACAACCTTCAGAAGAAACGAAGGCTGCGGGCGTAGCATCGCTTTATTCTTGTGGAGGATCAAGTAGGGAGACTTGCAGGACAAGGTCGCCAATTCAGAAACTCTCCTGACCGATGTAATAGCAACTATCTGAGAGAGTGTCAAAAGGGGAATCTCTCTGATGTTCTCAAACTGAGGTTTCTGAAGCACCAAGAGCACCAGATTCAAATCCCATGGAGGCAGTGGTGGTGGAATCGGAGGAGCCACATGTTGAACCCCTTCCACAAACATACTCACCAGTAAATGAGCCGCCAAGGGTCGTTTGAAAGAAAACAGCCAAGGCTGAAATCCGTCCCTTAATGGTGCTTAGGGCAAGTTTTTGATCCACCTCTGTAAAAACAGCAGGATCCTGGAAACTGAATAAGTCCGTGGACGCCACTCCTTCTCACAGAGATGTAGGCCTTCCACGTGCGATGGTAGATCTTCTGAAAAATAGGATTTTTATAACAGCTTACCTGTAAAATCCTTTTCTTGGAGTACATCACGGGACACAGAGCGACATAGTCATTACTAATGGGTTATATAGTTACCGTCAGGTGCTGGCACTGGCAACTTCCAAAACCGGAAGTACCCTCCCCTATATAAGCCCCTCCCATCCGGGAGCACCTCAGTTTTGTAGCAAAGCAATAAGTGTCCCCAAAGAGGGGCGGGAGCTCTGTGTCCCGTGATGTACTCCAAGAAAAGGATTTTACAGGTAAGCTGTTATAAAAATCCTATTTTCTTTCTCGTACATCACGGGACACAGAGCGACATAGTCATTACTAATGGGATGTCCTAAAGCAATGCCAAATGAGGGGGGGGGGATACACCATATATAAGCTGAGCGCTATCAGACATGAGGATCTTTTGCGGCCTGCAACACACTGCGCCCAAAGGCGACATCCTCCTGACTTCTAACGTCCACCTGGTAGAACCTAGTAAACGTGTGTACTGAAGACCATGTTGCGGCCTTACAGATTTGAGCCAGGGAGGCCTGGTGATGCACTGCCCATGAAGTTCCAACTGCTCTCGTGGAGTGCGCTCTAACTTTGAATGGAGGCGGTCTCCTTCTCAAGCCATAAGCTTGCATAATGACCTGTCGAATCCACTTGGCTAAAGTAGATTTTGACGCTGCCTGACCCTTTCTGGGGCCTTCCGGCAGTATAAACAAAGTATCCGTTCTGCGAATCTGAGCAGTGGCTTTTAGATAAGCTTTAACTGCTCTTACTACATCCAAAGAATGCAATAACTTTTCCTCTACCGAAGTAGGTTTGGGGAAAAAAGAAGGAAGAACCACATCTTGGTTCAAATGAAACCTCGATACCACCTTAGGAAGAAAGGCTGGATGAGGACGTAACACTACTCTGTCCTTATGGATAACCAGATATGGCTCCTTACAGGACATAGCTGCTAATTCCGATACTCTTTTAGCCGAACAAATGGCTACTAGAAAAATCAATTTCCTGGTGAGAAGCACCAAGGAAATATGCTGTAATGGTTCAAATGGTTGTTTCTGTAGAACCGACAGAACCAAGTTTAGATCCCATGGACATATGGGAATATTAACCGGAGGACTAATACGCATCACTCCTTGTATAAAGGCTTTGACTAGTGAATGCGAAGCCAAGGGCCTTTGAAAAAATATTGACAAGGCCGAAAACTGACCCTTGATAGTACTCAAGGCAAGCTTCCTATCTACAGCCCACTGTAGGAAGTCCAGAATCCTACCTATTACGTACTTATGTGGATGCCATTTCTTGGCCTCACACCACGCGATGTACGCCTTCCAGATTCTATAGTAGATCTGCCTGGATACCGGCTTCCTGGCATTGATCATGGTAGATACCACAGCATTAGAGAGCCCTCTCTTTTTTAGAATGTGGGCTTCAATAGCCAGGCCGTCAAACCTAGGGCTGGTAAGGAAGGGTGGTATATCGGTCCTTGCGAAAGCCGGACGACGTGGGAGAGTCCAAGGACTCCCCACTGAAATTTTACAATCTCCGCGTACCACGCTCTTCGGGGCCACGCTGGAGCCACCGGAATCACCGGTTTCTTTTCTACCCTGATTCTGCGGAGTAATCGAGGTAACCATTGTGGCGGTGTGAATGCATATATCAGCTTGAACTGATCCCAAGGGAACACTAGGGCATCCGAGCCGCAAGCTAGGGGATCCCTTGTCCGAGAGACAAACCTGTCCCCCTTTGCGTTGAATCTGGATGCTAGAAGATCTACATCCGATGTTCCCCACCGCTGACATATTGTCCAGAAAACCTCGGGGTGAAGGGACCCTTCCTCTGGGCCTAATTGCTGGCGACTTAGAAAGTCCGCCTTCCAATTCTCCACTCCTGGAATGAATACCGCAGATATGGCTGGGACATATTTTTCTGCCCATTTCAGGATGTAATTTACTTCCCTCTGGGCTGCACGACTCCTGGTGCCCCCCTGATGATTGATATATGCCACTGCTGTGGCATTGTCTGATTGCATTCTGACAGGGGACCCTTGGAGTTTGGATGTCCATGCTACTAGGGCATACCGGGCTGCTCGTATCTCTAAGAGATTGATGGGCAGGGCCTTTTCTGCATCCGACCATCTGCCCTGGAGAGACTATTGCTCCAGTACTGCTCCCCAGCCTATAAGGCTGGCATCTGTAGTGACCACCTTCCAAGAAATCGGACTGAAGGATTTCCTTTTTTCCAGATTCTGGGGAACCAACCACCAACGGAGGCTCTTGCGAACGGAAGGGGACAAGGACATTGTAAGTCTAGGGCCTGAACTTTTTTGTTCCAGGCTGACAGTATGGCCCCTTGCAAATTCCTTGAATGGAATTGACCGTAGGGTACTGCTTCGAATGATGCCACCATTTTTCCCAGCAGCCTCATATACAGGCGTATGGACGGCTGTCTTTTTTGTACCCACTAAGTGGATCAAATCTTTCAAAGACAACATCTTTCCTCGAGGCAAGAATATTTTTCTCTGGCCTGAATCCAACCTTAGCCCCAAGTATTCCAGACTTTTGACTGGTTTTTAGGGCTGACTTGTCTCGGTTGATAATCCAACCGTGAGATTCCAGATACTTGATCGTCTTGTGAACGACCACGTCTAGTTTTTTCACTGAGTGGTCTATCAGCAACAAGTCATCCAGATATGCCATTATCATTACACCTTGTGTTCTTAGATTGGCCAATAAAGGGCCAGAATTTTTGTAAACACTCGTGGTGCTGTGGCCAAACCGAAGGGTAAGGCTCTGAACTGAAAATGGCGCCCTTCTACTGCAAAGCGTAGAAATTTTTGGTGGACTGGAAAGATGGGAATGTGCAAATAAGCATCTTTGATGTCGATCGTGGCTAACCAATCCTCCCCTTGTAGGGCAGTGGCCACCGATCGGATCGACTCCATCGGAAAGTCCTGATATACAGGAATTTGTATAGCCCTTTTAGAATTAATATGGGCCTCCCGTCCGCGTTTGCTTCGGGACTGTAAAGAGGTTTGAGTAAAACCCGAACCCTCATTCTTCCAGGGGAACCTCCATAATTACTCCTTGGAGCAATAGTTGTTCTAGTGCCAACAGGAGGGACTCTCTCTTCCGGGGATCCCTTGGCACGTTTGACCTCAAAAATGGGAAGGAGGAGAGTCTTTTAACTCCAAACTGTATCCCAAACCTACTGCGGAGAGCACCTATCTGTCTTGATCGTGTCCCGCCAGGTCTCTTGCGAACAACTGGAGTCCTCCCCCCACCCGACTGAGTGGGGGCTTCATGAATTTAACTTTGGGGGAGGTTTTGTACCTCCCCTAACCCAGGGTTTCTCATTACCCTGCTACTGTCCCTGTTTTTTACCCCCGGGATTTGACCGAGGAGGCCGTCGGAACTGTTACACAGCCGATGCCCCAGGGACTGGAGAAGCAGGCCTCTTAAAGAGGGACCTCTAACTCTGCTTTTAACCGGCAAGAGCGTATTTTTACCGCTGGAAATTTTCTGGATATATTTGTCCAGGTTTTCCCTGAATAAGCGTTCACCATGAAATGGGACGCTAACCAGCCATTCTTTACAGGGAGCTTCAGCAGACCAGTTTTTGAGCCATAGGAGCCTACGCATATGTACTATAGACAGCGTAAGGCGGGAGGCCTGATGCACTGAATCCTTTATGGCGTCAACCGCAAAGCCTAAGGCTCTAGGTAGATCAGCTAGGGCAAAGCCTGCTGATCTGTCAAGTCCCTCAAGACCTGTTTCAACTGATCCTTCACTGCTTAGCAGACCCCAATAGCTGCTACTGCTGGTTGTATCACCAAGCAGATTTTCATAAGGACTCCAATCTTTTATCTATTGGGTTCTTGAACATTTGGACATTATCCACTGGACATGTCAGTGATTTATACATACAAGAGATGGCTGCGTCCATTGTAGGGACCTTCCATTTTTTTTTTTTTTTGATGAACTTATCCTCCATGGGATAGACCACCGGAAATCTCTTGGGGGAATAAATATTTTCTCAGGACGTTCCCAATCCTGGTAAATGAGCCCTTTCAGTAAAGGGTGAAGTGGAAAAGAACAAACAGTCTGGGGGCTTCTAGCGACCCCAACGAGGATACAGTAGTGGTTGATGGTTCCGCAAGGTGCATTTTTAAATGCTGATCGGACCATGTTAGTCAGAGACTGAACCCATAATCTTTCAGCTTGAGATGCTGAGAAAAGGTTCCCCCACTGTTGATTCCTCTATAACAGAATCAACCTTATCCTGATCCCCTTCAGGCAGGTCGATCCCTGTATGGGACTGTTGCTCTGCTAACAGGCACTCTGAAGGAGGAGACGGAGATCGGGCGTGCTTTCCCTGACAGGGAGGCAGCGATAAATTTTGACAATCTCTCTCTAATCCTCCCAGAGCTGAGGAAAAAACCTCCTCTGTTACATACACAGGAGCAGGTGACTGAGGACAGCCACAGTACCAAGTACCCCTGCGGGGTCTCTACGGTCACTTACCTCTGAACTTCAGGGGAGACTGGTGCAGCAGGAGTATGCCCAAGATCCTCAGAGCCCGATGAGACCCCCTTCGCTTCCTGGAAGATTCAGTTCCGGAGCTACTGGACGGCATATTCCTAAGCCTAAAGCTGAGGTATTCCAGCCGTAATACACCACTTTTACTGAGAATAGTCTAGCACAATTGCTGCTATATCACAGTTGGTGTCTACTAATGTGCCTTTCTAGGGGATGCCTGTATCAACCGCTTGCTGTATGCCTTTAAATGTTGCCAGCTCTGTCTCTGTACTTCATAGCCAGCTTACTGCAATAATGTGGCTTTTTAAAAACCTGCTGGGACGCCCGCACATGCGCAGAAGCGCTGCGGCGCGCACAGAGCGTCATCCCCCAGGCCCCGCCCCTTTTTCCGGCCACCTCTATATATAGAGGCGCGTGCACGCGCACGCGCGCGGCCACGTGCGCCTCGGCGCTAATTTTCAAACATGGAAACCAGGGCCCCCTTTGCCGCAGGCCGGGGGATAGACGAACACTGCAACATGGCAGAGGAAACAGTTTCCTGTAGGAGAACTCACCAGCTGCCTGGACTTTGCTCTCTGAGAAGAAACTAGTCCATATGACAAGAAAAACATTCCACAGCGGCCTCTAGTGGACAAACACAGGTACCGCAGTTTAATATACTAAACATATATAAAAAAAACATTCTTTTTTTTTTTTTTTTTTTTCTTGACCACCATTAAAAATTATTACATTTTTTTAGTAGTTACAGGCATGCACAGATATTAGCGGGAATACCGTTAGGTAACAGACAGAAAGACAAATTAGGCTTGGGGGTCCCCCAATAGAACCAAGTTCCTGGGGGCCCCCACTTACCTGTTCCCCGCCGCAGGACTTTGTTTGGTCCACAAAAGCCCAAACTTCACCTATCACGGCAGGCATTGTAATCAAACCTTCAGGGACCGGGTTCCCAAGGATTCCACTCCCCTGGACCTGTATAGCACCCTGCACAGAAAACATCTTGGTCGTGGGTATGACCAGAGCTCTGGATCCCAGGGTCCAGCTCTCCTAAGAGAAGCATTACAGGCAGAACCTTGCTCTTCTCTGCAAGGCCCGGGTACCGACCGTTTAGCTATGAAGCTTTTTTGGTCGGATCCGGAATAGCTTACTGAGGCCCAAAAGAACCTGTACGCAAGCTCAGTGAAAAACACATGTTTCTTCTTGGCCAACACCTTAGACACTGGCAAAAAACTGAGGTGCTCCCGGATGGGAGGGGCTTATATAGGGGAGGGTACTTCCGGTTTTGGAAGTTGCCAGTGCCAGCACCTGACGGTAACTATATAACCCATTAGTAATGACTATGTCGCTCTGTGTCCCGTGATGTACGAGAAAGAAAGATGACTTCCGTACCCTCAGCATGGTGGAAATTACTGAATCCGACAGGCCTCAGTCCCTTAGTACCCGACTTTCAACAGCCATGCCGTTAAAGCCAGCGACTGTAAAGCAGGATGAAGTATAGGACCTTGCGACAGAAGGTTCTCTCGCATCGGCAGTCGCCAAGGAACATGCGCCACCACGCGTACTAGGTCGGCGTACCAAGGACGCCGAGGCCAATCCGGGGCAATTAGAATCACTGGAATCCCCTCGATCTCCACTCTGCGAAGCAGACGAGGAAGAAGTTTTAGCGGGGGGGGGGGGGGGGAAGGCAAAAATCAGCTAATACTGTCCCCACGGAGCCACCAACGCGTCTGTCGCGTCCGCCCAGGGATCTTTGGACCTGGCCACAAAACCTCAATACCTTCCGACTGAGTCGAGAGCCTGGAGATCCATGTCTGGCATGCCCCATCTCAGGCAAAGGAGTCAAAACACATCTGGGTGTAGCGACCATTCTCCTTGGTCCAGCATCTGGCGACTTAGGTAGTCCGCTTGCCAGTTTTCTACACCCGGAATGTACACGGCCGATAGAGCAGGTATGCTTCGCTCTGCCCACCTCAGGATGTGAGCGACCTCCAATGCTGCAGCCGAGCTTCTTGTTCCTCCTTGATGGTTGACATACGCCACCGCTGTGGTGTTGTCCGACTGGATCCTGACTGGACGTCCCTGCAGCCTCTGTGACCATGTGGAGAGTCACTGCCTGATCGCCCGAAGTTCCAGCACATTGATCGGCAGGTGGGATTCTTCCTGCGTCCAGCGACCCCGTGTCAACTGTACACCCCAAACTCACCCCCAACCGGTCAGGCTGGCGTCCGTCGTGATCACCGTCCAGTGAAAAGGAAGGAACGACTTGCCGGACTGAAGGGCCGGAGATCTCAGCCACCATACCAGGGAAGCCCTGGCTAGCTGGCTCACCTGGATTTGACAATCCAGGGACAATGGAGATTTATCGATTTATTAGAGTGTGTAATTGAGCATACGGTACCGCCTCGAAGGTGGCTACCATGAGACCCAGGACTCACATGTAAAAGCGCAGCGATGACCACCTGCTAACAGCTTCACTGCAGTCCGAAGAGTCTTCAGCTTTTCCAAAGGCGAGAAAAACTCTCGCCTCTGAGGAGTCCAGAATCAAGTCCAGAATCAAGCCCAGGTACTCCAGTCGTTGAGTCGGCAGCAACACCGACTTCTGGAGGTTCAGTACCCAACCAAATTCTTGAAGGGTCTGACTGGCAATCGCTACATCCTCCTCTAATTCTGAGTCTCAAGCTGCTCTCAGAAGGAGGTCATCTAGGTAGCCCACGATAGCGATTCCTCGCCGTCTCAGCAAAGCTAGAATCGGGGCGAGCACCTTGGTGAAAACCCTTGGTGCCGACACCAGGCCAAAAGGAAGATCTACAAACTGGTAGTTATCGTCCTGGACTGCAAAACGCAGAAATCTCTGATGCCTGACATATATGGGGACATGCAAGTATGCGTCCTTGATGTCCAAGGACGCCAGAAAATCCCCCGGATGGAGTGCAGCGACCACAGAGCAAACTGATTCCATCCTGAACCTTCGTACTTTTATAAAGGAGTTGAGGGCCTTGAGGTCCAGGATTGGACGGACCCCGTGCTTCTTTGGGACTACAAACAGATTGGAGTAGAATCCCTGAAACCTTTCCAGCAGCGGCACAGGTACTATTACCCTGCGCATCAGCAGGTCCTGCACTGCCCCAAACAGGGCATTCTGACGAGTCGGAAGAAGATGAAGGTTTGAGGGAAAAAATCTGTTTGGTGGACAAGAAAGAAACAATCTTGTATCCTGATGAAACCACTTCGCAAACCCACTGGTCGGAAAGCAGGGAGGCCCACCGAGCAGCAAACTCGCGAAGGCGACCCCCACCTGAGAGTCGGGCGTGGGCAAACCTTCATGCTGTCGCAGATTTGTTTGCAGGCTTGTTTGGCTTGCAAAACCAAGGATGCTTTTGTCCCTCAGCTGGCCCTTTGTCGGCCTGGGAGCGCTTACCTGCGGCCCCGGACTGGCAGAAAAAACGCTTCTGAGCGTAAAAGGAGGGCCCTGGCCTACGGCGCGGCTCCTTACTTTTTTTGGATTTCTTACTCCCAGTGACATTCTTAATAATGTCATTCAACGAGGCTCCAAATAGCCTCTCTCCCTGGAAGGGCAAATCCGCCAGAGCTTTCTTGGAAGTCTGGTCCGCGGACCAGCATTTTAGCCAAATCAGGCGACGGAGCACCACAGCAGACACTGAGGCTCTGGAAAGCAAGGGAGTTGTATCCAAGGCCGCATCACAGACATACTTAAGGCCATGCACCAACTGGTCGGCCAGTTCCACGCAGACCGGAGAAGCATGTTGCTCTACCAACTCGTGGTGCAACAATTTTGCCCATTCTGTAAGTATCTGCGACACCAGGGCCGTGGCCAATACAGGCCGTAATGCTGACCCCACCACCGTAAACATGGACCGGGCCACCGCCTCGGGCCTTCTGTCTGCAGGGTCCTTAAAGGCAGGGGTCCCCTCTACCGGAATTGTGGTTACCTTGTTTAATCTGGATACCAGGGGGTCCACAATCGGGGGAGATGTCCATTTTTTCAGGAGACTCTCCTCAAAGGGGTTACGGAACGCCATGCGTTTTGGGACCGAAAAGGCCCTCTGCGGTCGTTCCCATTCTTTATATATATAAACTTATCAAAATAAGTTAGGTAGGGAAACACCTTAGCAGTGCGGGCCAGCTTGTGGGACCCAAAAGGGACCGCCACCTCAGTAGATGCCCCCACCGTATCTTCCAATTTTAGGGTCTCCCGCACTAGCGCTTTCTCCTGTGCTGACTGTACACAGAGTCTTCCTCACCGTCCGAATGGTCCTGGGCCGCATCCTCTGACACGTCAGAACAGGGGCCGTGTGCCACAGCCAGGCCCGAGTCTGAATCAGACCTTCCCCCAGAAGATGGTGGGGGCTTTTTTACCCCCCTTTCGCTTTCGCCTGCACACCGCCTCCACCCTGGCAACAAATGATTCCAGAACCGCTGACAAAGCGTCCATCGGTACTGCAGGTGCAGAGGCACCGGTTGCTGCCACAGGGATGTCTGGGGAAGAAGCGCCAGCTTCTGAAGCGATGCTGACCCACACCCGCCTGACAGCCACTTAGGGACTAAAGGCAAGGTACATAAAAGAACCACCCTCCTAGCTGCTACAGACCGAGGGGCCCCCCAGAGGACTCACCACCCTGACCCAGGTACTGCACAGCGCTGCGCTCTCTCTCCTGCACAGCCTGTGCTGAGGTGCTCTTCTGCGTCTGAGGTGTTATGTGCTGTTCGCGCCGTTCAGAAAGACATTTCCAGCGCTAGAGGCCAAAACCACAAGAAAATGGCAGCCTCAAGAAAAAAAAAGCGTGAGCTACAAGAAAATGGCCGCCAGCTGTATTGCAGCGTAGCTACAAGAAAATGGCTGCCAGCTGTATTGCAGCGTGGCTACAAGAAAATGGAGCTGGCTCACCCAAAATGGCCTCTGGATCACTTCTGAGGTAAAGAAAAGGCCACGGAGGCCCCCCACACGACAGACAGACAACACTCCACCACAGATAGCAGACCTAGGACACCCAGCGGAGACACCCCCCGGAGGACCCCCAGTCAGGTACACAGCAGGCCCAGCCAGATGCATGAGGAGGAGGGAAGGGACGGGGAGAGAAGAAAAGGGAGAGTGAGAGACCCCCTAGTCGACCTCCCCAGGAATGCCCAACTGTTCCATCCTGCCAAAATAGGTGGAACCCTACTTACCCGTCCTGCGAGGACTGCTGGACGCATTCCGGACAGACCCATCACCCGAGCAGTACGGAGTGGCTGTCGGCAATGGCCCACTGACTCGGACAGCAGTAGCCCGGTCATGTGTGCCCGGAGCATACAGCTCACTGGCCACCCCTGGAGCAAACGGGGTATGTCGTGGCCGACCCAGCGCATAGCTAAAGGTCTGCTCACGCTTGATGGCCGGACTGGGGAGACTACAAGGATCTATATTATCCAGCCCGTCACCCAGCCGGCAGTTGATAGTAGATCTCAGGATCAAAAAAGTAAGGGAAAATAAAAAAATCTCCAGGATCAATGTTCCCCACAGAGAGCCAGGTCCTTCTCCTATGCTAGGCAGAAAAAAACTGAGCTGCTGAGTGCAGGGTGAGGGGTTATAACCAGAGGGACCACCCCCTGGGCGGTACTGTTCAGCTTTGCTGTAGTTACATGTTTTTAAATGTTTAACATGTCTGCCTAGTTCTTTCCTAATAGACGGCATATAACCCTACTGTCAAGAATAAAGGAGCTGTGTCCATCCATGGATGAAAGAGAAAAAAAAACATTTAGCTGCTCTGGGATACGATCATTAGGCCCAATCTGAGATAACCAGTATGGATGCATTTTTCCAGGTTGGTTGGCTCCCCCTAGGGCCGACACTTAACCCGAACTTTAGTGGGGAGTGATCAGAGATCCCCCTGGGGAGATAAGCAATCGATTGCACCAATGGTTGTATTTTATCATTTCCACATATCAATTTGAGATAAACTCCCTCCTCCTGGGGCTGCCCACGAGTAGGTCCTAGTCTGCGGGTTCCCAAATCTCCATAGGTCAGACCATCCTACCTCATCAAAAAGACTTTTAAAAGTATTCTCTCTACTCGCCCATTTTAGTGTTGCACCCCCATATATATCTAGAGCTGGGTCCAGTATCATATTATAATCTCCCATACATATCACGTATGCGCATTGGGGTATTGAGCCATGAACAACACTGCATCCTTCACTACCTGCATATCTGCGTGCGGTGGATTATAGACTCCCATAAGTACAAATGGTAAAGCATGTAATATTCCATAAACACATCTACCATCCGGGTCACATCTGGGCATATTATTAGGACCATGTAATTTTGGCTAGTCCTTAAGTGTGCCTAAGGAAACCTCTAAGCAAATCAGACAGCAAGCATATTGCACCAGTACTATCCAGTTTTACAATAAATGAAAAAAGGGTTAGGGGCGTGAGGCCTAAAAGAAACAGCCTACAGTCATAGGGAATGGTGTCTCTACTGGGAAGCATAATTGGGGTGATATAGTGGAGGACTGGAGTGGGGAGAAGAGAGTAAACGTCTGCTTTCACAATGCATTTATGCAAGCGCCTACAGAGATGAACATTTAAGGAAGATTTGTAGTGAGTTTATGGAACACAGTTATTGTGCAGTAGATAATTCACAGGATGGTGGCCATAGTTCATTGAGGCAATTTAAAGCGTACTTTCACCTAGAAAGGACAAGTCTTCAGGTAATAAGCACCAGTACCCTATACCAGGGTGAATAAATCCTAAATCTCTGTTCTTGTAAACAAACAAGTTGCCCCCATCTATTTGTACTGAGGTGAACATCATTTGGATCTATTTGCCACTTATGAATATTCCGCTTCAGGAGCTACAAGGAGCTTACACATCTGAGACAGTAGCTGGATAGAATTGCAAAGTCTTAGGAAAAGTCTCAGGACATGTTAATGTCATTTGTAAGATTCCATTTGCTTTTAACATCTGAATTTAGAATGAATGGACTTTACTAAACAAAAAAATACAGTGGGTCAAAAAAGTATTTAGTCAGCCACCAATTGTGCAAGTTCTCCCACATAAAAAGAGGAGAGAGGCCTGTAATTATCATCATAGGTATACCTCAATTATGAGGGACAAAACGTGGAAACAAATCCAGACAATCACATTGTCTGATTTGGAAAGAATTTATTTGCAAATTATGGTGGAAAATAAGTATTTGGTCAATATCAAAAGTTCATCTCAATACTTTGTTATATATCCTTTGTTGGCAATGACAGAGGTCAAATGTTTTCTGTAAGTCTTCACAAGGTTGTCACACACTGTTGCTGGTATGTTGGCCCATTCCTCCATGCAGATCTCCTCTAGAGCAGTGATGTTTTGGGGCCGTTGCTGGGCAACAAGGACTTTCAACTCCCTCCAAAGGTTTTCTATGGGGTTGAGATCTGGAGACTGGCTAGGCCACTCCAGGACCTTGAAATGCTTCTTACGAAGCCACTTTTTCGTTGCCCGGGCGGTGTGTTTGGGATCATTGTCATGCTGAAAGACCCAGCCACGTTTCATCTTCAATGCCCTTGCTGATGGGAGAAGCTTTGCACTCAAAATCTCACGATACATGGCCCCATTCATTCTTTCATGTACACGGATCAGTCGTCCTGTTCCCTTTGCAGAGAAACAGCTCCAAAGCATGATGTTGCCACCCCCATGCTTCACAGTAGGTATGGTGTTCTTTGGTTGCAACTCAGTATTCTCTCTCCTCCAAACGCGACGGATTGTGTTTCTACCAAACAGTTCTACTTTGGTTTCATCTGACATTCTCCCAATCCTCTTCTGGATCATCCAAATGCTCTCTAGCAAACCTCAGACGGGCCCGGACATGTACTGGCTATAGCAGGGGGGCACGTCTGGCACTGCAGTATCTGAGTCCCTGGAGGTGTAGTGTGTTACTGGTGGTAGCCTTTGTTACGTTGGTCCCAGCTCTCTGCAGGTCATTCACTAGGTCCCCCTGTGTGATTCTGGGATTTTTGCTCGCCATTCTTGTGATCATTTTGACCCCTTGGGGTGAGATCTTGCGTGGAGCCCCAGATCAGGGGAGATTATCAGTGGTCTTGTATGTCTTCCATTTTCTAATTATTGCTCCCACACTTGATTTCTTCACACCAAGCTGCTTGCCTATTGCAGATTCAGTCTTCCCAGCCTAGTGCAGGTCTACAATTTTGTTTCTGATGTCCTTAGACAGCTCTTTTCCAAAGAGTTTTCATTTGAAATTCTACCCATCTATGGTGGCCAGCTTAAGTGAGGGACACTTAAGTGAGGGACACACAGCTCCTTACTACACAGGTTTTTGAATAGAATGGTAAGTCAATGGGTGTTTGACCTGAACCAGGGTAGCACTCAAGAAATGGCGCAATTGAAAACCAGACCAAACATCAATAGGTGGGGGTTAAAAAGATTTTGAATTGCCCATTAGCTCATTTTAAAATATAATGCCAACTTTTTTTTTTTTTTTTACAGTATTCAAATTTACAAAATATGTATATACAGTATATCACAAAAGTGAGTACACCCCTCACATTTTTGTAAATATTTTATTATATCTTTTCATGTGACAACACTGAAGAAATTACACTTTGCTACAATGCTACAATGTAAAGTAGTGCGTGTACAGCTTGTATAACAGTTTAAATTTGCTGTCCCCTCAAAATAACTCAACACACAGCCATTAAAGTGGAGTTCCACCCAAAAATGAAACCTCCACTTTTTGGATTCCTCCCCCCCTCCGGTGTCACATTTGGCACCTTTCATGGGGAGGGGGGAGCAGATACCTGTCTAATACAGGTATTTGCTCCCAAGGCTTCATTTCCTGGTTCCCTCACCGAGGATGGCAGCGGGGGCAGCCGAGAGCCGAGCGATTGATCGTCTTCTGCTGCCGACATCGCGGGCACCCTGGACAGGCAAGTGACCATTTATTAAAAGTCAGCAGCTGCAGTATTTGTAGCTGCTGGCTTTTAATAAAAAAGATTTAGGCGGACCTCTGCTTTAACCTGTTGTCCACCGCCCACCATCAAATGACGGCGGGCGGAAGACACTCTCGTTCTGACAGGATGTCATATGACGTCCTGCCTTTAAAACGAGCGATGGCCGCCGGGCAACCGCGATTGCCCTGTAACCGAGCAGGAAAGTGGATCTGTGTGTGTAAACACACAGATCCACGTCCTGTGAGGGAGAGGGGACCGATGGTGTGTCCCTTGTACATAGGGACAACCATCGGTCACCTCCCCCAGTCAGTCCCCTCCCCCCACAGTTAGAACACATTGAGGAAACACATTTAACCCCTTCCCTGCCAGTCACATTTATACAGTAATCAATGCATTTTTATAGCAGGAATTGCTGTATAAATGTGAATGGTCCCAAAAATGTGTCAAAAGTGTCCGATCTGTCCGTCACAATAAAAATCGCAGATCGCCGCCATTACTAGTAAAAAAAAAAAATGCTATAAATCTATCCCCTATTTTGTAGACGCTATAACTTTTGCGCAAACCAATCAATACACGCTTATTGCGATTTTTTTTACCAAAAATATGTAGAATACGTATCGGTCTAAACAGAGGAAAATTTTAATTGGAAAAAATAAAAAATGGATATTTATTATAGCAAAAAGTAAAAAATATTGTGTTTTTTTTTCAAACTGGACACTCTTCTTTTGTTTATAGCGCAAAAAATAAAAACCGCAGAGGTGATCAAATGCCACCAAAAGAAAGCTCTATTTGTGGGAAAAAAAGGACACAAATTTTGTTTGGGAGCCACGTCGCACGACCGCGCAATTGTCATTCAAAGTGTGACAGCGCTGAAAGCTGAAAAATGGCTCTGACAGGAAGGGGGTTTTCATGCCCGATAGGGAGGTGGTTAATGTCTAAACCGCTGGCAACAATCTGCCCAATTAGCCATTTTCCCTGCCCGGTGTCATGTGACTCATTAGTGTTACAAAGTCTCAGGTGTGAAAGGGGAGCAGGTGTGTTAAATTTGGTGTTATTGCTCTCAATCTATCATACTGGTCACTGGAAGTTCAACATGGCACCTCATGGCAAAGAACCTCATGGAAAATCTGAAAAAAAGAATTGTTGCTCTACATAAAGATGGCCTAGGCTATAAGAAGATCGCCAAGACCCTGAAACTGAGCTGCAGCATGGCTGCCAAGACCATACAGTGGTTTAACAGGACAGGTTCCACTCAGAACAGGCCTTGCCATGGTTTACCAAAGAAGTTGAGTGCACGTGTTCAGCGTCATATCCAGAGGTTGTCTTGGGAAATAGCTGTATGAGTGCTGCC
Source organism: Rana muscosa (assembly GCA_029206835.1). Taxonomy (NCBI): domain Eukaryota; kingdom Metazoa; phylum Chordata; class Amphibia; order Anura; family Ranidae; genus Rana; species Rana muscosa. The sequence continues at coordinate 25,155,115 of CM055123.1, read as the reverse complement.
AGCATTGCTGCAGAGGTTGAAGGGGTGGGGGGGGCTAGCCTGTCAGTGCTCAGACCATACATCGCACACTGTATCAAATTGGTCTGCATGGCTTGTGTCCCAGAAGAAAGCCTCTTCTAAAGATGATTCACAAGAAAGCCTGCAAACAGTTTGCTGAAGACAAGCAGACTAAGGACATGCATTACTGGAACATGTCCTGTGGTCTGACGAGACCAAGATAAGCGTATTTGGTTCAGATGGTGTCAAGCGTGTGGCAGGAACCAGGTGAAGAGTACAAACCCAAGTGTGTCTTGCCTACAGTCAAGCATGGTGGTGAGAGTGTCATGGTCTGGGGCTGCATGAGTGCTGCCGGCACTGGGGAACTACAGTTCATTGAGGAAACCATGAATGCCAACATGTACTGTGACATACTGAAGCAGAGCATGATTCCCTTTCTTTGGAGACTGGGCCACGGCCGCAGGGCAGTGTTCCAACATGATAATGACCCCAAACACACCTCCAAGACGACCAATGCCTTCCTAAAGAAGCCGAGGGTGAAGGTAATGAACTGGCCAAGCATGTCGCCATACCTAAACCCTATTAAGCATCTGTGGGGCATCCTCAAAACGGAGGCTGGATGAGCGCAAGGTCTCTAACATCCACTAGCTCTGTGATGTCATCATGAAGGAGTGTAAGAGGACTCCAGTAGCAACCTGTGAAGCTCTGGTGAACTCAATGCCCAAGAGGGTTAAGGCAGTGGTGGAAAATAATTGTGACCACAAAAAATATTGATACTTTGGGCACAATTCCGACATTTTCACTTAGGGGTGTACTCACTTTTGTTGCCAGCGGTTTAGACATTAATGGCTGTGTGTTGAGTTATTTTGAGGGGACAGCAAATTTACACTGTTATACAAGCTGTACACTCACTGAGTGTCATTTCTTCAGTGTTGTCACATGAAAAAATATAATAAAATATTTACAGAAATGTGAGGGGTGTACTCACTTTTGTGAGATAGATATATATATCTATCTCTTTATACAGTATCTATCTATCTATCTCTCTCTACCCATCTACCTACCTATATATATCTATATATATCTATCTATCTATATACACACACACACACACACACACACACACACACACACACACCTCACAAATTTTAAAGGAAGCAATACAGTGGAACCTTGGATTACGAGCATAATCTGTTCCAGGAGAATGCTTGTAATCCAAAGCACTCGCATATCAAAGTCAATGGAAATTAAAATAATAATAATTTGTTCCGCATTGACTTCTATGGCATGCAATATAGCATGTGGCCAGAGGTGGGGGGCGCCGGAGAGCCTCGGAAATACTCGGGACAGCTCGGCTGAACTCGGAAACCCTCGGAAAAGGCTCAGGAAGGGAGTATTTCCAAGTGTTTCCTAGTATTTCCGAACGGCTCCGCTCAGCTCCGGCGCACCCGCACCTCTGGCCAAATGCGGTACTGCGCACCACAGAGGCTTGAATCGTGCTCGTTTTACTTGACAACACTCGCAAACCGAGTCAGGATTTTAGAAAAAAAATTGTTAACCGCGTTACTCGCAATCCGAGGTTTCACTGTAGTAGTTTTCTATATTATTATTATTATTATTATTGTTAAGACAAAAATATTTTTTATATGGTAAGTGCTAAGTACACTTTTTACACTTTGCATGAGCTGCGGCACTAGGTTTCAGGCTCTCCATTTGCTTCTTCGGTGATAAAGGCGTGTTTACAAACTCTACAACCCTAGCTGAAATTGACTCCCAGAACTAAAAAAAATCAGTGCAATGAGCATTCTCCTATCAGAGGACTTAAGCCAAAGCCTAACATAGACAAACAACCTCAAAGCAGAAAGTGTCAGCTATGCTGTCAGCTTCGCTATATCCCAGCATTCTTAAAATCTACTACAGATTTACAAATTCCTCAAAAAATAAACCACAACTTAGCGATACCTTCTTTTAATTAAATACCTTAATATGTTTACATAACCTTGTAATATTTTTTTTACTGCCACTATACCAATTCAAGAAAGAAAAAATACAAAACACCTAAACGGAAAACTGAGAATAGCCTGTGCATTATGCTATAATATATCACAATCAAATTTCTAGCTTTCTTAAAACCTTTCCTGCGGATAAAACAATGAATCTCAAGGCCTAAATGGGATCACTAGCCAAAACCTGGTTTGTTCTGTCTACACTTCATTACTCTGAGCCGCATTCAAAAAGATGTCATTGCATTTTATAATAATCTCTATACAACTTCTACCAGATGGCTTGTTGAACAGAATTTACCTGAAGGGCAAATCAATCATCAGTCTCTCTTCTCTTAACTGTGATTTACAGCCTTGTTTTGTACATGTTCTCAGGAAAATGGTGTCTGTCTGATATTTCACAATTTCTATTTCTACACCAGTCTGCCATTAGTACAGTGATATTCCAGGAGTGGCTTTTCAAGTATTAAGCTAGTATGATTTAAAATGGAATGTTATTTTCCTGATAATGTACATCACATGCAGTGTACAGCGCAGCTCAATCTTGACATGCTGAAAATAGTATCAGGGATGATGTAACTCCTGTGCACATGCACAGGAGTTATATTTATTCATTTTTTACAAGCACTTATATAGCACCGACAATTTACGCAGCACTTTATTTTATATACAGTATATTTGACATTCTCATGAGTCCCTGCCTCAAGGAGCTTACAATCTAAGGTCCCTAACTCGCACCCCCACTAACATTAATGCATACACATACTAGGGCCAATTTTAGACAGGAGTCAAATAACCTACCAGCATATCTTTGGCGTGTGAGAGGAAACAGTAGTACCTGGAGGAAACCCACGCAGGCACAGGAAGAACATGCAAAATCCAGGCAGGTAGTGCCGTGGTTGGGATTTAAACCGCCTCCGGTGCCGCCAGAAGAAGATGGCCACAGGACCCAAAAGACGAGGTGAGAGAGAAAGAATCGCATAGAGCAGCCACTGGAGCCCTTAACTGTCACCCCTGGAATGAACCCTGCCATTGTTACTCCCTGCTACTGTCTATCCTTTAAAAAAAAAAAGTCTCTAGGGTACTCCTATACATTGCTTGGCTCACAAAACATTTGTGGAGTGACGTTATCCTGTTTGGAGGCAGATTTTTATTTTCCTTTTATGACTCGCTGATCTTCAATGATACCAATATTCTTATACAACTTCCATGCTTGCAACAGCACGGTGCAAAGAAAACTGCTTAACCACTTGCCAACCGGGCCATAGACAAATGACGTCCTGGTCGGCAAGTGGAATACCTGGGTTTTGGCTGCAGCAAGATTCCCAAATCCCGGTATTGTTTTTTTTTTCTCTACAAGATAAGTGTTTAGAGAGGACCCCCCTTCCCACAGCTTTCCAGGCTTACCTGATTGGTGCAGCCCGGGATCCACCCGGCACCGCGAGTGGCCTGCAATAGAGAGGAGTGAAGGCAAGATGGTCTTCGCTCATTGCTATGAAGGACCGGCGCACGCCATAACGTCACTTCTGGTTCCTCCGGCATGAAAACAAGGCTTTTTTTTTATGCAACAGATCCCCAAAAAATTTTTTTTAGGTTTTGCGTTTAAAGTTAGGGAAGATATTTTGTGTCTTATAGACCCCAGTTCTCTCCATAAAGAGGCCATGTCATGCTGTATTGCTATATGCAAAGAATGTTTACATTTTTTGCGATAGCAAGAACAGTGATAACATTTTTTTTGTTTTTAAAGGGACAGTGTAAAAATAAAAAAATAAAATGGAATAAAATAAATAAGAATAAAAAACTATTTAAAAGCACCCTCGTCCCCTCGTGCAGTGATGAACACAATGTGTAGGTCATGACCACATATATAAATGGTGTTCAAACCACACGTGAGGTATCGCCACAAACATTAGAGCAAGGGCAATCATTCTAGCACTAGATCTACTCTAACTCTAAACTGGTTACTTGTACAAATTTTTAAAGCGTCTCCTGGGGAGATTATTATTATTCTTTTTTTTTTTTTTTTTAAGTACAGTAGTTTGGCGCCATTTCACGAGCGTGCACAATTTTAAAGCATGACATGTTGGGAATCTATTTACTCTGCGTAACATCATCTTTGCCAGGTATCCTTTCCCACTTCCGGGAGTCCGGGCTGCGGCCCGTGACGTCAGCGCGGGGCTCCCTCCTCCTCCCTCCGGGCCAGTAGGAGAGAGTAGCGGGCCTTGCGCATACGCAGTAGGGTTCCCAGCGTGAAGCCGAAAGGCTACACTGCCGGGTACCCTTACCTGCAATGGCGGCGGCAGCACCCGACAGCTGATGGAAACATCAGCTGCGGGTGCCGACATCGCTGGACTCCAGGACAGGTAAGTGTCCATTTATTAAAAGCCAGCAGCTGCAGTATGTGTAGCTGATGGTTTTAATTTTTTGGGCAGAACACCGCTTTAAAAGTACAGAATAAAGTAAAAGTATAGTATTTTTTTTTTTTTTAAAGAATCATACTTACCTAGGTGGATGCAGCATCGGCCCCTGCCGGCTTTAACAGAACTGAGCGATCACAACACCGATGATCGATCAGTTCTCACAGCTTCGTGAGCAGAGAGCTGGTGGCTGTTAGTCACTGCTGTCTGCTCTGCCCCCCCCCCATGCTCACTAGAGTGCTGAACTGTGGAGGGGCAGAAGCAGCTAGCTCAGACTCTCAGCGGTTTGCGGAGAGACTGGGCCAGGTGTCCGTATAGGGTTCTTGGTGGATCCCGACCTTATGGTCGTGATCTTTCCCCAGCCTGGATCGGCTCTGCGACGCCAGCTGCTTAAAACAGGTCACAGTGCAATACAGACTGCACTCCTGTGATCCATAGGAAAAGTACAGCCAAACGAGCTTTGGCCGTACTTCTCCTTTAACTACAATCCTGGAGCCTCTGCTGCGTTGCTGAGCTGTGAAACACTTACAAGGAAAATACAGGTGGAGACATGGACTTTGCTTTGAAACTGCTATTTTTGTGTTCCATCTAATTGAATTTGGCAGAATAGAAATAAGGTTTTCAAAGCATTAACAAATGCTGAGTGTATTTAAATTAAGCTGGCATTTTTTTTTTTACATGTTTATCTATGAAAAAATAACTTTTTCTTTCTAGTATAATTCCTTTTCATATAATTCCAGTTAAACAAAGACCAGTACAGTTCACTCCACACATTGCATTTGTGTATGCTGAAAGAAAACAGGATATAGTAAATTTTTGCCCTGTGCATTCTGACAAGCTGTAATGCTTTGCAGCACATAGAAATAAAGTGGTTGTAAACCTCTGACATTAAATGTGAACAAACCACATCCATCTGTGCACTTGCCTGTATCCCAAAACCACCGAGTGTGATTTCGCTCTGCTGCCTTGTTTCTCAGCTATTAGAGTCAATGTGAAAGGTTTTCCTGACACAAAGAGATTTAAAAAAAAAGGTGATGGATAAACAAATTTGAACAGAAAAAAAGGTGATGGGGAGGGAGCTCCAGCACACAGCCTGTGACAGAAATCCTTAGCTCTGCCTGTTCCCCAATGTACTGTGAGGAGGGGGTGTGTCCCTGACATCAAGTCAGGGCTCAGAGCTGTCCTCGCTGAGATCTGCAATGTGAGATTTCAGATCCTACCCCCTGCTTTTAATAGTGGAGAGATCCTGTGTAAACTATGGACTTCGAGCTGATGCAGCGGACAGATGGCCGTAGATAAACAGGTGCTACGTATGTTAGTCACTTCACTAGGTATATGTGAGGGGCACCCCAGTACACTTGTCTGCAATGTCCCTCAAGCAGCATAAGATGTGTCTATCTAAAAAAATATATACAATCAATATTTGTAACAAGAAATGCACATAATCCTCATTATACAAGTCTTATCAAACATTCTTATTATCTCACTTCCTGTTTAAAAAGTAAGAGCTGGGGGCAAACCCTCTCTCTGACCTTCCTTGGGATAAATCTATGGACAAAAATATGGAGGTTGGATTCTTTGTTGAGCAACCCAAGCAATCTAAACTCCCTTCAACATACCTGGACAGAGTACTTTGCTATAAATGGAACCCCAGGGGTGTCTCCCCTATTACAGTGGGAGGGGCATAAATGTGTGGCATGGAGAGCTCATTTAGCAACGGCAGCAAAACAGAAAAAGGAGCATCAGGCTACTCTCCCCAAACTCACGAACCGCATAGCTGCCCTGGGAACACACCACAAAAGATCACAAGCTCAAGCAACCCATCAGGAATTGCAATAATGTTATTAAAAGAAGATAAAGAGAGAGACAGAGCTCTCTCTGAGCGAAAAGGGACTGTTCTAGAGATAATGTGTGTGTTTAAAGGTGAACACTCAGAAACAATAGTTTTGAAAAAATACAATTTTTTTTTTAATAATAACTTAATTAAAACATGACATAGTCATAGATACAGTTAGACCATGAAACAATACTGGATGCGTAGTAATAGATGGAAATTGATGCAGGAAGCCGAAAAGTTTTGCAGGAATGCGTCGTCAGGGCGCTGCATCCATCTAAATTTGCATCTAGTCTACCCGTGTTTGAAAAGCTTACATACACAGCTGGTCAGGTGTCAACACAAAAGGGTGGGATTTGGATCTGTCCACAGGACTAGGAAGCTGGTGGGAGCCAGACCCATCGAGCTGATACGTGGAGTTGCTGGACCGTGTAAATCCTTGCTATGGTATATACAGTAAAAAATCTGCAACTGTAGCTGTATTTATTACATCCTCTTTTTAGTCCGTTAAAACATAGATAGAAAAGTAGGGGTACTGGTTATCCTCCAAGCAAACGCACCACTTGATCAAGAGATGGCGCTGAGAGTTGGCGTGATAACTGTGTTGTCCCTACACCCACAAAGCTGCGTGTGTGACATACACAGCTTTGTGGGTGTAGGGACAACACAGTTATCGCGCCAACTCTCAGCACCATCTCTTGATCTGGGTGCACTTGGAGAATGGCTTCTCATTGTTTAACTTGGGTTCCTTACTCTGGATAACACCCCCACATACTCCTGGATCAACACCCCACATACTCCTGGATCTTTACTTGACCACCCAGCGATAGGTACTACCCTTCAAAGATTTTGTGAGTGCTGTGAAGCCACTTTGTTATCCCCCACAAAATTCACAATAATTTTTAGCTGCGAAATGGCCCCACAATGAGAGTCACTAAACATGTCTTCCAATGGGGATGTTTCACTAAATTTGAGATGCTTGCATCGGCTTCGCCTGCACAATCATATATCCAGATCCGCCATTTTTGACCGACTAGAGCACTCGTAATGTTTACTCAGATCAGTCAACTCCTTTTGAATCGCTAGGTATTAAGCGAAAGCTACAAGGATATATCATATCTTCCATTTTTCAATTTCAGTACAATTCTCAACATAGTGAAGTCAGGGAATGCATGTCTGGCCTGAAGAAGGATCTAGGTCAGGAGTTATCAAATGATGATTGGACGATCATTAACACCTCGGTGCTTAAAGGAACACTGAATGTTTTGATCCAAGAAAATGGATAAAAGCTCAGGTTGCGTTTATATAGGATACCTACCTTATTACATAAAATGTCTTCTATGATCTCTACTCTCTGCTTGAATTATGAGAAGGAAGGCTCACTGCTTTGCAATTGGTGGGTCTGCCCAGCGATTCAGTGGTTTTGGAAAGTAGTGCATACTATAGTGGTGGAGGTCTCCACATTCCCAGTAGAAAATTAACCCAGCCCAATACCTTCTTCATCTCTCAGCTATGCAAACGCCACTGTATTACAACTCTTTGGCTTTGCATATTATTCAAGCAGCTAGGATGTGTTTCCCGCCGTACTGCCGCTCTAACACTGTCCCTTCAATGAAAGAATGGCTTTGGAGAGTTATTTGTATGGCTGAAATGGAAAAATGTATATATATTATAACAGGGTCTCCAAGTTCACGAAAACGTGGGCACGCTGGACACATTTTAACGATGCCCACATACTGGAATTATAAAGAAAAAAGGGGGGTGATTTTGCGCTAAAGAAAAAGGTGTTACACAAGAAACACTTCTATGTCTCATAAAACTGATAATATAGAGATATATAATATAATGGTATAATAAATTACCTAATGGTAAATGTGCAAATGTAATAATTACTATAGTGCAATCACCAAGATAAAGTGCAAGTGCATATATAAACACAATAGTGCAGAGAGTTCAATATTGCAATGGTACTGTTCAGAAAAGTTCAAATAGATGTTAAATCAATAATATATTCCAAGTTTCTTGATGTTTCAAAATTGTGGATATCTTCAAATGTTTCAAATGGTGAACAAATTGAAGTATTGAACCTGCGGTGAATCCTATATCTGTCTCCCAATGTTCTCACCTCAACAGCTTGGATCACTGGCATGTAATGTCACTGTTATGGACTATGTTCTGATGTCTCCTCTATTTCTCCTAGTTCTTCTCCACACTTAAATCATGTTTGGGCGGTGTCCTCTATACAAAAGAAACAAGTGGGTGGGAGGGAAAGGGAGGGGGGGAGAGAGGAGACCAAGCTCCAATCGGTGCAGCCAGGAGAGGGACAAGGAATGAAGCCTCCAATAGTGTAGTGTTTCAATACGAAAAATAGGCTTTATTAAATAAAAATGGACTCTTACATCAATTAAAAAAATTGACAGCATATAGGAGATAATCGGCGTATGGCCGCTTACTGTTATCCTGCTGTCTTACGATCCGTCCGTATGATGCCGCTATCCTCCCTACGGCGTTACGTCACGCACCTCGTGACTTCTTCAGGGGAGCATGATTGGTTGTTGGGGCATCATTCAAATAGTGTATTAGACCGGAAGTCTTGCGGTCGCCATTTTCTTGAATACCACAATAGACTATATGGGCGCCGCCATTTTTCCTATGTCTGGCTGGTTGTAAACATCCATATCGAATACAAGCATAACAAAACGAAGATATTTGAGCGAAGGTGTTTGTTTCCCTCATCTTCTATTGTGGGATGGTATTATGAGTAGAATATTGTTCTACTCATCTTGATAGTGACTAGCATACAAGTTCCACACTACTCCCTCAGATAATAACAGCCACAGCGGGCTGACTGGGCTAATGACCATCCTAGGAAACAGTATAAATACTACAATGACATGAACCACCGTTTCATCAATAAAATAATCTTTGGATTAATATTAAATTAGTATGTATAAATCTTGAATCCATACCTATAATAGTGTGTATATATAATGAGTCTCTTATTAATATGTACTCGTTGCTGACTGGATGGCATCATACTTCAGATCCAGTTCAGCAGGGCAACTAATTATATTATACAAATATACCATACTATCCAGTGAAAGATAAAATAATAAATAATATAATAATTCAAACATAAATGTATAGATAATAAAATTAAAAATTAAGAATTAAAAATTGCTTAAAAAACAATTCAGATCGAACTCTACATTCATTCCCCTGGGTGTCAGTGTTCTGAGCGTATGTATCCACCGAGACTCTTTCTGACTGATATTTCTCACTAAATGGCTTCCTCTCCAGGAGCCTTTAAATTTATCTATGCCCCAAAATTGTAAATCAATAGGGTCCTTGTTGTGGACCTGTGCAAAATGTCGTGACACACTATGTTTCGGAAATCCGTTAATGATGTTTTGTACATGTTCTTTGATTCTTACTTTTAAGGCTCTCTTGGTTCTACCTACATACTGTAGGTTGCAACTACATTGTAGAACGTATACAACACCCTCCGTGTGACACCCTATAAAATCCTTTATAGGGTGTATATTTCCTGTGCTGGTGCTCTTGAATTCTGTCCTTTTGCCTTGAAACTTTTTGGCATGTTTGCAGGCATAGCAGTTTCTACAAGGATAAAAACCTGTTCCATTAAAAAAGGAGTAACTAGGTTTGGGGGGCGGGACTATAATTGATTTAACTATTAGGTCCCTGAGTGTCGGTGCCCTCCTATATATTATTTTAGGTCTATCTGGCAAAATATGATTAAGATCTTTATCTTTTTTTAAAATATGCCAGTGTCGCTCCACCAACCTGGCTACATCTTTATGTTGAATGTTATAGTCTAAAATAAGACACGGCACCTCTTGATATTGGTGGTTTTTGTTTTTATTTAGTAACATCTTGTTTCTATCTAATTCCCTGACATCTGTTATTTGCTTATCTAGCCAAAGGTGGTCGTAGCCTTTTTCTTCAAACCTCTTTCCTATTTGTTGGGCTTGTTCATTATAATCAGTATTCTTGCTGCAATTTCTTTTTAATCTTATAAGTTGGCCCCTCGGTATGTTATATAGCCATGATTTATGGTGACAGCTTTCCAAAGAAAGGTAGCTGTTTGCATCCACTGATTTGAAGAAGGTTTTGGTGGTAATCTTATCTCCTTCTAGTTGGAGAGTTAAATCCAGAAAGTCCACGGTTTTAGCATCAATTTTCCATTCAAGTTTGATGTTTTTTTCATTTTGATTTAATGTATTGAGGAAGTGTTCTAGCTTGTCTCTACTTCCATTCCATATTAATATCAGGTCATCAATATAGCGTTTATATAATGTCAATTCTGGGGGCATCTCTGCATATATGGCCTCCTCCTCCCACTGGGCCATAAATGCATTAGCTACACTTGGGGCAAATTTGGCTCCCATAGCTATGCCCTCATTTTGTTTATAATATGCCTGATCATGCCAGAAATAGTTATATTTGAGACAAAAGTCTAAACATTTAATCAGGAACTTTCTTTGTTTACAAGCGAGATTGCTATATGTTCTTAGAAGCCATTTAGTGGCATGGCAAGCCTCATGATGTTTTACAATCGTGTATAACGATGCCACATCTGCTGTTGCTAATAAAGTTCTTCCTTCCAATACTGGTGTTTGGTCAATCAATTGTAACACATGTTTGGTATCCTTCAAGTATGCTCGTGTACTTTGGACTGCTGGCTGGATGAAATGGTCTATATATTGGCCCAGTCTAGATGTCAGAGAGTCTATGCCATTAACAATTGGCCTACCTGGTGGGTGATCCTTGCTCTTATGTATTTTAGGGACTGTATAGATTATCGGGATCCTACACACTTCCGGTATCAGATATCGTGCTTCTTTTTTGTTTAGGATCTCCTTCTTGGTACCTAAATCTATTAAAAGATGTAATTCCTTTTTATAATTGTTGGTTGGGTTACCCCGTAGTTTAATATATGTTTCTTCTTGTTGTAACTGATTTTCAATTTCCTTCAGATACTGCTCTTTGGCCTGTATCACCACTGCACCACCCTTGTCCGCCGGGCGAATCACAATGTCTTTTCTTTCTGTGAGTAATTTGATTCCCTTTCGGATATGTATCGGATCCTTCTTCTTTTTTAGTTCTAGAGATTCTAGATCTTGTAGAACTAGGTTTTTGAAAACCTCTATATGATGGCAATCAGATACTTTGGGATTGTATACAGAATTGTTGCGTAAATTACTATGTACTACTTTAGTTGGTATCTCTGTAGTTATTTCTCGTATCTGGAAGGGATTATTCATAATGTGTTTTTTAATGCTGATCTTTCGTATATATTTTTTGATTCCTATATACGTGTCAAATTTATTAAGGTTCCTAACTGGTGCATGTTTCAGTCCCTTATCTAGGGTAGCCAGTTCCTCCGTGGTTAAAACTATCCCACTTAGATTAACTACATTGTCTCCTATTATTCTCTGTCTCTCTTTTTTCTTTTTGAGTCTCTTTCCTGCTCTGTTTCCTCTCTTGGCCCTTGATTTGGTCTTAATCTGTCCTCTCTCAGAACCCTTCTGGGTGAGAGCATGGGATCTTGTATTTGTCTTCGGGGAGAGTGATCCCTCCTCTCCCTGTCTACAAAAGGGCGCTGAGTGTCATACTGTGGTGGTTGTTGATACTGACGTTGGTCATAGTAGGGTTGATCCTGATAGTCTTTTATAGGGTCAAATCTATTGTATGTTTTAACCAGCGTTCTATTGTAATCTCCATAATACTCTTGTGTCTGGTAAGGCCCTTTATTGTCCCTTTGTCCTCCATATTGGTTTTGTCCTCCATATTGGTTTTGCCAATATGGTGGTCCTCTATTTTGTTGCCAGTTATTATAAGGCTTTTTGGGTTTTTTAAAAGGTTTTTTCCATTGTTTTTTTGGAGTATATTGTTGGTGTCGTGTTCCATAATTGGAGTCATAATACAATTGTGTGGATTATTATCTATACATTTATGTTTGAATTATTATATTATTTATTATTTTATCTTTCACTGGATAGTATGGTATATTTGTATAATATAATTAGTTGCCCTGCTGAACTGGATCTGAAGTATGATGCCATCCAGTCAGCAACGAGTACATATTAATAAGAGACTCATTATATATACACACTATTATAGGTATGGATTCAAGATTTATACATACTAATTTAATATTAATCCAAAGATTATTTTATTGATGAAATGGTGGTTCATGTCATTGTAGTATTTATACTGTTTCCTAGGATGGTCATTAGCCCAGTCAGCCCGCTGTGGCTGTTATTATCTGAGGGAGTAGTGTGGAACTTGTATGCTAGTCACTATCAAGATGAGTAGAACAATATTCTACTCATAATACCATCCCACAATAGAAGATGAGGGAAACAAACACCTTCGCTCAAATATCTTCGTTTTGTTATGCTTGTATTCGATATGGATGTTTACAACCAGCCAGACATAGGAAAAATGGCGGCACCCATATAGTCTATTGTGGTATTCAAGAAAATGGCGACCGCAAGACTTCCGGTCTAATACACTATTTGAATGATGCCCCAACAACCAATCAGGCTCCCCTGAAGAAGTCACGAGGTGCGTGACGTAACGCCGTAGGGAGGATAGCGGCATCATACGGACGGATCGTAAGACAGCAGGATAACAGTAAGCGGCCATACGCCGATTATCTCCTATATGCTGTCAATTTTTTTAATTGATGTAAGAGTCCATTTTTATTTAATAAAGCCTATTTTTCGTATTGAAACACTACACTATTGGAGGCTTTATTCCTTGTCCCTCTCCTGGCTGCACCGATTGGAGCTTGGTCTCCTCTCTCCCCCCCCCTCCCTTTCCCTCCCACCCACTTGTTTCTTTTGTATAGAGGACACCGCCCAAACATGATTTAAGTGTGGAGAAGAACTAGGAGAAATAGAGGAGACATCAGAACATAGTCCATAACAGTGACATTACATGCCAGTGATCCAAGCTGTTGAGGTGAGAACATTGGGAGACAGATATAGGATTCACCGCAGGTTCAATACTTCAATTTGTTCACCATTTGAAACATTTGAAGATATCCACAATTTTGAAACATCAAGAAACTTGGAATATATCATTGATTTAACATCTATTTGAACTTTTCTGAACAGTACCATTGCAATATTGAACTCTCTGCACTATTGTGTTTATATATGCACTTGCACTTTATCTTGGTGATTGCACTATAGTAATTATTACATTTGCACATTTACCATTAGGTAATTTATTATACCATTATATTATATATCTCTATATTATCAGTTTTATGAGACATAGAAGTGTTTCTTGTGTAACACCTTTTTCTTTAGCGCAAAATCACCCCCCTTTTTTCTTTATATCACTGTTTATGTGTTAAGTGAACACAGATTTATTTTGCAGCCATTGATAGTTACTCCAGTCACTATTTTATTACTCTTGAGTAGCGCGAAACACTACCTCACACACATACTGGAATTGACGTACTCTGACTACGTAGCCTACTTTGACAGCCAGCAAATGCAAAACAAATTCGCACCATAATTTTGCTGCGGTTTTCTGGCAGCTGGTGGTCAAACTCCTCCTATCCTGATTGCGATTCTTCGGCTTTCAGGAGAGTGAGGTTGTGGGGGTTTACTACAAAAAAGGAATGACTCCCAAATCCTCTGCCTGTAAAACGTCACATTGTGCACTGTGGATTGTAATATTTAGGCCAGGGAAACTATCCCACCTTGTCCATGATGCTGGGCCTATTAGAGGTCCAGACTTCATCCCTCAAGCTTGACATACCCCCGAAGGGTTCTGGGAACCATAATAATTTACTACAGCCCTGGACCTGTAAAGCACCCTGCGGCTAACTACAATTGTTTCACTGCATGGCAAGGTAAGTGCCAAACGCAGGATCCAGTGCATTTTTAAATGCACAAAACATAACCAAATATTAACAGTTCTAGGTAAAAATATATAGCTAGCGCAAATTGGACAATGCTTATAGGGTTTTTTTGCCTTCCTCTTCATCTACTGTAGGTATAGGTTTCTGTATTTGGAAGTTTTCAATTTATTTTTTATATTGGTTGAGCTAGATAGACAATCTGTTTTACTATGTAAGGAAAAATTATAGGCTGGACCCACACAGTGGGGCCTTGATACGGTCCTAAAAGAATGCACTGAAGGTGACCAATCTAGAAACTGCTAGAAAGCCCAGAGCAATAGGCAGTCGGATATTGATTAAAATTAAAAAAGATGGAGCGCTAGAAACGCAGCTAATGCGATATGGAATTAGTTCCATGGTCCAGGTGTGCCAGTAGGCAAAGATCATTTACTGCTGAGACCAGACTAGGGTTTAGGGGTTCTGGTCTGTATAAGTGTTGACAGCCAGCTTTAGAGAGCAGAAGCGACTCTGTGGATATGCGGGGGGGGGGGGGGGGTAGAGCGTGTGAGAGAGAGAGAGAGAGTGTGAGAGTGAGAGAATGTGCATGGTATAAGTAGCTTGGGCTCCTGTAGTCCAGCTGGGCAGTGATGGTGGTCAGCAGTTCCCCGTGGCTCCCGAGGCTGAAGACGGTCACACAACAAGCACGTCAGCGGTGATGGACAGGAAGCGTGGTCGAGTTCGCGTTCGGAGCATACGCGCTCCTTCATCAGGCATACAATGAAGTTGATCTTACTTTTATTAAACACTGAATTTTAACGAGAGAAAGAGAGAGAGGCGCCACTCTAAGTCAGCTATTGATGGACACTTCAGAGAAAAAAACTAAAATGGTTTCAAAAGAAAAATACTTCTACAGGGAACAGGTCTATCACCCAAGGACACTAGAAAAAAAATGGGAGTCACCAGTGGGCAGGGTTATACGAGTACGCTCAAAAAGAAGGGCTAGCAAGTTTTTGGCTGATGTCCAATCACCTGAAGGTAGCCTGCATATAACCTATGGTCTACAAATACTGTGTCCTCTACTATATGATTAAAAGGGGTTGTAAAGGTTTGTTTTTCTTTTTTAAACAAACATGTCATACTTACATCCTCAGTGCAAGGGTTTTGCACAGAGCAGCCCCGTTTATCTTCTTCTGGGGTCCCTCAGCGGCGCTCCTAGTTCCTCCTCTTCTTGAGTGCCCCCACGGAGGGCCGCATTCCACGGGGGCCAATGGCTCCTACTGTTCTCAATCTATCCAATGAGGACCCAAGACAGCGGCTGAAGCTGCTGTGCTCGCCCCCGTCGCTGGAACGATCTGGTTCAGGCAAGTAAAAGGGGGGCTCTGGGGGGCTGCTGCACTACAGAAGGTTTTTCCACTCAATGCATAGATTGCGTTAAGGTGAAAAACCTCCAGGGTTTACAACCCCCTTAAGATGTGTATGCCTGGCGTTGGGTTTTTACATTTTTGAGTGAAACCACTACTATCCTAAAAATAAACGTTATAATTTTCCATTAAAATTGTTGGAATCATCACTATTAATACTTTGCACATTCCAACAACATGTAGCTGCTCTTGATTGAGATAAATAACCCCTCATCATCCAAAAGATTGATATGTAATGATCAATTAAAGAGTGGTTTAAAGTCAACATTTAATCAAGCTATTCATTTAGCCCGGCTTCATTGCCTTCATTTGTAATCCAAATTATAATGAACTGCAAATGCATGGGCGTAAGTCCCTTGCACAGAATTTATCTTGATCACTTTACAATATGTGACTTTTTTTTTATTTTATTATGAGACATTCATAAAATATAGCTTACTATTAAATAGCACTACACAGAAACATACATATACCTGTATAAACCTAAACTCCAGTATTTCTGCACCCACAGTCTCAGGTGTCAAAAGTGTTTGCATATAGCTGCGGGCATCAGCCTGTGTAAATCAATAAATGAGAGGCTGACAGACACCGCGGCTGTATGGTTACATGCATATAGGGACAGATGAGTGGGCAAGATGTAAATTGTCTGCATCCAGGGCCACGCATCTGTACCTGTACCCATAGAAATGCATCGATGTGTGGTTACATACACACAGCCAGGGCGTCTATCAGCCTGACTTGTACAGGTCACTGGCCCCAGCTGTTTGCAAACACCTGTGACCCCATGGTGCAGAAATGCACTCACACATAATTTTACTGATTTTTGCAATATTTTGTATATAAAAACGCAATTCAAAAGCTACTAAAATTTATATGAAAAAACACACACGGTAGAAGGTCTATCCAGTGAGTTATCTGCCTTTGGGAATGAGGAAATATCTATAGAAAAACAATATAACTTAAGTTGTAAAGTCTCAGTGTTTTTCACCTTAATGCATTCTATTAAGAGGCCGAGCCAGCTGCCGGTCTAGGCATATGGGTGGAATCTATCTTTAAGCACTTGCCCAGCTCTGGTCCATTAACATCCTCCCAGAACGCCGCCCCCTGCCCTTTACCATGTGATCAGCTGTGTCCAATCACAGCTCATGAAATGCTGGTCATCAGGGGACATTTACACTGATCATCCGTGCAGCAGCCCCATCAGTGAAGATGAAAAGTTAGCAATTTGCATAATTGTATAACAGACACAAAGCTTTTTTTTTTGTCAATTGTCTTTTTTGGTTTGTTTAGCAAAAAAAAAAAACCCAGTGGTAACTAAATATCACCAATAGAAAGCTCCATCTGTCTCCAAAAAACACGATAACAATTTCAAATGGGTACAGTGTTGCATTGCCACGCAATTATCATTCAAAGTGCAACAGCACTGAAAGCTGAAAATTGGTCTGGGCAGGAAGGAGGTGAAAGTGCCCAGTAGAAAAGTGGTTAAAGTCGGGGACCTCTGCAGAGCCTGGAACGGCTCAGTGAAGTCAATAGACAGCTGTCAGCTGAAAATGGGTTACAGGACCGCAGAGCAAAGTGCACTCCTGTGATCTTTAGGAGACGTAGGACCAAAAGAGCTTTGGTCCTACTTGAAATAACAAAATGTTTAACCACTTGCCGACCGCCGATGTACATCAACAACATGGCACAGGCAGGCACATAGGCGTACCTGTACGTCCCTTTAAATTTGCCGCCCAGAGCCTGCGCCGCCCGCGGCGTGCCTTGTGAGTATTCTCACAGGTCCCGGGAACATCGATGTTCCCGGGCAGCCTGCGATTGCGGTCGGCAAAGGCAGAACAGGGGAATGCCTTTGTAAACAAGGCATTCCCCTGTTCTGCCGAGTGACATGTCACTGATCTCACCGTTTCCGCGATCGGGAACGGTGATCAGTGACCTGTCACTGGTAGCCACGCCCCCTAACAGTAAGAATCACTCCCTAGTACTGACTTAACCCCTTTAGCGCCACCTAGTGGTTAACACCTTCACTGCCAGTGTAACTTTTACAGTAAAAAGTGAATTTTTATAGCACTGATCGCTGTAAAAATGACAATGGTCCCAAAATGGTGTCAAAAGTGTCCGATGTGTCCGCCATAATGTCGCAGTCACAATAAAAAAATCGCTGATTGCCGCCATTACTAGTAAAAAAAAATATTATTAATAAAAATGCCAGAAAACTACCCCCAATTTTGTAGACGATATAACTTTTGCGCAAACCAATCAATAAACGCTTATTGCAATTTTTTTTACCAAAAATATGTAGAATAATACGCATCGGCCTAAACTGAGGAAAAAAAAAAGTTTTTTTATATATTTTTGGGGGTATTTATTATAGCAAAAAGTAAAAAAATATTGAATTTTTTTCAAAATTGTCGCCCTATTTTTGTTTATAGCACAAAAAAAAAAAAAAAAAAAACGCAGAGGTAATCAAATACCACCAAAAGAAAGCTCTATTTGTGGGAAAAAAAGTACGTCAATTTTGTTTGGGAGCCACGTTGCACGAACGCGCAATTGTCAGTTAAAGCGAGGCAGTGCCTAATCGCAAAAAGTGGCCTGGTCTTTGGCCAGCGAAATGGTCCGGGGCTTAAGTGGTTAATCAAACTGGACTACCAAATGTGTACTTGTTTCTTGAAAGAATAATTATGGTTAAGTGGTGCTAAGTGAAATAGACAAAGTGTGCCTTTTGGGGCACTGGAAATTTTGGGCTTGTACAAAGGCAGCGGACATAGGGGTGGGGCAGTTGTCTACAAATGCAGTACTTCAAAGAATTATCCAAATTGTGTGTGTAGGTACGGACACACGGACACCATTTTTGACAGATGCATGTAGCACAAGGCAAGCAAAGGCATCATATTTTAGAGGTCAATTCTGAAGACCATAACAAAGGTTTGGTGAGGTGCCCTGTGTTATACAGAAGATTCTTAAATAATAATAAAAAAAAAAAAGATTTGCCCCAATCTAGTTATCATAAAATCCATGTTTTTGTTAATTATCCTAAGTACTATGAATGGAGTATGCAGCAAGCACAAAGTGCAATACTGTCATAAAGAATGCATATTGGCAAACAAAAAAATAAAATGTTTATCTTTATAGTCAAAGGAAAATACAGACACAACCAGATGGCAGGGAAGAGAAGAGAAAATAGTAGGATTTTTAAAACAGCTTACCTGTAAAATCCTTTTCTTGGAGTACATCACGGGACACAGAGCGGCATAGTCATTACTATGTGGGTTATATAGAATTACCTTCAGGTGCTGGCACTGGCAACTTCCAAAACAGGAAGTACCCTCCCCTATATAAGCCCCTCCCATCCGGGAGCACCTCAGTTTTGTAGCAAAGCAATACGTGTCCCCAAAAGAGGGGTGGGAGCTCTGTGTCCCGTGATGTACTCCAAGAAAAGGATTTTACAGGTAAGCTGTTTTAAAAATCCTACTTTCTTGTTCATACATCACGGGACACAGAGCGGCATAGTCATTACTATGTGGGACGTCCCAAAGCAATGCCAAATGAGGGGGGGGGATATACCATACATAAGCTGGGCGCCATCAGGCATGAGGATCTTTTGCGGCCTGCAACACACTGCGCCCAAAGGCGACATCCTCCTGACTTCTAACGTCCACCTGGTAGAACCTAGTAAACGTGTGTACTGAAGACCATGTTGCGGCTTTACAAATTTGAGCCAGGGAGGCCTGGTGATGCACTGCCCATGAAGTTCCAACTGCTCTCGTGGAGTGCGCCCTAACTTTGAACGGAGGCGGTCTACTTCTCAAGCCATAGGCTTGTATTATGACCTGTCGAATCCACTTGGCTAAAGTAGATTTTGATGCTGCCTGACCCTTTCTGGGGCCTTCCGGCAGAACAAACAAAGAATCCGTTCTACGAATCTGAGCAGTGGCTTTTAGATAAGCTTTAACTGCTCTTACTACATCCAAAGAATGCAATAACTTTTCCTCTACCGAGCTCGGTTTGGGGAAAAGAAGGAAGAACCACATCCTGGTTCAAGTGAAACCTCGATACCACCTTAGGAAGAAAGGCTGGGTGAGGAAGTAATACTACTCTGTCCTCATGAATAACCAGACATGGCTCTTTACAGGACATGGCGGCTAATTCCGACACTCTTCTAGCCGAGCATATGGCTACTAAAAATATCAATTTTCTGGTGAGTAGAACCAAGGAAATGTGCCGCAAAGGTTCAAATGGCTGCTTCTGCAGAACCGACAGAACCAAATTTAGATCCCATGGACATATGGGAGCTTTAATCGGTGGAATAATACGAGTCACCCCTTGCATAAAGGATTTGACAAGTGAATGCATAGCCAGGGGCCTTTGAAATAGTATTGATAAGGCCGAAACCTGACCCCTGATAGTACTTAAGGCAAACTTCCTGTCTACAGCCCACTGTAGGAAGTCCAGAATTCTGCCTATAACGTACTTACGTGGATGCCACTTTCTGGCCTCGCACCAAGTGATGTACGCCTTCCAAACTCTATAGTAGATCTGCCTGGATACAGGCTTCCTGGCATTGATTATAGTTGATACCACAGAGTTAGAGAGACCTCTCTTCTTTAGGACGTGGGATTCAATAGCCAGGCCGTTAAACTTAGAGTTAGTAAGGAAGGGTGGTATATCGGCCCTTGCGAAAGCAGGTCCGGACGACGTGGAAGGGTCCAAGGACTCCCCACAGACATTTTGATGATCTCCGCGTACCAGGCCCTTCGGGGCCACGCTGGAGCCACCAAGATCACCGGCTTCTTTTCCAACCTGACTCTGCGAAGGAGTCAAGGCAACAATTGTAGCGGAGGGAATGCATATATCAGTCTGAACTGATTCCAAGGGAACACCAGAGCATCCGAGCCGCAAGCGAGGGGATCCCTTGTCCGGGAGACAAATCTGTCCACCTTTGCGTTGAATCTGGATGCTAGCAGATCTACATCCGGTGTTCCCCACCGCTGACATATTGCTCGGAAGACCTCGGGATGAAGGGACCATTCCCCTGGGCATAACTGTTGGCGACTTAGAAAGTCCGCCTTCCAATTCTCCACCCCTGGAATGAAGACAGCTGATATACATGGGACATGCTTTTCTGCCCATTCCAGGATGTGACTTACTTCCCTCTGGACTGCACGACTCCTGGTGCCTCCCTGATGATTGATATATGCCACTGCTGTGGCATTGTCTGATTGAATTCTGACAGGGGACCCTTGGAGTCTGGATGTCCAGGCTACTAGGGCATACCGGGCTGCTCGTATCTCTAAGAGATTGATGGGCAGGGTTTTTACTACATTTGACCATCTGCCCTGGAGAGACCATTGCTCCAGTACTGCCCCCCAGCCTATAAGGCTGGCATCTGTAGTGACCACCTTCCAGGATATCGGACTGAAGGGTTTTCCCTTCTGGAGATTCTGGGGGATCAACCACCAGCAGAGACTCTTCCGAACGGAAGGGGACAAAGCCATCGGGAAGTCTAGAGCCTGAATTTTTCCGTTCCAGGCTGACAATATGGCCCTCTGTAAATTCCTTGAGTGGAATTGGGCGTATGGCACAGCTTCGAATGATGCTACCATCTTTCCTAGCAGCCTCATGCACAGGCGTATGGACGGCTGTCTTTTTGCACAAAGCAGACGGACCAAGCCCCTCAAAGAGGATACCTTGTCTAGAGGTAAGAAAATCTTCCTCTGGTCTGAATCCAGCCGTAGCCCTAGATATACCAGGTTTTTCACTGGCTGTAGGGCTGACTTGTCCAGGTTGATGACCCAACCGTGAGATTCTAGATACTTGATTGTATCGACAATTACCACTTCTAGCTTGGCAACTGAGTGGTCCATCAACAACAGGTCGTGTAGGTATGCCATGATCGTTACACCTCGTGTTCTTAGATCGGCCAACAGTGGGGCCAGAATTTTTGTGAACACTCGTGGTGCTGTGGCCAGACCGAATGGTAAGGCTCTGAACTGAAAATGGCGCCCTTCTACTGCAAAGCGTAGAAATTTTTGATGACCTGGAAAGATGGGAACATGCAAGTAAGCATCTTTGATGTCGATCGAGGCTAACCATTCCTCCCCCTGTAGGGCAGCGGTGACCGATCGGATCGACTCCATCCGGAAGGACCGGACGTTTAGAAATTTGTTTAGACTCTTTAGGTCCAATATGGGTCTTATGTCCCCGTTTGGTTTCGGGACTGTGAAAAGGTTTGAGTAGAAACTCAACCCCCACTCTTCCATAGGAACCTCCATAATTACTCCTTGGAGCAATAGTTGTTCTAACGCCACTAGGAGACACCTTCTTTTCAGAGGGTCTTTTGGCATGCCTGACCACATAAAATGGGAAGGAGGAGACTCTTTTAACTCCAACTTGTATCCCCGAGTTACTGCGGAGAGCACCCATCTGTCTTTGATCGTCTCCCGCCAGGTCTCTGTGAACAACTGAAGTCTTCCCCCCCACCCGTTTGAGTGGGGGCAGCCCTTCATAGGCTTGACTTGGAGGCTGGTTTAGTACCTCTTCGGATCCAGGGCTTTTTATTACCCTGTGACTGTCCCTGATTTTTACCTCCTGAGTTTGACCGAGGAGGCCGTCGGAACTGCTTAGTAGCAGACGTCCCAGGGATAGGAGAGGTAGTCCTCTTAAAAGACGGACCCCTAGACCTCTTTTTAATTGGTAAGAGAGTACTTTTACCACTGGAAATCTTCTGGATATATTTATCCAGGTCTTCGCCAAAAAGGCGTTCTCCATGAAATGGGAAGCTAACTAAGAGCTTCTTACAGGGAGCCTCAGCAGACCAGTTCTTGAGCCACAGAAGCCTACGCATATGTACCAAAGACAGCGTGAGGCGGGAGGCCTGATGGATAGAATCCTTGATGGCGTCAACCGCAAAGCATAATGCTCTAGGCAGATCAGCCAGAGCCTGGGCCTGCTGGTCTGGCAAATCCCTCAGGACCATTTTCATTTGATCCTTTAAAGCTTGGCAGACCCCAATAGCTGCCACTGCTGGCTGTGTAACAGCCCCTGCTGTGGAAAAAGCAGATTTTAATAAAGATTCCAATTTTTTATCTACTGGATCTTTGAACATTTGAACATTATCTACTGGACATGTCAGTGATTTGTTCACAGAAGAAATGGCTGCGTCCACCGTAGGAACATTCCATCTCTGGGTGAATTTTTCCTCCATGGGATAGATCACCTGAAATTTCTTAGGTGGAACAAATAGTTTATCAGGATGTTCCCAGTCCTGGTATATAAGTCCTTCCAATAATGGATGAATTGGAAAGGAGCAATTAATCTGGGGAGCGTTTAGCGACCCCAACGAGGAGACAGCAGTAGTTGATGGTTCAACAAGAGGCATTTTAAATGCAGATCGAACCATGTCAGTTAGGGTCTGGTCCCACAATCTTTCAGTCTGTGATGCTGAAAATGGTTCATCTACTGTCGATTCCTCAAAAACAGAGTTATCCTCCTCCTGATCCCCTTCAGGAAGGTCAGTCCCTTCCTGGGACTGTTGCTCTGCCAACAGGCACTCTAATGGAGGGGATGGAGATCTGGCGCGCTTTCTTTCCTGTAGAGAAGAAGCGATCAATGCTGCCAATCTCTGCTCCAATCCCTCCAGAGTTGAGGCAAAAACCTCCTCTGTTATATATGCAGGAGCAGGTGGACTGAGGACAGCCGCAGTACCTGGCACTCCCGGGAGTTCCTTATGGGTATTAACCTCTGATTTCTCAGGGGAGGAAGGTGCAGATGACTGCTCCAGATCCTCAGAGCCCGATGGAGACCCCCTACACTTCCTGAGAGGTATATCTCGGAGTTTTTTAGGCGGCATATTCCTTAGTTCAAAGCCGAGGTATTCCAGCCGCAATACACCCCTTTACTGAAATAGTCTAATGCAATTTGCTGCTATGTACATCAGTGGGTGTCTACTAATGCGTCTTTCTGGGGATGCCTGTATCAACCGCCCGCTGTAAGCCCCTATACCATGCTACCAGCTCCTTTTCATGCTCTGTGTCTATAGCAAGCAGCGTGGACTGAGTCCTTTTATCTTGCTGGGACGCCCGCACATGCGCAGAAGCGCTGGGCGCACAGAGCGCGTCATCCGCCAGGCTCCGCCCCCTTTTTTGAAGCTAAATCTTATAAAAAGAAAGCGTGTGTGCGCGCGCGCGTGCACGTGTGCGCTCTTGGCGCCATGTAGGGAGAGGAGCCAGGGTCCCTGTTTCACCAGGACTCGGGGATGGAAGGAAACTACTTGGCAGCATGACAGAGGAATGCAGCTTCCCTGATAGAGAGCTCACTCATCTGCCTGGACTTTCACCATGGAAGGAATAGTCCCAAGAAAAAAAGACGTTCCACAGCGGCCTCTAGTGGACAAACACAGGTACCGCACTTTTGTCTTTTTTTTTTTTTTAAAACCTCCTTTATGAAAAACATTTCTAGGTTTACAGTTTTTAAAACTTCCTTTATGAAAAGACATTTCTAGGATTTCTTAGGCATATACAGCTATTAGCGGGAATACCTTTAGGTAACAGGCAGAAAGACATATTAGGCTTGGGGGTCCCCTCAATAGAACCAAGTTCCTGAGGGGCCCCCACTTACCTTTTCCCCGCCGCAGGACTTTGTTTGGTCCACAGAAGCCCAAACTTCACCTCTCACGGCAGGCATTGTACTAGACCTTCAGGGACCGGGTTCCCAAGGATTCCACTCCCCTGGACCTGTATAGCACCCTGCACAGATAGCCTCTTGGTTTTGGGTATGACCAGAGCTATGGATCCCAGGGTCCAGCCCTCCTAAGAGAGGCATTACAGGCAAAACCCTGCTCTTCTCTGCAAGGCCCGGGTACCGACCGTTTAGCTATGAAGCTTTTTTGGTCGGATCCGGAATAGCTTGCTAAGGCCCAGAGAACCTGTACACAAGCCCAGATGAATACATGTTAACCTTGGCCAACACCTTAGACACTGGCAAAAAACTGAGGTGCTCCCGGATGGGAGGGGCTTATATAGGGGAGGGTACTTCCTGTTTTGGAAGTTGCCAGTGCCAGCACCTGAAGGTAATTCTATATAACCCACATAGTAATGACTATGCCGCTCTGTGTCCCGTGATGTATGAACAAGAAATCAAGAAACAGGCTGGCTGGTCAATCACTGTTTTTAATGTGGCACAATAAGTCATGGAGAGAGTAAAATGAGTGGAAGAAACAAGTGGATTTGTCCTTCTTGTCATTCTCTTAGAGTGCCCCTATAGAAAGCTGCAAAGTATAGTATATATATATATAGTGCTCCTATAGCAAGGTTAAGAAATAACTTCTACCTTTAGAATCGAATCAGCTGACCAACTAATCGATTATGAAAATAGTGTCATAATCGATTAGTTGGTCAGCTAACTATTTTCATAATAAATTATGTTGATTAGTTGTTTCAGCCCTAAAGCTCGGTGCCTTTGTGTAAAGGGATGCAGACCAGCTTCTTTGTACAGCTCAATATCAGACCCCCTGCCAGCATTACGACTGCAGCCCTGTACACACGGCCGGGAATCCGGTCAAGAAAAAAACGTTGGTTTTCCTGACGAGTTGGTTTTCCTGACGTTGGTTTTCCTGACATAGTCAATGACGTCACCGTGTTCTTGCCACTTTTGAATGGCAAGAACACGGTGACGTCATTGACTATGACGAGTCTGCGCTCGTCACATTCGATGTCGTCGTCGCCGCCGTCTTGCTTCACCCTATACTACCCTTGTAAGCTACCGCGCATGCATCGAAGTCTCATCGAGCATGCGCGGGCTTACCTGGGGACAGGTAAGCATGTAGCCTCGTACACACACACACGGTTTTCTCGTCGGGAAATAGGCCGATGAGAATCCCGACGAGAAAATAGAGATCAGGTTCTCTATTTTTCTCGTCGAGATTCCCGGCAGTTTTCCCGACAAGAAACCATACACACGACCGGTGTTCTCGGCAAAAAGCTCTCCCAGCAGTTTTCTTGCAGAGAAAACCAGCCGTGTGTACGAGGCTTAACTTAACAAAAACCTTCGGCTTTGTACCAAATTTTTTAACCAAACACTGAACTCTGCTAAACTAAATACTTTCCCTGGGTCCATTATGTAAGACCTGTGAAAACTGGTAAAGATCCAGACCCAAATTCAAAAAATCCTTCTGCACAGAAAGCACATCAATCTGGGACAAATCATTTGTGCAAAGGTGTACAACATTGGCAATGCACTCTTCTCTAGCTTATATATTAATATTTTAAATGCGCCTTTTATCGCCTTAATAGCACCAGGTAAACACATAACTTCCTTTGACACTTCCACATGATTTCCTAAAGAAACACCTCTTACTAATGAAAGCACCAACAAAAAGTTGACTTTTAGGAGCTTTATCCACAACATTTTCCTGGTTTGCAACGTCATTACACTTGCTTCAACTTCAACACACATTAAAGCTCCTACCGCTTCAACATGCTTTTTTTTATGGGCTTTTGATGCTTTGATGGTCCTTCTTTGCATCTTTAATGAAGCTTGGCAGATGCCGTGTGTTGATATCTCATACCTCATGTAACGGGTGGCCCCGTGGAACCCAGAAGTTCTTAGAAAGTATGAGCCAGGAAATAATGGACATTGAAAATATGTCTTGGATTGCTTCAAAATGGGTCTGTAATATTAATCCACCATATTCCCCAGGATATCTGTAAATAACTATTTACTGTTTGTTGATCCTGAACTCAACAGGTTAATTGAGAGATGCTGATTTCTTCAACTCCGATCACCTGGATGCCTGTGTAATGTTAATGCAGGGCTCGACAATCCCCGGGTGCCAGGTCGCAAATGCGACTAGAATTAGCGACCTGGCGCAGCACAGCTGAGGTTACCTGTATCTCCGTGTGCAGTAATTTAGGCCGCGGCTTTCTGCAGGCCTAGGCTTCATTCTGTAATCTGGCGCCATCTTGTGGTGGCCGTTGGTATGACAAGACAACCAGCAATGCTTGCCTGTTTCACTGCCCGCCCATCTCCTTCCCTTTACTTAGAAGTTAATCCCCCAAACATTATATATATTTTTTATTCTAACACCCTAGAGAATAAAATGGCGGTCGTTGCAATACTTTCTGTCACACCGTATTTGCGCAGCGGTCTTACAAGCGCACTTTTTTGAGGATTTTTTTTATATTGTGAAAGATAATGTTACGCTGAGTAAATTTGATACCCAACATGTCACGCTTCAAAATTTGCATCCGCTCGTGGAATGGCAACAAACTTTAACCCTTTAAAATCTCCATAGGCGACGTTTAAAAAAATTCTACAGTTGCATGTTTTAAGCAACAGAGGATGTCTAGGGCTAGAATTATTGCTCTCGCTCTACCGATCGCGGCAATACCTCACATGTGTGATTTAAACACTGCTTTCATATGCGGGCACTACTCACGTATGCGTTCGCTTCTGCAGGCATTGGTCGTTAAAAAAAAAAACCTGGCTCCTAACTTTTTTAGCTGGCTCCTAGATTCCAAGCAAATTTGTCAAGCCCTGTGTTAATGAATCCCAACTATTCTAAAGATCTTTTCATTGTGGGGTGTGATAGTTAACTCTGTAATTGTGGGTATTGTAAATTAGCAGACAGTCTGGGGAACATAAAGGTTATGCAGTCATTTAAGCTGAAAAGGGATTAGCTAATGAACTCACCTGTTGTCTGCTAAGAGATGTCAGAATGTGTATTGGAAGCTCATTATTTGACCATTGTGTGATGTTGTGGGTGGAGTTGTTCATTTGGACTACATTATTCGTTTAGTGTATATAAAAGCATGTTCTTTTCTCAATAAAGTGTCAGACCAGTTGGAAACCTCATACAGAGCGTTTGTCTCGTATTTCTGGGAGAATTATTCCTATGGGTCTCGGTCGCCTGACTGTGGAGTGTCTGGTAGCTGGCGTGTGTTCGAGAATGGAATATCCTAAACAACGTTAACCCCTGTCGTTACACCTCATACTTGCATTTTTTCCAAAACTGCAGCAAAAGCTGAAATAAAGCCTCTCAAAAGCTTCAAGCGAGCATAGTGCCACTCTACTGATAATGATGAGCCATTGGCCTTCTCACCAGTAGGCATCTGTGGCGGAAGCGGCCCCCTCGGTCTCTCCCCAAAGCCCGTAGCGAACAGCTTCGTACTTGGTGGCAAATGTTTTGCGAAGAGGTCAAATACTTATTTCACTCATTAAAATGCAAACCAATTTAAAACTTTTTTGAAATGCTTTTTTTTGGGAATTTTTTTGTTGTTATTCTGTCTCTCACCGTTAAAATAAACCTACCATTAAAATTATAAACTGATCATTTCTTTGTCAGTGGGCAAACGTACAACATCAGCAGTGGATCAAATACTTTTTTCCCTCACTGTAACCCTGTGCAATGCAGCAGTTTTATCCCTAAACTACACTTCCCAGCATCCATTCCTGGTGCTGCCGATTGCCTGAGTGGTGGCTGCAGGAGAGAGGAGGAGGAGTGGGGTCTCGCAACACAGACACATTGCCATCTGCTTCTGCAGTCTTTTTGGCAGCAACAGCAGCGGGCGGGGATAAAAAGATACTGTGATCGCAGTGGGATGCCGGCGGGGAGGGGAGAGATGCCAACAGCACAGCCGCCTCTCCTCCTGGTATCCCACTGCTCTCAGCACCAAAGATGGAGATCTTGGATGACAGCCGCTACGCTAATGTGCACAGCATGATTAGGGTGTGCACAAGCACACCCTGCATGCAGGCCTATGGTCCTCACTTTCCAGACCCAACAGTTGTCCACACTGCCCTTCTTGTGCGTAGTCATTAAGTAAGAGAGGGCAGCTCAACAGAACAAACTGGCTTAGACAGCCTCCTGATCTCAGACTGACGGGCACAAACCAAGGAATTTAGACAAGCACTGTCACCACATAGACAAGAAATCTGCATACAGATAGGGTAGCAACCCAGCTTCCAAAATGCACCACGAAAAACTAATGCCAAGTGTTCCCATTATGCACATACTGATTTTACTGCACACTGCAGCTCAGGCACAACCCCATCCACCATACTTCCACCTAAATAATAAGGCAAAGGGCTATACCTCATGAGTAGTTATAACATGCTGGTTTACTCCGTATTTCCTAAAGACAAGTTAAGTTTGAGTCAGGGCCCAGCTTGCAAACATTTATCAGGGCAGCACCAATTCAAGTCACAACTATTTTCTAATATGTTACAAATTCATTTTATTTTTCCATTAACTAGTCACCTTTTAATCTCGGATCCCCACCGAAAGCTCCACATCCCCAGTTGCCAGTTGCTACTGCCGAAAGGTTTTTAGGTTCAATTCCTTCTCTGTAAAACCCGCAATAAGCCTAATAAAGAAAAAGGAAATCACCAGTTGTATTAAACAAATAAGAGTTTACACTACAAAAGTTTATACATTTTTGATTCTAATGTATTCAATTAAATACTGCTATCCATGGATGAATGTAAGGTATACTGTCTACAATAGACAAAGTACATTCATGAAATGCAGTAATTGAGATAGACATTTAAAATCAGGTTAGCCAAAAACGTTCCTTTTCATGCCATTTGTGTGTTCTCTAAATAACTGTTTAAAGGAAACATCATAGAAACAAGAAGGCTGTCATTGCTGACCTTTACCTCTGAAAATGCTAGTCACTTTGCTGCCATGCTTCCCTTCTTGGTTCAGTACATTGATTCTAACCTAATGCAGATATGCAAACTTCTCTTTTTTCTGATCTGTATAATTCTTCTTGGTCAGTGACTGTATTGAAGCCAGCGATGAGCATAAAAGTTGGGAACAAACGTTTCCTGAAGGGGGTCAGCAGTGGTAGGTCTCTACGTTAGTCTGACAGCTGTGTTTAAAGTTATTGTAACATGACGCTGTCAGTTATTATATGTACCGTATATACTCCAGTATAAGTTGACCCGAATATAAGCCGAGGCACCTAATTTTACCACAAAAAAACTGGGAAAAATGATTGACTCGCGTATAAGCCTAGGGTGGGAAATGCAGCAGCTATGGGTAAACAAGGCCCATTTGCAGCCTCACTGTGCCCATATGCAGCCTCATGTACCATTGATTACGGTCTCCCGCTGTGTCATGCAGTCTTAACTGTAAGACAGCCGTCCACTGTAACTAAGCCCCGCCTCCTCTTCGTCTGTGATAGACGGAACACTGATTCCGTTTCCCAGCATTGTATCAGTGTTCAGTCTATCACAGACGAATAGGAGGCGGGGCTTTGTTAAAGTGGATGGCCGCCGAACAGTTAAGACTGCATGACAGACCGTCACTCGAGTATAAGCCGAGGCGGCTTTTTCAGCATAAAAAATGTGCTGAAAAAGTCGGATTATACTCGATTATATATGGTAATTATTTTTCATAATAAATTTCTCTTCATCCCCCAACTGTTTGGTATGCCAGCACTGTCTTCTGAATTAAGAAATAGGGCAGCACAAAGATGAATTGCACAAAATTATGTGTTTTCGCATCAACTATATTATTTCATATTACCCGAACTGACAGTGATATGGCCAGGTAATTAACATCGGTCATAAATGAATAATAGGCATGTTTCATATAATTATTTTAATTAAAGAATCCTATCTGAAAATGAGCATTTTGATCAATAAAATATTTTAATCAAAGATGTGGACTTTCCAATCAAGTTGCCATTTGATTGTTCTTAAGTGAATGAATGTTTGAATCTGTAGAATATATGACTGAGTGATTGTTAAAAGGACAGAGTTCAGACAGGTGTCAATAGGGAGAGATGAGCCTCCCATGAAGACATAACTACAAGCTCAGAGAACAAGATACTTAGAAGAAAAGAAGGCTGGACGGCCGCACTCCTCACC
The DNA here is from genome assembly GCA_029206835.1 of Rana muscosa. Classification (NCBI taxonomy): domain Eukaryota; kingdom Metazoa; phylum Chordata; class Amphibia; order Anura; family Ranidae; genus Rana; species Rana muscosa. The sequence continues at coordinate 25,124,693 of CM055123.1, read as the reverse complement.
CAACCTTGGTGTGAAACATGCAAGCTGATACCTGTAGTTCACTTTTGTATCCGGCACTCGAATAAAGAAATTGCATAAGAGTGCGGCCGTCCAGCCTTCTTTCCTTCTAAGTATCTGTTTGTATACAGGGCTCGCACCCTCTACGTGGGATAGAGGCTTTTTGGAGCAGCAGGGTAAGAGAAATTGCCTTAGAGTGATGTACATGTACAGAGAACAAGATACTTGGAATAAAGAGTACAGTAGCCAGAAAGTAGAAAGGGCACTGTTAAACTAGGGACTTGCTGCACAGATAAGGTAATGGTGTGCCAGTCAGTCAATGGGTATTAATATTGCTCCAAAACGGAATTTTTATTATTTAGGACTAAAATGTCTCTTAACCATAGATCTTAAAGCATGCATCAATGCTGAGATATTCAGTTTGAGATCAGCCTTCCGCACACTGTTACCAAATCACTGCATTGACCACTTTGTCAGGGAGCTGACCTCAGCCATGCTAAATAGATCCCCCAAAGGGGTTAACATAGGGCTGGGAAAAAATAGGATTTTTATAACAGCTTACCTGTAAAATCCTTTTCTTGGAGTACATCACGGGACACAGAGCGACATAGTCATTACTAATGGGTTATATAGATACCTTCAGGTGCTGGCACTGGCAACTTCCAAAACCGGAAGTACCCTCCCCTATATAAGCCCCTCCCATCCGGGAGCACCTCAGTTTTGTAGCAAAGCAATAAGTGTCCCTAAAGAGGGGCGGGAGCTCTGTGTCCCGTGATGTACTCCAAGAAAAGGATTTTACAGGTAAGCTGTTATAAAAATCCTATTTTCTTTCTCGTACATCACGGGACACAGAGCGACATAGTCATTACTAATGGGATGTCCTAAAGCAATGCCCAACGAGGGGGGGGATACACCATACATAAGCTGAGCGCTATCAGACATGAGGATCTTTTGCGGCCTGCAACACACTGCGCCCAAAGGCGACATCCTCCTGACTTCTAACGTCCACCTGGTAGAACCTAGTAAACGTGTGTACTGAAGACCATGTTGCGGCCTTACAGATTTGAGCCAGGGAGGCCTGGTGATGCGCTGCCCATGAAGTTCCAACTGCTCTCGTGGAGTGCGCTCTAACTTTGAACGGAGGCGGTCTCCTTCTCAAGCCATAGGCTTGCATTATGACCTGTCGAATCCACTTGGCTAAAGTAGATTTTGATGCTGCCTGACCCTTTCTGGGGCCTTCCGGCAGAATAAACAAAGTATCCGTTCTGCGAATCTGAGCAGTGGCTTTTAGATAAGCTTTAACTGCTCTTACTACATCCAAAGAATGCAATAACTTTTCCTCTACCGAAGTAGGTTTGGGGAAAAAAGAAGGAAGAACCACATCTTGGTTTAAATGAAACCTCGATACCACCTTAGGAAGAAAGGCTGGATGAGGACGTAACACTACTCTGTCCTTATGGATAACCAGATATGGCTCCTTACAGGACATAGCTGCTAATTCCGACACTCTTTTAGCCGAACAAATGGCTACTAGAAAAATCAATTTCCTGGTGAGAAGAACCAAAGAAATATGCTGTAATGGTTCAAATGGTTGTTTCTGTAGAACCGACAGAACCAGGTTTAGATCCCATGGACATATGGGAATATTAACCGGAGGACTAATACGCATCACTCCTTGTATAAAGGCTTTGACTAGTGAATGCGAAGCCAAGGGCCTTTGAAAAAATATTGACAAGGCCGAAATCTGACCCTTGATAGTACTCAAGGCAAGCTTCCTATCTACAGCCCATTGTAGGAAGTCCAGAATCCTACCTATTACGTATTTACGTGGATGCCATTTCTTGGCCTCACACCAGGCGATGTACGCCTTCCAGATTCTATAGTAGATCTGCCTGGATACCGGCTTCCTGGCATTGATCATGGTAGATACCACAGAATTAGAGAGCCCTCTCTTTTTTAGAATGTGGGCTTCAATAGCCAGGCCGTCAAACCTAGGGCTGGTAAGGAAGGGTGGTATATCGGTCCTTGCGAAAGCAGGTCCGGACGATGTGGGAGGGTCCAAGGACTCCCCACAGACATCTTTACAATCTCCGCGTACCATGCTCTTTGGGGCCACGCTGGAGCCACCAGAATCACTGGTTTCTTTTCTACCCTGATTCTGCGGAGTAATCGAGGTAACAATTGTGGCGGTGGGAATGCATATATCAGCTTGAACTGATCCCAAGGGAACACTAGGGCATCCGAGCCTTCAGCTAGGGGATCCCTTGTCCAAGAGACAAACCTGTCCACTTTTGCGTTGAATCTGGATGCTAGCAGATCTACATCCGGTGTTCCCCACCGCTGACATATTGTCCGGAAAACCTCGGGATGAAGGGACCATTCCCCTGGGCATAATTGTTGGCGACTTAGAAAGTCCGCTTTCCAATTCTCCACTCCTGGAATGAATACCGCAGATATGGCTGGGACATATCTTTCTGCCCATTTCAGGATGCAATTTACTTCCCTCTGGGCTGCACGACTCCTGGTGCCACCCTGATGATTGATATATGCCACTGCCGTGGCATTGTCCGATTGAATTCTGACAGGGGACCCTTGGAGTTTGGATGTCCATGCTACTAGGGCATACCGGGCTGCTCGTATCTCTAAGAGATTGATGGGCAGGGCCTTTTCTGCATCCGACCATCTGCCCTGGAGAGACCATTGCTCCAGTACTGCTCCCCAGCCTATAAGGCTGGCATCTGTAGTGACCACCTTCCAAGAAATCGGACTGAAGGATTTCCCTCTTTCCAGATTCTGGGGAACCAACCACCAACGGAGGCTCTTGCGAACGGAAGGGGACAAGGACATTGGTAAGTCTAGGGCCTGAACTTTTTTGTTCCAGGCTGACAGTATAGCCCTTTGCAAATTCCTTGAATGGAATTGACCGTAGGGTACTGCTTCGAATGATGCCACCATTTTTCCCAGCAGCCTCATGCACAGGCGTATGGATGGCTGTCTTTTTGTACCCACTAGGTGGATCAAATCTCTCAAAGACGACCCCCTTTCTTGAGGCAAGAAAATTTTTCTCTGGTCTGAATCCAGCCTTAGCCCCAAGTATTCCAGACTTTTGACTGGTTTTAGGGCTGACTTGTCTCGGTTGATAATCCAACCGTGATATTCCAGATACTTGATTGTCTCCTGAACAACCACTTCTAGTTTTTCCACTGAGTGGTCTATCAGCAACAAGTCGTCTAGATATGCCATTATCGTTACACCTCGTGTTCTTAGATTGGCCAATAATGGAGCCAGAATTTTTGTGAACACTCGAGGTGCTGTGGCCAGACCGAAGGGTAAGGCTCTGAACTGAAAATGGCGCCCTTCTACCGCAAAGCGTAGAAATTTTTGGTGGGCTGGAAAGATGGGAATGTGCAAATAAGCATCTTTGATGTCGATCGAGGCTAACCATTCCTCCCATTGTAGGGCAGTGGCCACCGATCGGATCGACTCCATCCGGAAAGTCCTGATATGTAGGAATTTGTTTAGCCCTTTTAGATTTAGAATGGGCCTCACGTCCCCGTTTGGCTTCGGGACTGTAAAGAGGTTTGAGTAAAACCCGAACCCCCATTCTTCCAGGGGAACCTCTATAATTACTGCTTGGAGCAATAATTGTTCTAGTGCCAACAGGAGGGATCCTCTCTTCTGGGGATCCCTTGGCACGTTTGACCTTATAAAGTGGGAAGGAGGGGAGTCTTTTAACTCCAATTTGTATCCCAGACTTACTGCGGAGAGCACCCATCTGTCTCTGATCGTGTCCCGCCAGGTCTCTGAACAACTGAAGTCTTCCCCCCACCCGATTGAGTGGGGGCAACCCTTCATGCATTTGACTTTGGGGGAGGTTTTGTACCTCTCCTGCTCCAGGGCTTCTTGTTACCCTGCAATTGTCCCTGATTTTTACCTCCGGGATTCGACCGAGGAGGCCGTCGGAACTGTTTCACAGCCGATGTCCTAGGGACTGGAGAAGCAGGCCTCTTAAAAGAGGGACCTCTAACTCTGTTTTTAACCGGCAAAAGTGTACTTTTACCGCTGGAAATTCTCTGGATATATTTGTCCAGGTCTTCCCCGAATAAGCGTTCACCATGAAATGGGAAGCTGACCAGCAATTTTTTACAGGGAGCTTCAGCAGACCAGTTTTTGAGCCATAAAAGCCTGCGCATATGTACTACAGACAGCGTAAGGCGGAAGGCCTGATGGATTGAATCCTTTATAGCGTCCACCGCAAAGCATAAGGCTCTAGGTAGATCAGCTAGGGCAAGAGCCTGCTGATCTGGCAAGTCCCTTAAGACCTGTTTCAACTGATCCTTCACTGCTTGGCAGACCCAAATAGCTGCCACTGCTGGTTGTGTCACCAAGCCTGCTGTAGCAAAAGCAGATTTTAATAAGGACTCCAATTTTTTATCTATTGGGTCCTTGAACATTTGGACATTATCCACTGGACATGTCAGTGATTTATTCACACAAGAGATGGCTGCGTCCACTGTAGTGACCCTCCATTTTTTGATGAACTTATCCTCCATGGGATAGACCACTTGAAATCTCTTGGGAGGAGTAAATATTTTATCAGAATGCTCCCAATCCTGGTAAATGAGCCCTTCCAGTAAAGGATGGATCGGAAAGGAACAAACAGTCTGGGGAGCTTTTAGCGACCCCAACGAGGAGACAGAAGTGGATGATGGCTCCGCAAGGGGCATTTTAAATGCTGATCGGACCATATTAGTCAGGGACTGAACCCATAATCTTTCAGCATGTGATGCTGAGAATGGCTCTTCCACTGTTGATTCCTCTACAACAGAATCAACCTCATCCCCTTCAGGTAGGTCGATCCCTGTATGGGACTGTTGCTACGCTAACAGGCACTCTGAGGGAGGAGACGGAGATCGAGCGCTTTTTTCCTGTGACAGGGAAGCAGCGATCAATGCTGACAATCTCTCTTCCAGCCCTCCCAGAGCTGAGGAAAAAACCTCCTCTGTTACATACACAGGAGCAGGTGAACTGAGGACAGCCACAGTACCAGGTACTCCTGAGGGTGCTCTACGGTCACTTACCTCTGATTCTTCAGGGGAGATTGGTGCAGCCAAAGCATGCCCAAGATCCTCAGAGCCTGATGGAGACCCCCTATGCTTCCTGGGATTTTTAGTCCCGGAGTTTTTAGACGGCATATTCCTAAGCCCAAAGCTGAGGTATTCCAGCCGAAATACACCACTTACTGACAATAGTCTAGCACAAATGCTGCTATAAAAACAGTTGGTGTCTACTAATGTGCCTTTCTATGGGGATGCCTGCATCAACCGCTTGCTGTATGCCTTTTTTAAATGTTGCCAGCTCTGTCTCTGCACTCCATAGCCAGCTCACAACACATAATTGTGGTTTTTAACATGCTGGGACGCCCGCACATGCGCAGAAGCGCTGCGGCGCGCACAGAGCGTCATCCCCCAAGCTCCGCCCCCTTTCCCAGCTCACCTCTATATATAGAGGCGCGTGCACGCGCGCGGCCACGTGCGCCTTCGGCGCTAATTTTGAAAAGGGAAACTAGGGACAAGAGCCAGGGCCCATTTTGCCGCAGGCCGGGGGATGGACGAGCATTGCAACATGGCAGAGGAAGCAGTTTCCCACAAGAGAACTCACCATCTGCCTGGACTTGCTCTGATGAAAAGAAACTAGTCCACATGACAAGAAACGTTCCACAGCGGCCTCTAGTGGATTAACACAGGTACCGCAGTCTATTATTTTTTTTTATTTTTTTTTCTTGACCACTATTAAAATTATTACATTTTTTAGTAGTTACAGGCATGCATAATATTTAGCGGGAATACCGTTAGGTAACAGGCAGAAAGACATATTAGGCTTGGGGGTCCCCTCAATAGAACCAAGTTCCTGAGGGACCCCCACTTACCTTTTCCCCGCCGCAGGACTCTGTTTGGCCACAGAAGCCCAAACTTCACCTATCACGGCAGGCATTGTAATTAAACCTTCAGGGACCGGGTTCCCAAGGATTCCACTCCCCTGGACCTGTATAGCACCCTGCACAGAAAACATCTTGGTCGTGGGTATGACCAGAGCTCTGGATCCCAGGGTCCAGCTCTCCTAAGAGAAGCATTACAGGCAAAACCTTGCTCTTCTCTGCAAGGCCCGGGTACCGTCCGTTTAGCTATGAAGCTTTTTTGGTCGGATCCGGAATAGCTTACTGAGGCCCAAAAGAACCTGTACGCAAGCTCAGTGAAAAACACATGTTTCTTCTTGGCCAACACCTTAGACACTGGCAAAAAACTGAGGTGCTCCCGGATGGGAGGGGCTTATATAGGGGAGGGTACTTCCGGTTTTGGAAGTTGCCAGTGCCAGCACCTGAAGGTATCTATATAACCCATTAGTAATGACTATGTCGCTCTGTGTCCCGTGATGTACGAGAAAGAAAAATCGATTTTAATCTTGAATCGAGTTTTGATTTTGATTTTATTTTATTTTATTTATTTTTCCTTCAAAGTTTCCGTAGCAGGGCTGCAGGGGGCGTATCCGGAATGGCACTGGGTGGCGTTACCCCAATTACATCTACTCGCCGCAGCCGCCACGAGTAGATGTAATGTAACACTAACTAACCGCAAGCCGCCTACCTGATCAGCGTGTCATGCAGACAGACGGCGGCCATTGCAGTGTTCAAAAGCCGCGCCTCCCGAGTCCTCGTCGCCTGTGATAGGCGGAACACTGAATTTCACAGCAGGCAGTGTTCAGCCCATCACGGACATCCTCTCATCCTCGTCTGTGTTATGAGAATGAGAGGATGTCCATGATAGGCGGAACACTGAATGCTGGGAAATTGAGTGTTCCGCCTATCACAGATGAGGAGGAGGCGCGGCTTTTGAATACTGGAATGGCCGCCGGTGTAGCAGTAAAATCCGTATCCCATGAAAATCTGCATCAGGTACGGGCACAGTGATTGAAGCACGGGCACAGTGAAGAATGGGCACAGTGAGGCACGGGCACAGTGAGGCACGGGCACAGTGAGGCACGGGCACAGTGAGGCACGGGCACAGTGAGGCACAGGCACAGTGAGGCACAGGCACAGTGAGGCACGGGCACAGTGAGGCATAGGCACAGTTCAATTCAACTAAGAGTAACCTCAAGATTTTTTGTTGTTTTATTAGCTAAATCCAAATACAGTATTAATAATTTGGATGTTTAACAATCTTTGTTGCACACTGACTTTGCAGTTAGAGAAAGGGTTTGCCTTCGCAATTTTCTTTGTTGATGCACTTTAATTAATATAATTTAAAAAAAATCGAATCGAATATCGAGTTTTTTTATAAAAAAAACAAAAAAAAACAGATTTTTTTGGGGGGGGAAATCGCCCAGCCCTAGGTTAACATCAGCAGCTTTCTGACAAGTAATGAAGCTTTCCTATTGACTGAACGCATTAGACATCTGACATCTCCAGCAATCTATCAAACATTACCCTCTTCGGTGCACCAAGAATGTGGTACATGTAATCATTTACCCAAATGTTTGTGAAATATCTGGCTTTGGTAGATTTTAGATGGCCAAATAATAAAAACACAGCAGTCTTGAGAAAATGAACTTCACAGAATAAGTAACAGAAACATGACAACAAACCGCTTTATTTTCGTTTCCTTGATAAAATCAATTTTTTTTTTTTGTTTCAGGTAATAGTTTCTACTACCACGTGAAAGATTCCTTTTAAATAAATCAATATATTAAAAAAAAAAAAAAAAGGACGGGTCTATGAAACTCAGTGGAGAGCCATAGTCATCCGTTCTCAAGCCAATCCCAGTCTAAATAATGAGCCAGTGGCAGGGAAGTTGTTCAGATGACGAAGATCTTCTGGCCAGACTTGAAATGAATTTAACTGTTAGTGAATCTGCACGACCAATTAAACTGTCACAAGCACACTTAAAATGGATAAGTTGCTCCTGTGCCTTCTTTATTTATGCCTTTTCTTTTTTAGAAGCATTTTTGAATGATCGATGTGCTGTTATTAATGGGACGCAAGATTTCAAAACAAAATCTATCTTAACCAGAGCAATAGCCTGGAAATGAAAATGTACTTCTCTCACAGAGTTGCTGACTGATTAGAACGGGGCTTTCTATATTTTGCGTGGGCTAATATTTTACCTGCGGAAAGGAGTAATGAAAATCAATGTTTTAACAATGCACACAACATAAGTAGATGACTGATTAAAGGGAGTGTTTGCTGTGCCGTCATAGAAAAGAGGGGGCAGAAGATTGCCCTGGGGTACCATAATGTATTTTGCAAGACTGAATGTTATTTAACATAGTAATTAAGAACCAAAAGATGCAGGCAAAACCATTTTCCACCTTGCTTTGAAACATGGGCACAATATGAAGTTAACAGCAGGCATAAACAAATAAAATAACTGCTGAGCCAGGCAAGCTATTAGGACATAATAATAATAAATGAATGAATGGAGTCATATTTCAAAGTATCGGAAAGTGACCAAGGGCAGACAGTACAAATGTGCAGACAAATATACAATTCCTCGGAACTTAGTTAAGAACTAGTAAAACACATGGACAAGGCATGATTTAATGCAGCTTGATCGGTTGACATAGAATATCCTCACAGTGAAACATAATGACAAATAGTGGATAATACTGCGTTGTCCCGAAATAAATATAGTGACCCTGCAGCAGCAACTTTCCTGTGAGACACACACAGCACAAATCAAATAATCCAAAATAAAGTTGCACTATATACAAGAAAAGGAAAAACGCAAAGCAGACACATTGCAAAAAAAGAGCCCACAAAGTGATAAGGAATCCAATAAATCCCACGGTGCACTAAATCACCCGGATGGTGTGTGATTTTCAGAAAAAGCCTCCACCTCATAGAATGGCCGCTTACCACCACCAAACCTCCATATAAAGGACCCCAAAAAAGATAAGGCTTCCATAGTGTAAAATCCTTGATGTTTTTAATAATGTAAAAAAGGTTGCACTTACAAAAAGATGTATTAAAACACGTATAGATAAGCCGGCCTGCTCGATGCAACAGCCCATCCTTCCAGGGACCTGTGCAAATGCGGTGACGTCAGCACATAGCCACCCTATGTGTTTCGTCACCAGATGCCCCAGGACGACGTCATGCCCCAGGACAATTTTACACTATGGAAGCCTCATATTTTTTGGGGTCCTTATATAATCGTGTTCTTCCTTGAGTGGCGGGTCCTCTTCAGTTTAATCCCCCAGGATGAATAAAAGTCTTGGCAGGGTTTAATAGTCATAAGCGGGAAAGACCTACCATACTAGGAGGTCATAAGGCGCTGGGTAAGCAGTCATTCATAGTTACAAATTTAGTCAGTCAGGTTGAAAAAAGACACAAGTCCATCTAGTGCAACCAAATAAAATTAAAATACAATCTTATATACACAATTTTTCACCCACAGTTGATCCAGAGGAAGGTGAAAAACCCCAGCAAAGCATGATCCAATTTGCTACAGCAGGGGAAAAAAATTCCTTCCTGATGCCCGGGATCAGGAAGGAAAATCGGATTTTCCCTGGATCAACTTTACCTATAAATGTTACCGTAGTACCCAGTTATATTACCGTATGTACATTTAGGAAAGAATCCAGGCCTTTTTTAAAGCATTCTACTGAGCTTGCCAGAACCACCTCTGGAGGGAGTCTATTCCACAGCCCTTACTGTGAATAAACCTTTCCGTATTTGGAGATTAAATCTTTTTTCCTCTAGACGTTAAGAGTGCCCCCTTGTCCTCTGTGATGACCTTAAAATGAATAACTCAACACCAAGTTCACCATTTGGACCACATTTGTATTTGTACCTCCTCTTCTCAAGAGGGAATAGATTCAGTTCCTCTAATCTTTCCTCATAGCTGAGCTCCTCCATGCCTCTTATCAGTTTGGTTGCCCTTCTCTGCACATTCTCCAGTTCCCTGATATTCTTTTTGATATCCTTTTTGAGACCTGGTGCCCAAAACTGAACTGCATATTCCAGATGAGGTCTTAATAATGATTTATACCAGGGGAAAAATTATATCTCTGTCTCTGGAGTCCATACCTCTCTTAATACAAGAAAGGACTTTGCTCACTTTGGAAACCACAGCTTGGCATTGCATGAGGTGAAGGCTTTTTCTGAAAATCACACACAATTCGGGTGATTGTTAGTGCACTGTGGGGTTTATTGGATTCCTTATCACTTTGTGGACTCTCTTTTTGCAGTGTGTCTGCTTTGCTTTTTCCAATATATAGCGCAATTTTATTTTAGACTACTTATAGTGAAATATGTTTGTTTAACAGACTGTAGCCACTGCTGCATGAACATACAGTTTTACTGTATGAAAACATGAGAACAAGGCGAGCTGTTCATATACACATTTACCATGGGAGGTTATAGCACTTGATTTCTCCCCAGTTGTATGTATAGGTCACGGATTCAGCTAGTGAGCAGAATTACAGTGGAGGTCAAAAGTAAGGTCCTGAGTAGAAAAGGTGCAGGAAACACGACATGAGAATATTAACGCAAGTGGTCACTGCAATGTTGGTTACCTCCTAAACATGTACATCCTCTGGGTTTAATACATGCGAGTCACAGACTCAAGTGTGTAGCAAGTGAAGTCAGCAATCCTGATTTGCTCCATCAGGATCGCTGATTTGCTTGACAGCTAGCCAGTTGAGAATTTCAGAAAGCCAGCAATTGCAGCTCGCGTATTTTTGTCATGGCATGGAGCACCATGATGGTCACACTAAGAACAGTACTACGGGCTTGTCATCCAGTCACTAGCTAAATAACCTGAGGGGAACGGTAGCCAATTCACAGAGGATAGCTTTGTTCTTAGTCCGAAAAATGAAAACTAGTGCAACCACCACATCTTCAGACTGGTAAGCTGCAATATATTACATTACTACTTTTATACTTTACTTTTATTAAATGTAAAAAATGGCAAAGAGGGTCACTTGTTCTGCATTGTAGGTTATAACATTGATCCATTCCTAGTACAATTATGTGCTGTGCAACTTCCCTTTAATGCTTCAATGTAACTGAGTAGGATCAAAGAACAAAGTTTGAATTTGTAAAAATTTGAATAAAAAAAAAAATACCATGGGGTAATCTTATACACTCACAAGGTGATTTATCACTTACAGCCCATTCACAACTCACGTATGCATTAGTATAGGAGTCTTGGTTTTCCCTGGCACCCCAATGCACTAAAGCAGTGGACTCCAAACTGTGGCCCTTTGCTAGCCCTCATCTGGTCCTTGAGTCACTAATTCTCCTAATGATATGAGGCGCTATTTCTCCCACTGACACCAACAGTGATACATAATTTCTGCCACTGACACCAATCATGGGGCATTATTCTTTTGACCGATATTAATGATGGGGCACTCACTATTCCTTGCACCAGTATTGATTGTGGCACTATTACTGCCACTGACACCAATGAAGGGGCATTATTCCGCCCAATGACGGAATACTATTCCTCCCACTAATACCAATGATGGGGCACTAGTCCTCCCACTGACATCAATGATGGGGCATTATTACTTGCACGAATATGAATGATGAGACACTATTTCTGCCCCCGACATGAATGATGGGGTGCTATTGCTGCCACTGACACGATTGATTGGGCACTATCCCTCCCTCTGACACAAATGATGGGACACTATTCCTCCCACTGACACCAGCAATGGGGCACTTTTACTTCCACTGACACCAGCAATGGGGCACCATTTCTCCCACTGACGCCACTGATGGGTCACTGTTCCTTCCACCGATACCAAGGATGGGTCACTTTTCCTCCCACTGATACCAGCTATGTGGCACTATTCTTCCCACGGACACCAATAATGGGGCACTATTCTTCCCACTAAAACCAATGATGGGGCACTATTCCTCCCAATGACACCAATGATGGGGCACTATTCCTTCTACTGGCCACCAACCCTAAGGACATGTTTGTTCGCACCGATGCTGGGTCTCTGACATTTTCTACCCGAACTGGCCACAATCTGGCCCCCCCCCTGAAGTGTATTGGACAGTAAACTGGCTCTTTGTTTGAAAAGTGTGGAGAACCCTGCACTTAAGGAACGCACCAGCAGTGCAATGCACTACAACACATAGTAATGCACAATGGTACTACAGCACATTACATTGGCAAAAAATGATGCATGCCTATTTTTAGATCCATTGTGCTTTATGAACAGTAAGAAGTGATGGTATTATTATCAAAATACTGATAAAATCATAATACAAATAATTAAAAAAAAGAAAAAATAAAACAGGAAAACATGCCTTGTTTAGTTCTCGTTTTATCTTGTCTGGGGTAAATTGATCAAGATAATGTCGGAAGTGAAACGCATCGATTGCAACAATTTCCGTAGTACGTCTCTGCCAACTGTCCCTGTGTGCAAGAAGTAAAAAAAATATTTTTCTATACATTACAGATGAAAACAATTCTGTTGGTATAGATTTTAAACAAATAAGTGCTGGTGACACATTTTGAAATATGATCTATGAAGATTATCACAATGAACCCCAGTTATTAAAGTATCTTTATTAAGAACTATGTTGTCCCACAGTGACAATATTTAAGTTTTAATTCTCCATGCATTTCCCACTGCAAGTCTGAATAGAATTATTTGCATTGAGGAATTGAAGTTTTTGTTTCAGATACTGCAAAACAGCCAAAGTAGATTTTTATAAAGTGGAACTTTAGTCAGAAAATTGAGTCCTGCTAGATCACTTCAGGCTAGCCCCTTTTGCAGGTATAGTTATATAAAATATGAAAAAGTGCCTATACTGTTTAAAATGATAGTAAAGTCTTATTTTCCTTAAAAATAACAAACATGTCATACTTACCTGCTCTGTGCAGTGGTTTTGCACAGAGCAGCCTGGATCCTCCCCTTCTCACGTCCCCTGCCTGGCCCCTCCCTCCTGCTCAGTGCCCCCATTGCAAGCAGCTTGCAATGGGGGCACCCAAGCAGGCTTGCTCCCCAGCCACAGCTCTGTGTGTCCATTAATACACAGAGCCGTGGCTTTGCCCCACCCCCTCCCTTGCCTGATTGGCTCACTGGCTGCCCCAGCCAAAAATGAGTGAGAGTCCTTGGAGAGCGAAGGCTCTCGTGCACATCGCGATGGGGCTCAGGTATCAGGGGGGCCTCAGGTAAGTATTGGGGGGGGGGGGGGCTGCTGCACACAGGTAAAAAACCTTGAAAATTAAACAACCACTTTAAACTTATAGCGGAGTTGCACCCAGAAGTGAAACTTATACTTTAATGCCTCCTCCCCGTCTCCCGTTTGTAAAACTGAGCTTTTGGAAAAAGAGGGGGAGCAGGTTCCTGAATTTGACAGGTACCTGCTCCCACTTCCGTTCCGGTCACCTAGGCGACCGGAAACAGAAGCTCTGCATCCTGAAGTCTTCTGGGACATATGACAGGTCCTAGAAGACTTTGGGGCCAGTTAGAGACCGCAGCGCCGCTCACGCAGTGGGCACCCAGTTGTGAAGCCACAAGCTGTCACAGCTGGGGGCCCATAGTAGAGATGCCAGTGCCGCAGAGGGAAGACATGGGGAGAACACCGATGGCCTGTGGGACAGGTGAGTGGCTGTTTATTAAAAGTCAGCAGCTTCACTTTTTGTAGCTGCTGACTTTTAATAAACAAACGACTGGAACTCTGCTTCAAGTAATACAGTGTCTCACCCTGTTCTGCATATGCTCAGTTGCTCTATATTTTTTGGCACTGTGCCACGATCTAATGACAGCTTGAAGGTTTACGGCTGCACCAGGACTCTGGGCGTCAGCAAAATGTTGGCCTCCAGCAGGATGAAACAAGAGTAACACTGGAGGCTATTGTATGTTCAGGAGAGGAGTGTGATGACAGGTAGTATGTTCAGGAGAGAAGTGCGGTGTGTATGATGGCAGGTGATAATGTCCAGGAAAGGACTGGGGGAGAGGGAAAGACATAGCTAAAGCTCCTCCATCACCCCTCAGGGTTCCCTTCACCTGCAACCCCCCCCCCCCCCAGCCTTCACAAGGTACTGCTCATGGTCTCCCTCTTCTGTCTTGTGGGATAACAGGCGGCTTGATGATCTCTTCTTTAGGCCCTGTTCCTACCTGGCAATTTGGCGATTGTGGGTGGAATTGCCGAAATGCCAAGTCACACTGCAATCTTGGCAAAATGCAAAAAGGTGCAATTTGGATGCGATTGTCACTCTGCAAACCACATTGCGCAAAGCTGGTCACCCAAAAGAAGCTCCTGCTCCTTTTTGGGCGACAAACCTGAGAGGTGCGCATTTCTTTAGCTCTGCAAAACCTCACCGAGTTTGAGGCAACATTAAAAATAATGGAATACAAACGCGCACAGTGAGTTTTGCCAGGATTGCAGTGTGATTTAGAATTGCGGCAATTCCGCCCACAATCCTCAAATCACCTAATATGAACGAGGTCTAAAGGAGAGATCACCCCACTGCCAGCCGCCAGTTATCTCGCAAATAGCACAAGACAGGAGAGGAAAGCAATGAGTGGTACCCTGTGCAGGCCTGGGGGGAGCAGATGAGGGAACTGGGGGGTGATGGGGGGACATGTGTGAGGTACATTCTTCCCATTGACCTAATGTATCATGAGATGTAGATATAGTAACTATTTTCAGGGGTTCCCCAAGGCTGCAAAGTTATTTCAAGGGTTCCTCTGTGTTGAAAAGGTTGAGAAAGGCTGTACTATTTATATCGCGTGAATGTATTTTTAGTTTAAAAATAAAAATTTAAATATCCATCACTGAATTAAAAAGTGGAAAAATCGCAAGATAGATAGTATCTGGAGACCAAACAAAAGTACTGTTTGAATGCATGTGCACCTGCAGGAGATTGCAGACAGGCAGAAAAGTTTATTTGATTGCAGAACAGACATTGCCTGCCTGTTCACATTTTTTTTTATACTGTCACTATACTATAGAAATGTTGCTGGGGTCTTCACAATACTCCCCCCTCCCCTTCCACTCAGCAAATATTCTCTTAAAACTCTTCTCTCTCCTTACCACACTCTGCTACTCCCTTCTAACTTTTGGGGACCATATTAAAAAGGGAATTGGCTCTGGGGTCCCCGATTTAAGAAGAGACTCTGGGGACCCTGAAGTAAGGTCGCTTTAGGGATCCTGATGTAAGGGGGCTTTAGGGACCATTTCTATTTTAGCAACAGAGTTTCTTAACCACTTAACGACCGCCCACTGTATATATACGTCGGCAGAATGGCACAGACAGGCACAATCACGTACCTGTACGTGCCTGCCTTCGTATGGGTGGGGGGTCCGATCAGACCCCCCTCCGGTACAGTGAGCGGCTGGGATCGCTTCGGGAGCGATCCGTGATGAGGGGGCCGCCATTTGATTCTGGCCACCCCCTCGCGATCGCTCCCGGCGAATCAAATGCTTCCTCTGCCTGTGTAATGTTTACACAGGCAGGAGGAAGTGATGTAATCTCTCCTGCGGCGCTCACATATACCGAGCGCAGCATGAGAGAAGACACACAGGTTAGTGCACATAACAGCACACTGACACCACACACATTAGGCACACAATCTCCCCCCACCAGGCCCCCCCAGATCACCCCCCAGCCCCCAGTCACAGTGTCACTGATTGCAGTGACCATTTATTTACTGATCACTGCAATCAGTGACATTTGTGACTGTAAAAGTGTCAGGTTTAGGTCCAGTGTAGCCCCCTAACCCCCCTAATAAAGGTTTAACCCCTTGATCGCCCCCCAGGTAACCCTTTCACCGCTGTCACTAAGCGATCGGTTTTCTGATCGCTGTCTAGGTGTCGGTGATGCCGATAGGTAGCCAGTTATTTTTTTTAGGTTCGCCGCAGGTTTTTATAGCGTCAGGTACCCCCATATATTACCTAATAAAGGTTTAACCCCTTGATCGCCCCCTAGCTAACCCTTTCCCCCCCTTTTTGCCAGTGTCGCTAAGCGATCGTTTTTCTGATCGCTGTCTTAGTGTCGGTGATGTCGATAGGTAGCCAGTTATTTTTTTTAGGTTCGCCGCAGGTTTTTATAGCGTCAGGTTCCCATCATATATTATCTATTATATATTATATCTTTATATATTATCTAATAAAGGTTTTAACCCCCTAATTGCCCCTAGTTAACCCTTTCACCAGTGATCACCGTATAAGTGTTACTGGTGACACTGGTTAGCCAGTTAGTTATTTTGTTATTTAGGTTCCCCGTCAGGTTTTTATATAGCGTCAGGTACCCCCATATATACACCGTTCGATGACATCACTTCCAGAGCCTCCCAGCCGCTTCCTCTCCCAGTCTTTTCTAGTTGCTGGTATCTAGGTGTTACTTTAGATGTGACAGAATTTCGTCCAGACGAGAGGAGTGGCTTAGAATCCGGGAGAAAAGCTGATATTGATTATTCACCTAGAGACCCTGGCAGGGGAATAGCCATCTGTATGCATTGATCTCTGAAGGGATCAACAGTTCTGGTAAGCGGCAGTAAGAACTGGTGGTGGTGGAATCTCTATCTATCAAGTGTTACGGCACTTTTCATTGGGTGTTTTATGTTTGAAGTCACCAAATAGCTGAACAAGAAGATTTTCATCCACACTTAGTTGTTGCTTTGGTTTTTAGGACTTTATAGTTTGAAAAAATATATATATTATATATTTTTTTTTCTTCACAATACAGGTGTCTGGCATATTGTCAGGACCTCTTATCACATATAGTTGTCATCTTTTGGCAATAGAGACTGAGCTCTGTACATATCTTTTGATACAATCAGTGATGTAATCAAATATTTTATAATTTGCGCAGCTTTATTTTTTCTACCCCCATATATTACCTAATAAAGGTTTAACCCCCTGATTACCCCTAGTTAACCCTTTCACCAGTGATCACCATAAGTGTTACAGGTGACGCTGGTTAGGTAGTTTGCTTTTTATAGTGTCAGGGCACCCGCCGTATATAACCCAATAAAGGTTTAACCCCCTGATGGCCTGGCGGGTGATATCAATTAGGTTTTAGTGTCAGAGAGGGTCTGCGTCACCCCAGGCGTCAGGTTAGTGCCAGTAACGCTAACACCCACGCGTGAAGCATACACCTCCCTTAGTGGTATAGTATCTGAACAGATCAATATCTGATCAGATCAGATCTATACTAGCATCCCCAGCAGTTTAGGGTTCCCAAAAACGCAGTGTTAGTGGGATCAGCCCAGATACCTGCTAGCACCTGCGTTTTGCCCCTCCGTCCAGCCCAGGCCACCCAAGTGCAGTATCGATCGATCACTGTCACTTACAAAACACAACACACATAACTGCAGCGTTCGCAGAGACAGGCCTGATCCCTGCGACTCCAGTGCTGTAGGAGGTGATTTCACCACCACAGTTAAAAAAAAAATAGGATTTTTATAACAGCTTACCTGTAAAATCCTTTTCTTGGAGTACATCACGGGACACAGAGCGACATAGTCATTACTAATGGGTTATATAGATACCGTCAGGTGCTGGCACTGGCAACTTCCAAAACCGGAAGTACCCTCCCCTATATAAGCCCCTCCCATCCGGGAGCACCTCAGTTTTGTAGCAAAGCAATAAGTGTCCCTAAAGAGGGGCGGGAGCTCTGTGTCCCGTGATGTACTCCAAGAAAAGGATTTTACAGGTAAGCTGTTATAAAAATCCTATTTTCTTTCTCGTACATCACGGGACACAGAGCGACATAGTCATTACTAATGGGATGTCCTAAAGCAATGCCAAATGAGGGGGGGGATACACCATATATAAGCTGAGCGCTATCAGACATGAGGATCTTTTGCGGCCTGCAACACACTGCGCCCAAAGGCGACATCCTCCTGACTTCCAACGTCCACCTGGTAGAACCTAGTAAACGTGTGTACTGAAGACCATGTTGCGGCCTTACAGATTTGAGCCAGGGAGGCCTGGTGATGCACTGCCCATGAAGTTCCAACTGCTCTCGTGGAGTGCGCTCTAACTTTGAACGGAGGCGGTCTCCTTCTCAAGCCATAGGCTTGTATTATGACCTGTCGAATCCACTTGGCTAAAGTAGATTTTGACGCTGCCTGACCCTTTCTGGGGCCTTCCGGCAGAATAAACAAAGTATCCGTTCTGCGAATCTGAGCAGTGGCTTTTAGATAAGCTTTAACTGCTCTTACTACATCCAAAGAATGCAATAACTTTTCCTCTACCGAAGTAGGTTTGGGGAAAAAAGAAGGAAGAACCATATCTTGGTTCAAATGAAACCTCAATACCACCTTAGGAAGAAAGGCTGGATGAGGACGTAACACTACTCTGTCCTTATGGATAACCAGATATGGCTCCTTACAGGACATAGCTGCTAATTCCGACACTCTTTTAGCCGAACAAATGGCTACTAGAAAAATCAATTTCCTGGTGAGAAGCACCAAGGAAATATGCTGTAATGGTTCAAATGGTTGTTTCTGTAGAACTGACAGAACCAAGTTTAGATCCCATGGACATATGGGAATATTAACCGGAGGACTAATACGCATCACTCCTTGTATAAAGGCTTTGACTAGTGAATGCGAAGCCAAGGGCCTTTGAAAAAATATTGACAAGGCCGAAATCTGACCCTTGATAGTACTCAAGGCAAGCTTCCTATCTACAGCCCATTGTAGGAAGTCCAGAATCCTACCTATTACGTATTTACGTGGATGCCATTTTCTGGCCTCACACCAGGCGAAGTACGCCTTCCAGATTCTATAGTAGATCTGCCTGGATACCGGTTTCCTGGCATTGATCATGGTAGACACCACAGCATTAGAGAGCCCTCTCTTCTTTAGAATGTGGGCTTCAATAGCCAGGCCGTCAAACCTAGGGCTGGTAAGGAAGGGTGGTATATCGGTCCCTGCGAAAGCAGGTCCGGACGATGTGGGAGGGTCCAAGGACTCCCCACAGACCTTTTTACAATCTCCGCGTACCATGCTCTTCGGGGCCACGCTGGAGCCACCAGAATCACTGGTTTCTTTTCTACCCTGATTCTGCGGAGTAATCGAGGTAACAATTGTGGCGGTGGGAATGCATATATCAGCTTGAACTGATCCCAAGGGAACACTAGGGCATCCGAGCCGCAAGCTAGGGGATCCCTTGTCCAAGAGACAAACCTGTCCACTTTTGTGTTGAATCTGGATGCTAGCAGATCTACATCCGGTGTTCCCCACCGCTGACATATTGTCCGGAAAACCTCGGGATGAAGGGACCATTCCCCTGGGCATAATTGTTGGCGACTTAGAAAGTCCGCCTTCCAATTCTCCACTCCTGGAATGAATACCGCAGATATGGCTGGGACATATCTTTCTGCCCATCTCAGGATGTAATTTACTTCCCTTTGGGCTGCACGACTCCTGGTGCCCCCCTGACGATTGATATATGCCACTGCTGTGGCATTGTCTGATTGAACTCTGACAGGGGACCCTTGGAGTTTGGATGTCCATGCTACTAGGGCATACCGGGCTGCTCGTATCTCTAAGAGATTGATGGGCAGGGCCTTTTCTGCTTCTGACCACTTGCCCTGGAGAGACCATTGCTCCAGTACTGCTCCCCAGCCTACAAGGCTGGCATCTGTAGTGACCACCTTCCAGGAAATCGGACTGAAGGATTTCCCTCTTTCCAGATTCTGGGGAACCAACCACCAGCGGAGGCTCCTGCGAACGGAAGGGGACAAGGACATTGGTAAGTCCAGAGCCTGAACTTTTTTGTTCCAGGCTGACAGTATGGCCCCTTGCAAATTCCTTGAATGGAATTGACCGTAGGGTACTGCTTCGAATGATGCCACCATTTTTCCCAGCAGCCTCATATACAGGCGTATGGACGGCTGTCTTTTTTGTACCCACTAAGTGGATCAAATCTTTCAAAGACAACACCTTTCCTCGAGGCAAGAATATTTTTCTCTGGCCTGAATCCAACCTTAGCCCCAAGTATTCCAGACTTATGACTGGTTTTTAGGGCTGACTTGTCTCGGTTGATAATCCAACCGTGAGATTCCAGATACTTGATCGTCTTGTGAACGACCACGTCCAGTTTTTTCACTGAGTGGTCTATCAGCAACAAGTCATCCAGATATGCCATTATCATTACACCTTGTGTTCTTAGATTGGCCAATAAAGGGCCAGAATTTTTGTAAACACTCGTGGTGCTGTGGCCAAACCGAAGGGTAAGGCTCTGAACTGAAAATGGCGCCCTTCTACTGCAAAGCGTAGAAATTTTTGGTGGACTGGAAAGATGGGAATGTGCAAATAAGCATCTTTGATGTTGATCGTGGCTAACCAATCCTCCCCTTGTAGGGCAGTGGCCACCGATCGGATCGACTCCATCGGAAAGTCCTGATATACAGGAATTTGTATAGCCCTTTTAGAATTAATATGGGCCTCCTGTCCGCGTTTGCTTCGGGACTGTAAAGAGGTTTGAGTAAAACCCGAACCCTCATTCTTCCAGGGGAACCTCCATAATTACTCCTTGGAGCAATAGTTGTTCTAGTGCCAACAGGAGGGACTCTCTCTTCCGGGGATCCCTTGGCACGTTTGACCTCAAAAATGGGAAGGAGGAGAGTCTTTTAACTCCAAACTGTATCCCAAACCTACTGCGGAGAGCACCTATCTGTCTTGATCGTGTCCCGCCAGGTCTCTTGCGAACAACTGGAGTCCTCCCCCCACCCGACTGAGTGGGGGCTTCAATGAATTTAACTTTGGGGGAGGTTTTGTACCTCCCCTGACCCAGGGTTTCTCATTACCCTGCTACTGTCCCTGTTTTTTACCCCCGGGATTTGACCGAGGAGGCCGTCGGAACTGTTACACAGCCGATGCCCCAGGGACTGGAGAAGCAGGCCTCTTAAAGAGGGACCTCTAACTCTGCTTTTAACCGGCAAGAGCGTATTTTTACCGCTGGAAATTTTCTGGATATATTTGTCCAGGTTTTCCCTGAATAAGCGTTCACCATGAAATGGGACGCTAACCAGCCATTCTTTACAGGGAGCTTCAGCAGACCAGTTTTTTAGCCATAGGAGCCTACGCATATGTACTATAGACAGCGTAAGGCGGGAGGCCTGATGGACTGAATCCTCTATGGAGTCAACCGCAAAGCCTAAGGCTCTAGGTAGATCAGCTAGGGCAAAGCCTGCTGATCTGTCAAGTCCCTCAAGACCTGTTTCAACTGATCCTTCACTGCTTAGCAGACCCCAATAGCTGCTACTGCTGGTTGTATCACCAAGCAGATTTTCATAAGGACTCCAATCTTTTATCTATTGGGTTCTTGAACATTTGGACATTATCCACTGGACATGTCAGTGATTTATACATACAAGAGATGGCTGCGTCCACTGTAGGGACCTTCCATTTTTTTTTTTTTTTTGATGAACTTATCCTCCATGGGATAGACCACCGGAAATCTCTTGGGGGAATAAATATTTTCTCAGGACGTTCCCAATCCTGGTAAATGAGCCCTTTCAGTAAAGGGTGAAGTGGAAAAGAACAAACAGTCTGGGGGCTTCTAGCGACCCCAACGAGGATACAGTAGTGGTTGATGGTTCCGCAAGGTGCATTTTTAAATGCTGATCGGACCATGTTAGTCAGAGACTGAACCCATAATCTTTCAGCTTGAGATGCTGAGAAAAGGTTCCCCCACTGTTGATTCCTCTATAACAGAATCAACCTCATCCTGATCCCCTTCAGGCAGGTCGATCCCTGTATGGGACTGTTGCTCTGCTAACAGGCACTCTGAAGGAGGAGACGGAGATCGGGCGTGCTTTCCCTGACAGGGAGGCAGCGATAAATGTTGACAATCTCTCTCTAATCCTCCCAGAGCTGAGGAAAAAACCTCCTCTGTTACATACACAGGAGCAGGTGACTGAGGACAGCCACAGTACCAAGTACCCCTGCGGGGTCTCTACGGTCACTTACCTCTGAACTTCAGGGGAGACTGGTGCAGCAGGAGTATGCCCAAGATCCTCCGAGCCCGATGAGACCCCCTTCGCTTCCTGGAAGATTCAGTTCCGGAGCTTCTGGACGGCATATTCCTAAGCCTAAAGCTGAGGTATTCCAGCCGTAATACACCACTTTTACTGAGAATAGTCTAGCACAATTGCTGCTATATCACAGTTGGTGTCTACTAATGTGCCTTTCTAGGGGATGCCTGTATCAACCGCTTGCTGTATGCCTTTAAATGTTGCCAGCTCTGTCTCTGTACTTCATAGCCAGCTCACTACAATATTGTGTTTTTTTTAAACTGCTGGGACGCCCGCACATGCGCAGAAGCGCTGCGGCGCGCACAGAGCGTCATCCTCCAGGCTCCGCCCCCTTTCCCGGCTCACCTCTATATATAGAGGCGCGTGCACGCGCGCGGGCACGTGCGCCTTCGGCGCTAATTTCAAATATGGTAACAAGGGACAGGAGCCAGGGCCCCTCTTTGCCGCAGGCCGGGGGATGGACGAGCACTGCAACATGGCAGAGGAAGCAGTTTCGTATAAGAGAACTCACCATCTGCCTGGACTTTGCTCTGCTGAGAAGAAGCTAGTCCACATGACAAGAAAACATTCCACAGCGGCCTCTAGTGGACAAACACAGGTACCGCAGTCTAATATATTAAATATATATATACAAATTTTTTTTTTTTTTCTCTTGACCACCATTAAAAATTATTACATTTTTTTAGTAGTTACAGGCATGCACAGAATTTTGCGGGAATACCATTAGGTAACAGACAGAAAGACAAATTAGGCTTGGGGGTCCCCCAATAGAACCAAGTTCCTGGGGGCCCCCACTTACCTGTTCCCCGCCGCAGGACTTTGTTTGGTCCACAAAAGCCCAAACTTCACCTATCACGGCAGGCATTGTAATCAAACCTTCAGGGACCGGGTTCCCAAGGATTCCACTCCCCTGGACCTGTATAGCACCCTGCACAGAAAACATCTTGGTCGTGGGTATGACCAGAGCTCTGGATCCCAGGGTCCAGCTCTCCTAAGAGAAGCATTACAGGCAAAACCTTGCTCTTCTCTGCAAGGCCCGGGTACCGACCGTTTAGCTATGAAGCTTTTTTGGTCGGATCCGGAACAGCTTACTGAGGCCCAAAAGAACCTGTACGCAAGCTCAGTGAAAAACACATGTTTCTTCTTGGCCAACACCTTAGACACTGGCAAAAAACTGAGGTGCTCCCGGATGGGAGGGGCTTATATAGGGGAGGGTACTTCCGGTTTTGGAAGTTGCCAGTGCCAGCACCTGACGGTATCTATATAACCCATTAGTAATGACTATGTCGCTCTGTGTCCCGTGATGTACGAGAAAGAAAAAAGAGCATATATGCCGAAGCATGGGGGCAGCAGGGGCGGAGGAGCGATTTTGCTCCTAATGCCGCGTACATACGGTCAAAATTCCGACGGAGGCTTGCCCGTGGAAAAGTCTGACCGTGTGTACGCGGCATAACTTTTGCGGGAGGATGCCCCCATGCTTCGGCATATATAAATGGTGCATGTATGCCCATCATTAGAAGTGGGTGAATGAAGGGTGGTATTCTAATGGTGGGCATACCCACCAATATATCTTTTTTTTTCGTTCAGCCAACAGGCTGCATGAAAAAAAAAGATTACAATACATGTCCAATAAGGACCAGCAACGTACTGGTATGTTGCTGGACTTTGGTTATACCAGATTGATGCCTGCGGGTTTAGGTATAATCTTAGTATCATTCTTTTCAGCCAGCGGCCGAGTTTCATGTAAAAGCAATCCTAGCGGCTAATTAGCCTCTGGACTGCTTTTGCAAGCAGTGGGAGGGAATGACCCCCCCGCCACGGATATAAAAAGCGCCATTGGGAAATTGGGAAAGCATTTTATCACACCGATCTTGGTGTGGTCAGATGCTTTGAGGGCAGAAAAAAGATCTAGGGTCCAATAGACCCCAGTTTTTTCAACAAAAAAAAAAAAAGAGTACCTGTCACTACCTATTGCCATCATAGGGGATATTTACATTCCCTGAGATAACAATAAAAATGATAAAAAAATGAATATGGAAAGAACAGTTTTAAAAAAAAAAAAAGCACCCCTGTCCCGCCCTGCTCTTGCGCAATGGCGAACGCAAGCGTCGGTCTGGCGTCATATGTAAACAGCAATTGCATCATGCATGTGAGGTATCACCACGAAGGTCAGATCGAGGGCAGTCATTTTAGCAGTAGACCTCCTCTGTAAATCTAACGTGGTACCCTGTAAAGGCTTCTAAAGGCTTTTAAAAATGTATGTAGTTTTTCGCCACTGCGTGTTTGTGCGAATTTTAAAGCACGTTGTGTCTGGTATCTATGTACTCGGCCTAAGATCATCTTTTTTATTTCATCAAACATTTGGGCAATATAGTGTGTTTTAGTGCATTAAAATAAAAAAAAAGTGTATTTTTTCCCCAAAAAATGCGTTTGAAAAATCGCTGAGCAAATACTGTGTGGGAAAAAAAAATGCAACACCCACCATTTTAATCTGTAGGGCCTTTGCTTTAAAAAAAATATATAATGTTTGGGGGTTCAACATAATTTTCTTGCAAAAAAATAAATATGTTTTCATGTAAACAAAAAGTGTCAGAAAGGGCTTTGTCTTCAAGTGGTTAGAAGAGTGGATGTAAGCTTCCTAATGTTGTGTATAAAATGCCAGGACAGTTCAAAACCCCCCCAAATGACCACATTTTGGAAAGCAGACACCCCAAGCTATATACTGAGAGGCATGTCGAGTCCATGGAATATTTTATATGTTGACACAAGTTGCGGAAAAATACAATTTTTTCTTTTTTTTTTTTGCACAAAGTTGTCACTAAATGATATATTGCTCAAACATGCCATGGGCATATGTGGAATTACACCCCAAAATACATTCTGTTGCTTCTCCTGTGTACCACATGTGTGAGACTTTTTGGGAGCCTAGCCGCGTACAGGACCCCAAAAACCAAGCACCGCCTTCAGGCTTTCTAAGGGTATATAAATTTTTGATTTCACTTCTCACTGCCCATCACAGTTTCGGAGGCCATGGAATGCCCAGATGGCAGAACCCCCCCCCAAATGACCCCATTTTGGAAAGTAGACACCCCAAGATATTTGCTGAGAGGTATGTTGAGTATTTTGCAGATCTCGCTTTTTGTCACAAAGTTTTGGAAAAAAAAATAAAAAAATTAAATTATTTTATTTCTTCATTTTCAAAAACAAATGAGCTGTAAAATACTCACCATGCCTCTCAGAAAATAGCTTGGGGTGTCTACTTTCCAAAATGGGGTCATTTGGGGGGTTTGTGCTATTTTGGCATTTTATGGCCTTCGAAACTGTGATAGGTAGTGAGGAGTGAAATCAAAAATTTGCGCCCTTAGAAATCCTGAAGGCGGTGCTTGGTTTTCGGGGTCCCGTACGCGGCTAGGCTCCTAAAAAGTCCCACACATGTGGTATCCCCGTACTCAGGAGAAGCAGCAAAATTTATTTTGGGGTGCAATTCCACATATAACCATGGCATGTGTGAGCAAGATATCATTTAGTGACAACTTTTTGTAATTTTTTTTTTGTCATTATTCAATCACTTGGGACAAAAAAAAAAAAAAATATTCAATGGGCTCAACATGCCTCTCAGCAATTTCCTTGGGGTGTCTACTTTCCAAAATGGGGTCATTTGGGTGGGTTTTGTACTGTCCTGACATTTTAGCACCTCAAGAAATGAGATAGGCAGTCAAATTAAAAGCTGTGTAAATTCCAGAAAATGTACCCTAGTTTGTAGACGCTATAACTTTTGCGCAAACCAATAAATATACGCTTATTGACATTTTTTTTTACTAAAGACATGTGGCTGAATGTTTCCGTTTATATCGCAAAAAAAATAAAAAATCGCAGAGGCAATCAAATATCATTAAAAGAAAGCTCTATTTGTGGGAAGAAAAGGACGCTAATTTCGTTTGGGTACAACATTGCATGTCCGCACAATTTCCAGTTAAAGAAGCGCAGTGCCAAATTGTGAAATCACCTCTGGTCATTAAGCTGCGTAATGGTCCGGGGCTTAAGTGGTTAAAGAGGAGCTCAAGGCTCCCCCCCCAAAAAAATAGTGTAGCTGCTGACTTTTATGAGGACACTTACTGTACCTGTCCAGGGGTCTAGCGATGTCCGCAACCGAACAGATTCTTCAATCAGCTCTGGGCTCAGGTGTCGGCATCTCTAGTAAGGGAAACAGGAAGTGAAGCCTTGTGGCTTCACGCCCTGTTTTCTACTGCGCAAGTCCGCTGTGCCTGTGAATGGGCCTGTAGACTTCTGGGACCTGTGATGTGCCCTAGAAGACTGTGGGGGAAGGAGGGGCAATCTGAGTCAGAAGTGGGAGTTGCTACATGTCAAAACCAGGTACTCGCTCCCCCCTCCTCATCAAAAAAGTGAAAAAAGGGGCAGTGGAGGGGAGCAGGGTGCAAACAAGCGGAGCTTTCTCTTGTGGGTGGAGCATCACTTTAAAATCTAAAATAAGCTGTTTATCGCACAAACACAAAGCAAACAAATAGCGAATACAATAAGCCTACCTTGGAGCTTGATCTTCATGAACACGGTCCCATTTGTAGGTGTCAGAATATCCTTTATATTCACTGTACTGCTCTGCACCTACAAAAGACAGAAGCACATTTGAAAATTTCATGAAAGCACAGAAGTGAAGACTGTATTAAATCCAAAAACAAAAATGTATTAGATCGCAGCTTAATATCCATAAATGTGGTGGCAGCATCTCTAATTCTATTTTTAGGCTTTCCTTCCTTATTTTTTACCTGGTGAACCAACCAGTAAGTCTGTTTTCTAACTTCCTTTAACAGACCAAGCTATCAAGCAGAGGTGGCAGTTAAGAGGGTTGAGTCAAACCATTTAACCCTGAAAGGTGTGCTTACAATGGTTAGCTTTTAGGTCTCATTCACACGGGTGTACTTCCAAGTGTACACCCATGTGAGGGCCATGTTTTGCCTGCATGGGATGCACAGGTGTCCCATGCATCCACTTTAATTCATGTCTGTGCATGAGCACAGCTGCTGCTCCCAATTTGACAGCCATGTGGCTGAGTGTCCCAGAAAGATGGTGAGGGTTTGAGGACAGGTACCTACACTCACACGGATGTCAAATTCAGAGCAGTGGCTGTGCAGCTGCATCCCACTTGACATGAATAGGATTGCCTGCAGGGAAAACCTGTGCATTTTTATTATAAATTTTTTATTTTTACTAGTAATGGCAGTGATCAGCGATTTTCAGGGGTACTGCGACATTGTGGCGAACAGATCGGACACTTTTTTGGGACCAGTGACATTTATACAGCAATCAGTGCTTAAAAAATGCACGATTACTGTATAAATGACACTGGCAGGGAACGGGTTAACACTATTGGGTGATCAAGGGGTTAAGTGTTCCCTAGGGAGGTGTTTCTAACTGTGGGGGGAGTGTACTGACTGGTAGTACAGAGAGATCGCTGTTCCTAATCACTAGGAACAGACAATCACTCTGTCAGAACAATTGGGGTTAAAAGAATTTATATTCATATAAAGCCTGTATATTGTATATTTTTCACATGAACATGAGGGTAGCCATTTTCTCTCTAAAAGTTGAATTAGAGTTCATGATTGTCTAAGGGTGTCTCATGAGGAGACTGTTAGGCCCCTTTCACACTGGGGCGGGCATATGCGATGACGGTATAGCGGCGCGATTTTCAGCGCCCTATACCGTCGTGTTTACCGCGATATTCGGCCGCTAGCGGTGCGGTTTTAACCCCCGCTAGCGGCCGAAAAAGGGTTAATACCGCCCGCAAACCGCGGCTACAGCCGCGGTTTGCAGGCGGTATTACTGCGGCGTCCCATTGATTTCAATGGGAAGGAGCGGTAAACACACCGCTCCTTCACCGCTCCAAAGATGCGGCTTGCAGGAGATTTTTTTGTCTCAGGGCTTTCACATTGAGAATGCTGGGGCAGGAGTATTTCAGGCGTTATTTATGCCCTATTTTTAGCGCAAAAACGCCTGAAATACGCCTCAGTGTGAAAGGGGCCTAAGTCTGTCTGTACCACCTTCCCAGGTTATAAATTAAAAGGTTTAGACACTTTGTAAAATAAACAAGATAAAAAAAATGGTAAGAAGCTCGTTTCGCATTTTGCATGAACGAAACAAGAGGTCTTATTCACAAATAGGCTATCGTATTGTGCATTTTAAATAATAAGGTTTCTTTCAAATATCTTAATAATGTATCCGTTTTATTATTTGCATATACTGTATATATATATATATTTATTATGGTAAAAGTTGCAAACATGGTGTTCTATTAGTGAGAATGTTCGTGAATAAGACCCCATTCACACAGGGGCGACTCGTGAGGGGACTCAGCCGCCTGACAAGTCGCGTCCCGTTCTGTACAATGGAACCGTTTTAATAGGAGCGACTCAAGTCACTCAGACTTAGAAAAAGGTTCCTGTGCTACTTCGGGACGACTTCAGGGTGACTTCCATTGACTTCAAAACAGAAGTAATTTTGCAAGTCACCTTTGAAGTCGTGTGAAGATCGCCCGGCAGAGTCGCGGGACAAGTCGTGCCGCCCCTGTGTGAATGGGCTCTAACTGTTTTGCTTGTCGTTAGAATTATGACTTCAGTTTCAAACAATTTAACTATTAGCCTCAACGAACTGTGTGTGGGCAGATTTTCCCAACCCATATATTTCCAGGGGATGCCAGAATGTCTGGAGGGAACTGACACGTGATTGTCAACCATCACACAATTAACCACTTGCCACCCGCCCTATTACAGAATGACGGCGGCAAAGTGGTTTCAATATCCTGACGTCATATGACGTGATCAGGATATTGAGCCGCTGCGCGCCCCCGGGGGCGCGCATCGCGGCTATCGTTGTTGCGGGGTGTCAGTCTGACACCCCACAACACCGATCTAAGTAAAGAGTCTCTGACGGAGACTCTTTACCACGTGATCAGCCGTGTCCAATCACGGCTGATCACGATGTAAACAAGAAGAGCCGGTGATCGGCATTTCCTCACTCGCATCTGTCAGACGTGAGTAGAGGAGAGACGATCGGCTGCTCCTCTGGCGGGGGGGGGGGGGTTTGTGCTGATCGATTATCAGCGCAGCCCTCCCCAGGATGCCCACAATGGACCACCAGACCACCAGGGATGCCCACCACCAGGTATGCCACCCTAGACCACCAGGGATGCCAATCAGTGCCCACAATGGATGCCAATCAGTGCCCACAATGGATGCCAATCAGTGCCCACAATGGGCATCACTGATTGGCAGGCATTATTGTTTGGCACCCATCATTACAGTACATCAGTGCCCATCCATGCCCATCCGTGCCACCTATCAATGCCCATCTGTGCCACCTATCAATGCCCATCCATGCTCATCCGCGCCACCTATCAGTGCCCATCCGTGCCACCTAAATAAAAATCCCAGAGGTGATCAAATACCACCAAAAGAAAGCTCTATTTGTGGGAACAAAATGATAAAAATTTAGTTTGGGTACAGTGTAGCATGACCGCGTAATTGTCATTCAAAGTGCAACAGCGCTGAAAGCTGAAAATTGGTCTGGGCAGGAAAGTGTATAAGTGCCCTGTATGGAAGTGGTTAATGGTGTTTCACTAAGCCGAGGGCCAAAGGTCATGTAAATAACATTAGAAGTAATTTCTTATAAAACACTGCCCCTAGAGGGGAAAATAGTAATTATTCAAGATGGCCGCATACTTGGTTGTCATGGTAACATGACAACCAAGCACATCGTCACATTACATCATCAATAACATAGTTGTGACACACACACCCAATTTTTGGAGCGAGATAAACGTAGCTAGAGATCACAGAGAAGGGGGGTCTTAATCTCTCGATCTCTGGGAGCTCTAGCTATCTCTCGGGCAGGAAGAGGCTGAGAAGGAATTTGGACGAAGACTGGGAGATCTTGAAACGCAAAGATGTAGGAATGTTGAAAGGAGTCCCCTAGGGACTCGCCTAACTGAAGCTTCTCAAAATGACAGAATTCTTAAAGTCCTGATAAAGTATTATTCTGTTTATTTTAACTTTTTAGGTAATTGAAGTTTGGTTGAGCATATGCTTGACTAATCCAATTCATTGTTCGTTCAGTTTTGGAGTGAAGTGAATTCTAACTGCAGTATGAATTTGTTTTTCTTCTAAAACAAGGAAGATGCATATATTGTTATATGTCACAAAACTGACTTCAAAGTTTTAGAATTGGATTGGTTATAGTATGGGTTAAACCATTGATTCATTCTAAATCTAAAATATAAGCCTTGATCAGATTATAAAGCTGTGCACAAAATAACATTTCGTTTGTGCATTTTAGAGTATGGGCTCTTTCAGGTCCGCCTGTCAGTTTTTTAGGCGGACCTGAACGGATGCTCCATGTACCCCTATGGAGCCACGGATGTCAGCGGTGACATGTCCGCTGACATCCGACCCGCTCTGATCCGCCAAAATGTGACGGAGGAAAACCCTATTTTTCCATCGGTCTGCGGATCGGATGACAACGGACTCTACGGTCCATCGTCATCCGATCCCCCATAGGGGAGAGCGGCGCTCTGACAGGGCGGTCCCTGCACAGTGTGCGGGGACCGCCCAGTCATCCGCCGGCTCAGCGGGGATCAACGGAGCGATCCCCGCTGAGCAAGCGGAGGTTCACGGGGCGGATCATTACTGATCCGTCCCGTGTGAAAGGGGCCTATAAGTAGAAGGTCTGTTTGTTTTGAGAAGGCATCATAGTGTTAAGGTAAACAAAATTGTTTACACAATTAATTGTTTACTCCGTGAAGTCACTGAGAGCCATTCATTAAGTTACCAAGTCTTTAATATAACCAGTATCATTCAAGAATTGAAATGTGGTATTTTACCAATAAAGCTTGTGTAGAAATGATTATCTGAATCATCATTTATCTTTGATATGTAGAAATATATCAATTTATTTGTATTATCACAAAATATACCTGATATTAATTGCACTGTATTTTTAGTTGATAAATATTTATTTTTAAGCATATCATTTGTGTCACTTGTCTTCAAAATAGCATGGACGAACTTGAATTTATTGTTGATATTTATGGAAAAAGGTAAATCTCCCAAAACTAAGATTTGCATATTTTCATAAATACAATACCGTTTTATTATTTCAGTATAAACATTCTGACAACTCTGTACTTCCAACAAAATGGGGATCTGTTTGTTTACATGGACAGATCCCCATTCTGGCTCTTTTGTGGAGCAATCCCAGGTTGCTGGCAGACATCGTGGCCTCCGGCCATGCGCATCAGCTCTCCCGCTGTGCAGTGCCTGCTATAGCTGTTAAAGGGACCAACGTACAGCAATTTGTGGGATCAAGTCGACCTGCCACCGTATAATGACGGCGGCTGGTCGGCAAGCGGTTGACAGACACTTACACTGTGCATTATGGCTGCTTAAAAGAGGCGCTGACAGTGAATTTTTTAAAAGTTTAGTGTGTACTAAACAGCATCAACCCGGGGGTAGGGGTGGGGCAGAGACAGCGAACACATAAGCTGACAGGCAGGGAGGGAGGAGAGCTGTGGATGACGAAGACACTTAAACTGACCACGGTGTCAGGGCTCAGCAGCCATGATTATCGTGGTCAGTTTACAATGGGGAGGGCAGAACCAGGCAGGCTCAGCCAGGTTTTTTTACAGCTTACAGAGGGACAGGTTAGACAGCACAAGCACTATGCTGTTTAACCTGCTATAAGGGGAACAGGATCTCTTTTTTTTTTTTTTAGGGTTACAATTACTTTAATACTGTAAAATAAGAAGGGTAGTTAGGAAACAGCTGGCAACTACAGGCTAATAGGTTTAACAGCTGAAGTAGTAAAATCTGGTCAATAGGGGACAAAAAAAAAACCACAAACCGTGAGAGAGAAGTGTTAAGACTTCTGACAGTGTTTTATTGCAGTCTCTTGCTTTTTTTGAAAATTCTCATTCACCATATGAAAGGGAAGGCAAAATCTCCAAAATGGGTGTTACAAATAAATAAAAAAACGTGGCAGAATATTTTCCTCAAAACTTTAAAGTGTATTAAAATCTAAGAACAAGAATATATTCCTGCTGTAGCAGTTTACTAGTTCACACATGTGATAGTTTAATTTGGTTTTCAGGCTTTAGTTTCTTTATTTTCACCTGGTGACCTTGTCAGTAACACTTTGTCCTATGGTGAAAATAACTCGCTGTATTGTATCTATGCAGGAGCAGCTTTGTCACTACAGGACACAACTACAGGCCACTTCCCCCTCTTTTCTTCTTCATAAGATGGGGGAAGTAATCTGTAGTCCAAAGAGCTGGAAACAATGTAACTGACAGCAGTGTAGCACAGGCACAGGACGTTATTAGCTCACAAGCTTTCTGGAAGGAATAACCGGTCTATTGTTAGGGGTTTATATACATTTTCAAACAATGCTGGAGCTGGGCTTTATATCACACTAACAATGCTCTAATTCTCCATGTGCAATAGCTTCCAGAAAACTATAAAAGCATGTAATTCACAAAAGCTATATAATCAGCATTACTGAAAACAGATCTGTGTGTTCTTAACTCAGTTAACTATAGGTAAGCACATAAAGAGAGCTACGGTAATAAGTGTGGTGTCCAAGATCTTGTACATCTTCAAGGCATTAGAGATTTGCCAGGGCTACTGCTCAGACATCTTGTAGCTGGAAGATGTTAAAATACTGACTAAAACTATGACCATTACCAAGTCGATGCTAAGCAGATGCAGCAAAAAAATCACAGCAAATTTAATTTATTTTCAATATCTCAAGCTCTTGTACAAATTAAAGCTGCATTGCTTCATCCATTAGACATAAGTCATGAAGCCTCAGTCATAAGGAATGTAATTTGTCGGGAAGAGAAAGTGTGGCAGAAGGAGAGGACTGGCCAGAGAAGAGAGATGGAACACAGCCAGCCACATAACAAGGATGATGAAATGGCTATTTCCATTAATAGGAAAGAACACCACATCACTGTAATTCATTAACAGACAGTCTAATAAACTAAAGTGGATTGAAAAAAAGTACTTAAATTAAGGACAAAAATCTCATCCAAGCTACGCATTTGTATCACAACCGAATTTGCTGCATCTCAAAAAATTGTGGAAACTGTTATGTCACACATTCGCAGAAAAAAACTGCCAGTGCAGATGAGGGGAAACGGTAGATAGAAACAAAAAACTGTAACTAATCCACATGGGCCTTACCTCTTGCTTCCTTGTATCAGTAGGTCCCATGTGCCAATGGACCTACTGATACCTCTCTCCCAGGCTTCCAACAAATCCCTTAACAACACTGGCAAATACAAGACTTGCTGCTTCCAGCCCCTTCAATTATAGCCAGTCATATGGACAACCTCCTCCATCACAAACAAAAGAATTTATGATTTCTTGGCCATTTTTCAGAATATGAATGAGAACACAAACATTTCTTTTACTCATGGTTAGTGTTTGGCTGAAGCCATTTATTATCAATCAACTGTGTTTACTCTTTTTAAATCATAATGGCAACAGAAACTACCCAAATCACCCTGATCAAAAGTTTACATACCCTGGTGATTTTGGCCTGATAACATGCACACAAGTTGACACAAAGGGGTTTGAATGGCTATTAAAAGGTAACCATCCTCACCTGTGATCTGTTTGCTTGTAATTAGTGTGTGTGTATAAAAGGTAAATGAGTTTCTGGACTCCTGACAGACCCTTGCATCTTTTATCCACTGCTGCACTGACGTTTCTGGATTCTGAGTCATGGGGAAAGCAAAAGAATTGCCAAAGGATCTGCGGGAAAAGGTAGAACTGTATAAAACAGGAAAGGGATATAAAAAGATATCCAAGTAATTCTAACTCTAATCAAGAAGTGGAAAATGAGGGGTTCTGTAGAAACCAAACCATGGTCAGGTAGACCAACTAAAATTTCAGCCACAACTGCCAGGAAAATTGTTCGGGATGCAAAGAAAAACCCACAAATAAATTCAGGTATAATACAGGACTCCCTGAAAACATGTGGCGTGGCTGTTTCAAGATGCACAATAAGGAGGCATTTGAAGAAAGATGGGCTGCATGGTCAAGTCGCAAGAAAGCCATTACTACGAAAATGCCACAAAGTATCCCGCTTACAATACGCCAAACAGCACAGAGACAAACCTCAAACCTTCTGAGTCAACAAGGCCTATGATGAAAGGTACGGAGGTGGATCGCTGATGTTTTGGGGGATGTGTGAGCTACAAAGGCACAGGAAATTTGGTCAAAATTGTTGGCAAGATGAATGCAGTATGTTGTCAAAAAATACTGGAGGAACATTTGCAATCATCAGCCAGGAATCTGCGCATGAGACATACTTGGACATTCCAACATGACAATGATACAAAACACAAGGCCAAAACAACCTGTCATTGGCTACAGCAGAATAAAGTGAAGGTGAAGGTTCTGGAGTGGCCATCTCAGTCTCCTGACCTCAATATCATTGAGCAAATCTGCGGAAATCTCAAACGTGCAGTTCATGCAAGACAGCCCAATAATTTACAGTAACTGGAGGCTTTTTGCCACGAGGAATGGGCAGCTTTACCATCTGAGAAGATAAAGAGCCTCATCCACAAATACCACAAAATACTTCAAGCTGTCATTGATGTTAAAAGCGGGCAATACACGGTATTAACCACTTAACGACCGCCCACTGTAAATATACGTCAGCAGAATGGCACCGACAGGCACAATCACGTATATATACGTGATTGCCTTTGTATAGTTGGGGGGTCCGATCGGACCCCCCTTCTTTACAGTGAGCGGTCGTTTTACCTTCGGGAGCGATCCGGCATGAGGGGACGGCCGTTCGATTCCAGCCACCCCCTCTCGATCGCTCCCGGCGAATGAGAGAGCTTCCCCTGCCTGCCAGGAAGGAGGAAGTGATGTCATCTCTCCTGGGGCGCTCACATATACCGAGCACCGTACAGGAGAAGATGCCAGGTTAGTACACACAACACTACACTGACACCAGGACACATAGGCACATAAATCGCCCCCCCAGATCACCCCCCCAGCCCCCAGTCACAGTGTCACTGATTGCAGTGACCATTTATTTAGTGATCACTGCAATCAGTGACATTTGTGACTGTAAAAGTGTCACCAAAGTTTAGTCTTAGGTCCAGTGTAGCCCCCTAACCCCCCCTAATAAAGGTTTAACCCCCTGATCACCCCCCAGATAACCCTTTCACCCCCTAGCACCACTGTCACTAGGCAATCATTTTTCTGATCGATGTCTTAGCGTCGGTGATGCTGATCGGTAGCCAGTAATTTTTTTTAGGTTCGCCGCAGGTTTTTATAGCGTCGGGTACCCCCATATATTACCTAATAAAGGTTTAACCCCCTTGATCACCCCCCAGGTAACCCTTTCACCCCCTAGCACCGCCGTGGCTATGCGATCATTTTTCTGATCGATGTCTTAGCGTCGGTGATGCTGATCGGTAGCCAGTAATTTTTTTTAGGTTCGCCGCAGGTTTTTATAGCGTCGGGTACCCCCATATATTACCTAATAAAGGTTTAACCCCCTGATCGCCCCCCAGGTAACCCTTTCACCCCCTATCACCACTGTCGCTAAGCAATCGTTTTTATGATCGTTGTCTTAGCGTCGGTGATGCTGATAGGTAGCCAGTAATTTTTTTTAGGTTCGCCGTCAGGTTTTTATATAGCGTCAGGTACCCCCATATATTACCCTAATAAAGGTTTTAACCCCCTAATTGCCCCTAGTTAACCCTTTCACCAGTGATCATCATATAAGTGTTACGGGTGACGCTGGTTAGTTAGTTTGCTTTTTATAGTGTCAGGGCACCCGCCGTATATAACCCAATAAAGGTTTAACCCCCTGATCGCCCGGCGGGTGATATCAGTTAGGTTTTAGCGTCAGAGAGGGTCTGCGTCACACCCCAGGCAGCGTCAGGTTAGTGCCAGTAGCGCTAACACCCACGCGTGAAGCATACACCCCCCTTAGTGGTATAGTATCTGATCAGCTCAATATCTGATCTGATCAGATCTATACTAGCGTCCCCAGCAGTTTAGGGTTCCCAAAAACGCAGTGTTAGCGGGATCAGCCCAGATACCTGCTAGCACCTGCGTTTTGCCCCTCCGTCCAGCCCAGGCCACCGAAGTGCAGTATCGATCGATCACTGTCACTTGCAAAACACAACACACATAACTGCAGCGTTCGCAGAGACAGGCCTGATCCCTGCGACTCCAGTGCTGTAGGAGGTAATTTCACCACCACAGTTAAAAAAAAAAAAGCATATATGCCGAAGCATTGGGGCAGCAGGAGCGGAGGAGCGATTTTGCTCCTAATGCCGCGTACATACGGTCGAAATTCCGACGGAGGCTTGCCCGTGGAAAAGTCTGACCATGTGTACGCGGCATAACTTTTGCGAGAAGATGCCCCCATGCTTCGGCATATATAAATGGTGCATGTATGCCCATCATTAGAAGTGGGTGGATGAAGGGCGGTATTCTAATGGTGGGCATACCCACCGATCAATCTTTTTTTTTCGTTCAGCCAACAGGCTGCATGAAAAAAAAGATTACAATACATGTCCAACAAGGACCAGCAACGTACTGGTATGTTGCTGGACTTTGAATGTTTATACCAGAATGATGCCTGCGGGTTTAGGTATCATCTTGGTATCATTCTTTTCAGCCAGCGGCCGGCTTTCATGTAAAAGCAATCCTAGTGGCTAATTAGCCTCTGGACTGCTTTTACAAGCAGTGGGAGGGAATGTCCCCCCCCGGATATAAAAAGCACCATTGGGAAATTGGGAAAGCATTTTATCACACCGATCTTGGTGTGGTCAGATGCTTTGAGGGCAGAGGAAAGATCTAGGGTCCAATAGACCCCAGTTTTTTCAAAAAAGAGTACCTGTCATTACCTATTGCTATCATAGGGGATATTTACATTCCCTGAGATAACAATAAAAGTGATAAAAATAAATAAATATGGAAGCAACAGTTTAAAAATAAAATAAAAAAGCAAAATTAATAATAAAAAAAAAAAAAAAAAAAAAGCACCCCTGTCCTGCCCTGCTCTTGCCCAATGGCAAACGCAAGCGTCGGTCTGGCGTCATATGTAAACAGCAATTGCACCATGCATGTGAGGTATCACCGCGAAGGTCAGATCGAGGGCAGTCATTTTAGCAGTAGACCTCCTCTGTAAATCTAACGTGGTACCCTGTAAAGGCTTCTAAAGGCTTTTAAAAATGTATGTAGTTTGTCGCCAATGCGCGTTTGTGCGAAATTTTAAAGCATGTCGTGTTTGGTATCTATGTACTCGGCCTAAGATCATCTTTTTTATTTCATCAAACATTTGGGCAATATAGTGTGTTTTAGTGCATTAAAATTAAAAAAAGTGTATTTTTTCCCCAAAAAATGCGTTTGAAAAATCGCTGCGCAAATACTGTGTAGAAAAAAAAAATGCAACACCCACCATTTTATTCTGTAGGGCCTTTGCTTTAAAAATATATATAATGTTTGGGGGTTCAACATAATTTTCTTGCAAAAAAAATATGTTTTCATGTAAACAAAAAGTGTCAAAAAGGGCTTTGTCTTCAAGTGGTTAGAAGAGTGGATGTAAGCTTCCTAATGTTGTGTATAAAATGCCAGAACAGTTCAAAACCCCCCCCAAATAACCCCATTTTGGAAAGTAGACACCCCAAGCTATATACTGAGAGGCATGTCGAGTCCATGGAATATTTTATATGTTGACACAAGTTGCGGAAAAAAGACAATTTTATTTATTTTTTTTGCACAAAGTTGTCACTAAATGATATATTGCTCAAACATGCCATGGGCATATGTGGAATTACACCCCAAAATACATTCTGTTGCTTCTCCTGAGTACGGGGATACCACATGTGTGAGACTTTTTGGGAGCCTAGCCGCGTACGGGACCCCAAAAACCAAGCACCGCCTTCAGGCTTTCTAAGGGTGTCAATTTTTGATTTCACTTCTCACTGCCTATCACAGTTTCGGAGGCCATGGAATGCCCAGATGGCACAAAACCCCCCCAAATGACCCCATTTTGGAAAGTAGACACCCCAAGCTATTTGCTGAGAGGTATTGTGAGTATTTTGCAGATCTCGCTTTTTGTCACAAAGTTTTGAAAATTGAAAAAAAAAAGAAAAAAAAAAAAAAAATGTTCTTTCTTCATTTTCAAAAACAAATGAGAGCTGTAAAATACTCACCATGCCTCTCAGCAAACAGCTTGGGGTGTCTACTTTCCAAAATGGGGTCATTTGGGGGGGTTTTGTGCTATTTTGGCATTTTATGGCCTTCAAAACTGTGATAGGTAGTGAGGAGTGAAATCAAAAATTTGCGCCCTTAGAAATCCTGGAGGCGGTGCTTCGTTTCCGGGGTCCCGTACGTGGCTAGGCTCCTAAAAAGTCCCACACATGTGGTATCCCCGTACTCAGGAGAAGCAGCAGAATGTATTTTGGGGTGCAATTCCACATATAACCATGGCATGTGTGAGCAATATATCATTTAGTGACAACTTTTTGTAATTTTTTTATTTTTGTTTTTGTCATTATTCAATCACTTGGGACAAAAAAAAAAAATATTCAATGGGCTCAACATGCCTCTCAGCAATTTCCTTGGGGTGTCTACTTTCTAAAATGGGGTCATTTGGGGGGGTTTTGTACTGCCCTGTCATTTTAGCACCTCAAGAAATGAGATAGGCAGTCATAAATTAAAAGCTGTGTAAATTCCAGAAAATGTACCCTAGTTTGTAAACGCTATAACTTTTGCGCAAACCGATAAATATACGCTTATTGACATTTTTTTTTACTAAAGACATGTGGCTGAATACATTTTGGCCTAAATGTATGACTAAAATTGAGTTTATTCGATTTTTCTTATAACAAAAAGTAGAAAATATCATTTTTTTTCAAAATTTTCGGTCTTTTTCCGTTTATATCGCAAAAAATAAAAATCGCAGAGGCAATCAAATACCATTAAAAGAAAGCTCTATTTGTGGGAAGAAAAGGACGCAAATTTCATTTGGGCACAACATTGCATGTCCGCACAATTTACAGTTAAAGCAGCGCAGTGCAAAATTCTGAATTCACCTCTGGTCCTTTAGCTACCAAATGGTCCGGGGCTTAAGTGGTTAAGAACTGGGGTATGTAAACTTTTGATCAGGGCCATTTGGGTAATTTATGATTTAAAAAGAGTAAACACAGTTGATTGATAATAAATGGCTTCAGCCAAACACTAACCATGAGTGAGGAAAAGTTTTTGTGTTATCATTCATATTCTCTGAAAAATGGCCAAGAGATCATAAATTCTGCCAGGGTATGTAAACTTATGAGCACAACTGTATATGGTAGGGATGTATATTTGTAGAATGAATATACCTTTTGTTTCTGTATTTTTCTTTTGAAAATCAATAAAACTCTAAGAAAAAAAAACAAAAAAAAACGTGCAGTTTTGTCCAAAAGTTGAATAATGCGCTTGCAATAGGTGTAGGCCATTTACATACCTCGTGAAGGCCGACTAGAAAACGCCTAGGACCCACTTAAGGACACCTAGCTGTTACTGTTCACCTTCAGAGGAGTAAGCTCTCAAAACACTAAAGCTCCAAACTACTGCATCAGGGGAGAAAAAGTGCATACAAGGGGGTTTGAATCACAGAAAGAGCTCACTCCTGTGATGGTGAAGATAAACAATAATAGCTCGGCCTCTCTTGGAGCCCTTTCACACTGCCAGTGGGCCACGTTAGCGGTAAAGTGCTGCTAGTTTTAGCGGCGCTTTACCGTCATTTTAGCGCCGCTTTTTGGTCGCTAGCGGGGGTTAAAAACTCCCCGCTAGCGGCCAAAAAGCGGCGCTAAAATTCTGAAAGGGTTAAATGTGCCCGAAAAGCGCCGCTGCCGAAGCGCTTTGCAGGCGCCCATTCCTTTCAAAGATGCTGCTTGCAGGACTTTTTCTAACGTCGCTTCAGCAGCGGTGCTACACGGGCGGTATTAACCCCTTCATCGGCCGCTAGCGGGGTTAAAAATAGCGGCCAAATAGCGCTGCTAAAATGACGGTAAAGCGCCGCTAATACAGTCCTGATGGGGTGAAACGTGTCTGAGGAGCCAGGGTGTGGTGGTGAGGAATCATTTTTAATGTATTTTACAGCCCAATAAGGTTAACTGAAGAAAAAAAATAAGTCAATTATCAAATATA
The DNA here is from genome assembly GCA_029206835.1 of Rana muscosa. Taxonomy (NCBI): domain Eukaryota; kingdom Metazoa; phylum Chordata; class Amphibia; order Anura; family Ranidae; genus Rana; species Rana muscosa. The sequence goes on along the minus strand of CM055123.1, from coordinate 25,084,432 downwards.
GGCCAGAGGTTGAGGCAGGAGAGGAACATTCCTTTTTTGTTTTCTCACAAAGCATATTTAGGAGTAGTATATGTTGGTTTTCTCTGCAGTAGCCTCCCTGGCGGTAGGATTATGTCAGATTTTTTTTTATCTCAAAGCAGTACATTGTTTTGCATAGAAATTTGCCATTTTATATTGTAGGCCTGTAATTCTTGGTAATAACTTACTTAAATCGGTCCAAACAAGAGAGTCTAGTAGACATCCCGGGTATGATAAAGTTTGAAACACTAAATTATAATATAATAAATAACTATAAATTATTATATTATTTTTTATAATTATAATAAAATGAATTTCCATACGATTCACTATCGCTCAATTCTGCAAGTGTTCTATTTTACTATCGCTGTTTTCTAGCTGGTCTAAAACTGCTTTTGACATAAAAGGGACACTTTTTGGTTGCCATGGACAATCTCAAGTTTCCAGGCAGGAACAACAGTATATACAATATAAAACTGCATGCAGGGCACTGGACAAAGCATTAGGGACAAAAAAGAAGATGAAAGGATTTGATACAGTAAGGTAATCTGTAAGATTACAGTGTACTATATGTATTATTTTTTTTCAATTTCTGAATTTGCCGCTGGGCTCCGTCCCCGCGCGTCGCGACGCTCGCAGGGAACGGAGCCCGGCACACAGAGTATCGGGCGGAGGACACAGCCAGCAGACACAGCAGGGGGACATCGCAGGATCCTGGTGACAAGGTAAGTAATCTGGACCAGGATCCTGAGATGCAATCCCGAGCGTGGCTCGGGGTTACCGCTAATGCTACTGAAATTTAACCCCAAGTCACACTCGGGATTACCGCCAAGGAGGTTAAAGCAGACTTCCAGGCAGAAATAAAAGACACACATTAATGCAGCTCACTATTAAAGCATAATTAAATTCCCCACCACTTTCCAATGATGCAGCGGTTACATCCCTTACCAATCACTATCATCGTCTCCCCAGATGATGGGTTTTCAGATTCTTAATTGCCCAGTGAGGGATGACATCATCCTGCATATATGCATAGGAGTCAGTCCTTCCTTTACAGATGGAGTGTGCTGGGAACACATGCTGGGCATGCACAGCTCAGTGTACATTCAATAGAAAACTGAGCAGGCAGGTAAAGTGTATTAGTGCAGAAGAGACAGAATGTCTCTTCTGTAATAAAAAGCTGCCTACTCGCAGTTTTCTAAAACTTAGGTTTAGTTCTGCTTTAATACATCATCAAATGTATTTTCTGAATGCAAGTATTATAAGTATCTGTGACTTGCAGCAAATTGTACTGTACGAGTCCAGCATGGAAGGATAAGCAGTACAAGGAGCTAACCTGTAGTACTGGTGTACTGCAGTGTTCTTATGCTAACAAGAAGCATGCTTAGAGGAGTGGAGAGCACAGAGAGAGAGGAGTTCATCAGTCTGCTGCTTCACCTTTCACTATTTAATCATAGGATCTCAAATGCCCATATACACTAGTTCTAAGTTCTAGTTTTGTGTCCTGACTGAATAGCATTGGCAACCAACAGCTGCTTCCAGCCACTTTTCGCAAGTTAAATGGTTCAACAGCCATAGACGGACTCTGCTCCTAATTATGCACCGAGTTCCTGAGAGTTTAACCAGACCTATATTTCCAGCCAACTATTTTGTTGAGAAGTGACATGAAATGAGCTCTATGTAATACAATTGATAATGCTCACCTATGATAATAAGGCACTCATTGGGATCCAATTCCTCTGTAAAGAGTCGTGATGCTATCAGCTCAGCATTGATAATGAAGCGGATCTCTTCTTGGACAAGGCCAGAACTTGTCACACCACCACCAACATAGCGGTTAGCAAAATCCACCTAAATCAGAAGAAAAAAAGCAGACAATCAGCATTTTAATTGAATACCCTAAAATGTCCTGCAAATGGCATCATCAGCTATCCACAACTGCATATTGTTAAAAAAAACACTGCAATAACACTGTATAAAAAAAAAAAAAGAAAAAAAGAAGGATAATGGCCATTGATCGTGCACGGCTTTGGACTGGCTCATGGTGCATTTTCTTTTTTTGTAAAAGATTTCAAGATGTACAAATTAAAGTGTCATTAAACCCACATGATTAAAAACTATTTAAAAAGTTCTGTATTACATGCTGTGCATACTCACTTGTTTTCTGCAAAAGAAAAACTGCTAGAGTTTGTTGTTCTTCATCTTCCCCTTTTGATCATGTCCCCAATGCAGTTGGGTAGTTTGCAGAGAAGTGTTGGCAGCTAGTGCACATGTTCAGTTTTTAGTAAATTTCTATGCCAAGCATTTCCTCTCCATCACATCTGAGTAGCCCATGTCAGTGTTTCTCAACTCCAGTCATCAAGGTGCCCCAACAGGTCATGTTTTCAGGCTTTCCATCATTTTGCACACGTGATTTGATCAGTTTCACTGCCTTAGTAAATACCACAGCCGTTTCATCTGAGGGAAATACTGAAAACATGACCTGTTGGGGCGTCTTGAGGACTGGAGTTGATAAACACTGGCCCATGTAACTATAGAGTCACACATGTGGGTGTATACACAGTGGTAAATAACAGCCCACTCCACCCTCCTCTTTCATGCCCACTAAACCGCTAAACACAATGGGGGTGGGATATTATATGTAGATTAATGGAGGCTTCACCTCAATCTTATTCTGAGACACATGTTGGATGGGTGTAACACAGCCTGTGACTGGCAGAAATCTGCCCACCTCAAGTTACTGACAAAATATAATAAAGATGACTTCAAATATATATTTGTATGACAATTTATACTAGTTTATTGATATTAAATTGTTTATTTTTATGCTGTATTCCGAATACTTTTTTATTTTTGAACATGTGACCAGCAGCAGAGGACTAGAAGCTCCTCTTGCTTATGTTTCCCTGCAGACAGACTGGAAAAGAGCTGGGTCATGTGACAGCTGTATATAGATTAGGAAAAATTTACTTTTTTTTATTACAATAATTACAGTGCCATTGTGCACATACAGAAAGAGAAGGGATAATGTAAGATAAAAAGTGTGTGTGCTTTGTATGTCTTATGCTGAAAATGAATCAATAGGCTGTCAGACATTTTGTGAGCCCTGAAAATTAAGGAGGGTTTTAGTATAACAAGAAATTGTCAAAAAATTTACTAAGTGTACACCTGCTGTTTGGTCAGATGCATTGTATGTAATGGCTAGCAGGCCATTAGTAAGATACAGAAGTACCGTAATATAAAGTTGTTAAACTGGAAGTAAACTCCCATGCATGAATTCTACCTATAAGTAAGCCTTTAATAAGGCTTACCTATGGGCACTGTAAATACAGTGCCTTGAAAAAGTATTCATACCCCTTGACATTTTCCACATTTTGCAACCAAGAACATAAAATAGGATTTTTATAACAGCTTACCTGTAAAATCCTTTTCTTGGAGTACACCACGGGACACAGAGCTAGTCATTACATAATGGGTTAAGGGTCACCAGCGGTGATTGGACACTGGCACAACCAATGGAAGACAGTTCCCCTCCATATAACCCCTCCCATCAGGGAAGTACCTCAGTTTTGTAGCAAAGCAGTAAGGTTCCCATAAGAAGGGTGGGACCTCTGTGTCCCGTGGTGTACTCCAAGAAAAGGATTTTACAGGTAAGCTGTTATAAAAATCCTATTTTCTTTATCGTACACCACGGGACACAGAGCTAGTCATTACATAATGGGACGTCCCAGAGCAATGCTCATATGAAGGGGGGGAGACACAGATCAAAACAGGCCGCTTGCGGACCAGAAGCCCTATACTGCTGCCTGCAGCACACTTCGCCCAAAGGCGGAATCCTCATGTCCTTTCACATCTATTTGATAGAATTTGGAAAATGTATGGACTGAGGACCAAGTTGCAGCCTTACAGATCTGAGCCATCGAAGCCTGGTGGTGCACTGCCCATGAAGCACTTATCGCCCTGGTAGAGTGCGCCTTAACAGGAAAAGGAGGAGTCCTGTTCTTTAAACCATAAGCTTGAACAATTACTTGTCTAATCCACCTGGAAATGGTGGATTTTGATACCGCTTGGCCCTTCTTGGGACCATCTGGTAAAATAAACAAAACATCTGTTTTACGTATCTGAGCGGTTGCTTGCAGATACACCCTTACCGCTCTCACTAGATCTAGAGAGTGTAATAATTTTTCCCCCGCCGTCCGCGGGTTTGGAAAAAAGGAAGGCAGAACAATGTCTTGATTCAAGTGAAAAGCCGACACCACCTTAGGTAGAAAAGCCGGATGGGGTCGTAGTACGATCTTGTCCTTGTGACAAATTAGATAAGGCTCTTTACAAGAAAGAGCTGCTAGCTCTGATACTCTCCTAGCAGAAGCTATAGCAATCAGAAAGGCCAATTTCCTACTTAATATAATTAAAGGAATATGGCGAATAGGTTCAAAAGGTTGCTTTGCAACACTGACAATACCAAATTCAAATCCCATGGACACAAGGGAGACCTGACTGGAGGATTTATCCTCAGTACCCCCTGAATGAATGTCCGAACTAGGGAGTGAGATGCCAATGGTCTCTGAAAGAAGACTGATAGAGCCGATATTTGCCCTTTGATGGTGCTAAGGGCTAATTTCATATCCACTCCTAACTGGCAAAAAGCAAGAATCCTACTTATTTCATATTTCAGAGGATTCCAACTTCTGGATTCACACCAGGAAACGTATGCTTTCCAGACTCTATGATAGATGAGTCTGGAGGCTGGCTTTCTAGCATTAATGAGCGTAGAAAGAACCAGGCCAGAGACCCCTCTCTTTTTCAAAATGTGGGTCTCAGCAGCCAGGCCGTCAAATTTAGCCTTTGTAAGGAAGGGTGGAATACTGGACCCTGTGACAACAGGTCGTGTCGAAGTGGAAGCTTCCAGGGCCTTCCTATCGCCATTTTTACGATCTCGGCATACCAAGGCCTCCTGGGCCAGTTTGGGGCCACTAGGATTACTGGTATTCCCTCCTCCTTGATCCTGCGAAGCAGTCTTTGTAGAAGAGGGATCGGAGGGAATGCATAGATCAGTGAGAACTGATTCCATGGAGTTATTAGAGCGTCTGTATTATTAGAGCGTCTGTCCCGTAGGCTAGAGGATCTCTCGTTCTGGACACAAAGTTGTCCAATTTCTTGTTGAACCTGGCAGCTAGCAGGTCTACATCTGGGTTTCCCCATCTCAGACATATGGCCTGAAAGATCTCGGGGTGAAGAGACCACTCTCCTGGTAGCAGCTGCTGACGACTCAGGTAGTCTGCTTGCCAATTTTCTATCCCTGGAATGAAGATTGCAGAAAGGCAAGGTACATGCTCTTCTGCCCATGCCAGGATCCGGTTCACCTCTCTTTGGGCTGCCCGACTGCGGGTGCCTCCTTGGTGATTGATGTAAGCTACTGCAGTAGCATTGTCGGATTGAACCCGACCTGGGTAGCCCTGTAACCTGTATGTCCAGGTTTTGAGGGCTAGATATACCGCCCGGATCTCTAGCACATTGATGGGCAGGATCCCCTGAGTCTTGGCCCAGGTTCCCTGGGTAGAAGCCTCCTCGAATACTGCACCCCAGCCCGATAGGCTGGCATCCCTAGATACCACCTTCCAGGCCACTGGGAGGAAGGACTTTCCCTTCCGTAAATTCCTGGCTTCTAGCCACCAATCGAAGCTGTGGCGTACTTGTGAGGACAGGCGCATGGGTATATCCAGAGCTTGGCTCTTCCTGTTCCAGGAAGCTAAAATATTGCCTTGAAGTAGTCTCGAATGAAACTGGGCGTAAGGTACCGCCTCGAAGGAGGCTACCATCTTTCCCAATAGTCTCATGCAAAGGCGAATAGACGGCCTCTTGTTTGCTTTGACCTTGTGGATCAGGTCTTTCAGAGACTGTATCTTCGGTTCTGGCAGGTATACCCCGTTTTGGGCTGTATCTATGATCATGCCCAGGTACACTATCCTTCTTTGGGCCTGGAGAGAGGATTTTTGTAAATTTATAATCCATCCTAAATGCTCCAGGTATCCTACTGTAGTGTGTACAGCGTGACCCAATCCCTCCTTTGACTGATCTATTACTAGTAGATCGTCCAGATAGGCTGTTACCGCAATGCCCCGTGTTCTTAGGTTTGCTAACAGAGGAGCTAGCACCTTTGTGAATACTATGGGCGCGGTGGCTACACCAAACGGCAGAGCCACAAATTGAAAGTGGCGATCTTCTACCGCAAACCTTAGGAATCTTTGGTGAGCGGGGAGGATGGGTATGTGTAAATGTGCGTCCTTGATATCTATGGGCGCCATGAATTTTCCGCCCTTTAAAGTGGCGGCCACGGATCGGATCGTTTCCATTCGAAAATGGCGATCGTTCAGGAACCGATTTAGGGATTTTAGATCCAGGATGGGTCTGACATCTCCATTTGGCTTTGGAATCACAAAGAGGTTTGAGTAAAAACCTGAACCTCGCTCTTTTTGGGGTACGTCTGTAACTACCCCTTGAGCCATTAAGTGATTCAAACCTTTGAAGAAGGATTCTCTTTTTTGTGGATCCTTGGAGAGTCTTGAACTTCGGAATTGAGAAGGTGGGATCTCTCGAAATTCCAGTTTGTACCCTGAGGATATTGTGGATACTACCCAATTGTCCTGGATTTCTGACCACCAAGTCGCTCAGAACTGACAAAGCCTTCCTCCCACTCGGCCGAGCGGGGGCGCCCCTTCACTGAGAGGCTTTGGGGGCTTGCTTATTAGCTCTTGCACCCCACGGCTTCTTGTTCTTCTGAGCTTGCCCCTTGGCTTTTGTGGGTGGCTAAAACAGGCCGCCGCCACTGGTTGGAGTCAGATTTCCCGGGAGCTGGGGAGAGAGAGCGTTTAAAACAAGATCTCTTGTTTTTCTTTCTCTCAGGTAAAAAGTCGTTTTACCACTTGATATCTTCTGTATATATTTTTCTAAATCTTCCCCAAATAGGCGTTCGCCATGGAACGGGAACTTGCCAACAGCTTTTTGCATGGGGTTTCCGCTGACCAATGCTTAAGCCAAAGTACTCTGCGCATCTGTACCAGCTGGAGTGTAAGGCGTGATGCCTGTATGATAGAATCTCTAATGGCATCCACTGTGAAGCATAAGGCTTTAGGCAAATCTTCCCAATTTCTAGCCTGCTCTGAAGGCAGTTCCTTCAGCCCCTGCTTTACCTGTTGGCTGATGACCTGACACATACCGACTGCTGCTACTGCAGGTTGGGTAATTGAGCCGGCCAAAAGGAAGGAGGATTTCAACTTCCTCTCAGAAGGATCTTTTAAACCCTTGTACATTATCCACCGGACATGTCAGGTTTTTATTTACACAAGAAATAGCCGCAACTACCGCAGGCAGGCTCCATTTCTTTAAAAAAATTTCCCCCATAGGATAAAAAATGTTAAACCTTTTTGGAGGTGAGAAACGCTTATCTGGATGTTGCCAGTTTGCGTATATTAGATCCTCTAGTAACGGATGAACCGGGAAGGAGCATGCACCTTGCAGGGATCTTAATGACCCTAGGGAGGAGACAGGTAATTCCGTTACCTCCGCAGAGGTTAACTTAAATGCACTGCTATAGCATTGTACCTGTGACCTTAAAATCTGGCTCCTCATCCTCTGCTGATGTAGCCTCCTCCTCCTCATCCTCCTCCCTCAGGTACTTCTGAAGGGAGGTCCAATACTGGAAGAGACCTGCTTCGCTTATTGTCCCTTTTTAGAGGACTTAGCGATTAAGGTAGCAATTTTTTTTTTTCTTCCAGATTATTTAGGGCAGCTGATAAAGTGTCCTCAGTGACATATACAGGCCCAGGCTTCACTGAGGAAGCCGCCATACCTGACAGAGGTAATGGCTCATCCTGAACAGGTGCATTTAGCAACACAGGAGAGAAAGGTACCGAGTCAGCACAGTTAAAGCCTCCTCTCAGGCGGTGGTGCTTTCTTATCTGTTTTTGTCCGTATTACTTCCCCTGGAAGGCTTACTGTTTAGACAAAATACAAGGTACCTAAATGCATATACTACCGTGTTCAGTTTAGCAAATACATTAAGTATGCAACTTTTAACACATAACTATGCATAACATGGATGTCTTCTAGGAAGTACCCAATCCAACCACATGGAGTCTTACGTCCCTGTATAGCTGCTGTGTTTCTCTGCCAGGAACAAGAGAACTAACGAGCTTGCTTGCTGCTGCAGTGCTTTTTACACTGACAGTCTTTTAAATTTGGCGCCGTTTCTGTGCCTGCGCGCGCCACGTGCCCGCGCACGCCTCGCCCCCCCCCCCTCCGATAAAGCGCGCTCCCGCGCGCGCGCGCGCGGCCTTTAGCGCTATGGTGGTGGCCATAGTGAGAGAGGACTCTCATCAGCCCCTGTCCCCACTTACCTGCATCTGCAGGTGTCTGTATCGGCCACCGGAAGGAGGAGCGGGGTGCTCAAGCAAGCTCAGCAGCGGAGGTGACGAGCAGTGTACTTCGCCGAAGCCGACACTGAACAGAGTGAGGTGAGTATATTCAGCTCTTTACTCCCCCCAGTGGTGGAAAAAAAGAAGACATCCACTTTTTGAAAAAGGTCCCAACCTAGTTATGGACCTTCTAATCTCACCTTATCCACGCCGCAGGTTTTTCTGCTGAAAGTTTTCAGACAGATACCAAACTTCACCCTTCACGGTGGGCTATGTGTGCCAACCTTCAGGGATATGGGTTCCTATTTAAAGGATACCTCTCCCCTGGGCCTTGTACAAGACTCTTACCAGGACTTTATAGCGAAATAGCGAAAGTGCTGGATCTTAGAGCCCAGTCCTCCGAAGAGAGACATTACAGGCGACGCCTCATGGATGAGGCCCGGATCCCATCCAGATTCAGCTCATTTGTAGGCGTCTTGGATGGATCCGAAAGCATAGCTCTTTTACCCCCAGAGGGTCTCTTTGGTAGAGCTTTCCTTTAGCACCTCCTAACGCGTCCAACACCTTTCGACACTGGCGAAAAAACTGAGGTACTTCCCTGATGGGAGGGGTTATATGGAGGGGAACTGTCTTCCATTGGTTGTGCCAGTGTCCAATCACCGCTGGTGACCCTTAACCCATTATGTAATGACTAGCTCTGTGTCCCGTGGTGTACGATAAAGAAATGTATTTTATTGGGATTTTATGTTATAGACCAACACAAAGTGGCACATAATTGTTAAGTGGAAGGAAAATGATAAATGGATTTCATTTATTTTTTAAAATAAATATCTGAAAAGTGTAGCGTGCAATCTAGTGGAACCAATTGCCTTCAGAAGTCACCTAATTAGTAAATAGAACCCACCTCTGTGTAATGTAATCTCAGTATAAACAGATCTGTTTTGTGAAGCCCTCAGACTTAGAAAACCTCAGTGCACAAACAGCATCATGAAGGCCAAGATACACACTAGACAGGTCAGGAATAAAATTGTGGAGAAATTTAAAGCAGCGTTCGGGTATAAAAAAAATCCCAAGCTTTGAACATCTCACGGAGCACTGTTCAATCAATCATCCGAAAATGGAAAGAGTATGGCACAACATGGCCGTCCACCTATACCGACAGGCCGGGCAAGGAGAGCATTCAGAGAAGCAGTTAAGAGGCCCAGGGTAACTCTGGGAGGAGCTGCAGAGATCCACAGCTCAGGTGGGAGAATCTGCCCACAGGACAACTATTAGTCGTGTACTCCACAAATCTGGTCTTTATGGAAGAGTGGCAAGAAAAAATAGGATTTTTATAACAGCTTACCTGTAAAATCCTTTTCTTGGAGTACATCATGGGACACAGAGGCTTAAGTATTTACTTAGTGGGTAATAGGCCACCTTCAGGTGTTGACACTGGTAAACCCTAATTAAAGGAAGTTTCCAGGAGCACATTCGTTTTTGTAGCAAAGCAATATACCTAAATCCCAAAAAAGAGGGGAGGCACCTCTGTGCCCCATTATGTACTCCAAGAAAAGGAATATACAGGTAAGCTGTTCTAAAAATCCTATTTTCTTTATCGTACATCATGGGACACAGAGCCTTAAGTATTTACTTAGTGGGACATTCCATAGCAATGCCACTTGAGGGGTGGGAGAAAACAACCCGCAGGGTACACCCAGACTTGAGGATCTATATACTGCTGCTTGCAGCACACTGCGCCCAAAGGCGATATCCTCATACCTCCTTACATCCACCTGATAACATTTTGTTAATGTATGCACTGAAGACCAAGTTGCGGCCTTACAGATCTGAGCCATTGAGGCCTGATGACGCACTGCCCAAGAAGCACTAACCGACCTGGTAGAATGCGCCTTAACTTGAAACGTGGGAACCTTTCCCCCTAAATCATAAGTTTGAATTATCACTTGCCGAATCCACTTGGCGACAGTGGATTTCGACGCTGCCTGTCCTTTCTTAGGACCCTCTGGCAGAATAAATAAGACATCAGTCTTACGAATCTGAGCAGTTTTCTTTAAATAGATTTTCACTGCTCTCACCACATCAAGACAATGTAGTGACTTTTCTTCCCTGGAACATGGTTTTGGAAAAACGATGGCAGGACAATATCTTGGTTCAGGTGAAAACCTGAAATTACTTTTGGCAAAAAGCCTGGACGAGGGCGTAACACCACTCTGTCCTCATAAAAAAGCAAATATAGCTCTTTACAAGTAAGAGCAGCCAATTCCGAAACCCTCCTTGCTGAGGATATAGCAACCAAAAATACCAACTTCCTTGGCAGAAGGACTAGGGGAATATGTTGTATCGGTTCAAATGGACGTTTTTGTATTACAGACAAAACTAAGTTCAAGTCACAAGGGTACAAGGGAGGTTTGACGGGTGGACTAAGGCTCGTCACCCTTTGTATAAAGCCCCGGACTAAAGAATGGAGTAGCAAGTGGTCTTTGAAATAAGACCGAAAAAGCTGAGACTTGGCCTTTAATAGTACTTAAGGCCAATTTAATTTCTACCCCTAATTGTAGAAAGGCAATAATTCTGCCTATGATATATCTCCGAGGGTGCCAACCCTTGGATTCACACCAGGAAACATAAGCCTTCCAGACTCTATAATATATAGTTCTGGAAGCTGGCTTCCTAGCATTAATCAGGGTAGAGATAACTGACCCAGAAAGCCCACGTTTCTTTAGAATGTGGGTTTCAATAGCCAAGCCGTTAAATTTAGAGACCGTAAGGAAGGATGGAATATCGGTCCCTGAGAGAGCAGATCTGGTCGTAGTGGGAGGGACCATGGGCCCTCCACTGCCATCTTTACGATTTATGTGTACCATGACCTTCTGGGCCATGCTGGTGCCACCAGAATTACTGGCTTTCTTTCCAGCTTGATCCTGCAAAGAAGTCGAGGCAGCAACAGAATAGGGGGGAATGCATAGATCAGTGAGAACTGATCCCATGGGGTCACCAACGCATCCTTTCCGCATGCGAATGGATCCCTTGTTCTGGCCACAAAGTTAACCAACTTCGCGTTGAACCTGGATGCTAGAAGATTCACGTCCGGAGTCCCCCATCTTTGGCAAACAGCCCGAAATATGTCGGGGGGGGGGGGGGAAGAGACCATTCCCCTGGGAATAACTGCTGGCGACTTAATAGGCCACCTGACAATTCTCTACTCCCGGAATGAAGATTGCAGAGAGGCATGGAACATTCCTTTCTGCCCAAGTTAGAATATGGTTTCACCTCTCTCTGTGCTGAAAGACTTTTTGTGCCCCCTTGGTGATTGATGTAGGCCACAGCTGTGGCATTGTCGGATTGAATCCGGACAGGACAATCCCTTAATCTGAAAGTCCAGGCCTTTAGAGCCAGACGTACTGCCCGAATCTCTATGATATTGATGGGCAAGATTTATTGGGTTTTTGACCACTGTCCTTGGACAGTTGTCTTTTCTAGTACTGCTCCCCAGCCTGAGAGGCTGGCATCTGTCGTTTCTACTTTCCAGAAGACTGGTCTGAAGGATTTTCCTTTCAGCAGATTCTGGGTTAATAACCACCAAGTGAGGCTTTGGGTTACGCTTGGGGGCAGCCGCATTGGCAAGTCTAAAGCTTGAACTGTCTTGTTCCAAGCAGACAGGATACTGTTTTGCAACAGTCTTGAATGGAACTGGGCATAGGGAACTGCTTCGAATGAAGCCACCATGGTTCCTAGCAACCTCATGCAGAGGCGAATGGAGGGATTGCCATTTGACCCGACACTCCGCACCAGCTCTCTTATGGAGTTGATCTTTGCTTTAGGCAAGAACACGCTTTCCTGGGCTGTGTCTATGATCAGACCCAAGTACTCCAGCCTTTTTAGCGGAAGATTTTTATTAAGGAAGATTTCTCTAGGTTGAGAATCCAACTCAAACTTTTCAGATAGTGGGTTTTAGTGCGTACGCTTTGTTCCAAGTGAGTCACCGATTGATCTATAAGTAATAGATCGTCTAGATACGCTATGAATGTTATGCCCTGTGCCCTTAACCTGGCTAGAGGTGGGGCCAGCACTTTGGTGAACACCCGGGGTGCTGTGGCTAGCCCTAAGGGCAGGGCTACAAACTGGAAATGCTGCTGTTCTAACTCGAACCGGAGACATTTTTGATGAGCAGGAAACAGAGACATGCAGATATGCATCCCTTATGTCAATTGACGGCAAAAGTTCTCCTCCTAGAAGGATAGAAACTACCGACCCGATTGTCTCCATGCGAAAGAAGTGAATCTTCAGGAATTGATTTAGCTTTCTTAGATCTAGAATGGGTCGGACGTCTCCGTTTGGTTTTGGTACCATGAAAAGATTTGAATAAAACCCCAGACCTTGCTCCTTTGTGGGGATCTGTATGTTCAGCCCTTGAGATATTAATCGGTCTAGTGCCTGAAACAGAGATTGCTTCTCTGGATCTTTGGGAATGCTTGATCTCAGTAAACGAGAAGGTGGAAAGTCTTGAAATTCCAGTTTGTACCCCAGCGTTACCGTGGAGATGACCCATCTGTCCTGAATTTCCTTTTTCCAGACTTCTGAAAATTGCAGAAGTCTTCCCCCAACCTTGGTCAGGAGGGTTGCCTCTTCATGATGAGGCTTTAGGATTCAGTTTTGCAGATTTCCTACCCCAGGGCTTTTTTTGAGCCTGGGTCTGACCTTAAAGTTTTCCTCTAGAGTCTGACGGCAGAGGCCATCGCCACTGCCTAGAGGCAGAAGCCCCTGGCGCGGGGGAAGACCCTGTTTAAATGAAGAGCATTTATATTTTCTTTTGACTGGTAAAAAAGTACTTTTCCCACTAGAAATTGTCTTGATATATTTATCAAAGTCTTCTCCAAATAGTCGCTCCCCATGAAAGGGGAACCCAGTTAGGAGGTTTTTACACAGGATTCTACGCATATGTACAAGCATAAGCGTAAGGCGGGATGCCTGGTGAATAAAATATTTAATGGCATCTATGGCAAAACATAATGCCTTAGGTAGTTCAGCCAAATCCCAAGCTTGTTGTGTAGGAAGTTCTCTAAGGGCCAATTTCAATTGGTCCTTTAGGGATTGGCAGACGCCTATCGCGGCGTCTGCGGGCTGAGTGACGGCACCTGCTATGGAAAAGGCAGATTTTAGCAGGGATTCCAACTTCTTATCTGTTGGATCCTTAAGCACCTGTGCATTGTCTACAGGACAAGTTAAGTTATTATTCACATTGGAAATCGCAGCGTCAATTGCTGGTACTTTCCACTTTTTGGAGAATTTCTCCTCCAGAGGATAGCGAATTGCAATATCTCTTAGGAGGGAGAAAATGCTTATCCATATAATCCCATTCAGGAAAAATAAGCTGTTCTAGTAACGCATGTGCTGGAAACACATGCAAAGGATGGGAAGGTTTTAAAGAACCTAAAGAAGAGGCCGAGTTTTCATGAGACTGTTAGAGGCAGCATGAAGGTGGAACTAACCATTTCTGTAAGAGATTGTATCAGCAATTTCTCCGTTTGGGAAGCTAAAAAAGATTCATCTACCGTTGTCTCCTCTATAGAGGAATCATCGGTTTGTTTTTCTGCCTGATCAATTGAGGGTAACACCTCATCGTGAGCCCACTGTTCCCCTTGTAAAGCTGAAGTAGGGGAAGGGGATCTTTCCATGTGAATGGAGGATGCTATTAAAGCCGCTAATCTTTCTTCCAAACCCTGGAGGGAGGAGGAGAGGGCATCTTCAGTCACGTACACAGGTGCTGAGATGTGAGAGGCAGTTGCACCATCAATTTGTTCCAATGGCTCACCCTGCGTTGCCATAATTGGTAATTCAGGCGAGAATGACAGCCTGGAAATACAGCTTGAGATCCCAATGCCTGGGGGTGAAATCTTTGCTTTTTTGGCTTTTGTGGTGTCTTTTTTGGAAGTCATAGTCCCAAGTACAAAAAACAGAGGTGCTATACAATTTGCACTAAATCGCTCTAAATAGTCATGACTTTTAAAGCCGCTATAAAGTTCAGCCTAGTGCTGGAAAAAGAGTGTCCTTCCTGAATCAGGAATGCCAGTTTTGCAACCCATACGTGTCCCACAGCTCGTGTGTCCCTTCCTTCTCAACAGTAGAGGAGTGACTCACCACTGCTGTATTTTATCTGCTTTTAGCCTGGCGAGCGTCCTCGTGGATGTTTCACGGCACCTGCGTTAGACCCCGCCCCTTCCGAAAAATTTCACCCCCTTTTACATTTAAAATGTTCCCCGCGTCTGAGCGCAGCGTTTTTCGGGTCCCGGACCCAACACGAGAGGGGGGGGGGTGGGAAGAGGCAGAGACTCCTGCAGTGAGGCACAGACATTAAAAAAAATACAGCCAGTAACAAGCTTTAGCGGTAAAATAGCGGGACCTCCGCATCCCCCACGGTGGGGGAGGGGGGGTAGTGTAAGGGGAGTGCAGCGCTGCTGTCCACTTAACCCTCTGGTCCCATCAGGGGAAACAAATAATTTTTTTGCAGATCTTTTTACCTTGCAAAATTTTTCCTCCACACGCTATGCAGCCAGACACAGACTGAGCTATAGGTACGCTTGAGCTATAGTGAAGACGACAGTAAGGTAAGTGCACAGACTCCATCTAGTGGAGATTTTAAGGCATGACAAAAAAAAATCCTTTTAATGGAAGAAATACACAGATATTTTTAATACCCAAGTTTCTTCTCTTACCTTATCCCTCACCGCAGGATTTAGCTGATTTAACAGAAATCCATCCTTCACCTATCATGGCGGGTTGCGTTTAGCAAACGTTCAAGGACTGGGTCCCTAAAAACAGGGTTACAACTGCCTTGGGCCATGTATAAGCACCCCTTCAGGAAGCTTTAGGTAATGTAACAATTCCTAAGCCCTGGATTCCTGGGGCCCAGCCGTACAAAGAGAGGCGTTACAGGCAAAACCTTGTGCTTCGGATACGAGGTCCCAGGTACCATCCACTTAGGCCTCAGTGGCACTTTGGATGGATCTGGCATCTTTTTATGAAGGAATTTAAATACAGCGTGGATCCCTCCTGGAGCTCTTCAGAGCACCTCTTCACTCGTGACCAACACCTTCGACACTGGCGAAAAAACTGACGTGCTCCTGGAAGGAGGAGGGGTTATACTGTATAGGGAGTAAACTTCCTTTAATTAGGGTTTACCAGTGTCAACACCTGAAGGATGGACTATTACCCACTAAGTAAATACTTAAGGGTCTATGTCCCAAGATGTACGATAAAGAAAAAACATTGTTGAAAGAAAGCCGTAAGTAAGAAGTCCAGCTTGCAGTTTGCGAGAAGCCATGTGGGGGACACGGCAAAAATGTGGAAGAAGGTGCTCTGGTTAGATGAGACCAAAATTTTACTTTACCTAAAAGTAAAACGCTACGTGTGACAAAAAAACAAACACTGCACAACACCCTGAACACACTGTCCCGACCGTGAAACATGGTGGTGGCAGCATCATGTTGTGGGGATGCTTTCCTTTAGCAGGGAAGCCGGTCAGAGTTGATGGGAAGATGTATGGAGCCAAATACAGGGCAATCTTAGAAGAAAACCTGTTAGTGTTTGCAAAAGACTTGAGACTGGGGCAGAGGTTCACCTTCCAGCAAGACAATGACCCTAACCGTACAAGCCACAATCAAATGGTTTAGATCAAAGCATATTCATGCGTTAGAATTGCCCGGTCAAAGTCCAGACCTAAATCCAATTGAGAATCTGTGGCAAGACTTGAAAACTACAAAATTAGGTGTATTCCTGCGCTACTATGGAGAGGGCTAGCTAGTGATATAAAACTGATGCAAGCACCAGGGGGGGTCAGATCATACCCACGGAAATTAAGTGTATAAAGAGGGGGGTGGTGCTGCGCTGTTTAGTGAAAAAAAATTAAGTGAAATTCTTCTAAAAGTTTGTGTAAGATAACAAATGCAAATAAACAATTATTGCAAAACGCACATAAAATAGCAAGATCTTCCAAGATGTGAAAAACGCACAATAAATAATCTTCAAGTGGTGACCATAAAATACTATCTTCTAAAATAGCAAACAATGTGCAACAGGTCTAAATACTGTGTCAAGAAATCAAGATTGTGCAAATCGCAAAATAAATAATGAACTGTGACAGTAAATCATAGACCATGAAATCAAAAATGTGAAATGCAAAGCATACGTGCAACCAGTGCAAAAGATGCATAAACGCATAAATCAATCCGATGGGATGTTGCACTTTAAAAAGTGCACGGTGCGACAGGTCTCTGAATATCCTCACGAGCTAGGATAACCAGGTGAATTGTAACATGCGTCTTTAAATTATAAATGTTGCAGGGCGATCGCACAGAAAATTGCAAAGCGATCGCACAAAAATTGCAGTATATGCGACTATATCAAGTGCAGGTAGAGTTCATTTGGTCAATCGTGATTGGTGAAAAAAATAGGCTTTTTATAACAGCTTACCTGTAAAATCCTTTTCTTGGAGTACATCACGGGACACAGAGCGACATAGTCATTACTATGTGGGTTATATAGATACCTTCAGGTGCTGGCACTGGCAACTTCCAAAACCGGAAGTACCCTCCCCTATATAAGCCCCTCCCATCCGGGAGTACCTCAGTTTTGTAGCAAAGCAATAAGTGTCCCCAAAAGAGGGGTGGGAGCTCTGTGTCCCGTGATATACTCCAAGAAAAGGATTTTACAGGTAAGCTGTTATAAAAATCCTATTTTCTTTCTCGTACATCACGGGACACAGAGCGACATAGTCATTACTATGTGGGACGTCCCAAAGCAATGCCAAATGAGGGGGGGGGATACACCATACATAAGCTGGGCGCTATCAGACATGAGGATCTTTTGCGGCCTGCAACACACTGCGCCCAAAGGCGACAACCTCCTGACTTCTAACGTCCACCTGGTAGAACCTAGTAAACGTGTGTACTGAAGACCATGTTGCGGCCTTACAGATTTGAGCCATGGAGGCTTGGTGATGCACTGCCCATGAAGTTCCAACTGCTCTCGTGGAGTGCGCCCTAACTTTGAACGGAGGCGGTCTCCTTCTTAAGCCATAGGCTTGCATTATGACCTGCCGAATCCACTTGGCTAAAGTAGATTTTGACGCTGCCTGACCCTTTCTGGGGCCTTCCGGCAGAATAAACAAAGTATCCGTTCTACGAATCTGAGCAGTGGCTTTTAGATAAGCTTTAACTGCTCTTACTACATCCAAAGAATGTAATAACTTTTCCTCTACCGAGCTAGGTTTGGGGAAAAAGGAAGGAAGAACTACATCTTGGTTCAAATGAAACCTCAATACCACCTTAGGAAGAAAGGCTGGATGAGGACGTAACACTACTCTGTCCTTATGGATAACCAGATATGGCTCCTTACAGGACATAGCGGCCAATTCCGACACTCTTTTAGCCGAACATATGGCTACTAAAAAAATCTATTTCCTGGTGAGAAGAATCAAGGAAATGTGCTGTAATGGTTCAAATGGTTGTTTCTGTAGAACCGATAGAACCAGGTTTAGGTCCCATGGACATATGGGAATTTTAACCGGAGGGCTAATACGCATCACAAAAGTTTTGACTAGTGAATGCGAAGCCAGGGGCTTTTGAAAAAAATATTGACAAGGCCGAAATCTGACCCTTGATAGTACTCAAGACAAACTTCCTATCTACAGCCCACTGTAGGAAGTCCAGAATCCTACCTATTACGTACTTACGTGGATGCCATTTCTTGGCCTCACACCACGCGATGTACGCCTTCCAGATTCTATAGTAAATCTGCCTGGATACCGGCTTCCTGGCATTGATCATGGTAGATACCACAGGATTAGAGAGACCTCTCTTTTTTAGAATGTGGGCTTCAATAGCCAGGCCGTCAAACCTAGGGCTAGTAAGGAAGGGTGGTATATCGGTCCTTGTGAAAGCAGGTCCGGACGATGTGGGAGGGTCCAAGGACTCCCCACAGACATTTTTACTATCTCTGCGTACCATGCTCTTCGGGGTCACGCTGGAGCTACCAGAATCACTGGTTTCTTTTCTAGCCTGATTCTGCGGAGTAATCGAGGTAACAATTGTGGCGGTGGAAATGCATATATCAGCTTGAACTGATCCCAAGGGAACACTAGAGCATCCGAGCCGCAAGCTAGGGGATCCCTTGTCCGAGAGACAAATCTGTCCACCCTTGCGTTGAATCTGGATGCTAGCAGATCTACATCCGGTGCTCCCCACCGCTGACATATTGCCCGGAAAACCTCGGGGTGAAGGGACCATTCCCCTGGGCATAATTGTTGGCGACTTAGAAGGTCCGCCTTCCAATTCTCCACTCCTGGAATGAAGACCGCGGATATGGCTGGGACATATCTTTCTGCCCATTTCAGGATGCAATTTACTTCCCTCTGGGCTGCACAACTCCTGGTGCCCCCCTGATGATTGATATATGCCACTGCCGTGGCATTGTCTGATTGAATTCTGACAGGGGACCCTTGGATTTTGGATGTCCACGCTACTAGGGCATACCGGGCTGCTCGTATCTCTAAGAGATTGATGGGCAGGGCCTTCTCTGCATCCGACCATCTGCCCTGGAGAGACCATTGCTCCAGTACTGCCCCCCAGCCTATAAGGCTGGCATCTGTAGTGACCACCTTCCAAGAAATCGGACTGAAGGATTTCCCTTTTTCCAGATTCTGGGGAACCAACCACCAACGGAGGCTTTTGCGAACGGAAGTCGACAAGGACATTGGTAAGTCTAGGGCCTGAACTTTTTTGTTCCAGGCTGACAGTATGGCCCTTTGCAAATTCCTTGAATGGAATTGACCGTAGGGCACCGCTTCGAATGATGCCACCATCTTTCCCAGCAGCCTCATGCACAGGCGTATGGACGGCTGTCTTTTTGTACCCACCAGGTGGATCAAATCTCTCAAAGAAGACACTTTTTCTTGAGGCAAGAAAATCTTCCTCTGGTCTGAATCCAGCCTTAGCCCCAAGTATTCCAGACTTTTGACTGGTTTTAGGGCTGACTTGTCTCGGTTGATGATCCAACCGTGAGATTCCAGATACTTGATTGTCTCGTGAACAACCATTTCTAGTTTTTCCACTGAGTGGTCCATCAGCAACAAGTCGTCTAGATATGCCATTATCGTCACACCTCGTGTTCTTAGATTGGCCAATAGTGGGGCCAGAATTTTTGTGAACACTCGTGGTGCTGTGGCCAGACCGAAGGGTAAGGCTCTGAACTGAAAATGGCGCCCTTCTACTGCAAAGCGTAGACATTTTTGGTGGACTGGAAAGATGGGAATGTGCAAATAAGCATCTTTGATGTCGATCGAGGCTAACCATTCCTCCCCTTGTAGGGCAGTGGCCACCGATCGGATCGACTCCATCCGGAAAGTCCTGATATGTAGGAATTTGTTTAGCCCTTTTAGATTTAATATGGGCCTTACGTCCCCGTTTGGTTTCGGGACTGTAAAGAGGTTTGAGTAAAACCCGAACCCGCATTCTTCCAGGGGAACCTCCATAATTACTCCTTGGAGCAATAGTTGTTCTAGTGCCGACAGGAGGGATCCTCTCTTCCGGGGATCTCTTGGCACGTTTGACCACATAAAATGGGAAGGAGGAGAGTCTTTTAACTCCAGCTTGTATCCCAGACTTACTGCGGAGAGCACCCATCTGTCTCTGATCGTGTCCCGCCAGGTCTCTGCGAACAACTGAAGTCTTCCCCCCACCCGATTGAGTGGGGGCAACCCTTCATAAATTTGACTTGGGGGGAGGTTTTGTACCTCTCCTGACCCAGGGTTTTTTGTTACCCTGTGATTGTCCCTGATTCTTACCCCCGGGATTTGACCGAGGAGGCCGTCGGAACTGCTTCACAGCAGATGTCCCAGGGACTGGAGAGGCAGGCCTCTTAAAAGAGGGACCTCTAAATCTCTTTTTAACCGGCAAGAGTGTACTTTTACCGCTGGAAATTTTCTGGATATATTTGTCCAGGTCTTCCCCGAATAAGCGTTCACCATGAAATGGGAAGCCAACCAGCAATTTTTTACAGGGAGCTTCAGCAGACCAGTTCTTGAGCCATAGAAGCCTACGCATATGTACTACAGACAGTGTAAGGCGGGAGGGCCTGATGGATTGAATCCTTGATGGCGTCAACCGCAAAGCATAAGGCTCTAGGCAGATCAGCTAGGGCAAGGGCCTGATGATCCGGCAAGTCCCTTAAGACCTGTTTTAACTGATCCTTCACCGCTTGGCAGACCCCAATAGCTGCTACTGCTGGTTGTGTCACCAAGCTTGCTGTAGTAAAAGCAGATTTTAATAAGGACTCCAATTTTTTATCTATTGGGTCCTTGAACATTTGAACATTATCTACTGGACATGTCAGTGATTTGTTCACACAAGAGATGGTTGCGTCCACTGTAGGCACCCTCCATTTTCGGACGAACTTATCCTCCATGGGATAGACCACCGGAAATCTCTTAGGGGGAGTAAATATTTTATCAGGATGTTCCCAATCCTGGTAAATGAGTCCTTCCAGTAAAGGATGGATTGGAAAGGAACAAACAGTCTGGGGAGCTTTTAGCGACCCCAACGAGGAGACAGAAGTGGTTGATGGTTCCGCAAGGGGCATTTTAAATGCTGATCGGACCATATCAGTCAGGGACTGAACCCATAATCTTTCAGAATGTGATGCTGAAAATGGCTCTTCCACTGTTGATTCCTCTAGAACAGAATCAACCTCATCCTGATCCCCTTCAGGTAGGTCAATCCCTGTATGGGACTGTTGCTCCGCTAACAGGTATTCTGAGGGAGGAGACGGAGATCAGGCGCGCTTTCCCTCTGACAGGGAAGCAGCGATCAATGTTGTCAATCTCTCTTCCAGACCTCCCAGAGCTGAGGAAAAAACCTCCTCTGTTACATACACAGGAGCAGGTGAACTGCAGGTGACAGCCACAGTACCAGGTACTCCTGAGGGTTCTCTATGGGCACCAACCTCTGATTTTTCAGGGGAGACTGGTGCAGCCAAAGCATGCCCAAGATCCTCAGAGCCCGACGGAGACCCCCTTTGCTTCCTGGGAGTCTTAGTCCCGGAGACTTTGGACGGCATATTCCTAAGCCCAAAGCTGAGGTATTCCAGCCGTAATACACCACTTACTGAAAATAGTCTAGCACAATTGCTGCTATATAAACAGTTGGTGTCTACTAATGTGCCTTTCTATGGGGATGCCTGCATCAACCGCCTGCTGTATGCCTTTTTTAAATGTTACCAGCTCTGTCTCTGCACTCCATAGCCAGCTCACAACAAATAATTGTGCCTTTTGACATGCTGGGACGCCCGCACATGCGCAGAAGCGCTGCGGCGCGCACAGAGCGGCATCCGCCAAGCTCCGCCCCCTTTACAAGCTCACCTCTATATATAGAGGTGCGTGCACGCACGCGGGCACGTGCGCCTTCGGCGCTTCTTTTGAAAAAGACTAGGGAGAGGAGCCAGGGTCCCTGTTTGCAGCAGGGCCCGGGGATGGACGAGCATTGCAACATGACAGAGGAAGCAGTTTCCCTAAAGAGAACTCACCATCTGCCTGGACTTGACCTCAGAAGGAAACAGTCCACAGAAAAAAACGACGTTCCACAGCGGCCTCTAGTGGTTTAACACAGGTACCGCGGTTTGTCCAGTTTTTTTTTTTTTTTTTTTCTTGACCACCATTAAAAAAAAAAATTACATTTTCTAGCAGTTTCAGGCATGCACAGATATTTAGCGGGAATACCGTTAGGTAACAGGCAGAAAGACATATTAGGCTTGGGGGTCCCCTCAATAGAACCAAGTTCCTGAGGGGCCCCCACTTACCTTTTCCCCGCCGCAGGACTCTGTTTGGTCCACAGAAGCCCAAACTTCCTCTCACGGCAGGCATTGTAGGTAGACCTTCAGGGACCGGGTTCCCAAGGATTCCACTCCCCTGGACCTGTATAGCACCCTGCACAGAAAACATCCTGGTCATGGGCATGACCAGAGCTCTGGATCCCAGGGTCCAGCCCTCCTAAGAGAGGCATTACAGGCAAAACCTTGCTCTTCTCTGCAAGGCCCGGGTACCGACCGTTTAGCTATGAAGCTTTTTTGGTCGGATCCGGAATAGCTTGCTGAGGCCCAAAAGAACCTGTACACAAGCCCAGATGAAAAAAAGAACATGTTAATGTTTGGCCAACACCTTAGACACTGGCAAAAAAACTGAGGTACTCCCGGATGGGAGGGGCTTATATAGGGGAGGGTACTTCCGGTTTTGGAAGTTGCCAGTGCCAGCACCTGAAGGTATCTATATAACCCACATAGTAATGACTATGTCGCTCTGTGTCCCGTGATGTACGAGAAAGAAAGAAAGCAGTTAATTTATCCTGTGCAGGAAGTGCACAGGATAAACCCCAATTACCCCGGCATCCAGCTATTAGGAGACAACCATCCCAAACAACACACGGACCCCTATAGGAACCAGGCAAGAGGAACACATCTTGTTTGCTACATGCTGTTACCTCTCTACCTACAGGTAAGAGGCCACCTTTACCAAAAAGTCACCACCACCGGAGCGCACCAGCACAGGAAGAGGAATACGATATTCCTATCACACAACCACCCCCCCCCCCCTCGGCCCTCCTGCGTTCCATGCATCACTGCACTTCCTGCACAGGATAAATGAACTGCTTTCTTTTTTCACCAATCACGATTGACCAAATGAACTCTACCTGCACTTGATATAGTCGCATATACTGCAATTTTTGTGCGATCGCTTTGCAATTTTCTGTGCGATCGCCC
Source organism: Rana muscosa (assembly GCA_029206835.1). Classification (NCBI taxonomy): domain Eukaryota; kingdom Metazoa; phylum Chordata; class Amphibia; order Anura; family Ranidae; genus Rana; species Rana muscosa. The sequence continues at coordinate 25,061,192 of CM055123.1, read as the reverse complement.
TGCAACATTTATAATTTAAAGACGCATGTTACAATTCACCTGGTTATCCTAGCTCGTGAGGATATTCAGAGACCTGTCACACCGTGCACTTTTTAAAGTGCAACATGCCCTCGGATTGATTTATGCGTTTATGCATCTTTTGCACTGGTTGCACGTATGCTTTGCATTTCAAATTTTTGATTTCATTGTCTATAATTTACTGTCACAGTTCATTATTTATTTTGCGATTTGCACAATCTTGATTTCTTGACACAGTGTTTAGACCTGTTGCACATTGTTTACTATTTTAGAAGATAGTATTTTATGGTCACCACTTGAAGATTATTTATTGTGCGTTTTTCACATCTTGGAAGATCTTGCTATTTTATGTGCGTTTTGCAATAATTGTTGATTTGCATTTGTTTTATTATCTTACACAAAGTTTTAGAAGAATTTCACTTAAGTTATTTCACTAAACAGCGCAGCAGCACCCCCCCCCCCCCCTCTTTATACAAGACTTGAAAACTGCTCTCTATCCAATTTGACAGAGCTTGAGCTATTTTGCAAAGAAGAATGGGCAAAAAATTCACTCCAGATGTGCAAAGCTGGTAGAGACATACCCAAAAAGACTTGCCGCTGTAATTTCAGCGAAAGATGGTTATAACATGCATTATTTCATCTATTAGGATTGCTTGTTTATAAATAAATGCAGTATTTTATTCATTAGGTTCACTGTGATAATAAACAAATGAACAACACAAATGTAGGCAGTATACAACAAACTGCAAGCAAACCGATATCATTGTAAATGGACTAAACCAGCCTTCTCAACCAGGGCTTGGTAGAACCTTGTGGTTTCTTAGGGTTCCTTGAGCAATCTATACTGACCACCAATGCAAGTGTCAATTTTTCAATGACTAGGGTAACGCCTCAATTTTCATCATCTGCATTTCTTTTCAGTTTTATTGTTCATTTAAATCTGAAGATTATTACTGAAAACAATTTCCCTATAGCACATGTGTGGTTTTTTTTTTAAATACTTAAGGTATGTCATATTCTTTAAATTAAAACTTTCTACAACTTACTGATCATGCAGATGTAAGCTGTAGGCATCATTTTAGAAAGGGTTCCCTAAAATAAAAATAATATTTTAGGTGTTCCTCTAGCGTAAAATGATTGAAAAAAAGGTTGGACTAAACCAAGGTACAGGATGCTTTCCATCTAGCTGTCAGTAAAGCCTTTACATTTCATAACACACTTCCATGCCCCGATAAACAGTTTGGAAAGACAGATCTATCAATCTTACATCAGCAACCAAACCTATTGACCTTTAGCTGTCCATGCCACACAATACTATGTCATTTTTCAGCAAAGGATCACTGGACTACAACACACGGTGGGAAAACAGGTCCTGGGGACATCTAACCCTGTCAAAACATTCTGAATGGGAAAATATTATTCTGTTATGATCATTAAATTATGGCAGCATCAGGAGGAGCATCAAGTATGAAGCTGGCAGGCAAGAAATTCAGTTTGGAGGGTTGAACATTAAAGAAAATGTATTGCTACAATATAGCATTCATTCACTGTGAGAATTGTCTTGCTAAAACAAACATTTTTAAGTCAGAAGTCCATGTACAGTACTTGATATAGTGCTCATCTTGACCCTGCGTTTTCCTTGCAAGTTCTCCCACTTAAAAAGATGAGAGAGGCCTGTAATTGTCATCATAGGTATACCTCTACTATGAGAGACAAAATTTGGAAACAAATCCAGACAATTACATTGTCTGATTTGGAAAGAATTTTTTTGGCAAATTATGGTGGAAAAAAAGGGATTTTTATAACAGCTTACCTGTAAAATCCTTTTCTTGGAGTACATCACGGGACACAGAGCGACTTAGTCATTACTAATGGGTTATATAGTTTACCTTCAGGTGCTGGCACTGGCAACTTCCAAACCGGAAGTACCCTCCCCTATATAAGCCCCTCCCATCCGGGAGCACCTCAGTTTTGTAGCAAAGTAATAAGTGTCCCAAAAAGAGGGGTGGGAGCTCTGTGTCCCGTGATGTACTCCAAGAAAAGGATTTTACAGGTAAGCTGTTATAAAAAATCCCTTTTTCTTTTTCGTACATCACGGGACACAGAGCGACTTAGTCATTACTAATGGGACGTCCCAAAGCAATGCCAAATGAGGGGAGGGATACACTATACATAAGCTGGGCGCCATCAGGCATGAGGCTCTTTTGCGGCCTGCAACACACTGCGCCCAAAGGCGACATCCTCCTGACTTCTAACGTCTACCTGGTAGAATCTAGTAAACGTGTGTACTGAAGACCATGTTGCGGCCTTACAGACTTGAGCCAGGGAGGCCTGGTGATGCACTGCCCATGAAGTTCCAACTGCTCTTGTGGAGTGCGCCCTAACTTTGAATGGAGGCGGTCTCTTTCTCAAGCCATAGGCTTGTATTATGACCTGTCGAATCCACTTGGCTGAAGTAGATTTTGATGCTGCCTGACCCTTTCTGGGGCCCTCCGTCAGAATAAACAAAGCATCCGTTCTGCGAATCTGAGCAGTGGCTTTTAGATAAGCTTTAACTGCTCTTACTACATCCAAAGAATGCAATAACTTTTCCTCTACCGAGCTAGGTTTGGGGAAAAAGGAAGGAAGAAAGAACCACATCTTGGTTCAAATGGAACCTCGATACCACCTTAGGAAGAAAGGCTGGATGAGGACGTAATACTACTCTGTCCTTATGGACAACCAGATATGGCTCCTTACAGGACAAGGCGGCTAATTCCGATACTCTTTTAGCCGAACAAATGGCTACTAAGAAAATCAATTTCCTGGTGAGAAGAACCAAGGAAATATGCTGTAATGGTTCAAACGGTTGTTTCTGTAGAACCGACAGAACCAGGTTTAAGTCCCATGGACATATGGGAATATTAACCGGAGGACTAATACGCATCACTCCTTGTATAAAGGCTTTGACTAGTGAATGCGAAGCCAAGGGCCTTTGAAAAAATATTGACAAGGCCGAAATCTGACCCTTGATAGTACTCAAGGCAAGCTTCCTATCTACAGCCCATTGTAGGAAGTCCAGAATCCTACCTATTACGTATTTACGTGGATGCCATTTCTTGGCCTCACACCACGTGATGTACGCCTTCTAGATCCTATAATAGATCTGCCTGGATACCGGCTTCCTGGCATTGATCATGGTAGATACCACAGGATTAGAGAGCCCTCTCTTTTTTAGAATGTGGGCTTCAATAGCCAGGCCGTCAAACCTAGGGCTGGTAAGGAAGGGTAGTATATCGGTCCTTGCGAAAGCAGGTCCGGATGATGTGGGAGGGTCCCAGGACTTCCCACTGACATTTTTACAATCTCCGCGTACCATACCCTTCGGGGCCACGCTGGAGCCACCAGAATCACTGGTTTCTTTTCTACCCTGATTCTGCGGATTAATCGCGGTGGGAATGCATATATCAGCTTGAACTGATCCCAAGGGAACACTCGGGCATCCGAACCGCAAGCTAGGGGATCCCTTGTGCGAGACACAAATCTGTCCACCTTTGCGTTGAATCTGGATGCTAGCAGATCTACATCCGGTGTTCCCCACCGCTGGCATATTGCCTGGAAAACCTCGGGGTGAAGAGACCATTCCCCCGGGCATAATTGCTGGCGACTTAAAAAGTCCGCTCTCCAATTTTCCACTCCTGGGATGAAAACCGCGGATATGGCTGGGACATATCTTTCTGCCCATTCCAGGATGCAATTCGCTTCCCTCTGGGCTGCACGACTCCTGGTGCCACCCTGGTGATTGATATATGCCACTGCTGTGGCATTGTCTGATTGAATTCTGACAGGGGACCCTTGGAGTTTGGATGTCCATGCTACTAGGGCATACCGGGCTGCTCGTATCTCTAAGAGATTGATGGGCAGGGCCTTCTCTGCTTCTGACCACTTGCCCTGGAGAGACCATTGCTCCAGTACTGCCCCCCAGCCTATGAGGCTGGCATCTGTAGTGACCACCTTCCAAGAAACCGGACTGAAGGGTTTCCCTTTTTCCAGATTCTGGGGCACCAACCACCAATGGAGGCTCTTGCGAACGGAAGGGGACAGGGACATTGGTAAGTCTAAAGCCTGAACTTTTTTGTTCCAGGCTGACAGTATGGCCTTCTGCAAGTTCCTTGAATGGAATTGACCATAGGGTACTGCTTCGAATGAAGCCACCATTTTTCCCAGCAGCCTCATGCACAGGCGTATGGATGGTTTTCTTTTTTGTACCCACTAAGTGGGTCAAATTTTTCAAAGACGACACCTTCTCTGGAGGCAAGAAAATCTTTCTCTGATTTGAATCCAGTCTTAGCCCCCAAGTATTCCAGACTTTTGACTGGTTTTTGGGTCTGACTTGTCTCGGTTGATAATGCAACCGTGAGATTCCAGATACTTGATTGTCTTGTGAACGACCACTTCTGGTTTTTTCCACTGAGTGGTCTATCAGCAACAAGTCGTCTAGATATGCCATTATCGTTACACCTTGTGTTCCTAGTTTGGCCAATCGTAGGGCCAGAATTTTTGTGAACACTCGTGGTGCTGTGGCCAGACCGAAAGGTAAGGCTCTGAACTGAAAATGGCGCCCTTCTACTGCAAAGCGTAGAAATTTCTGGTGGGCCGGACAGATGGGAATATGCAAATAAGCATCCCTTATGTCGATCGAGGCTAACCATTCCTGCCCTTGTAGGGCGGTGGCCACCGATCGGATCGACTCCATCCGAAAAAGTCCTGATATGTAGGAACTTGTTTAGCCCTTTTATATTTAATATGGGCCTCACGTCCCCATTTGGTTTGGGGACTGTGACAAGGTTCGAGTAAAACCCGAACCCGCTTTCTTCCAAGGGAACCTCATGATTACCCTTGGAGCAATAGTTGTTCTAGTGCCAGAAGGAGGGATCCTCTCTTCTGGGGATCGCTTGGCACGTTTGACCTCATAAAATGGGCAGGAGGAATGTCTTTTAACTCCAGCCTGTATCCCAGACTTACTGCGGAGATCACCCATCTGTCTCTGATGGTGTCCCGCCATGGTCTCTGTGAACAACTGAAGTCTTCCCCTCACCCGATTGAGTGGGGGCAACCCTTCATGACTTGGGGGGAGGTTTTGTACCTCTCTTGACCCAGGGCTTCTTGTTACCCTGTGATTGTCCCTGATTTCTGCCCCCTGGATTTGACCGCGGAGGCCGTTGGAACTGTTTCACAGCCGATGTGCCAGGGACTGGAGAAGTAGGCCTCTTAAAAGAAGGACTTCTACCCTTGTTCTTAACCGGCAAGAGTGTACTTTTACCGGCAGAAGTTTTCTAGATATATTTGTCCAGATCTTCTCCAAATAAGCGTTCTCCATGAAATGGGAAGCTAATCAGCAATTTCTTACAGGGAGCTTCAGCAGACCAGTTTTTGAGCCATAGAAGCCTACGCATATGTCTACAGACAGCGTAAAGCGGGAGGCCTGTTGGATTGTATCCTTTTTGGCGTCCACCGCAACACAAGGCTCTAGGTAGGTCAGCTAGGGCAAGAGCCTGCCGATCTGGTAAGTCCCTTAAGACTTGTTTCAACTGATCTTTCATTGCTTGGCAGACTCCAATCGCTGCTACTGCAGGTTGTGTCACCATGCTTGCTGTAGAGAAAGCAGATTTTAGTAAAGACTCCAATTTTTTATCTATTGGGTCTTTGAACATTGGAACATTATCTACTGGACATGTCAGTGATTTATTTACACAAGAGATGGCTGTGTCCACTGTAGGGACCCTCCATTTTTTTTTTTTTTTTTTAATGAACTTATCCTCCATGGGATAGATCACTGGAAATCTCTTGGGGGGAGTAAATATTTTAACAGGATGCTCCCAATCCTGGTAAATAAGCCCTTCCAATAAAGGGTGGATTGGGAAGGAACAGACAGTCTTGGGAGCTTTCAGCGACCCCAGCGAGGAGACAGTAGTGGTTGATGGTTCCGCCAGAGGCATTTAAAATGCTGCTCGGACCATGTTAGTCAGAGACTGAACCCATAATCTTTCAGCCTGAGATGCTGAGAAAGGTTCTTCCACTGTTGATTCCTCTAACTTTATCAACCTCACCTGATCCCCTTCAGGTAGGTCGATCTCTGGGACTGTTCCTCCACTAACAGGCACTCTGCAGGAGGAGACGGAGATCGGACGCGCTTTTCCTGTGACAGGGAAGCAGCGATCAATGCTGTTAATCTCTCTTCCAATCCTCCCAGAGTTGAGGATAAAACCTCCTCTGTTATATATACAGGAGCAGGTGGACTGGGGACAGCCGCAGTACCAGGTACTCCTGCGGGGTTCCTACGGCTACTGACCTCTGAAATTTCAGGGGAGATTGGCGCAGTACAGCATGCCCAAAATCCTCAGAGCCCGATGGAGACCCCTTTCGCTTCTTGGAAGATTTATTTCCAGAGCGTCTGGACGACATATCCTATAAGCACAAAGCTGAGGTATTCCCGTCGTCATACACCAATTTTGCTGGTAATAGTCTAACACAGTTGCTGCTATATACCAGCTGGTGTCCACTAAAGTGTCTTTCTATGGGGATGCCTGCATCAACCGCCTCTGTGTGCCACCGTTTTGTTGCTAGCTCTGCTTGCATCCAGCTGACACTTGTACTGTGTCTTTTACACATGCTGGGACGCCTGCACATGCGCAGAAGCGCCGCGGCGCGCATCGTGCGTCATCCACCCGCCCCTTTTTTTTCATAGGAGGCGCGTGCACGCGCCCGTGCGCCATTGGCGTCCGTTTCGAAACCAAGCAGGGACTAGGAGCCAGGGCCCTTTTTGCCGGAGGGCCTGTGCGGTGGATGAGCGCAGCAACAGGGCAGAGGAAGTGGATTCCCACAGAGAACTTACCAACTGCCTGGATCTTTTGACTTGAGAAAACCAAAGATCCACATGACAAGAAAAAATGGACCACAGCGGCCTCTAGTGGTTTAATACAGGTACCGCGGTCCTCTTTTTTTTTTTCTTGACTACTATTAAAATTTTACATTTTCCAGTAGTTACAGGCATACACAGATATTAGCGGGAATACCATTAGGTAACAGACAGAAAGACAAATTAGGCTTGGGGGTCCCCCAATAGAACCAAGTTCCTGGGGGCCCCCACTTACCTGTTCCCCGCCGCAGGACTCTGTTTGGTCCACAGAAGCCCAAACTTCACCTATCACGGCAGGCATTGTAATTAAACCTTCAGGGACCGGGTTCCCAAGGATTCCACTCCCCTGGACCTGTATAGCACCCTGCACAGAAAACATCTTGGTCGTGGGTATGACCAGAGCTCTGGATCCCAGGATCCAGCCCTCCTAAGAGAGGCATTACAGGCAAAACCTTGCTCTTCTGTTGCAAGGCCCGGGTACCGACCGTTTAGCTATGAAGCTTTTTTGGTGGGATCCGGAACAGCTTACTAAGGCCCGTGAAAGAACCTGTACGCAAGCCCAGTGAAAACACATGTTACTCTTTGGCCAACACCTTAGACACTGGCAAAAAACTGAGGTGCTCCCGGATGGGAGGGGCTTTTATAGGGGAGGGTACTTCCGGTTTGGAAGTTGCCAGTGCCAGCACCTGAAGGTAAACTATATAACCCATTAGTAATGACTAAGTCGCTCTGTGTCCCGTGATGTACGAAAAAGAAATGTTCTATTCCTGCTGGCCACAGTCCGCCCCCCTAAAGTCTAAAGGCCAGTAAACCGGCCCTTTGTTTACAAAGTTTGGAGACCCCTGCTCTACATCATCCACTGACATCAAATAAAAGCATTTGGGATGAATTCAAGAGGAAGATCGCGGTGAACAGCATTGAGGAATGGGTAGCTAGGTCTTGTCACAGCTCTCCTGCAGCACTCTGCATATGGGGGGCACACTTCTGATCCACTCCCCCACCCCATATAGGTTACATAAAACGATAGACACTCTCCACACCTCCAAAAAAACTCTTACAGGAGTGAATTTTCCTTCCTATGGGTTGATTTCATCTCACTTCTTGTTGTTTTCCTCCATTTGTAAGTCAGATGTTTGTAACTCTGGGACTGTCTGTATTCCTCTTTGCACCAAACAAATTAACAGAATGGTGGAAAATGGTCCTACTTTGGTAAAGCACAGGCTCACTTTAAAGGACCCCCATTTATATATTTCCTTATTAAATAGTAAAATATCACGGTTTAAATTTTTGTATGAGCAAGTGGCCCACTCTGTATAGTTTCAACATCAGACGATGTTGGAATTAGGACTGCTTGCTGCAGCACTAATGTCAAAGTCCTTCTCCACTTGTACTCCTGGGAACCTGGTCAGTAGATAATCTGCATATGGTCTGCGGTTTTCAGATGCTTCAAGCATCTGAGGGCAAACTATACAACCAGGCAAAAAAATTCTGGGTATTACACAAGATGATACTAACAAAACAATGCTGCATCTCAGGACAAGTTAGATCAATGTAGTAGTTTGGAAAAAAAAAATGTTTTGGATAAATCAACTCATTCATAATTGCTCTACTCCCCTTGCCCAACCCAGGAAACAAACTCCCGAAGCTTCATAAACATGCAAACATGCCTGTAAAATGGTTCAAAACCACCAGTAATAAGCTCTGCTCAGGGGTGACTGCAGGATCAATTAAGTGGCACTGTACAGTATGGGTAATGACTGGGGACACTGAAGAAATTCTTTTATATTTTGACTGCACGCAGGAGACTAGCATAGCACAAAATTTAACACGCTATTTTCAGGCACATCTATACATGACAGTAGCTGAAAAATTGTTTTTTAGAGATCAGATTTTTTTTAAACATCATAATGTCACTGACTAACATGTTAGCGACCTATCTATTACAGACCAGTGATTTCATAATATTTCTTCATTAAAACCCAACTAACTTGTATATTAAGTTTTGAAGGGAGTAGGATTACAATCTCCATCAGGTTTATTTTGCCCTTTGACTTAATTGGGGAGATTTTTCCTTAATTCCTGTCTCAGTGACAATCTAAAACAGTGTTAATCAGACAGGATATACAGAAAAATCTCCACCAAATTCAAATTATTAGAAAAAAAAATTTGAAAAAGGGAGGCGCTACACCTCTTTTCCAACTTCTACAAATATTTGCAAAATGTGTATGGGCTGGAGTGGCACTTGGAAAAATAGGATTTTTATAACAGCTTACCTGTAAAATCCTTTTCTTGGAGTACACCACGGGACACAGAGCTAGTCATTACATAATGGGTTAAGGGTCACCAGCGGTGATTGGACACTGGCACAACCAATGGAAGACAGTTCCCCTCCATATAACCCCTCCCATCAGGGAAGTACCTCAGTTTTGTAGCAAAGCAGTAAGGTTCCCATAAGAAGGGGGGGACCTCTGTGTCCCGTGGTGTACTCCAAGAAAAGGATTTTACAGGTAAGCTGTTATAAAAATCCTATTTTCTTTATCGTACACCACGGGACACAGAGCTAGTCATTACATAATGGGACATCCCAGAGCAATGCTCATATGAAGGGGGGGAGACACAGATCAAAACAGGCCGCTTGCGGACCAGAAGCCCTATACTGCTGCCTGCAGCACACTTCGCCCAAAGGCGGAATCCTCATGTCCTTTCACATCTATTTGATAGAATTTGGAAAATGTATGGACTGAAGACCAAGTTGCAGCTTTACAGATCTGAGCCATCGAAGCCTGGTGGTGCACTGCCCATGAAGCACCTATCACCCTGGTAGAGTGCGCCTTAACAGGAAAAGGAGGAGTCCTGTTCTTTAAACCATAAGCTTGAATAATTACTAGTCTAATCCACCTGGAAATGGTGGATTTTGATACCGCTTGGCCCTTCTTGGGCCCATCTGGTAAAATAAACAAAACATCTGTTTTACGTATCTGAGCGGTTGCTTGCAGATACACCTTTACCGCTCTCACTAGATCTAGAGAGAGTGTAATAATTTTTCCCCCGCCGTCCGCGGGTTTGGAAAAAAGGAAGGCAGAACAATGTCTTGATTCAAGTGAAAAGCCGACACCACCTTAGGTAGAAAAGCCGGATGGGGTCGTAGTACGATTTTGTCCTTGTGACAAATTAGATAAGGCTCTTTACAAGAAAGAGCTGCTAGCTCTGATACTCTCCTAGCAGAAGCTATAGCAATCAGAAAGGCCAACTTCCTACTTAATATAATTAAAGGAATATGGCGAATAGGTTCAAAAGGTTGCTTTTGCAACACTGACAATACCAAATTCAAATCCCATGGACACAAGGGAGTCCTAACTGGAGGATTTATCCTCAGTACCCCCTTAATGAATGTCCGAACTAGGGAGTGAGATGCCAATGGTCTCTGAAAGAAGACTGATAGAGCCGATATTTGCCCTTTGATGATGCTAAGGGCTAAATTCATATCCACTCCTAACTGGCAAAAAGCAAGAATCCTACTTATTTCATACTTCTGAGGATTCCAACATCTGGATTCACACCAGGAAACGTATGCTCTCCAGACTCTCTGATAGATGAGTCTGGAGGCTGGCTTTCTAGCATTAATGAGCGTAGAAAGAGCCGGACCAGAGACCCCTCTCTTTTTAAAAATGTGGGTCTCAGCAGCCAGGCCGTCAACTTTAGCCTTTGTAAGGAAGGGTGGAATACTGGACCCTGTGACAGCAGGTCGTGTCGGAGTGGAAACTTCCAGGGCCTTCCTATCGCTGTTTTTACAATCTCGGCGTACCAAGGCCTCCTGGGCCAGTTTGGGGCCACTAGGATTACTGGTATTCCCTCCTCCTTGATCCTGCGAAGCAGTCTTTGTAGAAGAGGGATCGGAGGGAATGCCTAGATCAGTGAGAACTGATTCCATGGAGTTATTAGAGCGTCTGTATTATTAGAGCGTCTGTCCCGTAGGCTAGAGGATCTCTCGTTCTGGACACAAAGTTGTCCAATTTCTTGTTGAACCTGGCAGCTAGCAGGTCTACATCTGGGTTTCCCCATCTCAGACATATGGCCTGAAAGATCTCGGGGTGAAGAGACCACTCCCTGGTAGCAGCTGCTGACGACTCAGGTAGTCTGCTTGCCAATTTTCCATCCCTGGAATGAAGATTGCAGAAAGGCAAGGTACATGCTCTTCTGCCCATGCCAGGATCCGGTTCACCTCTCTTTGGGCTGCCCGACTGCGGGTGCCTCCTTGGTGATTGATGTAAGCTACTGCAGTAGCATTGTCGGATTGAACCCGAACTGGGTAGCCCTGTAACCTGTATGTCCAGGTTTTGAGAGCTAGATATACCGCCCGGATCTCTAGCACATTGATGGGCAGGATCCCCTGAGTCTTGGCCCAGGTTCCCTGGGTAGAAGCCTCCTCGAATACTGCACCCCAGCCCGATAGGCTGGCATCCCTAGATACCACCTTCCAGGCCACTGGGAGGAAGGACTTTCCCTTCCGTAAATTCCTGGCTTCTAGCCACCAATCGAAGCTGTGGCGTACTTGTGAGGACAGGCGCATGGGTATATCCAGAGCTTGGCTCTTCCTGTTCCAGGAAGCTAAAATATTGCCTTGAAGTAGTCTCGAATGAAACTGGGCGTAAGGGACCGCCTCGAAGGAGGCTACCATCTTTCCCAATAGTCTCATGCAAAGGCGAATAGACGGCCCCTTGTTTGCTTTGACCTTGTGGATCAGGTCTTTCAGAGACTGTATCTTCGGTTCTGGCAGGTATACCCCGTTTTGGGCTGTATCTATGATCATGCCCAGGTACCCTATCCTTCTTTGGGCCTGGAGAGAGGATTTTTGTAAATTTATAATCCATCCTAAATGCTCCAGGTATCCTACTGTAGTGTGTACAGCGTGACCCAATCCGTCCTTTGACTGATCTATTACTAGTAGATCGTCCAGATAGGCTGTTACCGCAATGCCCCGTGTTCTTAGGTTTGCTAACAGAGGAGCTAGCACCTTTGTGAATACTATGGGCGCGGTGGCTACACCAAACGGCAGAGCCACAAATTGAAAGTGGCGATCTTCTACCGCAAACCTTAGGAATCTTTGGTGAGCGGGGAGGATGGGTATGTGTAAATGTGCGTCCTTGATATCTATGGGCGCCATGAATTTTCCGCCCTTTAAAGTGGCGGCCACGGATCGGATCGTTTCCATTCGAAAATGGCGATCGTTCAGGAACCGATTTAGGGATTTTAGATCCAGGATGGGTCTGACATCTCCATTTGGCTTTGGAATCACAAAGAGGTTTGAGTAAAAACCTGAACCTCGCTCTTTTTGGGGTACGTCTGTAACTACCCCTTGAGCCATTAAGTGATTCAAACCTTTGAAGAAGGATTCTCTTTTTTGTGGATCCTTGGAGAGTCTTGAACCTCGGAATTGAGAAGATGGGATCTCTCGAAATTCCAGTTTGTACCCTGAGGATATTGTGGATACTACCCAATTGTCCTGGATTTCTGACCACCAAGTCGCTCAGAACTGACAAAGCCTTCCTCCCACTCGGCCGAGCGGGGGCGCCCCTTCACTGAGAGGCTTTGGGGGCTTGCTTATTAGCTCTTGCACCCCACGGCTTCTTGTTCTTCTGAGCTTGCCCCTTGGCTTTTGTGGGCGGCTAAAACAGGCCGCCGCCACTGGTTGGAGTCAGATTTCCCGGGAGCTGGGGAGAGAGCGTTTAAAACAAGATCTCTTGTTTTTCTTTCTCTCAGGTAAAAGTCGTTTTACCACTTGATCTTCTGTATATATTTTTCTAAATCTTCCCCAAATAGGCGTTCGCCATGGAACGGGAACTTGCCAACAGCTTTTTGCATGGGGTCTCCGCTGACCAATGCTTAAGCCAAAGTACTCTGCGCATCTGTACCAGCTGGAGTGTAAGGCGTGATGCCTGTATGATAGAATCTCTCATGGCATCCACTGTGAAGCATAAGGCTTTAGGCAAATTTTCCCAATTTCTAGCCTGCTCTGAAGGCAGTTCCTTCAGCCCCTGCTTTACCTGTTGGCTGATGACCTGACCCATACCGACTGCTGCTACTGCAGGTTGGGTAATTGAGCCGGCCAAAAGGAAGGAGGATTTCAACTTCCTCTCAGAAGGATCTTTTAAACCCTTGTACATTATCCACCGGACATGTCAGGTTTTTATTTACACAAGAAATAGCCGCAACTACCGCAGGCAGGCTCCATTTCTTAAAAAAAAAAAAATTTCCCCCATAGGATAAAGAATGTTAAACCTTTTTGGAGGTGAGAAACGCTTATCTGGATGTTGCCAGTTTGCGTATATTAGATCCTCTAGTAACGGATGAACCGGGAAGGAGCATGCACCTTGCAGGGATCTTAATGACCCTAGGGAGGAGACAGGTAATTCCGTTACCTCCGCAGAGGTTAACTTAAATGCACTGCTATAGCATTGTACCTGTGACCTTAAAATCTGGCTCCTCATCCTCTGCTGATGTAGCCTCCTCCTCCTCATCCTCCTCCCTCAGGTACTTCTGAAGGGAGGTCCAATACTGGAAGAGACCTGCTTCGCTTATTGTCCCTTTTTAGAGGACTTAGCGATTAAGGTAGCAATTTTTTCCTCCAGATTATTTAGGGCAGCTGATAAAGTGTCCTCAGTGACATATACAGGCCCGGGCTTCACTGGGGAAGCCGCCATACCTGACAGAGGTAATGGCTCATCCTGAACAGGTGCATTTAGCAACACAGGAGAGAAAGGTACCGAGTCAGCACAGTTAGAGCCTCCTCTCAGGCGGTGGTGCTTTCTTATCTCTTTTTGTCCGTATTACTTCCCCTGGAAGGCTTACTGTTTAGACAAAATACAAGGTACCTAAATGCATATACTACCGTGTTCAGTTTAGCAAATACATTAAGTATGCAACTTTTAACACATAACTATGCATAACATGGATGTCTTCTAGGAAGTACCCAATCCAACCACATGGAGTCTTACGTCCCTGTATAGCTGCTGTGTTTCTCTGCCAGGAATAAGAGAACTAACGAGCTTGCTTGCTGCTGCAGTGCTTCTCACACTGACAGTCTTTTAAATTTGGCGCCGTTTCTGTGCCTGCGCGCGCCACGTGCCCGCGCACGCCTTCGCCCCCCCCCTCCGATAAAGCGCGCTCCCGCGCGCGCGGCCCTTAGCGCTATGGCGGTGGCCATAGTGAGAGAGGACTCTCATCAGCCCTTGTTCCCACTTACCTGCATCTGCAGGTGTCTGGTCGGCCACCGAAAGGAGGATCGGGGTGCCCCAGCAAGCTCAGCAGCGGAGGTGACGAGCAGTGTACTTCGCCGAAGCCGACACTGAACAGAGTGAGGTGAGTATATTCAGCTCTTTACTCCCCCCAGTGGTGGAAAAAAAGAAGACATCCACTTTTTGAAAAAGGTCCCAACCTAGTTATGGACCTTCTAATCTCACCTTATCCACGCCGCAGGTTTTTCTGCTGAAAGATTTCAGACAGATACCAAACTTCACCCTTCACGGTGGGCTATGTGTGCCAACCTTCAGGGATATGGGTTCCTATTTAAAGGATACCTCTCCCCTGGGCCTTGTACAAGACTCTTACCAGGACTTTATAGCGAAATAGCGAAAGTGCTGGATCTTAGAGCCCAGTCCTCCGAAGAGAGACATTACAGGCGACGCCTCATGGATGAGGCCCGGATCCCATCCAGATTCAGCTCATTTGTAGGCGTCTTGGATGGATCCGAAAGCATAGCTCTTTTACCCCCAGAGGGTCTCTTTGGTAGAGCTTTCCTTTAGCACCTCCTAACGCGTCCAACACCTTTCGACACTGGCGGAAAAACTGAGGTACTTCCCTGATGGGAGGGGTTATATGGAGGGGAACTGTCTTCCATTGGTTGTGCCAGTGTCCAATCACCGCTGGTGACCCTTAACCCATTATGTAATGACTAGCTCTGTGTCCCGTGGTGTACGATAAAGAAAAGGTTATTATACAAATTCATTAATGTAATGGTAGATGTAATGCATTATACAATTTCTATAAAAAATTAACACTCACCTGCAGCATCCCATGTCCATTGCCTTCAATTGTACCTTTGCATGTAATGTGCAGTCGCCTCAGCTGCTTTGTTGATCTAAACAAGTAAAAGCATATAAGTAACCTACTTGCAAAATATTACATACATATATATATAAAACAGAAACTTGGAGTACAGTACAGAACACAGGATCTTAGTCATAACCTAGGGTTATATGCAGCTACCTACAGGTGAATGGGCACTGGCAAAAAATCAAGCTATAGGGGTATCTCCTATGTAACTTATAAGACTCACAGCAAGCTTCAGTTTCCTAGCAAGCTTTCAAAAGACCATAAGAACAGAGGGGAAAGAACGGTGTCCTGCAATGTATTCCATGAAATTAACTTTACAAGTCAAAAATCCTATTTTATTAATTGTAAGGTACACAGGATCTTAGTCAATCATTGGATGTCCAAAAGCAGTCCAATTGAGGGATGCGCAGCACATGATGCTAACAAGCCCACAAAACAAACAGGTCAAGAAGGGCCTCAAAACAACTCAGAGCAGCTTGCAGCACCTTAAGTCTAAAACTGGCATCAGAGAAGGCCTAAATGTCTATCTGGTAAAACATATACATGTAAACAGAAGACCAGGTGGCAGCCACGAAAATCTGAGAAAAGGATGCCTGATGCTGAAAAGCCAAATGAAGCATTAATGGATCTGACAGAGTACACCTTAACAGGGAAGGGTAGAAACCAAAACCTTTAGACCATCTGACGCCAACCAGGGGTTCTGCCACAAATCAACATTTTGGCAGATGTATACCCAGTGTTGTTCTCAATGAGTCCTGACAGTCAATACTGTTAGCACGCATTGATACCCAATGCCACCTTTGCAGTTACAGCTCCTGTGAACTCAGAGGGAGGCGCCGGGAGTAGTGCAGAGAGCCGAAGGTGATGGATAAGAAGGCGAGTTCCAATGAGGTGTCTGTGTAGGGCAGCAGCTGCACAGTGCGGGGGGGGGGGGGTCCAAAGACTGAGCCCATGCTGCCAGAATGTTGAATTTTGGCAGTCAGGAGTAAAAAAACTAGGCGTAGGGCACTTCCTTCAAGGGGGCTACAATTGGATCAAAGTTCTTCACACAGGCATTAACTTAGGGTCACAGCCCTGGGACCAAAGTGCCTTGCCATGAGAGTGGAGGGTTAGAAGTCTGGACAGGGTCGTATTTAACATGAAACCCGGGTACGCTAAGTGGTGAGTTGGTTCCAGCAATTACTTACACAGGTCCAACTGATGTTTTGTAGAGTTTGTACTGCCCACTGGACTTTGGTTACAGGGATAGGGAGGACCAGCCCTATAGGGGGTGATTCTCCAGATAACCCACAATGTGTATCCTCTGGGAAAGGAGCAAAGCAAAGACTGGGGTCAGCACCTTGGTGGAAACCCAGGGGACCAAGAACAGGCGGACAAATTGGTAATGCTGATCGCCCACCACAAAACGCAGATAGTGTTGATGAGAAGAAAATATGGGAATGTGCAAGTAAGCATCCCAAATATCTACGGAGGTCAGAAAGTTCCCCAGAGAAAAAAAAAGAGGAGGCAACTACTGACCTGGCCAATTCCTTGCAGGAGGGCTTCGTTCTAAGGTAAGTATTTTATAATGTGCTAGTATGCGATGCATATTATGCCATTGTCTTGCAGGGTTAAAAAAAAAAAAAAGTGCGGTTTACTACCGCTTTAAGTGTGACAAATGTGCAAGTGTGTGTAAAAAAATGAAAAATAGGGAAGGGGGCACATAATTTTTCACAGCACTGTATCTTATCCAAGAAGGGATCAAACAGGTGTTCTCGTTCAAAGGGCCCCTTTAGGAACAGGACTCTGCCACGGCCTTTGCGCTGTACAGCAATCTGCAAGTAACTCAACATGATTCACCATGTGCCAAGGTGAGTGCCTATCCAAGTTCCATTGCCTGAAGCAACATTACAGGCCTCCCCACTTCTTTCATCCAGCGGGGTTCAGTCCCGCAAGGTACAGCTGAGGAGTCAATTGATCTGGAAGCCTCAATAGCTATGGTGAGCCAGGAATATTGACTTACAATTTATCTTGAAAATTAAAAACCTCCAAAAAGGGAAGAGGTAAGTTTCTGTCAGTAGAGAGAAGAGGTCAATCATCTAAAAGCGGTGGTTCTCAACCTGGGGGTCGGGACCCCCTCGGGGGTCGAATGATGATTTACCAGGGGTCACCAAATCCTGGGCTGTTCCTGTACCCCACGCTGCTCTCCCAGCCTTTTTGCAGCCACCCAGCAGGGCTGTCCCTGGAGCCTGTGGCCACCCAGCTGAGCTGTCCCTGGAGCCTGTGGCCGCCCAGCTGGGCTATTCCTGGAGCCCGTGGCCACCCACTTAGCCTCTTTGCAGCCACCCATTCAGTTCACGGCATGGCTGGGGGGCAGAGACTAGAGGTCAGCTGACTGGTGAGGAATGTGAAGTGTGAGGGGCTGGAGGAGACCCTATCTCCTGATTTTGGCATAGGTGTCACTGCTACGAGACACCACAAAATCGGAGACACAGTGTGTAACACTACATGTGATTATAGTTGCCATTAAAAGTCTACACTACAGTACTTAGATCAGCAGATGACCTTGATCAAGAGAACCTAAGTTGGCTGATCAGAACTCCCCCCCCAGCACTGCAACTCATCCCATTCCCCCCACCAAGGAGTAAGAGAAGGAATAAAAATAGAGAATACATGGAAGGGAGAGGAAAAGAGGGGGAGGAACAAAGAAAAAAGGGAGAGAAAGAATAAGAGAAAGAACAAGAAAGACGGCTAGAGAGAGGGATAGGGAAAAAAACAAGAAATTAGGATAGAGAGAGATAAAAGGAGGAGAACAAGGAGCAAGAGTGGTACATCCTAAATTGTACCATAAGGGGTTTTAATACTGTACGAGTGAAAGGGACTCAGGGAGCGCTAATTGTCCATGGGTTAGGGGCACAAATAACTTGTCTTGCCTTAGGTGCTGACAACCCACTCTACGAAAATGATTTTACTGTTAGGGGTCCCCACAACTTGGAAATTTTTATCAAGGGGTCAAGGCACTAGAAAGGTTGAGAACCACTGATCTAAAGACACCTGAAGGTAGCTGCATATAAACATAGGTTTAAGATTAAAATCTTGTGTCCTCTATTTTACGACTAAAACAAAATGTTTTCTTTTCTTTAAATTTCATTAGCATGTTGATGAATATATACCATAGTGGTATACTTACTTTTCCCATTCAGGAACCCGCTCTAAGCATTGTCTTGTAAAGGTTACCAATCCTGTAGGTCCTGGAAAAAAGATAAAAGTAGTAAGTCTCTACAAAATATGTCAATGGTCAACTTCTTCCAATACTTCAATTCTCCATGATCACTTCCAAGCTGAATGCCACACTGTTTTATTATATTTTTCAGGAGACCCTAGTGGGGAGACATCACCAGAACCTGCAGTTCCACAGCAATTGTATACTTATTATAAAAGGCAAATGATGATGCCATGGTCCCAAACTGAATTCTTAACACTGAATAATAAATGCATCAGCGAGCCAAAACGTAAAACATATCTATGCTATACAATGAAAAGATTGTTGTTGCAAAACTGCAACTAATGAACTGGAGACGTAGAATTAATTCACTGACTAGCCTATATACAGGTGTGGATCACCGTCCTGAATTAGACATAGAACAAAATAATTAATCCAGGGACAGAGCCCTGATAAAGGGATCCCTTAAGTACCATCTTTACCAGGGCGCTGTCCTTGGATTATTGTGTTCTATATCTTTCCTATAGCCTTTTGGGATGAAAGAAGCTGCTACAAAAAAACTTGTGTTTCCTCGTGGTGACAACAGTGGACCATGCCTGCACAATGGCAACTTGCAGTCTCCATGAGAAGTTTGTGTGATGCGATGACAATGCAGGAACACGGTTGGAAGACTGGGGCAAAGTGCTGTCACCCTATAACAAAAAAAGCCTGAACAAGGATCTTCCTGGCAGAAGTACCATGAAAGCTTCAATAAAAGCTTCAGAATTAAACATTTTTTTAACTGTTGGAATTTTACATTAAAGTTGCAAATCTTGTATGCGATTTTAGTGGGTGAGTTTACATATACTTTAACCACTTGCAGACTGTGCTATAGCCAAATGATGGCTACAGCGCGGCTTGCTAGTTCGAGGAGGCCATCATACGTGCTGCCGGGCGCGGGCGGTGCGCTCTGTGATCACAGTGTCAGGAGGACACTGCTGATCACAGATTGAGGTAAAGAGCCAATCAGTGGCTCTTTACCACGTGATCAGCTGTGTCCAATCACAGCTGATCATGGATGTAAATAGAAGTCAGTTGTCGGTACTCCAGAAGAGAGACGATAACCGGCTTCTCTAAAAAGGGACATGTACACTGATCATCAGGGCACTGATGATCAGTGTCCTGATCATTAGTGCAGTCCCAACAGTGCTGCTAATCTGTGCCCACCAGTGCCGATCAGTGAAAGAGAAAAATTACCCGTTTGCAAAATTTTATAACAAACTTAAAATTTTCAGCAAAATCTTCAGCAAAAGACTGCCACTTACGTTTCTCTGTGACTCTTCGAAAGTAACAGAAGAGTGTTTTTAACTTCTCAAATTTTCTTGGATTTTTACCTTCAAACAACCTGAAAATTAAAAAGGTAGGTGTAAAGAAAGTTGCAACTGCAAGTAAAACCTCCAATTATATTGACAATTTTACATATTTAATTGAAACTTTTTTTTGCATTATCTCCCAGTAGCCTGTTATATAAGAAATTTACTCCCAAGAACAAAAGACATAATATAGACAACCAATAAATCATTTTCTCTGTGTATTGCAGTGTCCAAACTGCACCCTTATTGACAGTAGACTTCACAATCATAAAAGGGTGAGAAGCTTTTGAGAAATAAGCTTTCAGTGCAATGTAGTTTCTTCAAGAGCCGTCTTATGACCCGCAGCCTACTGGTAGAAAACAAATCTCGCCACACAGTACCCTGACTGAAAATAGCATGTAGGCACATTATGTGCCTTCATGCTTAGCTGGAATAATGCAATACATTCATGTTTAAGAGCACTGCCTCAGGAGTCTAGTGAGAACAAAAAGGTACCTGCAAGTGCAAATGTATTGACATGGAAAGGTTTAGATGGGCTCCAACAGAAGAGTTGTCCCTTTTGGCTAAATTACAAATAGTATTAAATTAAAATATGTTTAATAACAATTTATTTAGGTCTGGAAGTAACCCTATAATAGGTTTTTGACTTACAAAAAACACTAAATTGCCTTGAACATCCATAAGAATAATGTAGACATCAAGAAATCACAGAAAATAATAGACATATAATACTGTTCAAAGTGTATACAAATTGATGCGACAAACATTCAACAATAGGCATACAAGAATATAGTCATTATTAGGCCTCTCTAACGTAAGGAAATTTTAACGTGCATTAACTTATAGCAGCCATTTAGATTTCTGCACATTATTGAAGGCAACTAAAAAAATAAAAAAAAGTATTAAAAACGACTGATTGGCTGGTTTTCCAGCTTTGAAAATCGAGATCTTTAGAAAACCCAGTTCATACATATAGATAGTATTTTATTACTCCGGTTTTTAATATTCACAGTGGATAATGAGTGGTTATAACTTTCAGTAAATGTTATTGCAGACAAAAAGTGAGGCTTACTGATCTACAATTTTCCAAAAGCACTGCATGAAAATTTACGTATTGGACATTTTTATTTTTAACCTTTTTTACAGCCATATGTAAATCTGTACCACACAAGCTGTTGTACAATTTTATATAATAAATATATATATATAAATAAAAGCTATACAAGTTTTATGTGGCTGGAATTATTATTTTTTTCAATACTTTCTTTTTAAAGCATCACACAGCAAGTACAGAAATCATAAAACAGACATCTAAATAATAATATGTACATAAAGAGGCTTAGCGAGAGGATCATAAGCCAACCCAGACACAAAGCAATCCCAAGTCTCACATGGAAATCAATTTTAGGCGTGTAGCGTGGATATATAAATGAGAAAGCGTCCCAGAAGACCAGGCACTACAAGTTTCTGCACCCTGTGTGGCATTTTACATGGTAAACACTGTCAACAAGAGAAAACAAAGAAGGTAGCGCAAAGGGAAGAAGACAGAAAAGAAGAGAAAAGTGCAAGAGGAAAGAGAAGAAAGGGGTAGACGATAAAAAGAAAGGGGGGGGGAGAGATGGGGAGTGTAAAAGGAGAGGATGGAGATAAAAAAAAAAAAAAAAAAGCTTCCAATCGCTCTGCTATTCCTTCAGGTCCCCATGAAACCTCTGAAACGACCTCCAGATTTCCAGGGAGGCAATTCAGCTCAACAGGGCCGTATACTCAGAGTAAACAAATTTGTGCCAGAGGTAACAATTTGAGGAATTTTTCACAAAGGTCCCTCTCCGTGGCCACCAAGTGTTCCAGCTCATTAATTCAGCGACATTTTTCAACCAGACTGATATGGGTGAAGCGTGTCTGCTTCCAAAAAGGTGGCATGCAGCTCTTCGCCGCAGTGAACAAGAATGGTAAAATAGAACGCCTGTAAGCCTTACTGGAGAAACAGTGGTGATGCAAGAGGAAAAGCGCAGGATCCCACGGTAACGCATGGTCAGTACATTTCTGAGTTATACGGTGAACTTCTGTCCAATAGGGATGTAGTAATCGGCAGGACCAGAAAATACGAAGAAGAGAGCAAGTCTCCTCTCCACCCTGCGAGCAGGTGTTAGGGCATTGAGGAAACATCTTCTGAATCTTGACAGGTGTAGAACACCTCCACGTTAACAATTTGAAACCAGATTCCTGGTGTTTGGAACAGACAGAAAAACAGGAGAATTCTCTCCACCTGCTTATCTGTAAGGTTCAATCCAAGTCTTGTTCCCATTTGGAAATATATGGAAGTCGATAAGTTGGCGGTGGGGACACAAGCAGACGGTAAGCTGGGATTTATTGAGACATAAGAGTTCAAACATAGATAGCCAAGGAAATGAGCCAACTGCAACTTTTGCCAGAAAAATAATCCCGCAAAGGTCGGATCATCCAAAATTTGCTGTCTGGTAACCCAGCATGAAGCCACTATTAAATGCCGGGCCTAATAAAGGGCCATCAAATTTCAATGGCTGAAATCTTGAGTCACGTAGGCCGGGGCTGAAGGCGGGGCTCCCAACTATGGGGGTAAGCAGGGAAGGATTCGGAACTATATAGAGGAAAACTGGAACACTTTGGAGCATACGTGCCAGGTTTCACCCATAGTAGGGTGGGTGAAAAATCGAGGTAGGCAGGGCTGTCCGGAAACAAGGCACAGAATCCATCGGAAACCTGGTCAATACCTGTTCCACTGTTTGAGAGGCCTGCAGCGGCACCAGTCCAGCACCCTAGTCAGGCGACACGCCATATGGTAGAAGTTGGCATCTGGCTGAACCATAACCCCCCCATCCATTTCAGCAGTGACAACAACGTCTGGGTAAGGCGGGGGGAGCTTCTGTGCCCATAGGATTGTTCACAAGAGCCAGATTGACCGCTCGAAGAAAGGGGCCTGGAAAAGGGGTTGGAACGGCCTGAAGGGGGTATAGCAGGCATAGCATGATGTATATTTTGACAATGCTACAACGTTCGAACCATGTAAACACACCGTTCTGGTGGTTGGGATTATGGGGCATTTATAACAGGGCCAGATCTAGCCTGTCTGTTCTGAGGGTGCAGTAAAGTCAGGGGGCATACTGTCAACACACCGTCATTGATCACCTCTACCCAACGCTCCCTGTTTTTCTGTTGCGCCAGCTCTCTCCACTGGCTATTTGTGGATCACCAATAGTCTGTCAGACAGTGTGACAGTCAGAGTAGTCTACCACTCATTCTGGGTACCGCAGATGTGGGGCAGGAGTGAACAGTAAATACTATTTCCATGCTGATCAATGAGGCTGCAAAAAATAAATTTAAAAAAAGCATGCATTAGGCCAGCGTCTCAACTCTTCTAGTCACGACAACCTTTAAAAAAGTATGCAAAATCACTAGACACCCCAGTCCCAAAACTGAATTTATTGGGCTGAAGGACGCGGCTATCTGTGCTGGATGATGAGGTCATCCTCTCTTTGGCGCCACATTGGGGAGCACCGTATCTCATCAAAGTCCCCTTTCAGTTCAGGGGCCCACAACACATCATAGTCAGCCCCTTTCACACCAGAGACAGCCTCAATCACCTTAGAGTTTGCCCCCCTCAAAAGTCCACAGTTCCATTTCACAAATGGAATCCGCAACTACAGAATCATAGAAGGGGAGGCAGATAGTGGATCAAGTCTGGTTGGAAGCAGGACTTTCATCCTCTACTTCTTCCACCCTTGATCAATTTTATGTTTCCAAGGTGCAGACAGGCCACATGCCAGCACCATAGCAGTAAATGTCACTGTGCACCCTAGTCTGCTCCCCTTGAAACAAATGATGCAGCGCAATGAATAGAGGCAGAGCACCGTGCAGTCCAACTTTGCATCACCAAGAATGCGTGCTGCCTCTCAGTCTCTGCACGTCATGATAACGTTACAGGTTTTGGGGGGTGACCAAAACCCGGTGGACACAGCCCATCCCAGCACCACCTTCAATCTTGGCCTATTATAATGTAGATGAGAGCAATCTGCAAAACATCACAGTAAAAATACTTAACACCGTACGCTGTAGTTCATTAAATGTGATCTGAATCTAAAAAGAATTTGAGATTTCTTCAAGAATCCTGAATAAACATATCCTGATTTTATGCCAGCAGACCATGGAAACCAACAGTACAGCCAAAAACAAACAGATCTCCAAGCACACCACAGACAGCTAGCTTAAGCTTGCATTATTATTACTGTGGAGAGAACAGGAGCAAAACACTCTCTGGCCAGCAAAGTCTATTAGCAATTAGACCGTGGCATTACTGTGCTGCTAGCAACATTTATCTACACAAATTGGACAGCATCTATAATTTAATGCCGATTGGATCTCATTATCCCAATTTTAAGCCATCACTGGAGAATGCGTTTTTTCCAGAGTGATTGGTATCAATGTCCTTTTCTGATTCCTCCCATGATTTCACTTCAGCTTAAATAAAAAGACATGACTTCCAATCAAAGACATACCCAGAATTAATATAGAAATTTAGGTTGTCAACGTTTTTTGTTTGGAACTTTCCAATCTGATTTCTATTATTTCCATTCAGTGTTTGTAAATAAGGAATGAGGAATGTCTGGTAGGAGGCAGCTGCCAGAGCCACCCACTGAGCGGATTTTGACCAGTTAATCTTGAACCAGTCAAAATTTGTACAGTGTATGGTCAGCTTAACTCTTCCTTTCCACAATCTAATTTTATAGTGTTGGATATAGGGGGCGCTAGTGCCATTTAATATACCAATGTGCTAAAATAAAATTTAAACAATATAGCAAACTTATTAACTCTTAACTGGTGACCCAATCTAAAGCATAAATGACAGTCCCAATCTGAGTCCTTCAAATTACATAGTATTTAAAGTCCATAACCAAAATAAATTCACATTTGCTGTTGTGATCAATCTTGAAAAAAATTGTTGAGTTGAAATCCTTCTGACATCAAAACTTATTCATTCAATATCTCTGATATGGAAATAGTAGTGATATAGAAAGTGAATCCTCCACCAATATTTTTAAAACTACACACCCGATGTGTCAGTAGATTAATTCTGCTTACCAGAATTAAATGACCTCTTTCGCCATATATTGCTATATTGTTTAAATTTTATTTTAGCACATTGGAATATTAAATAGCACTAGCGCCCCCTATATCCAACACTATCACTGGGAGTCTATCACTTCGCAGGGGAGCAGCTTTTTTGTTTTTTGTTATTGGTTTTTAGTTTTTCAGTACATATTGGCGCAAGGTTCTTTTTACAACTATATGAACTAAAGTATCAAGTAATCTGCTTATTGATCTTTATCAAACTTACGCTGCCATGGATGTGTTTGACTTCATGAAAGAACGGCACTTTAATATAGAGGAAATATTTCAGAAAGCCCCCAGTCCCAATTTAGATCTTGAAAGGGGTTTTAAACAACTGCAATTTGATATGGAGAAACAAATCAGGTTATGGTGGGACATTGCCTCATTTGAATTGTACATAGGCCAAAACCTTACCCCCAGAAGGTTGAGGTGGGATGTCAGTCCCAATGATGGGATTGAAGATCTACAGTTGTTAGACGAATGGTACCAGTTTTTCAACGCATGTGAACAAAAGCTCATGCAACTTATGATTAGAAGAAAGAACAAAAATATAATATTGGAAGCTAAGATAGCTGACCTCAAGGAAAGAATGGAGCCATTCAAATCTAACAATGATTATGTAGAAAAAGCAAAAAATCTTCAAAACCATCTACAAAAATATGACGGGGAAATTAAAAATAAAAAATTGAAAAAATATCAAAGGGATGTCAAGGATTTTGAAGAAAACAAAGTGTATAAATGGCAGGATAACATCACATCCTCTCCCAGTATGGAATCATCACTGGATAAAGAGCCTGAGGCCCCTGTAGTAACAGTACAACAGAGTAAACCACCATCAAAAAACTCGAGTACTCCTAAAAAAATGACCAAAACCCCTAATAATCCAAAAAATTCCTATTACCATCAGCCTAGTCCATACCCCTATCCACCAGCTCATCCAGTGCATGCCCATAATTGGTTCGCACCTTTGGACAACAGAGGGTCGGACTATGGCTATTATGAACAGAATAGGAATTATTATCCGCCAAGACCACCACGGGGAGCCTTTAGGGGCAACTTTAGAGGTAGGCCGGGACCATATCAGGGTCCATACCAGGGGGGGGGAATGGAGAGACTGGAAGGAGCCCTATCGTATTCCACCCAGTGCCCCACAAGTCCCCAGAAACGTTTCCGAAAGAGAGGAAGAAGAGGAGGAGAGAGAAAGAAAAAGGAAATAGGCAACCAAGGGATTTACAATCTGGCAGGGGTTTTATTTACTGAACAAGAATTAACAGTGTTAAATCAGGGATTAAAATTTGCACCAAACAAAAATGTAGACAAATTTGAATTATTTGTGGACGTCGAAAAATATGTCCGCAAATTAAATATAAAAAAACATTATGCCAAACAGGTACCTGTGAGTGGTGAGATTGTCACCAATCAGCTATATACACATAGCAACCTCAAAAATAACTCCGTGTTTAACCCTGGAAAGGGTAAAAATCATCACATAGAAGTATTTAGAACAATGGTACAGGATGAAGTTAGGGAATTGGAAATTAAAAAACAGGGGTCTAATCAGGCTATATGGGCTGGCATAAAATCTATTGAAGAAAACAAACAAATAGTTATAAGACCAGCAGATAAGGGGGGAGGGTTGGTGGTAATGACCCGAGAGTATTACTACCAAGAAATAGCCAGACTCCTTAGTGATACAGTAACATACAAAAAACTTAAAGGGGATCCTACAACAAAAGCGAAAGAGGAACTTAATGTATGGGTAGAAGAGGGCCTTAAGAAATGGCTACTAAATCAAAAAGAAGCCAATTATATCCAAATACAAGCCCCCAAAATTCCTGTGCTGTACATAGTACCCAAAATTCATAAAAATAAAGAAAGCCCACCAGGCCGACCCATAATAAGTGGGATAGACTCCCTATTTTCGAGACTGGGAGAATACCTTGATGGGGGGGGGATGCACCATACATAAGCTGAGCGCTATCAGACATGAGGATCTTTTGCGGCCTGCAACACACTGCGCCCAAAGGCGACATCCTCCTGACTTCTAACGTCCACCTGGTAGAACCTAGCAAACGTGTGTACTGAAGACCATGTTGCGGCCTTACAGATTTGAGCCAGGGAGGCCTGGTGATGCACTGCCCATGAAGTTCCAACTGCTCTCGTGGAGTGCGCCCTAACTTTGAACGGAGGCGGTCTCCTTCTCAAGCCATAGGCTTGCATTATGACCTGTCGAATCCACTTGGCTGAAGTAGATTTTGACGCTGCCTGACCCTTTCTGGGGCCTTCCGGCAGAATAAACAAAGTATCCGTTCTGCGAATCTGAGCAGTGGCTTTTAAATAAGCTTTAACTGCTCTTACTACATCCAAAGAATGCAATAACTTTTCCTCTACCGAACTAGGTTTGGGGAAAAAAAGAAGGAAGAACCACATCTTGGTTCAAATGAAACCTCGATACCACCTTAGGAAGAAAGGCTGGATGAGGACGTAACACTACTCTGTCCTTATGGATAACCAGATATGGCTCCTTACAGGACATAGCTGCTAATTCCGACACTCTTTTAGCCGAACGAATGGCTACTAGAAAGATCAATTTCCTGGTGAGAAGAACCGGAAATATCTGTAATGGTTCAAATGGTTGTTTCTGTAGAACCGACAGAACCAGGTTTAGATCCCATGGACATATGGGAATATTAACCGGAGGACTAATACGCATCACTCCTTGTATAAAGGCTTTGCTAGTGAATGCGAAGCCAAGGGCCTTTGAAAAAATATTGACAAGGCCGAAATCTGACCCTTGATAGTACTCAAGGCAAGCTTCCTATCTACAGCCCACTGTAGGAAGTCCAGAATCTTACCTATTACGTACTTACGTGGATGCCATTTCTTGGCCTCACACCACGCGATGTACGCCTTCCAGATTCTATAGTAGATCTGCCTGGATACCGGCTTCCTGGCATTGATCATGGTAGATACCACAGGATTAGAGAGCCCTCTCTTTTTTAGAATGTGGGCTTCAATAGCCAGGCCGTCAAACCTAGGGCTGGTAAGGAAGGGTGGTATATCGGTCCTTGCGAAAGCAGGTCCGGACGACGTGGGAGAGTCCAAGGACTCCCCACTGACATTTTACAATCTCCGCGTACCACGCTCTTCGGGGCCACGCTGGAGCCACCAGAAATCACTGGTTTCTTTTCTACCCTGATTCTGCGGAGTAATCGAGGTAACAATTGTGGCGGTGGGAATGCATATATCAGCTTGAACTGATCCCAAGGGAACACTAGGGCATCCGAGCCGCAAGCTAGGGGATCCCTTGTCCGAGAGACAAACCTGTCCACCTTTGCGTTGAATCTGGATGCTAGGAGATCTACATCCGGTGTTCCCCACCGCTGACATATTGTCCAGAAAACCTCGGGGTGAAGGGACCATTCCCCTGGGCATAATTGCTGGCGACTTAGAAAGTCCGCCTTCCAATTCTCCACTCTTGGAATGAATACCGCAGATATGGTTGGGACATATCTTTCTGCCCATTTCAGGATGTAATTTACTTCCCTCTGGGCTGCACGACTCCTGGTGCCACCCTGATGATTGATATATGCCACTGCTGTGGCATTGTCTGATTGAATTCTGACAGGGGACCCTTGGAGTTTGGATGTCCATGCTACTAGGGCATACCGGGCTGCTCGTATCTCTAAGAGATTGATGGGCAGGGCCTTTTCTGCATCCGACCATCTGCCCTGGAGAGACCATTGCTCCAGTACTGCTCCCCAGCCTATAAGGCTGGCATCTGTAGTGACCACCTTCCAAGAAATCGGACTGAAGGATTTCCCTTTTTCCAGATTCTGGAGAACCAACCACCAACGGAGGCTCTTGCGAACGGAAGGGGACAAGGACATTGTAAGTCTAGGGCCTGAACTTTTTTGTTCCAGGCTGACAGTATGGCCCTTTGCAAATTCCTTGAATGGAATTGACTGTAGGGTACTGCTTCGAATGATGCCACCATTTTTCCCAGCAGCCTCATGCACAGGCGTATGGAAGGCTGTCTTTTTGTACCCACTAAGTGGATCAAATCTTTCAAAGACAACACCTTTCCTCGAGGCAAGAATATTTTTCTCTGGCCTGAATCCAACCTTAGCCCCAAGTATTCCAGACTTTTGACTGGTTTTTAGGGCTGACTTGTCTCGGTTGATAATCCAACCGTGAGATTCCAGATACTTGATTGTCTTGTGAACGACCACGTCTAGTTTTTTCACTGAGTGGTCTATCAGCAACAAGTCATCTAGATATGCCATTATCATTACACCTTGTGTTCTTAGATTGGCCAATAAAGGGCCAGAATTTTTGTAAACACTCGTGGTGCTGTGGCCAGACCGAAGGGTAAGGCTCTGAACTGAAAATGGCGCCCTTCTACTGCAAAGCGTAGAAATTTTTGGTGGACTGGAAAGATGGGAATGTGCAAATAAGCATCTTTGATGTCGATTGCGGCTAACCATTCCTCCCCTTGTAGGGCAGTGGCCACCGATCGGATCGACTCCATCCGGAAAGTCCTGATATACAGGAATTTGTTTAGCCCTTTTAAAATTAATATGGGCCTCACGTCCCCGTTTGCTTCGGGACTGTAAAGAGGTTTGAGTAAAACCCGAACCCCCATTCTTCCAGGGGAACCTCCATAATTACAACAATAGTTGTTCTAGTGCCAACAGGAGGGACTCTCTCTTCCGGGGATCCCTTGGCACGTTTGACCTCAAAAAACGGGAAGGAGGAGAGTCTTTTAACTCCAATCTGTATCCCAAACATACTGCGGAGAGCACCTATCTGTTCTGATCGTGTCCCGCCAGGTCTCTGCGAACAACTGGAGTCTTCCCCCCACCCGACTGAGTGGGGGCAACCCTTCAATGAATTTAACTTTGGGGGAGGTTTTGTACCTCCTGACCCAGGGTTTCTCATTACCCTGCGATTGTCCCTGATTTTTACCCCCGGGAATTGACCGAGGAGGCCGTCGGAACTGTTTCACAGCCGATGCCCCAGGGACTGGAGAAGCAGGTCTCTTAAAAGAGGGACCTCTAACTCTGTTTTTAACCGGCAAGAGTGTATTTTTACCGCTGGAAATTTTCTGGATATATTTGTCCAGGTCTTCCCTGAATACGCGTTCACCATGAAAATGGGACGCTAACCAGCCATTTTTTACAGGGAGCTTCAGCAGACAAGTTTTTGAGCCATAGAAGCCTACGCATATGTACTACAGACAGCGTAAGGCGGGGGGCCTGATGGATTGAATCCTTTATGGTGTCAACCGCAAAGCTTAAGGCTCTAGGTAGATCAGTTAGGGCAAGGGCCTGCTGATCTGGCAAGTCCCTCAAGACCTGTTTCAACTGATCCTTCACTGCTTAGCAGACCCCACTGCTGGTTGTGTCACCAAGCTTGCTGTAGAAAGAAGCAGATTTTCATAAGGACTCCAATTTTTTATCTATTGGGTTCTTGAACATTTGGACATTATCCACTGGACATGTCAGTGATTTATACAAACAAGAGATGGCTGCGTCCACTGTAGGGACCTTCCATTTTTTGATGAACTTATCCTCCATGGGATAGACCACCGGAAATCTCTTGGGGGGAATAAATATTTTCTCAGGATGTTCCCAATCCTGGTAAATGAGCCCTTCCAGTAAAGGGTGAAGTGAAAAAGAACAGACAGTCTGGTGGCTTCTAGCGACCCCAACGAGGATACAGTAGTGGTTGATGGTTCCGCAAGGTGCATTTTAAATGCTGATCGGACCATGTTAGTCAGAGACTGAACCCATAATCTTTCAGCTTGAGATGCTGAGAAAGGTTCCTCCACTGTTGATTCCTCTATAACAGAATCAACCTCATCCTGATCCCCTTCAGGCAGGTCGATCCCTGTATGGGACTGTTGCTCTGCTAACAGGCACTCTGAAGGAGGAGACGGAGATCGGGCGTGCTTTCCCTGACAGGGAGGCAGCGATCAATGTTGACAATCTCTCTCCAATCCTTCCAGAGCTGAGGAAAAAACCTCCTCTGTTACATACACAGGAGCAGGTGAACTGAGGACAGCCACAGTACCAAGTACCCCTGCGGGGTCTCTACGGTCACTTACCTCTGAATTTTCAGGGGAGACTGGTGCAGCAGAAGCATGCCCAAGATCCTCAGAGCCCGATGAGACCCCCTTCGCTTCCTGGAAGATTCAGTTCCGGAGCTTCTGGACGGCATATTCCTAAGCCTAAAGCTGAGGTATTCCAGCCATAAAAACACCACTTTTACTGAGAATAGTCTAGCACAATTGCTGCTATATAACAGTTGGTGTCTACTAAAGTGCCTTTCTAGGGGATGCCTGCATCAACCGCCTCTGTGTGCCTTTTTACTGTTGCTAGCTCTGTCTGTGCACTTCAATAGCCAGCTGTGATTGTGCTTTAAAACATGCTGGACGCCCGCACATGCGCAGTAGCGCAGCGGCGCACACTGAGCGTCATCCACCCGCTCCGCCCCTTTTTCCAGATCGCCTCTATATATTAGAGGTGCGTGCCCGGGCACGTGCGCCTTCGGCGCCTTTTTTGAAAAAAATAAGGAGCTAGATGGGAGCCAGGGTCCCTGCCGCAGGGCCCGGGGATGGATGAGCGCAGCAACAGGGCAGAGGAGACAGCTTCCCAGCAGAGAACTTACCAACTGCCTGGATTTGATTTTGGAAGAAAAAAATCCACATTACAAGAAAAAAGAACCATAGCGGCCTCTAGTGTCTAACACAGGTACCGCGGTCTTACACATTTTTTTTTTCTTGCCTACTATTAATATTTTTACATTTTCTCAGTAGTAACAGGCATACACAGAATATTAGCGGGAATACCTTAGGTAACAGGCAGAAAGACAAAATAGGCTTGGGGGTCCCCCAATAGAACCAAGTTCCTGAGGGCCCACACTTACCTTTTCCTCGCCGCAGGACTCTGTTTGGTCCACAGAAGCCCAAACTTCACCTATCACGGCAGGCATTGTAATTAAACCTTCAGGGACCGGGTTCCCAAGGATTCCACTCCCCTGGACCTGTATAGCACCCTGCACAGAAAACATCTTGGTCGTGGGTATGACCAGAGCTCTGGATCCCAGGGTCCAGCCCTCCTAAGAGAGGCATTACAGGCAAAACCTTGCTCTTCTCTTTGCAAGGCCCGGGTACCGACCGTTTAGCTATGAAGCTTTTTTGGTCGGATCCGGAATAGCTTACTGAGGCCCAAAAGAACCTGTACGCAAGCTCAGTGAAAAACACATGTTACTTCTTGGCCAACACCTTAGACACTGGCAAAAAACTGAGGTGCTCCCGGATGGGAGGGGCTTATATAGGGGAGGGTACTTCCGGTTTTGGAAGTTGCCAGTGCCAGCACCTGAAGGTATCTATATAACCCATTAGTAATGACTATGTCGCTCTGTGTCCCGTGACGTACGAGAAAGAAAACATTGGCCTATATTGCTTCGGGACCCCGAGCTGAAGTCCACTATTCCTGAGAGACCGAGGTTCATATATAGGAGAGCTCCAGGTCTCAGAAATAGAATAGCAAAAAATATACCGGATCCCCCCAAAAAAACATCTACTTTTTTGGATAGTGTTGGTTTTCATTTCTGCACCAGATGCAAAGCATGCAGAACAACTAGAAAACCAGGAACTTCCAAAAAAAATTCTAATTTCCAATCAAAGGTGACTGGGGAAAATTTTAAGATAAAAACATTCATCACTTGTAACTCTGATCATGTGATCTACGTGCTGGAGTGTCCATGTTCCTTCCAATACGTGGGCCGCACTACAAGAAATTTGAAAATAAGGATTAATGAACATCTTAAAAATATAAAAAATGGTTTTCCCAACCATAGTGTCTCTAGACACTTTAAAAGGTACCATAATAGTGATCCATCACTGTGTACCTTTTATGGTATCGATAAAATATCAAGACATTGGAGGGGTACACACATGACCGGCGAAGTCTCACAAAATGAGACAAAGTGGTTATATAAATTAAAAACAATGCAACCGTTAGGCATGAACATTGAAATAGATTTAAACTGTTTTCTTTCCAATAATTAATATGACCAATTGATATATATTTCCCATTACCTTTTATCTTGGTAATATTATTACCAAGATTTTATAAGATGGTTAATCACATGGCTTATCGGATAATCTTTGTGTTTATATGTCTTATAACAATTAATATACATCTCTATTGACGTAATTTCCCCTCTTCCTCTCTTTTTTGTGTCCGATAAAATAAATAAAGATCATTAAAATAATTAGGTAAGATATATACCAATGTATGCGAGTCATATCTCTATATGACCAATAGGGGTCACAATTGTACTAAAATAATATACCTATTAAGGGGTGAAATGTATACCTGGCCAAAATAATACCATCAAAATTACAACATACATCTAAAACATATTCCGCTTTATATTCACAAAATCGATTTTATATAGATATAAGTTATACCCATGTATGTTTATATGCAGTGATTTGGCTATCAATTTACATAAGCATCTGGATGGATGCCGACCGAGACTGCGGCTGCGCATCCAAATTTTCCCGGGTAATTCATGATACAAATAGACGTGATCATAGTGACCAGGTACGCTTCCTGAGGACGTTTACAACGAAACGTACGTCGAGGCAGTACCTGGTCACGTTCGTGCGTCATTTCCAGACTGAGTGGTTTGCCGGAAGCTAGGAGGTGGAACGCACGCCGCAGACGGAGGTGGCCGCGTTAGAATAGTTCCCCGCCAGCACACGAATTTGAAAACCAGCAGCCCCAGTGCCGGGAATGGGCACATTTTAATGTGAGTAAGCCACTTGGCTCTCTGTTTTATAAACATTTTATTTAATAAACGGTTTTACACTATGGGGATTTTTTTCATCATTTCCACATATTATCCGGCCATAACTTTGTGAGGAGGAAGGTTACTGTACGTCTCCATTATCATCCATGTGAGCAGGCACAATCCTGCGCAAGCCTTAATGACCTACTTTTTGGCGAAAGAGGTCATTTAATTCTGGTAAGCAGAATTAAACTACTGACACATCGGGTGTGTAGTTTTAAAAATATTGGTGGAGGATTCACTTTCTATATCACTACTATTTCCATATCAGAGATATTGAATGAATACGTTTTGATGTCAGAAGGATTTCAACGCAACAATTTTTTTCAAGATTGATCACAACAGCAAATGTGAATTTATGTTGGTTATGGACTTTAAATACTATGTAATTTGAAGGACTCAGATTGGGACTGTCATTTATGCTTTAGATTGGGTCACCAGTTAAGAGTTAATAAGTTTGCTATATTGTTTAAATTTTATTTTAGCACATTGGTATATTAAATAGCACTAGTGCCCCCTATATCCAACACTATCACTGGGAGTCTATCACTTCGCAGGGGAGCAGCTTTTTTGTTATTGGTTTTTAGTTTTTCAGTACATATTGGCGCGAGGTTCTTTTTACAATCTAATTTTATAAGCCAACCACTCCCTGTGTGGCTACATTATTATCTCAACATTTGTTAAGAAGGAAGTCTGAATTAGGCTGAGAAATACCCTGCTCCAAGGATACAAAGCTTACTCTGATTGGATGAGGTGGAGAGGTGGGTGGATGAGGTCATGATCTCCACCTCAGCCAATCAAGGGAAGCATTTGTATTCATTCATAAAATAGCTCCCTGTGAATGTCTAAACTGAAATCGATTTTGGGAAGTTCCCAAACCACTGGCAGAACACAGCACTGTATACAGCATGGAGCTGATGCTACATACAGTTTAAACCGCACTCTCAGGCGCTGCATCTGTTAGTGAAGGCAATAGTTAATTTGGACCAGCTTGGTACAATCAAACTATTTAAACTTCACTCAAAGCTGGAGATCAGCTTTAAAACAACTATGCATTTAATCATCACACTGCATTAAGCAAAACAAAAAGAGTATTAAATTCCAAATGTCAGCTTTGATTACCAATTCCTTCATTTAGTTGTCAAAAGAGATACTACGCCAACCTAAAATATGGCAATTAATCAGATCTAAAATAGGGTATACATGGACCGAAAACTGTCCGGCTCCTGCAGAACCAACAGAAGCTGGTCTAACGGCAGGCTTCTGTCAAATGATCAATGCTGGAAAACCAGCATTCTATCAGCACCTTTAGCCAATGGCTGCATCATGGATCTGTGTATACCCTGCTTAAGAGGTACATCTTTCTGTTTCTCTAAATGACTAAGGCCGGCCATAGATGATGACATTTTCTTTCCTGTAACCACGGGTTGCAGAATAATAAAAAAAAAAAAAGTCATAATTCCCCCATCAACAGTGTCAGTGTTGATGGGGGAATCCCTCCAGGGGGGCTATTGTGTTCTCCCGGCGGAGGCTGTCCCTGTCTGGAGAACCCAGTGATTATTGATAGCGGCTATAGCCACTGGCAATAATCGCATGTAAAAATCCGACATGCTGTTTGTACCCAAGTCGATCAAGTACAATCAGACTTAACTACACATGAATATTTCCAGAGCCTGCCAATATTGCAGGAAGAGGACATCTACATATTTTACAAATGTATAAAGAAGTATGGTATGGGTTAAATAACTAGTACATATTACATTAGTCACATATCAGCTAATAATTTTTTCCTACCTTAGTTTTTACAGCATGTGCACATGAAATTTCCTTCTGCTGGCAAAAACGGTCCATTTTCAGTTTGAAAAGTTCTCAGGGGGTGTAAACTTCTGCACCAACACACCCCCTGCCTTTGTCCCCCCTCCCCTAAGAGACGTGGCTGTGCTGATAGAAATATATAGTGTAGATTCTCATACACAGCACTATCAGTCACTTCTCTCACATTACACTCACTGAAGTGCTGAAATCTCTGCCGACTCTTCTGACCATTGAAACATGCTGCATAGGAGGAGGGAGGGGGAGGAGGAAGGAGTGAGAAGGGAGGGGGAGCAGCTATGCTCTGTGAAGTTTCAGGAACGAGCAGAGAGAGAGGAGAGCTGACATCAATCAAGCAAAATGACAGGAAAGGGGGTGGATCCAGACTTCATATCCAGGCCATTGTCGGGATGATGCTGTATGAAAGACTGTAGAACCTCCCACAGGTATTTATCTGGATTTTAACAGAATGGGGGCACTTCTGAGAGGGCTGGGAGGGTTTATAGATATCAGCAGCTCACATAGAATAGATGTAAGCAAAAAATAGGAAACCCATACTTCTCTTTTAAGCCACATCTGTCAAGTGCACAGGTTAGGTGACTAATTTATTTAACAATTGCTTTGATAAATGAACCCAACAGAATAATTAAAACCCCTAATTAAAGACCACCTTTATGGGATCTTTTTCTGGTAGGCCCCCCACATATCCCTATCCTAGGCATGTTCTGGAGCATGTAAACACACCCAGACATTATAATGAAGACGTGAGCAACATCTGCTTTCCTGGGAATGAAGAATGCAAATCCCAGAATCTATCCAATTAAGAAACACTGCTAAGTAAATGTAGCAAGCAAGGCAATGCTTCTTGTGAAATTAAGTCATTGACAAAATGACTTGCAGGAAAGATTTTTCCTCCGGTGAGTCAGAAGTCTTCTATATTTATTTCACTTTTTGTAAGAGCTTCTGTCAAGCTACCACGTAACTCTGCTACAATTTAACAAAGAGGCAGATGCAGGATTCTGACTGCCAGCCAAAGAAGAGACCGTTTATCTTCAGCCTCCCATCTTTCAGGCAAATCAATACTAATCAAAACAGATCTTTTAATAGATACTTAGCAATGCAGAATACCAGAGTATAGCCTGAACAAACTGGCACAGAACCCTAGGATTAGATCTTAGTCATGCAGAATACTGGAGTATAGCCTAAACCCAAAGGCTCAGAATCCAAACATTAGACCTTAGTGATTAAGTTTAACCGCATATGTAAAACACTAGTAACCATTTTGCTGTAAAGATGAACTCTAGGCAGATGTAAAATACCTGAATTAAAGTGGTTCTAAAGTCTAAACTTTTTTTTTTTTTTTCCCTTAATGCATTGTCTGTGTGTATTTATCCAGCACTGTGCCTGGCTGTAGGTCTTCTTTCCCACTCTTCCTGGTCTCAAAGGCTATGCTGAGAACAGTGTGAGCGCCATTGGCTCCTGCAGCTGTCAGTCAAACCCTGTGAGCAGAGAGTGGGGGGTGGGGTAGAGCGGCTCTGTGTGTGTCTATGGACACACACGGCTCAGGTTGGGAGCGAGCTTGCATGTTTTCCCCCATAGCAAGAGGCGTGCTATGGGGGCAGAAAAACAACAGGAGGACCCAAGATCGTTGGCACAGGACACCAGAAAAAGGAGGTGAAGGTCGGCTCTGTGCAATACCGTTGCGATGAGCAGGCAAGTATAAACCCGCTTATTATTTTTATTAAAAAAATAGACTTTACAATCACTTTTTTTTTACCAACAAAAAGGTTTTTATTGATTCAAAGGTGGTACACAGCCATATAAATCAAAACAATAAGCAACATGTCCATATACATGACCAATTGACACATGACACGATAAATTTAGCTTTATTACAATATGACCCATTATACTACATTTCAGCTATATGCAGATTCACTACCCCATATTCAATCCCAACAACCTGTCCACGACCAGATCCACCGGAGCAAGCCCCGGTGTATCCAGCCACGGTGCCCATAGATTTTCATTTCCACGTACTTCCCCTGTGCTGGTAGATTAGTTTTTTCCATGCGCAGCATATCCCCTATCTTACATATCCATTCCCTCGAAGTCGGGGGTGTTGCAGACTTCCAATAGAACATAATCAACCTTCTGGCCTGGAATAGCACCCTATGAACAGCCTCCTTGGTGTGTCCTTCCACCACAAACTCCTCCACCCCCAAGAGGCAAACTTTGGGATCCACCGGTAAAGATATCCCAAACACAGAGTTGACCCTGTTCACCACCTCGTTCCAATACACATGTAATTTGGGGCAGCGCCACAGGAGGTGAATAAGGTCCCCATGATCCCACTTACATCTATCCTCAGATTGTAACCCCATCAACTGTAATCTATGCGGCGTGTAGTACACCCTCAGGATAATGTGTAGTTGCGTCAGCCGCTGGGCCACATTCAGTGAACACACACTCACCCCCTGAAATACCTCCTCCCACTGCTCACCATCCATTTGGCCCACGTCCCTCTCCCATCTCTCCCTTACTCTCAAGGGATGCTGCCCCAGGAAGTATTGTAAAAGTATAGTATAGCTTTGGGAGATGAATCCCTTCGAAGTCACAGCATCCCTAATGAGGCCAAACACCGGGGTCGGTATCAAATGCCATTCCGAAGACCTACCTTGAGCCCTAACCGCGTGCTGAAGCTGCAAATATTGGAAGAGCATTGAGGACGGCAGGCCAAACTCTGTCTGCAGATCTGCGAATGACCTAAGAATGCCATTTTTAAAGACATGTTTTATATGTGTAATCCCGTATGTTACCCATCTAGCCCCTCCCTGCATTTTGGCCAGTTCCGTGTAAGTATCATTATGCCAAAGGGGACTATATTCAGTGTACCCCTCAGCCTGTTGTATGTATTTGCATTTATTCCAGACTTTCTGTATAAGGTTGTATGTAGGGTATTTCTTATTTGGCCTGGCAAAGGCCAAGGCTTCCAGTACCATGGGAATGGGACCTGCATCCACCGTGCGGAGCATGAGTGCCTGGGAAGAGCCAACCGGCTCAGTCCCAAAGCACCCCACCAGGTGCTGTAGCTGGGCTGCCAGGTAGTACAACCACGGGTTGGGTAGCATCAACCCGCCATCGCCCTTAGGCCGTTGAAGATGTTCTAGTTTTATCCTTGGGGGTTTATGCCTCCATATTAGAGTACGAAAGATGGAGTTCACCATTCGAAAGATTTTCAAAGGGATCACCACCGGGGCATTGTGAAGGCAGCAAAGTAGTTGTGGCATAAGAATCATCTTCACCAGGTTCACTTTGCCCGCCACCGATATGTGGAGGCCGTTCTACGTCCTGACTCTCTCTCT
The DNA here is from genome assembly GCA_029206835.1 of Rana muscosa. Classification (NCBI taxonomy): domain Eukaryota; kingdom Metazoa; phylum Chordata; class Amphibia; order Anura; family Ranidae; genus Rana; species Rana muscosa. Next base: position 25,022,423 of record CM055123.1, on the reverse strand, counting down.
AAACCTCTGAAGCAGGGGAGAAATGTTCAACCGGCCAAAGTCCCTAGGATTAGAAGTAACCTGAATCCCCAGGTATTTAAAGGAGTGACTGGGATGGGACACGACAAGGCCACTATTTGCGTGGCATCGCCGTCTAGCAGCAATAGGGCAGACTTCGACCAGTTAATCTGCAGCCCAGAGTACACCCCAAATTTTGTAATGGTTGCCATGGCCTCCCGCAGGGACTCGTCAGTATCTCCCAGCATAAGCAGGGTGTCGTCCGCATAAAGCATTATTTTCTCCTGCATGGGGCCATAACAAAATCCGACAATGCGCTCATTCGCCCTTATCTCGATGGCCAGGGGTTCAATAGCCAATGCGAAGAGCAAAGGGGACAACGAGCAACCTTGCCTCATCCCCCTCCTCAACGCAAAGTCATGCGACAGAAAACCGAAGGCCCTAATAGCAGCCTTAGGTCCACTATACAGTAGGCGCACCCACGCTATATATGTAGTACCAAATCCAAAACGCTCCAAGACCGCCCATAAGTACTCCCAGTCGATACTGTCAAAGCCTTAGTGGCGTCCAAGGACAGCAAAACCCTGCTTCCTGCATTATCCACATCTGACTGCATATTCAACAACAACCGCCGCAGATTAATGGCAGTGGATTTATTTGGCATAAATCCTGCCTGATCGCCGTGTATGAGGGAGGCTAGAACAGTATTAAGTCGCATTGCTAGCACTTTCGCCAAAATTTTAATATCACATTGTAACAACGAAATTGGTCTTTAAGATCCGGGGTCAACCGGATCCTTACCCGATTTGAGGAGCAGGATAATGTTTGCTTTTGCCATAAGGGGTGGAAGTTCTCCAGCCTCCAAAGCTGCGTTGAACACCCGAAGCAGACGTGGCAGCAAAACATCTGCATGCTGCTTGTAAACTTCCATGGGGATCCCATCCTCCCCCGGTGCCTTACAGTTAGGGAACAAACCCACCGCCTCTTGCAATTCCTCCACCGTAAGGGGGGCGTCCAGCTCCTCCCTCTGACCCGCAGTTAGTCTAGGGAATGTCAATCCCACCAAGTACTGGTCCAGATCCGCCCGGTCATAGGCAGCTCCGGGGCAGTACAGTTCCTCATAAAATCCTGCTAACTCCTGCATAATAAGTTCAGGGGACCTGACAAGTGGCCCAGCTTTGGATTTTATGGCCCCTATGGATGGGGACCTCTGTTGTGAGTTCGCTATTCGAGCCAACATACGCCCAGTTTTCTCCCCCTCCTCAAAAAATGCCTGTTTGGCGAAAAAGCATTTTTTTCTAAGCAGTTGAGGAGAGCACCCGCTCATACGCTGACTGAGCAGCCTGCCACTCCTCTCTAGCTGAATCAGAGGGATCTAAGACAAAGCGCTGCTCAAGGTCCTTCACCCTAGTCTCCAGCTCCACCACTAAAGCAGATGAATCCTGTTTCACTTTAGTAATTTCAACTGTCAAAACCCTTCTCAGAAATGTCTTAAAGGCCTCCCACTGCTGCATACAGGAACCGACAGGGTTCCGAGTAGTAAAAAAGCCACTCATGCTCTCCTCTATGGCTTCAGGGTATTTAAATAATTTCAACCAAAAACGCATTGAATTTCCACTGAGCTTTTGGGAGCGCAGCGGGTTGGGAGACAACCAGGTGCACTATCAGGGGGGAGTGATTAGACACACTACAGGGCCTATATTCCATTGCGGATACATATTGGAGCATGAGTGTGTTTCCCACCCCCAAGTCTATTCTAGATAGGCTGCCATGCGACTTAGAAAAACATGAATACTGACATACCCCCGGGTGACGATGTCGCCAGATGTCCACCCAGCCCACCTCTTGCAACAACCGCGCCAGGGGGGTACCCCTGGAGAGGGCAGAGGCTCCTATGGCCGGGTGTCTATAAAGCGAGAGGTCCAAACAACAATTAAAGTCCCCAATCACCAGCAGCGGCACCTCCGGCCTACCATCCAAATAGGATATCAAGGCCCTCAGCACCACCGCCGTGAAAGGGGGGGCGTATACCCCAGCAATAACACATGTTAAAGCACCCAACCTGCAATGGAGAAACACAAATCGACCATCAGGGTCAGTGAGACAGTCCAACTCCTGGTAATCCAAGGAGCTGTGAATCAAGACACTCACTCCCCTTGAGTAAGAGGTGCGAGTAGAGTGGTAAGCTTTGACCACCAGCATCCCCATAGAGCTCGTCTGCGGAAGGAAGCAAGAAGTGCTCCAAAATCTCCTGGTAGATGGCTGCGTTGACCCTGGACTTAATGAAGCACAGTGGACCAACACCAGCAGATGACATGGCTCCCCAAATCAACACAGACTGTGGAAACTTCACACTGGACTTCAAGCATCTTGCAGTGTGTGCCTCTCCATTCTTCCTCCATACTCTGGCTCCTTGGTTTCCAAATGAGATGCAAAATTTGCTCTCATCAGAAAAGAGGACTTTGGACCACTGAGCAACAGACCAGGTCTGTTTTTCTTTAGCCCAGGTAAGATGCTTCTGACATTGTTTGATGTTCAGGAGTGGCTTGACAAAAAGGAATACGACATTTGAAGCCCATGTCCAGGATCCATCTGTGTGTGGTGGCTCTTGATGCACTGACTCCAGCCTCAGTTCACTCCTTGTGAAAGTCCCCAAAACTTTTGAATGGCCTTTTCCTGACAAGCCTCTCCAGGCTGCGGTCATCCCTGCTGCTTGTGCACCTTTTTCTTCCACACTTTTCCCTTCCACATAACTTTCTATTAATGGGCTTTGATACAGCACTTTGGGAACATCCAACTTCTTTTGCAATTACCTTTTGAGGCTTTCCCTCCTTATGGAGGGTGTCAATGATGGTTTTCTGCACAACTGTCAGGTCAGCAGTCTTTCCCATGATTGTAATTCCTACTGAACCAGACAGAGACCATTTAAAGGCTCAGGAACCCTTTGCAGGTGTTATGGCTTAATTAGCTGATTAGAGTGGGACACTTTGAGCCTAGAATATTGCACCTTTTCACAATATTCAAATTTTCTGAGATTGTGGATTTGGGGTTTTCATGAGCTGTAAGCCATAATCATCACAATTATGACAAATCACAGCTTGAACTATCTTGCTTTGCATGTAATGAGTCTATTTCATATATTTGTTTCACCTTTTAAGTTGCATTAGTGAAATAAATTAACTTTTGCACGATATTCTAATTTTTTGAGTTTCACCTGTATGTCCAGAGCCCATATCTGATAGTGTTTCACTTTATCTAGTAGCCTTAACTGAATACAGATAAAAAGGGATGTTGCCTGGTACATGTTGGACATCGATGTCCGTTTTTATAGGAAAATGTAATAATTATTCATGATCGAATATGTGCAATATCTTCTATTTTTAGAATACTCCGAAGTGGTGCCCATATCAGGTTTTTATTTCTTCTTTACCATTTCACAGTTTAAATTTGTGTGGGACCCTTCCCATTTTACAGAGATGAAAATTTGTGAATTTAAAATTTGTGACTCCTGGTTCCATGCATTTCATTTTTAGTTTTACAAAATATTTATGGATTTTTTAGGGCAATATACAGCAAACTTTTGTGCAAATATTGAAAATAAAAAAGGGGCATGGAAAACCCCCAATATCTACACCTGAATGCAAACAGACACATAAAGCCACTTATGCACCATATATTTATTAATTAAATGTGAGTCAATAACTGTCCTGCTTCTCCTTTAACTGTCCAGTAACAAGCTGGGTGTGTCCATCATGACTTGGGCTCAGAGAAAGTGGGATGAATGATGCTGAATATCAGATTGAGGACATGTAACAGCAGAAAAAAATACTGGATTGAAGGTGAATATTGCAGCAGATTTTTTTTAAATTAGCTATTTGTTCTACTCTATTTTAGACTAGTATTCTGCTTTAATTCCAATTCATGGAAAACTAAATGAATTCCAATTTTAATACAAGGGTCATGAATATTTTTTAAACTAACTTACTGTCCACTGTCTACCTTTCCTACTTTATCCTCCTCAAGCTCCGGCTATAAATGACAGAGGTGGTTTTATTGGGATAATGATAACCAAGCAGAACCAGCAGTCAACTGAGATGCTATGGTGTCAGGGGATAAAGGTAACTAGTCCCTGTGTAGATGGACTACATTTGCAATTTTCTGCATTAGAAGAACCCTTTAAACTGCAAGTCTGCAGATTCCCTTTTACTTGAATTGTTGAATGTGGATGACCCAAGAATCAGTTTGACCTGCTTTGTGTTGCTCTGGATTCAGCAGATACTACTAAAATCTGTTTATGTTACAGGCAAAGCAGTTCAAAGGCAGCCTGTCTCATTGTTTTAAACATATGGTCTTTAGTAGCTCTGCATTTATATACATAGCGCAGCATTCATAAAACAAAGCCAGCCTACACAAGCCATGAGCCTGACATGTATCAATCATTCTGAACTTGTATTGCCTGAGAAGAATTTGCCTCATAAATAAACATGATAAAGAAGGGCAATTAAGCATTCGTTTTCTAGTTGGTAAAACGATCGCTTTATGTTAGAGAGTGTCTTTATAGTAAGCTCTAAAAATTGTAAAACAAACAGTAAAGTTAAACAGAACACAGGGTAAAGGTTGAATATTGCAAACATGTTGGATTCTGATAATTGGTTGGGTTTCTTTCTTTTATTCCACATGCTTTTACTTATATTTTTTATATATTTACATGTACATCAAGCTGTGTAGCAAGAATGGGACACTTTTGGGACATGCCATAATGTTGCCAGGTATGCTTACAAGATTTAAGAAGTGTTATGGTTTGTCCCTAGGGCAGTTCTGATCATCTTGTCAACCAGGACAGTTTTTTGATTCCTCTGTCCGGTCCTAGTTTTCCAATTGGAGCTTCTCTTCATTTGTTTAGATTGCAGTTCAGTCTGAGTCTATCTTTCAGCCACTGACTCTTTGGTATTCACAGATGGCCCCTGTAGCGTGGTTTGATTTCTCATTCCACCATTCTGGGTTTCAGGTAATCCAGTTTTCAAGCTTGGTCTTAACCACTTGCCGCCCGCCATATAGCTAAATGACGGCGGCAAAGTGGTTGCGATATCCTGACCGGATGCATCGCGGCGATCAGTGTTGCGGTGTGTCAGTCTGAAACACTGCAACTCCGATCTAGGTAAAGAGTCTCCGACAGAGGCTCTTTACCACGTGTTGAGCTGTGTCCAATCACGGCTGATCACGATGTAACCAGGAAGAGCAGTTGATCGGCTTTTCCTCACTCGTGTCTGACAGACGCGAGTAGAGGAGAGACGATCGGCTGCTCTCCTGACAGGGGGGGTCTGTGCTGATAGTTTATCAGCACAGCCCCCCCTCGGATCCCGCCCAGGACCACCAGGATGGCCACCCCACTGGACCACCAGGTATGCCCCCCCTAGACCACCAGGGAATGCCAATCTGTGCCCAGGCAGCTGCCAATCAATGCCCACCCACAATGCCTACCACTGCCAGTGCCGCCCAGCAGTGCGGCCTATCAGTGCCACCCATAAGTACCAATCAGTGCAGCCTTTCAGTGCCCATCAGTGTCGCCTATCAGTACCCACCAGTGCCCATCAGTACCGCCTATCAATGCCCATCAGTACTGCATATCAGTGCCGCCTATCAGTGCCACCTCATCTGTGTTCGTCAGTGCCGCCTTATCAGTGCCCATCAGTGAAGGAGAAAACATAGTTACAAAATTTTATGACCGAAACAAACAAAAAACGTTTTTTTTTGGTCAAAGTTTTCTTTTTTTTTTTTATTTGTTTAGCAAAAAATAAAAACCGCAGAGGTGATCAAATACCACCAAAAGAAAGCACTATTTGTGGGAAAAAATTATAAAAATGTTGTTGCGGTACAGTGTAGCATGACCGCGCAATTGTCATTTAAACAGCGACAGCGCTGAAAGCTGAAAATTGGCTTGGGCAGGAAGGTGTTTAAGTGCCCTGTATGGAAGTGGTTAAAACAGAACTAAACCCACTGATTAACCTGTTTTCCCAAATCCGTTACATTCAAGGCATGATCGTAGGCAGGTGAGTAGTTTATTATTATGGCCTTGGTGGTTTAATGATAAAAGCTCTAGACAGTTCCATTGACTGGTGATATACAGACGGTGCCCAAAAATACTCATTCTCATCCAAAAGGATATGGGAACTACAGCTTTTGTCTTTAAAACACCAAGGCCAATGTCCCACTAGCCTACATTCATGCCTTGAATGCAACGCTTTTGAGAAAACAGTTAAATCAGTGAAATTTAAAAAGGGTGTATAAAAAGGCCTATAATACACCGCTCAGCGCCTATGGATCACACGTATTGCTATTTACCACAAAGAAGAATGACCACAATAGTCATCAACAAGTGGGTAATAAATGTTGACAGAAATATTTTTAAAAAAATAAATATTTAAAACTAAGCAGCTGTTTAAAACATGGCAAAATATATATAACAATAATAAAAATGAACACAATAATCTGTATCAGTCAATACTACAAACGGCGCTAAATGTTGAATAATGACAGTGGTCAACACCACCTAAAAGTTCTTAAGACAGATTCAAGATAGTTTCAGTGCTTCAAAAGAATGTCCATGGGTGATCCTAAAGAAATAAGTAGAGTGCACCTTCCACCGATCTTCCAGATCCACCACGTGACACACACACCCCTTAGGGGTTCACACTCACCAGAGTAATATTGAATTAAAGCCTTGAATAGAAATTGCTGCATCCAAGCCAAACACTGAAATATTGTATCCGTCAAGGAGACCTCAGAATGAGATGGGATCAGTTAAAACATCACATAAGCAAACATGAAGGGTGGTTTACTTCACCGTATCCGCCGTCCGGCGTGTATCAAGAGAACCGAGGGCTGCAATGCCTTACTTCCTCTTCCTGGTTCTCTGAGCGGTGGAACGCAAACCAGCGCTTCCAGCGTGTCGTGTAGGTCACGCCCTACACGACACGCTGGAAGCGCTGGTTTGCGTTCCACCGCTCAGAGAACCAGGAAGAGGAAGTAAGGCATTGCAGCCCTCGGTTCTCTTGATACACGCCGGACGGCGGATACGGTGAAGTAAACCACCCTTCATGTTTGCTTATGTGATGTTTTAACTGATCCCATCTCATTCTGAGGTCTCCTTGACGGATACAATATTTCAGTGTTTGGCTTGGATGCAGCAATTTCTATTCAAGGCTTTAATTCAATATTACTCTGGTGAGTGTGAACCCCTAAGGGGTGTGTGTGTCACGTGGTGGATCTGGAAGATCGGTGGAAGGTGCACGCTACTTATTTCTTTAGGATCACCCATGGACATTCTTTTGAAGCACTGAAACTATCTTGAATCTGTCTTAAGAACTTTTAGGTGGTGTTGACCACTGTCATTATTCAACATTTAGCGCTGTTTGTAGTATTGACTGATACAGATTATTGTATTCATTTTTACTATTGTTATATATAGTTAAATCAGTGGGTTTAGTAATGTTTTAAACCAAGCCTGAAAACTGGATTACCTGAAACACCCAGAATGGTGGAATGAGAAATCAAACCACGCTACAGGGGCCATCTGCGAATACCAAAGAGTCAGTGGATGAAAGAAAGAATCACAGGCTGAACCACAGTCTAAACAAGGAAGAGAAGCTCCAATTGGAAAACTAGGACCAGACAGTGGAATCCAAGAACGATGTCCTGGTTGACAAGATGATCAGAACTGATTTTTTTCATGTAGCTTTTCTGCAAGCAGAAGCCAGTGGGAAGAGGCTTTCTCAATGCTGTATGGTGGGATAGAGGGTGCAAAGTACATAAGCGGTCAGTCTCAATCCCTCAGTGTTAACCCCTCTCATGGTAAAAAGAGAGGGGGGAGGCAAGGAATTTAAAAGGCACACAGTGACCTGAACAAATAAGGCAGCTACAAGTGCTCAAGCTGACAAACCTACTCATAAAGCGAGTCTTCAGAGACAGGTCCGAGTGTTGAGGTACTGCCAGCTGCTCTGGACCTAGAAAGCACCCTGTGATTATCTTGTTGCCATAACAGTGTTTGGAACCAAGTGCTGAAGGTTGATTCCATGCTATCCCCGCAACGCTGACTCCAGTGAGGTCTGGATGCAGCGCTCCAAAAACCAGGCTGAGGATGGTCATGCCAGATTACTGCAATCGAAGAGACCAGTACTAGCAAAGATTTAGAGGAAAGACTTAATTGAAAAATACTGAAAATAAAAGTGCTAGAAAAAAAATAAGCTAGCTTGTTTTTCTTTTTTTTCGAAAGAAAAGCAGAAAAATGATGTCCATCATCCTAGGACACTAGCAGAAAAAAACAAAAAAAAACAAAGGCATGCTGGTAGTGGAAGAGGTCGTTTGCCAGTGTATTTCTCCTGTAGGTGACAGAAAGAAATAATCTTTGCATGCATGAACTGCATATTGTTTATCAGTATGCTAAAGGTTTTGCAAAATATATCTGCTCAGACCTACTGAGAAGATAGAGGCAAGAAATAAAGTAGGCAGTTTTTTGGGGGAACAAAAGGTTTCCTGAAATGGCAGACTGTATTTACAGTAAACATTTTAGTTTTTCTCTACTGTAATTATTCTTTTGATACTACAGTACAATGTGGGTTTGTTGTTGACAAAGGGCACTTATGAAATATGCAAAAGGAAATTCTGAACAGAGAAAAGGTACATATCCAAAACAGTTCCACTAGACTTATTAAAGTGTCACTCCACTTTTGTTGAATTAAAAAAAAAAACATTCCCCTCTGGGTGATCGATGTACAGTGCAAGGATTATAACCACCTTTGTTGCAGATTCCTACCTTTTGTTATTCTGAAGAAATCCATGTGTGTTTGTCTGTGCCTCTGTTCTGAGTTAGTCTAATGGGAGTGGTTTCATAATTATCAGTCAGCTTTGGCAGCTGCAGGGCACTAATGAGGAAAGCTGCTGGGCCTGCATCCCTTTAAATGTGTTCCTATTGGAAATATCTCAAAGATTACATTTTTGTTGCGGGGATGATTGAAACCCAACTTGTATCTTAGGCAGACTTCTGGGAAAATCCATGAGCCAATCACACAAGTAGGAAATTATGTTTCTTGGGAGTGGTCAGTACACATTCTGTGTACAGAACAACTCCACGTAGCCATATTGCATTTATAGAAAATTATAGCGGCTGCAGATTGAAAAGGAAAGGTATTTTTTTTTAATAACGTTCAATTACAATATGACTTGTATTGCAATTGTAAACGCTATATTATTTTTTCTTTATTTGCTATATTTTTCCCCCCCACGAAAGTAGAGTTACCCTTTAAGTAATTCCATAATGGTCTCCCAGTATTGACATATTTGCAAATGTATAGAGCGGCAGCCATGAGTTGATTAAATGTGTACTCCTATAAACTATTTAGGGCCTCATACACATGGGCATAAGAAATTATGCTCACAATTTGCTGGCATATTTGGCATAAAAAACACCTCGAAGTATGGCATTGGCCATAAATGCATTTTAATCGTTAGAATATGAATGTATTCTGGCCACTGGGAAACAAACACATAGGCGAATTTACATGCATATATTATGCCAATAAGCGCCTCTCAGAATGCAGATTTGGTGCATTTTCTTTTATGCCTCTAAAGTTTCTAAACGATGCTCTTCAAATACGAATACAAGTATGTATGGCAACATAGACTAAGAGAAGAAAAACGCTAAACCCCTGTAAAAGCAGCGTATTTTTAGGCCCCCCTGAGGGTGTTGCCAGCTCTTCAAATACAAATACGGTATGTAATTTCGCTCAGGACTGTAGTGTACCAGTAAATACCACCAACCTAGAGACTGATACTTGTGGCCTTGTCTCCGATACTGAATTTTCCCATCTGACATCTTTTTATTTATTTAAAAAAAAAATTGAGTTAGGCCCCATGCACACGAGATGCTGTTAAACACACGTTCAGAGGCAGTTGGACACTTTTTTCAACTGCCCCTGAACCCATTCAATGTTATCCTATGTGTCCATGCACACAGTCTCGTTTATATGCAGTTGCGTTTAACCTCGTTTTTCCAGAAGCAAAAAAATGGGTTCAGACGTAAAAGTTTTCCACATTTCAGCCGCTAAACGCGGCGCCGGCGTTTTGCCGCGTTTATAAGCGTTTTTAAAGGTGACCTATTTTTTAACATTAGAAATCTCAAAAATGATGGCAAATGATGAAAAACTATTAAAAAATATAAAAGAAAACTGTAATTGCTTGCATTGCATTGTGGACAATCCACAACTTGTGGCAGGTAACGTGGCAAGTGGACAATCAACAACTTGTGTCAGGCAACGTGGCCAGGTGACGTGTCCAGGTGACGTGGCCAGTGGACAATCCACAACTTGTGGCAGGTGACGTGGCCAGTGGACAATCCACAACTTGTGGCAGGTGACGTGGCAAGTGGGCAATCCACAACTTGTGGCAGGTGACGTGGCAAGTGGGCAATCCACAAATTGTGGCAGGTGACGTGGCCAGGTGACGTGGCCAGTGGACAATCCACAACTTGTGGCAGGTGACGTGGCAGGTGACGTGGCCAGTGGACAATCCACAACTTGTGGCAGGTGACGTGGCAAGTGGGCAATCCACAACTTGTGGCAGGTGACGTGGCCAGGTGACGTGGCCAGTGGACAATCCACAACTTGTGGCAGGTGACGTGGCACGTGACGTGGCAAGTGGACAATTCACAACTTGTGGCAAGTGACGTGGCCAGGTGGCGTGGCCAATCCACAACTTGTGGCCAGGTGACGTGGTAAGTGGACAATCCACAACTTGTGGCAGGTGACGTGGCCAGGTGACGTGGCAAGTGGACAATCCACAACTTGTGGCAGGTGATGTGGCAAGTGACACGCTAAATACAAGTACACTGCTGCTCTCTCAGCTGCTGCTACTCACTCTGGTCTCACAAACTGGCTGAAATGGTTAAAATGTACTCTTTTTTGAGCTTAGGGAGGGTCTATGATGAAACGCTTAGAACGCAAACACGGTAAAACGCAGCTAAACGCGGCAAAACGCGAGTTTATAAACGCCGGTTTCAGCATTTTAAAACGTGTGTTCAGCAGAGTTTGCACCTGTGTCTCGTGTGCATGGGGCCTTACTGTGAATAACTGAGGTCTGTAAAACCAGTCAGCTATACATGAGCACAGAATGCCGATAAAGGTGCAATCTTGTAACACATTAAGTGTTAAATTAGAGCCAGTGGGACATCACATACAATATCTCTTCAGTATGGGGAATGAGTATTGCATTGTGTTTCTACAGGTCACTGGATTCCAGCAAGTATGTAAATCAGACAGTGTCTCATCTGCATTGCAAAGTGCTTCAGATGGAAAATAATTTTGATCAAATACATATATAGCTCCTGCCCAGCTCTCCAAAAATCCCTTCATATATTTCTGCTAATTGGGTTCTAAAGGATTTACAAGGTTGTTTTATGAAAAACTAGACCTGATTACCAGAGCCACGCCTCCTATAAATCACTTTGACATTTTATTACTAAGTAATGCATTGAACCAGCTTCTAAACTGCAACTGTGTGGAGTAGTAAAATCTATAGGATGATTAGTTTTCGAATTCACAACCTAAACACACCAAACAGTATATGGTTTCTACGGTTAGTCTCAGAAACTAAAAAAATATAATGCATAACTACAGAGGATGCATTGAGTTTAGGCTAGTGAAAACAGCAACATATACTTACCATGTACAGTATGTGATAAATAAATATTTTAAAAACAGACTATTTTATTTTTACTGTCGGATTATTAGTAGTAGAGTGAATTAATTGTTAAAGGAAACCTATGCTGATAAAAACAGAAATGTATGAAGCTATGGCATCGTATCAAATGGCTTCATTACTTGAAGAATCACCGATAGAGAACAAGATTAGACAACCCCTGGCAAAAAGTAAAAAAAAAAAAAAACGAATTACAGACATGCCTCAAAACTATTTTCAGTTAACATTCCAACCTTCTGACTTCAAGAAACACTTAAAGCGGGGGTTCCGCGCCCAATCTTTTTTTTTTTTTTAGTATTCAATGGTGTTTTGCAATACAAAGGTATACTCACTTTTTAGGTGTCTGCAAATACAACCTGTCCATTTTCGTGGTAAAGAACAACTTGTATTATTGGTTCCTGTGAGTTTCCATTTTGCTTGTGGGCATTGTGAAGCCCACAAGCAATCATTCCCTGGAAGCAGTGAATGCTCATGTCCCAGCATTCACGGCTCGTTCTCGCGCCTGCGCATTGTTTAAGGCGAGTAGCGCCGTAAACTTACTGGTTGCCATGTCGTATGTGAAATCTCTTGAGATTTCGCAGCACGGCGTTCCACATTGCATCTTGGGAAGCACGACACTGTGCTCCCAGAAGATATTGCAGCGAAGTCCCACATCGCATTGCGGCGCCGGGGAAACGCTTACTCCCGCGGGAGGGGAATCCCAGAATTCACACTTTGAAAAGCTATACTAAAGGTATTTATCGTGGAAAAAATAAATGTTGTGGCTTTTGAGTATGTAGGTAGTGCAATGATTATGTTAGAATACTGTTGTCAGTTTTGATGAACCTCCGCTTTAAAAAAAAATAAAAAAATAAAGAAAACTGTAGTCAGTTGCAACTGTTTTTGCAGCTCAAGCAGAGGAACATTTTTATGAAATCACCATGTACTTTGCAGTTCTAAAACAAACATCTGAATCAGATTTCATTCTGAAAAATTATGTCATCATCACCAAACATACTTTCAAATGATGGAATATGCAAAGTGTCCAAAATCCCCAAATAAACTTGTGCATTTATTGAAGATTTAATGGCTGTCATCTCCCCGGTACCTTTACCTGACATGCAACCCCATACAATATCATCAATGATTGTAGAAATACGCAGGTTTTCTTCAGGCAGTCATCTTCATACATTTCATTGGAACGGCTTTAAACAAAAGTTCCAGCATCATCACCCTGCCCAATGCAGATTTGTAATTCATCACTGAATATCACTTTCATCCAGTCATCCACAGTCCATGATTGCTTTTCTTTAGCCCACTGTAACCTTGTCTTTTCCTGTTTAGGTGCTAGTGATGGTTTTCGTTTGGCTTTTCTGTATGTAAATTCAATTTCCTTTAGCTGATGTCTTACAGTTCGGTTCTGACTCCAGTTTCTGATCATTTGTTTTGTTAGGCATTTTCTGTTTTTAAGGCATATTGCTTTAAGTTTTCTAACTTGACCCTTTGATGTCTTCCTTGGTCTACCAGTACACATCCCTTTAACAACTTTTCCATTTGATTTGTGCAAACGAAAACCATCATTAACACCTAAACAAGGTTACAGTGGGCTAAACAAAAACAAGCAATCATGGACTGTGGATGACTGAATGAAAGTGATATTCAGTGATGAATTACGAATCTGCATTGGGCAGGGTGATGATGCTGGAACTTTTGTTTGGTGCCAATGAAATGTATGAAGACGACTGCCTGAAGAAAACATGCAAATTTCCACAATCATTGATATGGGGTTGCATGTCAGGTAAAGTTACGGGGGAGATGACAGTAATTAAATCTTCAATAAATGCACAAGTTTATATTGAGATTTTGGACACTTTTCTTATTCCATCAATTGAAAGGATGTTGAGTGATGACGACATTTTTCAGGATGTAATCTGATGCAGATGTTTGTTTTAGAACTGCAAAGTACGTGGTGATTCCATAATATTTTTATCACATGGTGATTCTATATTTTGTTCCTTTGCTTCATCTGCTAAAACAGGTGAAACCGACTACAGTATTCTCTCTTTTTCCCACTGTTTCTTAAAGCCAGATGGTTGGAATGTTAAATGAAAATAGTTTTGAGGCATGTCTGTAATTAGTTTTTTTTCTACACAATTAAATGAACATTTTCCAAGAGTGGTGATACCATACTTTTTGCCAGGGGTTGTAGATTAGTGCAGAGTTCTGACTTCACTTGCCAGATTTCTATTATAGGCCAATGACAGAGAGAGAGAGAACCTTTACTTCAATTTTAAAGGAAACCTGTACCTAGGTGTAGGCTAACAACGAACACCTTCTGCAAATGCTAGTTGGGTGGCTGTCAAGAGTAGTTTCTGTTCCAGAAAAGGCATTTCGGCAGGAAATGAAGAGGAAAGTCAGAATTCTCGTTGAGAACAATAATTTTGTGTTAGTGGCTCAGCAGACACTGCACTTTCTTCTTTTTTTTGTGTGTTTTGGAGGTTTTGCCATTACGAATAACTTACAATTTAACTGCTACCCAGAACTGTACACACTGTATTTCTCTGGTGGATTTAATCATGTATGGAGTATGCAGCTTCGTTATTACTTTTTTCTTTGTCCATGTTCCTGTTTAGGCTGGTACCATGACCGTTGCCCCAGGTTTCCTGTTTCAGGGTAGCTCCTTTGTTTTGCAGCATCCAATGGAGCCACCCTTGCATGCAAGGACTAGAGCTGTGTCTTCCTATGCTGTGAGCATCAATAGAAACACTGCTTCCTCTTCCTCTCACCCTCCCTTCTCCAAGCTAACAGACTAGCAGGAGATTGCACTGTTCACGTTTAACTCTTCAGGTAAACAGCACTGTGAGAGTGGTATTCAGCAGCGTGGAAAGTTCAAACTGCAAGGGCTTAGGTAATAACTTTAATAAATCATTTACTGGGGAAGGGTTATTTTATTGTGCTCAAAATGTTAAGATAAAAAATGCTGAGGTTTTAATACAACTAACTATTCTGCACATTGTTGTATCCCGTCTAATGGTAATACAGTGAAACCTTGGTTTGTGAGCGTTTTGAAAGACGAGTAACTTTTTTTTTTTTAATTGCCTTGATCTGCGAGCGCCATCTTGATATACGAGCGTTTTTTTTTTTTATGTAAAAATAAAATAAAGAATTACACTCACAATGTGAAGGAGTCTGCTGCTCAGCCATGTAAAGCCGCTGTGTATATGTACAGTGAAGCCGCTGGTGTACAGTATACAGTAGAGCATTGTATGTGGCCAGAGATTTGCCGGTGATGGTGGCTCCCAGCGCTTCCTGGGGACACTCGTAGACATTCCCAACAGGGGCGGGCGTACCCGGAAGTGATGTCAACAGTTCCCAAGTTCTCTAGGAATTGCTGTGAGCTATACCTGTGGCCACATACAGCGTTGTACTGTACACCAGCGGCTTTACTGAACATACAGTACTGTATACAGAGCGGCTTTAAATAGATAAGCACCAACCTCTGGCCACATACAGAGCTGTATACTGAACACCAGCGGCTTTACTCTACATACAGTATACACAGCGGCTTTAAATAGGTGAGCACCAGACTCCTTAACATTGGGAGTGTGCACATTCTTTTTCTTTAACTTAAAATTTTTGCAACAAAGAGGTAGAGTACAGTATTTTGAAGTGCAGTTTAGTTTGTTTTATGTTTACAGTTTATACTGTATTTTGTTTTGACGTAATAATTTTTATATGAATAAATTGTTGTGGAACGAATCATCTGAGTTTTCATTTCCCATGGGAAAACTCGCTTTGATATAAGAGTGCTTTGGATTACACGCATTCTCCTGGAACGGATTATGCTCGTAACCCAAGGTTCCACTGTAGTTAGCCTCAATCCTCACAGGTTCACTTTACTAATGTATGTGTCTCTTACTGGGCCACAGATACAATTTTTAGCTGCAGAACAAAAAAAAAATGCTATCCCTAGCTATCTTTCTACAAATTTTTGCTCATTCCTTCTACCTTTCATAATAGTGTAAGTCACACCCATGTGTCCCATGAAGTAAAGTCTTTCAAATGTTAGTTATGCCTCAAGCAGACCCTAAAAGTCTTCTATAATAAAGTACATTTTCTGTTGGAGAAATAAGCCAATTACAGCATCTGGCTATCTCTGTCCTGCTCCTTTGATACAATGGACGAAATGTACAGCATCTAGAGCAAAGAAACTTAAGAGTTCCTGATCTAGAACTTGTCTAAACTTCTGGTGACAAAAAGTGTCGGTTTCTAGGTGCTCACAGATATCTGTATTAGATGACAGCAAAAGATCAACAATCAAATTACTTTTTTAATCACACAATAAGTATGAATACGTGCATTTGTAGCTCCTTTGTAGCTGCTCCTGTTTTAGGCCAACAATAGGCCAAGTAGAGCTCAGACTAGAGCTGCCACGACGCGTCGACGTAATCGATTCCGTAGACTACGGAAATACATCGACATGCGTGAAAGGCGTTGATGCGTCACACGTTGCGAGTTACCGGGGCCGCCGCGCCGATAAACACCGTACTGTATTGCTTGTGGAGGAGGCGGAGCGGTGCGAGCAGGGCATCCAGCCTTGCGGGGAGGCTGCCTGTAACATCCTCAGTCAGGCTATCCCCGAGTGAGCCGGAGTTAGTGGGCGGAGCTGGGGGTGTGGCTGCCTCCTCCTCTTCTCCCACAGACTCCTTCACTATGGATGATGCCGTAGCTGAAGCAGATAGAGGCGAGGACACAGCAGCCCCGCCCACAAGCCCGGGTCTTCATCTGCAGGCATTCTATGTAAGTTAGCGTCACTACATAGAGTTCCAAGATGCCCTGTACCACCCCAGTTTGCCCTGTGCTACCCCAGCCATCCCTGTGCCACCCCAAACAGCCCTGTGCCACCCCAGACAGCCCTGTGGCACTCCAGCCTGCCTTGTACCACCACAAACAGTCCTATGCCACCCCAGCCTGCCCTATATCACCCCAGCCTGCCCTATACCACCCCAACCTGCCCTGTGCCACCCTAATTTTCCTGTACAACTCCAACCTGCCCGATGCCACCCCAACCTGCCCTATACAACCCCAACCTGCCTTATACCACCGCAACCTGCCCTATACCACCTTAACCTGCCCTATACCACCCCAACCTGCCACTATACCGCCCTATACTATAATTTACAGGGGCTGGTTTGGGGTGCGCCCTGTGACTAGATTAAGTAAAAAAAAATAATCGCTAGATTAGTCGACAGAAAAAATAATCGTTAGTTGCAGCTCTAGCTCAGACCATCATTGTTTTTAACCACATGTACAAATGCAAGAATTTCAAAGGATTTGAAGTTAGCAGGACCATAGATGATTTAGGTTATTGATCACCAAAAAGCTTTACTTAAAAGATGCAAGTTAAAAATAGTGCACTGCAAAACTACAGTATTTGTCTTGTGGCTTTTCCAAAAGGTGTCCAAGAAGCTGTGAAGGACTTAGGATTCTCTATGACCTTTTGGATTAAGCTCTGCTGCCTGAACAGCTCAGAGGTCATAGGCTTTCCACACTTCCCTATTAAGTTGACCATACACTAATAGAAATCTGGTTTGGCAGGGATCATCCAAATTTCGATCGGTGTGGCTGTTTCTGCTAGACATAAGTAAACCAAAAGATCAACTTCTGTTGAGTGAAGATAACCACAGACTGAGGGACATATTGCAATATCTTCCTTAAATCAGTGGCTGCAGCCAATCAGCTTTTGGCCAAGATCAGGCTATTCTGCCAGAAGCAGGTGCCAACGTCACAATACAATGTCCCGGAACGGCGTATTCCTCCATCCTTATTTGTGTGGATGGAGAAATCAGTCAGTTTTTATTCCTGTTCAACTCACTGGCTGGAGAAAAAATAAATACAAATAAACTGCATGGCCAGCTTTAAAAAGCTCCTATATTTGAATAATGGGCAGTGGCCATCACTGCACAGAGCAGTGTGACGCCTCCCAGTAATGTTCTGTATTTTCCCCTTCTCATTTGTTGACTGATGCATTATTTAAAAAACAAGTAGCTTTGAAAACAGCAGAGGATTGGAGGAATTGAGTGGGGGATTAAACTTCCCTATTACATGTCCAGCTCCTGGCAAAGAAAAAAAATGTTCCTACAGAGAACTTTGTGACAGAATTGTTAAATCATTTCTCTGTTGGTAGCACCTCCTTCATCGCCTTCCACTAATGCCGAGGACTAGAAAAAGATGTTGCATACAAAATAGGGATATTTAAAATGGTAAAAAAGACCAGCATGCCTGCACAATTTTTAACTAGCAATTAAATAGTTGAGTACTTGCGAATTTGAAATTAAAGTGATTGCATTAAAGAATAGTAAAAAAAAAAAAAAAATGTTTTTATACATATATATAATACACATAATACACACACACACACACACACACACTTTAGTTCTGCTTTCAGGAACATATAAATATTTGCATCCCCATATTCACAATGTACCTGTTAAAGTTTATGTCTGGGTAGGTAGAATACTCAGGCTTCCCCATCCGAGCATTTCGGCGAGGGTAGGTACAGAAGAACGCATTGGCCAGGAGACACGAGATTTGCTCTTGTGACATGGTGATAGAATGATTCATTTTTTTCTTCAGCAATGGGATAGGCTGCAACAGAAAAAACAAAACAGGAAAATCATTAATTTAGCAATTTGCCAAAACAAACTTACGACCACCAAATCACAGCAAGAGTAATGTGCTGCTTGTAGCTGGTGCCTAAATCAACAGGCCAGTTTCAGCAGAGTGCCATTTATCTGCATGATTAATAAAGGTGGTTTAATTTGACATATTGCAGAATGACAATCAATAATATAAACCTTGGTGTTATTGATCACAATGGATGGTCAAGACCATTGCTATAAATGTAAATTAAAGCTCATAAGAAAATTTGATATTTTATGGCATAACAATGTCAGTTCAGTACAGGACACATGCCTTATGTTTATTTCAAGAATAATAAACATATAATAATTTTTTTTATACTTGGGTTTCATTCTAGAACACTAGACACACCCCAAGTTCAGATTTTTTTAAAGAAAATAAAGATTCAGAAAAACTTTGGAAAATCTAGTACTGTACTATATTTGACCAAAAGGCAGAAAGAAGGTTTTCAAAAAAGAGAAAAGTGGATTTCCATCACCCTCTGCTGGTCATCTGTAGAACTACAGCATTTCATTTTTTCCCCAGATAGAGCAGCTTAAGAAAATATAACCCAAAATATAAGATATAACCAAATTTATTCATCAAGCAGGAGCCCATTCATATAAAGAAATATTTCACAAAGCAGCAAAGTTTTACTATAGAGTTGTACTGAACTTTAGAACATACAAAACCACAAAGAAATACGTTCAGAAGATAGCTTACACTTTAATCATTTACATATTTAAGTCAGGGAGCTGTAGATTCATTTTTTTCTGCATAGCAGCCAGGTTATTATATTTCACTCAGGACTGTGTCTCGGCTGCTTCTTTCTCCAGGAACTGTAAAACATACACTTTCCTTCTCATCTGTTCCCCCAAAACACATTAAATATATATCTGGTGAACAGATTTAGTCAATATTTCTAAACCAGATAATAGAAAAAAACTGTGAATGGGAATAAAAAAAAAAAAAAAATCAATTGTGTTTAGAGTAGATCATTCACTATCGGTGCTCCAATTAGACACTGGCTGACCTGTTCATATATCTCCATTACAGAATTTGTAGGTTTATCAGACTAGAGTAGGCACTGAATGACCATCTAAACCACAATATTTCACCATCTTTTTGAGATGAGTACAAGAAAACATTTGCCAGAAGAGCGGTTTCCAACGTGGAAAAGTTTTCAAGCCTGCTTCCTACCTTCTGCATAGGAAATTTAATATAGAAAACAAAGTAAAATCCTTCTTCTGAAACCAAATTATTTATGCCATTATGTCTCCTAAAATATTAGATGTCACTATTTTTATCTCAAGGGATGCATCTTGGTTATGGTACTGAAAAATATTCCTGTCCCCTTTGATGGTACCACTGGAAATGCATGGCGGCAATTCTCTAGGTGTCAATGCCAACAAAAATCATAACTTGCAGCACTGAGGAGGATGAAAATGATTAATGCAGTCACACTGTGCACTATTGGTGGGACCTTTAAAGTGGATGCAAGCGCTCACATATACCCAGGACAGTGAACAGCCTCAGATGATACACAGAGAGGAAACAAATCTCCCTACATAAGTTTTACATGTATATCTGCTGTCTTCAGCTAGCTGGCTGTATTCTTTAGAATTATTACATTGGGTTAGAACTTTCACTTCCTCATTCACCAGTAGCAGTGTAGTCTTGGCTTACATTGGGAGACAGCTGATTTGGAGGAAAAGCACACACCCCCTCCACATTGGCAGAAGGAAGAAAGATACTTTCAGAGCTCTCTGCTTCTTTATAGCAACCTCCCTCGACACTAATTTTCTGCTTATTTTATCTCCCATCTAGGAGAACTTGTCAGAAGTTATCATGCTGATAACAGAAGAACGGAGCAGCAAAAAGACACGGGACTTAGGGCTTTAGAGAGAAATAAGAAAACGCTGCATATATATGCCTAGGTCAGATTTCATGAATCGGGTTTAGATCCACTTTAAGTCTCTTTCTGACCTTCTACACACCCATGCTCTGATACATCTATATCAGGGGTCTCAAACTGGCGGCTCTCCAGCTGTTGCGAAACTACAAGTCCCATCATACCTCTGCCTGTGGGAGTCATGCTTGTAACGGTCAGCCTTGCAATGCCTCATGGGACTTGTAGCTTTGCAACAGCTGGAGGGACACCAGTTTGAGACCCCTGATCTATATACTCAAAAGTCCATGGGAGGAATAGAATGCTAAGATTTGCAATTACAGCTACAGAACTACATCAAAAGCACCAAATGTTTCTTGTAGCCAGTGACTTGAAACAAGATATGGCATATGGCCATTACATCACCTATTCATTTTACGAGTATGTGCTGAGAGTTTTGGGAAAATCTTATGAGGGCATATTTTAGGGCTTTTTTGTTCGCTTTAATAATTCACAATGTCAAAGCATTCTGCCCTTACAGGGCTTGTTAGGCATAATAATGAACTCTCAGCCTCCTGGCTATTAGTTGGTCACACAGACTGCAGCTTGCTTAGCTCCGATATACTAGTCTGTTCAGATACCCCTTTCACCTCATAATCTAGTCACTTCCCTTTGTACCCAGTCCTGTCTTAAAAATGTATTGCACCTCTAAAGCGAGAGACCACCCAATAGATAGATATAGATATATATATATATATATATATATATATATATATATATTTTTTATTATTTTAATTTTTTTTTTTTTTTTTTTTGTTAAGGTGAGGTAACTAAAGTTTTTTTAGAAGGTGGTGGGTAATAGGAGGGGAAGAATCAAAGGAACAGGAATATTCCAATGGAATTAGATTTATGCTCTATTTAAGATCATAAGAATGTGTTAGATGGTTTGGGCCCGTGGGGCATTTATTGGTTTAACCACTTAACGACCGCCCACCGCCGATTTACGTCGGCAGAATGGCACGGACAGGCAGAATCACGTAGATCTACGTGATCGCCTTTGTGCAGTTGGGGGGTCCATCCGGACCCCCCTTCACTGCAGTGAGCGGCCGTTAAGTGTTCGGGAGCGATCAGGCATGAGGGGGCGGCCGCTCGATTCCGCCCCCCCCCCTCGGGATCGCTCCCGGCCAATGAAATTGCTTCCTCCGCCATGTGATGTAAACACAGGCTGGAGGAAGTGATGTCATCTCCCACGCCGCGGTCTTTTCGTTCCCGGCGCCGAGGAGTGAAGACAGAGGTTAGTGCTCCAACAGTCCACTGACACGTAGGTACACATAGGCACACAAATCACCCCCCAGTCACCCCCAGATCACCCCCCAGGTCACCCCAAAGCCCCCAATCACAGTGTCACTGATTGCAGTGATCATTTATTTTACTGATCACTGCATTTAGTGTCATCTGTGATTGTAAAAAGTTGCAGGGCAGTTAGGATTAGGCCCCTTTAGGTCCAGGGTAGCCCCCTAACCCCACCTAATAAAGGTTTAACCCCTTGATCACCCCCCAGGTAACCCTTTCACCCCCTAACTTCAGCGTCACTAAGCGATTGTTTTTCCGATCGCTGTATTCGTGTCGCTGGTGTTTTAGATAGGCAGTTATTTTTTTTTTAGGTTCGCCGCAGGTTTTTATTGGTGTCAGGTACCCCCATATATTATTTTAACCCCCTGATTGCCCCTAGAGTTAACCCTTTCACCAGTGATCGCCGTATAAGCGTCACTGGTGTCACTGGTTAGCCAGTAAGTTATTTAGTTATTTAGGTTACCCGTCAGGTTAAATATGGGGGTACCTGACACTATATAAAAACCTAATAAAGGTTTTAACCCCCTGATTGCCCCTAGTTAACCCTTTCACCAGTGATCACCATATAAAGGTTACGGGTGACGCTGGTTGATTAGTTTGCTTTTTATAGCATCAGGGCACCCGCCGTATATAACCCAATAAAGGTTTAACCCCCCCTGATCGCCCGGCGGGTGAGATCAATTAGGTTTTAGCGCCAGAGAGGGTCTGCGTCGCCCCAGGCAGTGTTAGGTTAGTGCCAGTAACGCTAACACCCACGCGCAAAGCATACACCCCCCTTAGTGGTATAGTATCTGATCAGATCTATACTAGCATCCCCAGCGGTTTAGGGTTCCCAAAAACGCAGTGTTAGCGGGATCAGCCCAGATACCTGCTAGCGCCTGCGTTTAGCCCCTCCGCCCAGCCCAGCCCACCCAAGTGCAGTATCGATCGATCACTGTCACTTACCAAACACAACACACATAACTGCAGCGTTCGCAGAGACAGGCCTGATCCCTGCGATCGCTAACAGTTTTTTTGTAGCGTTTGATATATTTGCTGACGACAGTCAGGTGCTTTTTTTCCTGTGAATCTTACTAGTGTACCCCTAAATTTAGAGCCCAAAATGGCAAGACGAAGGTACACTAGTAAAGAGGCCTACGAGATTCTGAGCATGACAGATAGTGAAGAGGAGGTCACGTATCTGTCAGATTCAGGCTCAGAATATCTTCCCGTAGAAGACAGTGACGTCAGCGGCCCCACGTCAGATAGCTCTGACGACGAAGTTGAGGTCCCTGCTAAGGTCAGGCGTACCCGATCCCGATCTTCTGAGGTTGTTGAGGAGCAAGAACCGCAGGTCTCTCGTATCATGGAGCAGAGTAGTACTAGCGCCGCTATTCCTTCTGGTGAACTGGCAAGCACCAGCGGCCTAGTACAACCTGGACGTACATCCAGCACTGCAGTAACACTTGGTGACGTGGCGAGTCCCATAAGTGCAGTTCAAGCTGGCGAGGTGGCAAGCACAAGTAGTGTCCCGCTGCCACCAAGAAGACAAAGGCAGGCCCGTCGTGCCCATACTGCCCTTCCTGCAGAATTCGCCTATCCTGATTGGGTCCCCACCACTTCTGCAGAACCCGTACTTCCCCCATTCACTGCCCAACCCGGTATTCAGGTGGAAACAGCTGATTTTATGCCAATCGATTTTTATTCGCTGTTTTTCACGGAAGATCTCTATAGATCTATTGTGGACCAGAGTAATTTATATGCTGGTCAATTTATCGCCGCTAACCCCCAGTTGCCTAAAATTGCCAGAAATTGGAAACCAATTACGGTTTCCGAATTTAAGACCTTTCTGGGCCTTTCCCTCAACATGGGCACACATAAATTTCCGTCATTGCGTGCTTATTGGTCCACGCACCCAATTGACCACATGCCCGTGTTCTCTGCCTCCATGTCCAAGGCACGATACGAGCAGATTTTGCGGTTCATGCACTTCAACGACAATGAACTTTGTCGTCCACGTGGGGACCCTGAATACGACCGGCTCTATAAAATTCGGCCCCTCATAAACCACTTCAACGAACGTTTTGCAGCCTTGTTTTCTCCCGATCAAGTTGTCTGCGTTGATGAGTCCCTGATTAAATTTTCTGGCCGCTTGTCTTTCAAGCAGTACCTTCCCAGCAAGCGTGCCAGATACGGGGTCAAGCTCTACAAGTTCTGTGACAGGGCAACAGGCTATGTAGTGAACTTTACGGTTTATGAGGGAAAAGATAGTCAGATTGAGTCGGTCAACTGCCCGGATTACATAGGGAGCGCTGGCAAGATAGTGTGGAACTTGGTGTCACCCTTATTCGGAAAGGGGTACCACTTGTATGTGGACAATTATTACACGAGCGTGCCACTGTTTAGTCACTTGTTTGATCATAAGATTGGAGCATGTGGCACCGTGCGACCTAATCGCCGGGGCTTTCCCCAGCGGCTTGTAGATGCCCTTCTTAGGCTGGGGGAGAGAGCCTGCTTGAAGTGTAATAACTTGCTCGCTATGAAGTGGAGGGACAATAAGAATGTTTTCCTTCTTACCTCCCTTCATGCAGACACGACAGTCCAAATTCGTACGGCGACTGGTGTTGTGGAGAAACCCCTCTGTGTCCACGAATATAACCAAAATATGGGAGGGGTGGACCTCAACGACCAGTTGATGGCGCCGTATCTAATTGACCGTAAGGCGAGACGCTGGTACAAAAAAGTGTCTCTATCATTATTCCAATTGGCTTTGCTGAACGCTCATGTGCTATACAGAGCTTCAGGCGGGACGTTATCTCTTCTAAAATTCCAGAATGAGATAGTCACAGAACTCCTGTATCCAGGCGGTTCTGCACCTCACCATCCCCAACCAAATGCAGTAAGCCGGCTGCATGAGAGGCATTATTCGTATGTCCTCCCGAGTACCCCTACCCAAAGCCACCCCCAAAAAAGATGTCGTGTCTGTAGCAAGCGCGGATTTAGGCGTGACACCCGTAGTTTTTGTCCACTCTGTCCTGACAAGCCTGGTCTTTGCCAAGGTGAATGTTTTGAACGCTACCACTCAAAAGTGAAGTTTTAGCGTAGGGTACAGCATTTCACAGACTAGGACACACTTACACAGGGTCTCCCAAGATGCCATTACATTTTGAGAGACCCGAACCATTACAGTTGTAAAGTTACAAAAAAAAGTGTAAAAAAGAAAAAAAAACCGTAAAAAACAAAACACAAAAAAAAAAAAAAAAAAAAAAAAAATAGTTGTCGTTTTATTGTTCTCTCTCTCTCTATTTTCTCTCTATTGTTCTGCTCTTTTTTACTGTATTCTATTCTGCAATGTTTTATCATGCTTGCTTTTCAGGTATGTAATTTTTTGTTTTCAGGTGCGCCATTCAACTGCAGTGCGGAATTATTTATCTTGACAGCAACAGCGTTTGCTCCCACGATACATAAAGCCGTGACTCCAGTGCTGTAGGAGGTGATTTCACCACCACAGTTAAAAAAAAGAGCATATATGCCGAAGCATGGGGGCAGCAGGGGCGGAGGAGCGATTTTGCTCCTAATGCCGCGTACATACGGTCGAAATTCCGACCGTGTGTACGCGGCATAACTTTTTTGCGGGAGGATGCCCCCATGCTTCGGCATATATATATTTTAGGCACAGGTTGCGTTAAAACATTTTTTTATTTTTTACTAGGTTTTGTTTTGGTATTTGCTTTGCAGGTATGGCATGGTAAGGTCTTACTGTTGTACTGTAATGTTACTTTGTTTTAATGTTAACCACCATTTGCTTAGCAGGTACGCCATTCAGTTGCAGCGCGGATCTATTTATCTTGACAGCAACAGCGTTTGCTCCCACGATACATAAAGCCGTGACTCCAATGCTGTAGGAGGTGATTTCACCACCACAGTTAAAAAAAAGAGCATATATGCCGAAGCATGGGGGCAGCAGGGGCGGAGGAGCGATTTTGCTCCTAATGCCGCGTACATACGGTCGAAATTCCGACCGTGTGTACGCGGCATAACTTTTTTGCGGGAGGATGCCCCCATGCTTCGGCATATATATATTTTAGGCACAGGTTGCGTTAAAACATTTTTTTATTTTTTACTAGGTTTTGTTTTGGTATTTGCTTTGCAGGTATGGCATGGTAAGGTCTTACTGTTGTACTGTAATGTTACTTTGTTTTAATGTTAACCACCATTTGCTTAGCAGGTACGCCATTCAGTTGCAGCGCGGATCTATTTATCTTGACAGCAACAGCGTTTGCTCCCACGATACATAAAGCCGTGACTCCAACGCTGTAGGAGGTGATTTCACCACCACAGTTAAAAAAAAGAGCATATATGCCGAAGCATGGGGGCAGCAGCGGCGGAGGAGCGATTTTGCTCCTAATGCCGCGTATATACGGTCGAAATTCCAACGGAGGCTTATCCGTGGAAAAGTCCGACCGTGTGTACGCGGCATAACCTTTTATGCCGCGTACATACGGTCGAAATTCCGACGAAGGCTTGACCGTGTGTACGCGGCATAACTTTTTTGCGGGAGGATGCCCCCATGCTTCGGCATATATGCCCATCATTAGAAGTGGGTGGATGAAGGGAGGTATTCTAATGGTGGGCATACCCACCAATCACTTTTTTTCGTTCAGCCAATAGGCTGTATGAAAAAAAAGATTACAATACATGTCCAACAAGGACCAGCAACGTACTGGTATGTTGCTGGACTTTGAATGTTTATACCAGAATGATGCCTGCGGGTTTAGGTATCATCTTGGTATCATTCTTTTCAGCCAGCAGCCGGCTTTCATGTAAAAGCAATTCTAGCAGATAATTAGCCTCTAGACTGCTTTTACAAGCAGTGGGAGGGAATGTCCCCCCCCCCCCGGATATAAAAAGCGCCATTGGGAAATTGGGAAAGCATTTTATCACACCGATCTTGGTGTGGTCAGATGCTTTGAGGGCAGAGGAAAGATCTAGGGTCTAACCCCCCAATTTTTTTCAAAAAAAGAGTACCTGTCACTACCTATTGCTATCATAGGGGATATTTACATTCCCTGAGATAACGATAAAAATGGTAAAAAAATAAAATATGGAAGGCACAGTTTAAAAATAAAATAAAAAAGCCAAATAAATAATAAAAAAAAAAAAGCACCGCTGTCCCCCCCTGCTATTGCGCAAAGGCGAACGCAAGCGTCGGTCTAGCGTCATATGTAAACAGCAATTGCATCATGCATGTGAGGTATCACCGCGAAGGTCAGATCGAGGGCAGTCATTTTAGCAGTAGACCTCCTCTGTAAATCTAACGTGGTAACCTGTAAAGGCTTTTAAATGCTTTTAAAAATGAATGTAGTTTGTCGCCGCTGCGCGTTTGTGCGCAATTTTAAAGCATGTCGTGTTTGGTATCCATGTACTCGGCCTATGATCATCTTTTTTATTTCATCAAACATTTGGGCAATATAGTGTTTTTTAGTGCATTAAAAATAAAAAAAGTGTGTTTTTCCCCCAAAAAATGCGTTTGAAAAATCGCTGCGCAAATACTGTGTGGAAAAAAAAATGCAACACCCACTTTTTTAATCTGTAGGGCCTTTGCTTTAAAAAAATATATAATGTTTGGGGGTTCAACATAATTTTCTTGCAAAAAAAAATTTTCTTTCATGTAAACAAAAAGTGTCAGAAAGGGCTTTGTCTTCAAGTGGTTAGAAGAGTGGATGATGTGTGACATAAGCTTCCTAATGTTGTGCATAAAATGCCAGGACAGTTCAAAACCCCCCCAAATGACCCCATTTTGTAAATTAGACACCTCAAGCTATTTGCTGAGAGGCATGTTGAGCCCATTGAATATTTTTTTTTTTTGTCCCAAGTGATTGAATAATGACCAAAAAAAAAAAAAAAATGTACAAAAAGTTGTCACTAAATTATATATTGCTCAAACATGCCATGGGCATATGTGGAATTACACCCCAAAATACATTCTGTTGCTTCTCCTGAGTACGGGGATACCACATGTGTGGGACTTTTTGGGAGCCTAGTCGCGTACGGGACCCCAAAAACCAAGCACCGCCTTCAGGCTTTCTATGGGTGTAAATTTTTGATTTCACTCCTCACTGCCTATCACAGTTTCGGAGGCCATGGAATGCCCAGATGGCACAAAACCCCCCCAAATGACCCCATTTTGGAAAGTAGACACCCCAAGCTATTTGCTGAGAGGTATGTTGAGTATTTTGCAGATCTCGCTTTTTGTCACAAAGTTTTGAAAATGTAAAAAAAGAAAAAAAAAAAAGAAAAAAAAATGTCTTTCTTAATTTTCAAAAACAAATGAGAGCTGTAAAATACTCACCATGCCTCTCAGCAAATAGCTTGGGGTGTCTACTTTCCAAAATGGGGTCATTTGTGGGGGTTTTGGGCTATTTTGACATTTTATGGCCTTCAAAACTGTGATAGGTAGTGAGGAGTGAAATCAAAAATTTATGCCCTTAGAAACCTTGAAGGCGGTGCTTGGTTTTTGGGGTCCCGTACGCGGCTAGGCTCCCAAAAAGTCCCACACATGTGGTATCCCCGTACTCAGGAGAAGCAGCAGAATGTATTTTGGGGTGTAATTTCACATATAACCATGGCATGTGTGAGCAATATATCATTTAGTGACAACTTTTTGTACATTTTTTTTTTTTTCATTTTGTCATTATTCAATCATTTGGGACAAAAAAAAAAATATTCAATGGGCTCAACATGCCTCTCAGCAAATAGCTTGGGGTGTCTACTTTCCAAAATGGGGTCATTTGGGGGGGTTTTGTGCCATCTTGGCATTTTATGGCCTTCAAAACTGTGATAGGTAGTGAGGAGCGAAATCAAAAATGTATGCCCTTAGAAACCTTGAAGGCGGTGCTTGGTTTTTGGGGTCCCGTACGCGGCTAGGCTCCCAAAAAGTCCCACACATGTGGTATCCCCGTACTCAGGAGAAGCAGCAGAATGTATTTTGGGGTGTAATTTCACATATGCCCATGGCATGTGTGAGCAATATATCATTTAGTGACAACTTTGTGCAAAAAAAAAAACAGTTTGTCATATTCCCGCAACCTGTGGCAAAATATAAAATATTCCATGGACTCAACATGCCTCTCAGCAAATAGCTTGGGGTGTCTACTTTCCAAAATGGGGTAATTTGGGGGGGTTTTGTGCTATTTTGGCATTTTATGGCCTTCGAAACTGTGATAGGTAGTGAGGAGTGAAATCAAAAATTTACGCCCTTAGAAATCCTGAAGGCGGTGCTTGGTTTTTGGGGCCCTGTACGCGGCTAGGCTCCCAAAAAGTCCCACACATGTGGTATCCCCGTACTCAGGAAAAGCAGCAGAATGTATTTTGGGGTGCAATTCCACATATAACCATGGCATGTGTGAGCAATATATCATTTAGTGACAACTTTTTGTACATTTTTTTTTTTTTCTTTTTGTCATTATTCAATCATTTGGGACAAAAAAAAAAATATTCAATGGGGTCAACATGCCTCTCAGCAAATAGCTTGGGGTGTCTACTTTCCAAAATGGGGTCATTTGGGGGGGTTTTGTGCCATCTTGGCATTTTATGGCCTTCAAAACTGTGATAGGTAGTGAGGAGTGAAATCAAAAATTTATGCCCTTAGAAACCTTGAAGGCGGTGCTTGGTTTTTGGGGTCCCGTACGCGGCTAGGCTCCCAAAAAGTCCCACACATGTGGTATCCCCGTACTCAGGAGAAGCAGCAGAATGTATTTTGGGGTGTAATTTCACATATAACCATGGCATGTGTGAGCAATATATCATTTAGTGACAACTTTTTGTATTTTTTTTTTTTTGTCATTATTCAATCACTTGGGACAAAAAAAAAAATATTCAATGGGCTCAACATGCCTCTCAGCAATTTCCTTGGGGTGTCTACTTTCCAAAATGGGGTCATTTGGGGGGGGTTTGTACTGCCCTGCCATTTTAGCACCTCAAGAAATGAGATAGGCAGTCATAAATTTAAAGCTGTGTAAATTTCAGAAAATGTACCCTAGTTTGTAAACGCTATAACTTTTGCGCAAACCAATATACATACGCTTATTGACATTTTTTTTACTAAAGACATGTGGCTGAATACATTTTGGCCTAAATGTATGACTAAAATTGAGTTTATTCGATTTTTCTTATAACAAAAAGTAGAAAATATCATTTTTTTTTAAAAATTTCGGTCTTTTTCTGTTTATATCGCAAAAAATAAAAATCGCAGAGGCAATCAAATACCATTAAAAGAAAGCTCTATTTGTGGGAAGAAAAGGACGCAAATTTCATTTGGGTACAACATTGCATGTCCGCACAATTTACAGTTAAAGCAGCGCAGTGCCGAATCCCAAAAACAGGCTTGGTCCTAATGGCCCGAAATGGTCCGGGGCTTAAGTGGTTAAACTGAAACAGAAAAATGTGCTATTTGATTACTTCCCCTGTATGTTGGATAAAATAGCTAAATAAAGAAATTGAAAAAAAAAAAAATATATATATATTTATAGGCGTTTTATATATAGACAGGGCTTTTTTTCTCAGACAATAGGTGCAGGAACTCCCCTGTTTCGAGTCACCCCTTTTCTCCGGCCCTACCCACCTCCCAGTACCGTCCCTTTTAGACAATATAGGACCAAGTATCATTTTGTGGTGCTAAGTAATTTGTATGGAATTTGGTAATGATATCAAGAAAGGCAGTAAAGTAGATCTCTTTCAGCAACAATAGGTCCCCCACCAGCAACAAAAGACCCCCCTGCAAAAATAGATCCCCAGCAGTGAGCATCAATACCCCCTGCAGCACACCCCAGCACCCCACCCGCTGAAAAAAAGCGAGAGAGAGAGAGAGAGAGAGAGAGAGAGAGAATATATATATATATATATATATACATACATACATACACACACACATACATACATATACACCCAGGGCTTGACAATTTTGCTTGGAATCTAGGAGCCAGCTAAAAAAGTTAGGAGCCAGGTTGTTTTTTTTTTTAATGACCGATGCGTGCAGAAGCGAACGCATACGTGAGTAGCGCCCGCATATGAAAACGGTGTTCAAACCACACGTGAGGTATTGCCGCGATCGGTAGAGCGAGAGCAATAATTCTAGCCCTAGACATCCTCTGTAACTCAAAACATGCAACCTGTAGAATTTTTTAAATGTCACCTATGGAGATTTTAAAGGGTAAAAGTTTGTCGCCATTCCACGAGCGGACGCAATTTTGAAGCGTGACATGTTGGGTATCAATTTACTCGGCTCAACATTATCTTTCACAATATAAAAAAAAAAATTCAGCTAACTTTATTGTTGTCTCCCGCGATCGCCGGGGGGGGAATGCACAGAGACACAGGAAACCTCAGCTGTGCTGCCTCAGGCGCCAGGTCGCTAATTCTAGTCGACCTTGCGCCCGGGTTTTGTCGAACCCTGTGTGTATATATATATATATATCTATATATCTATCTATCTATCTATCTATCTCTCTATCTCTCTATCTATCTCTATATAAAACACATATAAATATATCTATCTATATGTAGCAGGGCTTTGAAATTTAGGGGTTGTTTGAGTGGTAGTTGTGATCAAACACATTATTTGACAGGGTTTAGCAAATCCAATTTTAGCTGCAGGCGGGATACTGGTGTGTAGTTCCCCGTGGCCTGTTGGTGGCGCTGCCATCGTAGGCCAGGGTTGAACCGCTGGTACAGTGCTGTGCCTTGGATGTCCCTTGTCGGCGGTGGTATGGTGGGCGTTTGCCCGCTGTGCATCCCGGGAGGGGGTATAAAAGGGGCAGACCCTGGCTGTCGGGGGTGAGTTTCCGGGGATCCGACCCCAGGAGCATGTGGTTCTGTTCGTGGTCACCCCAGGCACCTTAGCTCTGGGGTCTAGTTCCTGGTTCGGTACACTGGCGGATCAGTCCCAGGCACCTTTAGCCCTGGGGCTGCAACTGGAGGCCTTGGGCTCAGTACCTTTGGCTGAGGCCCACAGAGGATCGAGGAATCCCAGGGTGCTGCCTTGCGAGGAGACCCGTATCTTAGATGAGGAGACCGGGTGAGGTCCGTTCCGAGGGACTGGTGAGGAACTCACAGTGAAGGAAGGGGCCCGGTAACTCTCGGGAGGGATGTCATCTCCCTGAAAGAGGCTTAAGATTGCAAGCAAGTTCACCAGGTCTGTGGCAGAGACCCAAGTGTATCTAGTCCGAGCATCATTCCGGCTGCTAGGGCCCGTTCCATGGGAGACTATCCGGATGAGCCGAGTCTACCTAAAGATATGGGTAGTGAATAGGAATTTGTTTGTGCCTGGACCTATTCCTACACCTTTTGCTGTCCTGCTCTTCTTCCAACCTTCTCCTGCCAAGTTATTGTGCATAACAGAAGACATAAACTCTAAGTTGGAGTTGCAATCAGTGTGGACTTTGAAGTTATTGGGGAATAGAGACTTGTCTTTGTTACAGTGAAGACGGGAGCGATTTCTCTGAGGGAACCTGATCACAGAGACCCAGGTACATTACACCGCTCAACCTCTCTCTACAGGAGGGTACGGGCATGTAGCACGGTGGGCCTTTTTTTCCCTTTGCTCGGGAGCCAAAGGCAGGAAAAAGGGGTTGTGTCGCTACATATATATATATATAAAACACATATGAATATATCTATATATAAAACACATAAATATATCTATCTATATATAAAGCACATATGATAATTTAGATTACTAGGGAAAAAAAGTTTTATAACAAGTAGATGGCCAAACATAACTGCAGTGGACATCTATCACCTAAACCATAATGAGTAGAAGAGGATTTTGTTGCAGCACACATAAAAACATACTGTTTGAATTCAAACTTATAATTGTTGAGACATTCAATGTTTAATCCAATCCACTTGCTGTGATTACTATTACAGCTGTTAATGATCTGAAACAGCACTGTCTAAAACAGAGCATGGACTTGTAAGCGGACTTGAAGAACAGTAGCACCGACTAGAAAAGTGGCAGTGACTAATCAAGTATATTTTGGTTTTAACCACTTCAATTCCTGACACTTTCTTTTTTATAAATTCTTTATTTAAGAGAGAAGAACATGCGGATATACAGACAACACACTGATGCATATCACAGTAAATTAGACGTTCCCCAAAACACTCAGTAAAGAGGTAGAGTCTGCTATCAAAGGAGAATCGCAGCGCATATCAAGGGAAAAGGAGTCCTCCGTACCCCGCATGGCCAATTTTTTGCAGCAAATTGATGGATTTTGTTTGAAAAAAAAGTAAAAAATAGTTTCAAACAAAGTTCCTGAAACTTTCAACCCTTCCTGTGCAGGAAAATTTTTGAGAGAGAGAGTGCGAGAGAAAGAGAGAGAAAGCGTGAGAGCGAGTCAGAGAAACACAGAGAGAGAGACACACACACACACAGAGAGACAGAGACACACACACACACACACACACACACACACACACAGAGAGACACACACACACACACAGACAGAGCGAGAGAGAGACAGAGAGAGAGAGAGAGAGAGAGAGAGAGAGAGACACAGAGTCAGAGAAATAGAGAGAGACACACATAGACAGAGAGACAGAGAGAGAGAGACAGAGAGACACACACACACACACACACAGAGACACACAGAGAGAGAGAGAAACACACAGAGACAGAGAGAGACACACAGAGACAGAGAGAGAGAAACACACAGAGACAGAGAGAGACACACAGAGACAGAGAGAGAGAGAGACACACAGAGATTTTTTTTTTTTAAATTGATTAATCCTGATGTACTTCTGATTTCTTGAGGTCCTAAAATGACAGGACAGTACAAAATGGCCCCCAAATGACCCCTTTTTGGAAAATAGACAGTCTAAGGCACTGGTGTGAAACACAAGGCCCGCGGGCCGACTCCGGCCCTCCAGGCCATTTCATTTGGCCCTAGCACCTCTCCTGCAGCTGTAGGAGAGCTCCTGGCCCTCCTCCAGATCCCTACTATCTGCTTTCAAGCAATGCATCCAGCTTCTTTCCAGCAGCAGCATAAGGAAAGGGGGGTGCACTGTGATGTAAGGGAGAGTGGGGGACTCAACTTCTGATGGTGGGGTGGCTCTTGACATCTAATGTAAAGGGAGGGGATGCGCTGGACATCTAATCTTGCAGATACAACTGGCCCTTTTGAGAAGAATCATAATGCGGATTGAAATTGAGTTTGACACCGCTGGTCTAAGGTATTTAGTAAGAAACATGGGGATTTTTTTTTAAGTAGTAATTTTTTGTACACCACTTGCAGCTGTCCCGACGTCGTCTGGCGGCTCAGCTGCATGTGGTCACTTTATCTACTTCGTGGCAAGTAAAGTGGACATATGCGATTGCAAGCTGGCTTGATATATGTAAA
Organism: Rana muscosa; assembly: GCA_029206835.1. Lineage (NCBI taxonomy): Eukaryota > Metazoa > Chordata > Amphibia > Anura > Ranidae > Rana > Rana muscosa. The sequence goes on along the minus strand of CM055123.1, from coordinate 24,988,397 downwards.
CCCTGCAGCCTACTGGCCCCCCTATCAATGGTCTCTGATCAACCAATTATACTCTAGATAGAACATACCAGGGTTCTCATTGGTGGATCTGGCCCTATTGTACTAACCCCAGTGGTGCTGTGGGCCTGTGATGGAGTCTTTCTTGCTGGCCATAGTCCTCAGTTCAAGTACACACAAACGGCAATAGCTTTATTTGATAACTTATCTGGTGGGCTTATTCAAAGGAGCAACTTAGCTGGCCTTAAATTCTTTGCACGTAATACATGAGCATCCCTCAAGAAGAGTGTAAACCTGAAATCTCAAAACGCGTCGGTTGTCTCATTCTTCTATGTATTGTTGACCTTTTTGCTGGTATCCCCTGTACTCCAAGCCCTGCTTTTTTTCTTTTGTCTTTTAATAAGCACTTTTTATGTTCCCAAAAAATGTATATATTTTTTACATACCGGTACGTTTGTGCCTTAAATGGTGTTTGTCCGTGGTGCCCAAAAGAGTCCTGCATTGTGGAAGGTTTCCTTTGTCTTGTCTCCACACACATACACTCACTGGCTACTTTATTATTAGGTACACCTTGCTAGTACCGGGCTAGACCCCCCTTTTGCCTTCACAACTGCCCCAATTCTTCATGGCATAGATTCAACAAGGTATTGGAAACATTCCTCAGAGATTTTGGTCCATATTGAGATAAAGGCATCACAAAGTTGTTGCAGATTTGTCGGCTGCACACCCATGATGCAAATCTCCCGTTCCACCACACCCCAAAGGTGCTCTATTGGATTGAGATCTGGTGACTGTGGAGGCCATTGAACTCATTGTCACGGTCAAGAAACAAGTTAGAGATAATCTGAGCTTTGTGACATGGTGCATCGTTCTGCTGGAAGTAGCCACCAGAAGATGGGTACACTGTAGTCATAAAGGGATGGACATGGTCAGCAACAAGACTCAGGTAGGCCGTGGCATTTAAACAATGCTCAATTGGCACTAAGGGGCCCAAAGTGTGCCAAGGAAATATCCCCCACACCATTACACCACCACCACCAGCCTGAATCATTGATACAAGGCAGGATGGATCCATGCTTTCATGTTGTTTACGCCTAATTCTGACCCTACCATCTGAATGTTGCAGCTGAAATTGAGACTCATCAGACCAGGTAACGTTTTTACAATCTTCTATTGTCCAATTTTGGTGAGCCTGTACGAACTGTAGCCTCAGTTTTCTGATCTTAACTGACAGGGGCACCCGTTGTAGTCTTCTGCTGCTGTAGCCCATCTGCTTCAAGGTTGGATGTGTTGTGCGTTCAGAGCTGGTATTCTGCGTACCTTGGTTGTAATGTGTGGTTATTTGAGTTACTGTTGCCTTTCAATCATCTTGAACCAGACTTCTGACATCAACAAGGCAATTCCGTCCACACAACTGCCGCTCACTGGATATTTTCTCTTTCGGACCACTCTGTAAACCCTAGAGATGGTTGTGCGTGAAAATTCCAGTAGATCAGCAGTTTTTGAAATACTCAGACCAGCCCATCTGGCACAAACAACCATGCCAAAGTGATTTAAATACCCTTTCTTCCCCATTCTGACGCTCGGTTTGAACTTCAGCAAGTCGTCTTCACCAGGCCTAGATGCCTAAATGTATTAAGTTGCGTTGCTGGCATGTGATGATTGGCAATTTGTGTTACCAAGCAATTGAACAGGTGTACCCAAGGTATATATATATATATATATATATATATATATATATATATACACACATACGTATATATACACATACATATATATACACATACATATATATACACATACATATATATACACACATACATATATATATATACACACACATATATATACACACACACACACATATATATATATATATACATATATATATATATATATATATATATATATATATATATATATATATATATATATATACATATACACACACACACACAGTAACTCTATATTACTGTCCATGGTTTTGAGAATGGCATATCTATCAAAGTCCTATAGGTGTGATAGAAACTTTTTCTCATTGTGTAGGTTCGAGTGGATAGAATAACAAAGAATTAAAGGGGTTGTAAAGGTTCGTTTTTTATTTTCTAAATAGGTTCCTTTAAGCTAGTGCATTGTTGGTTCACTTACCTTTTCCTTATATTTCCCTTCTAAATGTTTTTTTTCTTTGTCTGAAATTCTCACTTCCTGTTTCTCCTCAGTAAACTTCACACCTTCATCCGAGTGGTGTTTAGTCAGCCAGAACAGCTTACTGAACAGCTTACTGAGGAGGAACAGGAAGTGAGAAATTCAGAAAAAGAAAACAAAGAAAATAAATATTTAGAAGGTAAATCTAAGGAAAAGGTAAGTGAACCAACAATGCACTAACTTAAAGGAACCTATTTATAAAATAAAACAAACCTTTACAACCACTTTAAGAAGCCAGTCATTTCAACTAAGAAGCTAACAAGGCTTTTCAATGTGATTGAAATGAAGCACTGGTTGTATAGCATTGGGTACCTGGATCGTGCATATTAAGTAGAACTGGTAGTATTTGATTGGTTGTTCTAAGCAACACTTCCTTTTCTTTTTTATCAGTTTGAATATATGAGCTTTGATATGATGCTTTCAGTTCTGATTTTACGATGTCTGCCGACAACAGTAATTCAGTTACACCGTCTGCTCTTTCGAGTGTAACCTAAGAGCCTACAATAGCATGGAGTTCATACCTGATGAGTTTTCCTCCACGTGTCAAAATGAAGCAGATGACAAACAGAGAAAACAGCAGACAGTATTCTGACAAGACAGTAACTCCAGCAGTGAAATGGTAACCTAAATCACAAAAAGGTCTCATGCTTCATTAGCTTGTGTCAGGCAGGAGAAAAATTACTTGGGTGATCTCTGAATTAGATGCTGTGCCAACAAATTCTCCAACTTCCTAATTGTCTATTTTCCCCCATTCTGACACAAATGATTTGAATAAGCAAATATAAATATGTATATTAACAGTGAAATATGGGAAGGCATTTGCATGAATGTTGAACAGAGGAATAGAAATTAGGCTCTTAAAATGTGAAGACATTTTGTGATGTATACTTAGAGGGAAAACATTTTATTTATGCCTTTTAAGTGTAGTCATTTTTCAAGGAAGTGTGTGCGTGTGTATACATACATACACACACACACACACACACACACACACACACACAAATTATAAACGCAACACCTTTGTGTTTGCCCCTATTTATCATGACCTGAACGCTAAGATCTACGACTTTTTTATGTACACAAAAGGCCCATTTCTCATCCTTCTTCCCCCCAATACAGTAAAACTGCACATTTTAGGAGTTGTATTTTATTGTGGCCAGCCTAATGGCCCGTACACACGATCCGAAAAGTGGAGGAAAAATACCGCTTTCGACGCGATCGTACTATAATCGGATAGTTAGTATAGATCTTGCGAATGCCGATCACATCAATTCATCTGATATTATTCAATCGCACAAGCACAAAAATAATTCTCGTACGATACCAGATCGTACGATTTTCGTTTAGTCAATTTAGTTGTCATCTGAAAATACAATACAAATACATTACAACACATGACATCACTTCCGATTTTTTTTTTCTGTCAAACGAGAATTTTCGTGACTTTAGTAACCCATTCAATTTCTACTTCCGACTATTAAGCGAAAAAAAGTCGGACGATCTGTCGTCCAATTTTCGGATCGTGTGAAGAGGCCTTAAGGCACACGTGTGTAATGATCATGTTGTCTAATCAGCATCTTGATATGCCACACCTGTGGGGTGGATGGATTATTTCACTAACACAGATTGAGGCCGGGTTCACACTGGTCCGACAAACGCTCCGACATTGGGAGCTCATGTCGTACGACGTGTAAAAATCAATGTTTCCCTATGGGAGCCGTCTTAACTGGTCCGACACATGTCGGTCCGACTTTGAAAATGCTCCTTGTACTACTTTGGTCCGACTATGATCCGACTTCAGCCCATTGACTATCATTGAAGTCCCATCAAAGTCGGACCGCAGTCTTGCATGATCCGACTTTGGCATGCGACTTGTGCTGTGCTGCTCTTGAGGGGGAACTCCACGCCAAATTTTAAATAAAAAACCGGCATGGGTTCCCCCTCCAGGAGCATACCAGGCCCTTGGGTCTGGTCTGGATTTGAAGGGGAACCCCTACGCCGAAAAAATGGCGTGGGGGTCCCCCCCCAAAATCCAAACCAGACCCTTATCCGAGCACGCAACCTGGCAGGCCGCAGGGGAAGAGGGGGGGACGAGAGAGCGGCCCCCCTCCCTCCTGAACCGTACCAGGCCACATGCCCTCAACATGTGGGGTTAGGTGCTCTGGGGCAGGGGGTCGACCTGCGGCCCCCCCACCCCAGAGCACCCTGCCCCTATGTTGATGAGGACAGGGCCTCTTCCCGACAACTCTGGCCGTTGGTTGTCGGGGTCTGCGGGCGGGGGGCTTATCGGAATCCGGGAGCCCCCCCCTTGATAAGGGGGCCCCCAGATCCCGGCCCCCCACCCTATGTGAATGAGTATGGGGTACATCGTACCCCTACCCATTCACCTGGTGGAAAAAAAATGTCAAGAAAAAACACAACACAGCTTTTTAAATTAATTTATTGCACAGCTCCGGGGTCTCCGCGCTCTCCGGTTCTTTCTTCCGCCGGGCCTCCGCTATCTTCTTCCAGCTCTTTTGCTAGCGGGGCCCGGTCTTCTCCTTCACCTTCTTCTTCTCCCGCTCTCCGGTTCTTCTCTCGCTCTCCGGTTCTTTCTTCCGCCGGGCCTCCGCTAACTTCTTTTAGCTCTTTTGCTAGCGGAGGCCCGGTCTTCCCGTCGTCTCGTCCGACTCTCCGTTGTCCTTCTGCCGGCCCCTCCACTACCTTCTTGTAGCTCTTTTGCTAGTGGAGGGGCCGGTCTTCCCGTCGTCGTCTTCTTCTCTCTTCTCCTCCTCGATGTTGACTCGTCGCTTCCTTCCGCTGTAATACTGGCTGTTCGCTCCGCTCCGCATTAATATAGGCTTCTCATGACGTCACAGTCACATGCTCCCATGACGTCACAGTCACATGCTCCGGGGCCACCGGAGCATGTGACTGACGTCATGAGAAGCCTATATTAATGCGGAGCGGAGCGAACAGCCAGTATTACAGCGGAAGAAAGCGACGCGTCAACATCGAGGAGAAGAAGAGAGAAGAAGACGGCGACGGGAAGACCGGCCCCTCCACTAGCAAAAGAGCTACAAGAAGGTAGTGGAGGGGCCGGCAGAAGGACAACGGAGAGCCGGACGAGACGACGGGAAGACCGGGCCTCTCCGCTAGCAAAAGAGCTAAAAGAAGTTAGCGGAGGCCCGGCGGAAGAAAGAACCGGAGAGCGGGAGAAGAAGAAGGCGACGGAGAAGACCGGGCCCCGCTAGCAAAAAAGCTGGAAGAAGATAGCGGAGGCCCGGCGGAAGAAAGAACTGGAGAGCGCAGAGACCCCAGAGCTGTGCAATAAATTAATTTAAAAAGCGGTGTTGTGTTTTTTCTTGACATTTTTTTTCCACCAGGTGAATGGGTAGGGTTACGATGTACCCCATACTCATTCACATAGGGTGGGGGGGGGGCGGGATCTGGGGGATTCCGATAAGCCCCCCGCCCGCAGACCCCGACAACCAACGGCCAGGGTTGTCGGGAAGAGGCCCTGTCCTCATCAACATGGGGGCAGGGTGCTCTGGGGTGGAGGGGGGCCGCAGGTCGCCCCCCTGCCCCAGAGCACCTAACCCCCCATGTTGAGGGCATGTGGCCTGGTACGGTTCAGGAGGGAGGGGGGGCCGCTCTCTCGTCCCCCCCTCTTCCCCTGCGGCCTGCCAGGTTGCGTCCTCGGATAAGGGTCTGGTTTGGATTTTGGGGGGGACCCCCACGCCGTTTTTTCGGCGCAGGGGTTCCCCTTCAAATCCAGACCAGACCCAAGGGCCTGGTATGCCCCTGGAGGGGGAACCCATGCTGGTTTTTTATTTAAAATTTGGCGTGGAGTTCCCCCTCAAGATTCATACCAAACACAGTGCCTGCTATTGGCGGGGATCCAAGTCGAATCCCCGTTCATTGAAAGTCGGACATATGTCGGCTTCATGTCGCAGGGCAAAGTGGGATCCAAAGTAGGACAGATGTCGTGTCGCACTAGTGTGAACCCAGCCTAAGCCCAGGTTTACACTGGCCTGCGGGAGTGAAGCCATGCGAGTTCTTTTTTTTTAATTTATTTATTTATTTATATTTCAAAAGGAGACATCTAATACATTATACACCTTCTATTGTATTTCTATACATAGTACATTTCTCATCCCATTACTTTAATTAGTCCCATTTATTAAACACATATCTCACCTTTACTCTTTATTGTCAGTAGGTTACATTCCATGTATTCCTATGTATATACTTCCATAAAAGACACAGTAGGGACTCCGTTCTCCCTTGCGATTTTATATTTCCCCCCCAACTACCCCCCTCCCAAAGCAAACCTAAGGCAGAGCAAGACTTAAAAGAAAAAAAAAAGGGGGGGGGGGTGGGGGAAGAAACAGACCACCCCTCTTCTCTCCCCCCCTCTCCGATCCCCTCTCCCAGTGGAGGTTTAGGAATAGGAGCCTCCCAAACCCCGAGCGGACTCTCTCCCCTACTGTATTCCCCATTACTCTCTTCCCTTCTGAATGTATAAATATATTCCATGTTGACCAGATTTTGGTATATTGCTCTTTTCTGTCTTGGGCCGAGAACACCGAATCCTCTATAGCCCCCACATTTCTGACCCTGTTGAGCCATTCTGCAATTGTTGGAGGCTTGGGGCTTTTCCAACATCTCGCTATGCACGACTTGGCCTCATTGACCAGGTGGCATAACACCGAATTTTTGTATATCTGTGTAGGTATTTGCGATAGATGCAACAGAAAAAACCCCGGGTCATCCGGCACTGGATAGGCCACAATTATTTGAGAAATCCTTTGTACCTCTAGCCAGTACTGTCTGATCCCGGGGCATGTCCAGTATATATGAAACAAGGTTCTCGGCCCCCCGTTACATCGCCAACACTGGTCAGAAACTTCAGGGAAAAACCTACCTAATTTTCATGGCGTATATTACCACCTGGTCAATAATTTGTAGTTTGATTCTAGAGTTCTGGTGCATATTGATGAGTTTAACGCCAGATGTATTATCTTCCGATATTGAGCTGATGTAAAGGTCTTATTAAGGTCCCTTTCCCACTTTCTAATTGCTGGCATCTCCTAATTCTCTGGTGGAGCAATTAGCAGCGTATATATCTTTGATATTATTCGGTTGAGGGGCTCCTTCTCATCACAGTATGTTTCAAACTTAGTCCGCTCCCGTTTAAAACTACTTATTGGGCCCAATGACTCCAGGAAGTGTTGAAGTTGTAATGCCTGCCAGTATTTTATTTCAAATCGGTCTCCCAGTTGCATCAAAGCCGCAATTGTGAGCCATGTGTCTGGTTGCAAAAAATGTGATACCCGAGTGTAGCCCCTCTCTCGAAGTCTCCGAAAGGCCCCCCGCCTCCATCCCCGGCCCAAAACTTGGATTGCCCAATACTGGGTACAATAGGGAGTACCTTGACGAGTATTTGGGATTCTGGCAGATTTTAGCGCTTATAGACAGTGTTGATCCTATAAGGAGGATGTTTTTTAACCCCTTCCATACCGGGCCATTATAAAATGACGCCGGCATGGACCCCTTCTCCCTCCGGGCGGACGTCATATGACGTCCTGCCCTTCTCGCCGCTACTGCGGGTCCCTGGGGGCCCGCATCGCGCGATCGGTGACGAGGCATGTCCCTCGGACACCGCCTGTCCCCGATCAGTGAAAAGAGCCAATAAAATTTGGCTCTTTACCACGTGACCGGCTGTTCCAATCACAGCCGGTCACTTTGCATTGATCTGGCGTGCACGCCGCTCGTGCGTGCCCCCGGGGGCGCGCAGCACGGCGATCGGGGACGAGGCTCGTCCCTTGGACAATGCGCAGCCCCGATCTGGGTAAAGAGCCAATGAAATTTGGCTCTTTACCACGTGACCGGCTGTGTCCAATCACAGCCGGTCACAAGTGTAAACAAAAAAGCACTAACTGCTGTCTCTGGGTTCTCCTCCTCACATACCGATCCTGTGTGAGAAGGAGAAATCCAAACAGTAATGAGTTAGTGTCAGTAAATTAGTGTCTGTCAGTACTGTGCCCAGATTGCCCCCCCTCGAATAAAGAGTACCCGTCACCCCCCTCAAGAGTACCCGTCACCCCCCTCAAGAGTACCAGAGTACCCGTCACCCCCCCTCAAGAGTACCCGTCACCCCCCCTCAAGAGTACCCGTCACCCCCCCTCAAGAGTACCCGTCACCCCCCTCAAGAGTACCTGTCACCCCCCCTCAAGAGTACCCGTCACCCCCCCTCAAGAGTACCCGTCACCCCCCCTCAAGAGTACCCGTCACCCCCCCAAGAGTACCCGTCACCCCCCCTCAAGAGTACCCGTCACCCCCCCTCAAGAGTACCCGTCACCCCCCCTCAAGAGTACCCGTCACCCCCCTCAAGAGTACCCGTCACCCCCCTCAAGAGTACCCGTCACCCCCCTCAAGAGTACCCGTCACCCCCCTCAAGAGTACCCGTCACCCCCCTCAAGAGTACCCGTCACCCCCCTCAAGAGTACCCGTCACCCCCCCTCAAGAGTACCTGTCACCCCCCCTCAAGAGTACCCGTCACCCCCCCTCAAGAGTACCCGTCACCCCCCCTCAAGAGTACCCGTCACCCCCCCTCAAGAGTACCCGTCACCCCCCCTCAAGAGTACCCGTCACCCCCCCTCAAGAGTACCCGTCACCCCCCCTCAAGAGTACCCGTCACCCCCCTCAAGAGTACCCGTCACCCCCCTCAAGAGTACCCGTCACCCCCCTCAAGAGTACCCGTCACCCCCCTCAAGAGTACCCGTCACCCCCCTCAAGAGTACCCGTCACCTCCCTCAAGAGTACCCGTCACCTCCATCAGGAGTACCCGTCACCTCCATCAGGAGTACCCGTCACCTCCATCAGGAGTACCCGTCACCTCCATCAGGAGTACCCGTCACCTCCATCAGGAGTACCCGTCACCTCCATCAGGAGTACCCGTCCCATGAGCCCAGCAGTGCCTGACGCGCAGCTAATTTCTAGCTGACGTACAGCCAATTAGTCCCTGTAGTGCAGCCCTGTAATACAGCCACCATGTCCAGAAGATTATACACCCCAGAAGAGGCATACCAAATGCTAACCCAGAGCGATGAGAAGCGGGGAGCTCTCACCGCCCCAGTACAGTTCTGATTCATGCTATGCCCGCCCTTTCGAATGGAGACCCCTAACAATGGAGGAGCTCAGATTGTTTTTAGGCCTTATACTGAACATGGGGCTTACAAAAAAAAATGAACTTCATTCATATTGGTCTAAAAAGCCCATCATCCATATGCCAATTTTTTCAGCTGTGATGTCCAGGTCCCGCTTTAACATGATCATGCGGTTCCTGCATTTCAGTGACAACTTGCAGTGCCCCCCCCGAAATCATCCGGACTTTGATAAATTGTTTAAAATTCGCCCCCTAATAGATTTTTTTAATAAGGGGTTTGCCGAACTTTACATCCCAGAACAGAACATCTCTGTGGACGAATCCCTGGTCCATTTCACAGGCCCGCTGGGAATCAAGCAGTATATTCCCAGTAAGAGAGCGAGGTACGGCTTGAAGCTCAACAAGCTCTGTGAGAGCTCCTCCGGATATGTGAAAGCCTTTCGTGTGTACGAAGGCAAAGACTCTCAGCTCCAGCCCCCTGAGTGTCCATCGTATATGGGACTAAGCGGGAAAATTGTATGGGAGTTGGCATTCCCACTCTTTCAAAAAGGGGTATCATATATACATGGACAATTAATATACTAGTTTGCACCTTTTTCGCCACCTATTCCTGAAGGACACTTTGGCCTGTGGTACTTCAAGAAAAAACAGGAAAGGCTTCCCACACAGTTTAGTCACCACAAGGCTACAAAGGGGGGAATCGGCAAGCCTGAGGAATGAGGAAGTGTTGGCCGTGAAGTGGAGGGATAAGAAAGATCTTTACATCATGTCCACTATCCACAATGACACCTCGGTGGAACTTCACAGAAGACGCGGTACCGTACAAAAGCCTTGCTGTATCAACGAATACAATAAGTTCATGGGGGGGGGGGGGTGGATTTAAACGATCAAATGCTGCAGCCCTATCTTTCAACACGAAAGTCTATATTCTGGTACAAAAAAGTTGCAATATACTTCTTCCATATGGCCCTTTATAATGCATGTCACTTATCAAAAATCAACAGAAAGGCCCATCCCCTTTATCAGATTTATCGAAAATGTTGTCACTGCCCTAATCTATCAGCAAGGCTCCGCCCCACAAAGCATTCGCTCCGATTGTGTCAGCAGACTGCATGAGCGCCATTTTCTTGACCATATCCCACCATCAGCAACCGGAAGAAGACGCCAAAAAAAATGTCGGGTGTGCAGCAAAAGTGGAATTAGGAGAGACACCAGTTACCATTGTCCCGACTGTCCCTCCCAACCTGGCCTATGTTTAGGACAATGCTACAAGCGATATCACACTCTCGAAAATTATTAGCCAAAATTTCTATAAGACTGCCACTTCCCCGATTTCAATTTCTGTGCTGATTATTTCCCTGCTGCCTCAACCAATCAACCTAGTGCCTCAACTCAACTGACCCTGGCCTGTTTATCGACTATGCCTCTGCCTGTCGTCTGCATTGTTTATCCGCCATGTTTCTGCATTTCACATGAACTGACCCTGGACTGTATCGACTATGCCTCTGCCTACCGTCTATTTCTGCCTTTTACCTGCACTGACCTCGGCTTGTTGACCATGTTTTTGCCTGCCCCTTGGACTGATCTTTCACCCTGCTACACAGGGGTCTCACATATGTGAGGGGCTCCAGAATAGTGTTCTGAGTCGAGAAAAACAGTTTTTGGTTTTCGGTGTTCCCAGAACAGGGTCTGGTTGCCCGGAGGCTTCAAAGCGATTTGGGTGGGAGAAGCCTCTACCCCTGTCCTCATTCTTTCCTGACCGAGGCCCTAAACTTGATGGTCCTGCCTGCTGCCTGGACCAATACTCTGGCTGAACTAACCATATCTTTGCCTGCTGCATGTACTATGGACAGTATTCCTGGCTGCTGCATGTACTATGGACAGTATTCCTGGCTGCTGCATGGACGATCCTTTCGCTGCTGCTGACCACATCCGCCTGCTACCTGGACCGATGCTCTCCTCTATGGACCACTGCACTACTAAAACCGCAGGTAATCTTTTCTTTACTCTTTGCTCAGAAGAATGTATTTTGGTTTGTAATTGGTATGTACAGTACATGCTATGGGTTAGAAATATGAAGGGCCTTCAACAATGTAATAGGTTGGCAGGAATTTGCGTGTGAAATTTATGCTCCTAGAAGGCCTGGAGGTGCTACTTTGATGTTGGACTTCTGTATGTAGTCAGGCTGTGTAAAAGTCTCACACATGTAGTATTGCCATACTCAGGAGTATCAGAACGTATTTTGGGGTGTCATTTTTGCTATGTACATGCTATGTGTTAGAAATATCTTATAAATGGACAACTTTGTGTAAAAAAAATGTGTTTTCATTTTTTTTTCACATTTTCCAAAAACTTCTGGAAAAAAATGAACCATTCAAAAGACTCATTATGCCTCATAGATTATACGTTGGGGTATTAGCTTTCCAAAATGGGGTCATTTTGTGGGCGTTTCCATTGTCCTGGTGCTCCAGGGCCTTCAAAAATGTGATAGGTTGTCATCTAATGAGATGTGTAATTTCTGCTCCTAGAATGCCTGGAGGTGCTACTTACATGTTGGACCTCTGTGGCCAGGGTGTGTAAAGGTCTCACACATGTGGTATCGCCATACTCAGGAGGAGCAGCAGAATGTATTTTGGAGTGTCATTGTAAGTATGCATGTGCTGTGTGAGAGAACTAACTTGTTATTATGACAATTTTGTGTAAAAATATAAAAAAATTCTTAATTTTCCCAAGAATTGTGGTAAAAAATTACAACTTCCAAAAATTCACCATGCCACTTACTAAATACCTTGTAATGTCTACTTTCCAAAAAGGGGTCATTTGGGGGGTATTTGTACTTTCCTGGCTTGTTAGGGTCTCAATAAATGAGATAGGCCGTCAGTACATCAGGTGTGATCAGATGTGATCAATTTTCAATGATTGGCACCATAGTCTGTAGCCTCTAACGTTCACAGAGACCAAATAATATACACTAATTTGGGTTATTTTTACTAAAGATATGTAGCAGTATACATTTTGGCCCAAATTTATGAAGAAAGATTATTTCTTTGCAAAATTTTAAGATAAAAAAAACAACTTTTTTTTAGTTTCTATTTCTCTGTTTTTTTGCTTATATTGCAAAAAATAAAAAACCTAGCAGGGATTAAATACCACCAAAAGTAAGCTCTGTTTGTGAGAACAAAATGATAAAAAATTTGTTTGGATACAATGTAGCATGACTGAGTAATTGTCATTCAAAGCGTGAGAGTGCTGAAAATTGGTCTGGGCAGGAAGGGTGTATTAATGCCCCGTATTGAAGTGGTTAAGGGAATCCGGTAACTTTGTATAGCACCATGGTGTCCTACCCAATGGTACCTGATTGATCTCTTGCTCCAGTTCTATCCATAATTTAAATTCTGTATGTCTGCACCAATCTATGACCCTTCCCAAATGGACTGCTTGATGGTATTTAGACACATCTGGGACTGCTAAGCCCCCATAACATTTAGGGAGTGTCATTTGGCTTCTACTGATCCTTGGTCACCTGTTGGCCCATGTGAATTTTGAAAAAAATTGTATTTACTTGCCGGAAGTAGGCCCCAGGGATTCTTATTGGTACAGCTTGAAATAAATAAGAAACATTTTGGCAGGATGCTCATTTTGATGGTAATACAACGGCCAAACCATGAGTGAAATCCATGTTGGCATTTGTCAAGTAGGGAACCGACTGCTTTGTATAGCAGGGGGGGGAATTTACAGAAAAGACCTTCTCTAATCTTGGTGGTATATTTATCCCTAAATATTTTAATGCCGACCTACCCATTTAAAATTAAAGTTGGGTTGTATATTTTTCTGCGCTACTGAGGAAAGGGCCACCCCCATCGCGTCCGATTTTGCCTAATTGATTTTTAAATTTGCTAATGTCCCATATCTTTCCATTTCCTTCATCAAGTTTGGCAGTGAGACATGAGGGCGAGAGAAAGAGAACAGATTATCTGCATAGGCAGAAATTTTATAATTCTGGTCACCTATTTGGAGTCCCTGAATGTCTGGATTCTGCCGGATCCTATTCAATAGGGGGTCTAGAGAGAGGGCTAACAGCATCGGGGAGAGTGGGCACCCCTGGCGTGTTCCATTTGAGATTTTAAACGTCTGAGTAAATTCCGTTTACTTTTACAGCGGCCTGGGGTGAGGCATACACCCCCGCTATCCAACTCCGCACGTGTTCTCCCATTCCCATTTGCCTCAATACTTCAAACATAAAGCGCCAACTAACCCTGTCAAACGCTTTCTCCGCGTCAGTGCTCAGAAAAATACAGGGCGTTTTTGTTGTGTTGGCATAGTGTACCAGGTTGAGGACCTTTACGGTATTATCCCTGGCCTCTCGGGTACCATGTACCATTTGATTTAGCAGCAGCTGAAGGCGGGAGGCCAGCAGTTTAGTAAAAAGTTTTAGATCTGTATTCAACAATAAGATCGGGCGGTAGCTCCCGCACTCCGCCGGGTCCTTCCCTTCTTTCGGGATGACCGAAATATGTGCCATAAGTGCATCTGGCGGGAGCACGGCCGATCTCAATGAATGCCTTTGTCATATATACCCCTAACAATGGGAAGAAATATTTGTAATATTGGATAGTGAATCCGTCCGGGCCCGGTGCCTTCCCTTGTTTAACTGTTTTCACCACTGTCTCTAGTTCCTCCACTGATATGGGTGTTTCTAGTTTGTTACGATCCGGCGAGGACAACCTAGGCAGGTGTGCTGAGAGGAGATATTCTTCCATGGTAGCCTGGGGCACCAGAGTTGGGGTCAGATTATAAAGGGAAGAGTAATATTCTCTAAAACTCTGAGCTATATCTTTAGGGAGTGAAATTAACTGTCCGTTTTCCCGCTTTATATGGGGGACATATACTGTCTTCCCTTTCTCTCTAAGTTTCCCTGACAGTATTTTACTACACTTTTCCCCTAATTCATAGGTTACTTTTCTCCCTGCTTGTATTGCCGATTTTGCTTTAGAACTGAGTAGGTCTGTCAGTTGTCTCCTCGGATGTGCCAGTTCTATCCCCACTAACGGCGTCTGTACTTCCTTGTGTTGTACCTCTAATACCTGGATTTCTCTGAACAAGTTTGCTATCTGTCCTTCTCCTGTTCTTTTTAATCGGGAGCCGTGTTTGATCAATACTCCTCTCATTACTACCTTATGCGCTTCCCATATCATGCACGGATCGCTCCCGGAGTGTCGTTCGTCCAAAAATATGCCTCCATTTCTTTTGCTACGTCCTCCCGAACTTCAGGGATCTGCAACAAGCTTTCGTTCAAACGCCAACACCACTCCGGGGCGGAAGATACACCGGACAGAGCAATATGTAGCGTCACCGGCGCATGGTCCGACCATGTTATGTTTTCGATTTTTACTTCGTTCACCGCCGTCAGCAGATAGTGTGGCACCAGGAAGAGGTCTATGCGGGAATACAGTTGATGGGGGTTGGAAAAAAATGTATAATATTTTTCTTCTGCATGTAATAACCTCCACACATCTACCAACTTCATCTCCTGCAACTTCCGCAGAATACCCCTCCTGATCCCCCCTGATATGGAGGAGACCCCAGCTGATGTATCAACTTTGGGGTCCAATGTTATGTTAAGGTCTCCCCCTAGAATAAACTTCCCTTCTACAAACCTCGCCAACTTATTCTGAATTTTACTCAGGAAGACATCTTGGTATGTATTTGGTGCGTAGACAGTCGCCACGGTCACCTTTATACCTCCAATATGTCCCTTTAAGAATAGAACCGCCTATCAGAAGGATCCTTAAAAACCGGGAGAGTTGTGGCTTTATTCAACCGGGCGACCGGGGGGGGGGGGCCTTCGACTACCGGAAGAGATTCCCATTTTTTAATCAGGCTGTCCTCAAAGGGGTACCTAACCGCCAGACACTGCGAGACCGAGTCTTCTGCAGTTTGTCCCAAACCTGGTCTATGAATCTGTCAAAAAAAGGTGTACTGGGAAAACCTTTTTAGAAGGATTAGCTTGAAAAGAACCAAAAAGGAGACTGACTCCACCACGGGCTCCTCAGCCACAGCATCCAGCTTGAGAGTGTCCCTCACAGCATCAATGAGTTCACCAACAAGTGTCCTGTCATGTACTGACCCAGATAAGGAGTCTTCCTCACAAGGAATGTCCTGGTCAAAAATATCCAAAAATTCAGAGATAGGGTCCTGTGCCACAGCAATGCCCATATCTGAATCAGAGCACTCACCTGGAGATGGTGGGGGGAGAGGGCGCTTCATAGCCCCCTTGCGCTCGCACGCCGCTTCCATCCTGGCAACAAATGATTCCAGGACTGCCGACAACTGGTCCATAGGGACCGCAGGTGCAGTAGTACTGCCAGTTGCTTCTGACATGAATGGGGAAGCAGGTGACACTGACTCCATGATACCACCACCCTCTGAGACTTTGTCAATAAATGAGAGAAAAAGAAAAAGTCCACCCTCCGGCTGCAATGACTGTGGGGGGTTACCCAGGGGACTCACCAACCCAGCTAGGACCGCTCGGTTCCGCTGCCTGTGTCCTGCTCCTCAGCGCGAGTGAACAGTGAGGAGAATCGCACTGTTCCAGTCAGCGATAGAGGCCAAACCAGCACAAAAGAGCGTGCGGCTTCAAGAAAATGGCCGCCGCAATTACAAGTGCGCCACAGCAAGATGGCCGCCAATGCGGTTTACAATGCAAATTGAAGCATAGTAAAAACATGGCACCGAAAGGCGCGCAAGGCCCAGGCTGAAAGCACCCCACACCTTAATGCAGACCCCTATGGACCCCCACCGGGACAGAGTGACCCTCAGGCACCCCCAGTCAGCGCATCGCCAGTAGGTGACAGAGTAGCAAAAAACAAGGGGAAGGAACACAAAGCATGTACTCACCTGCTGAGGCAGGGGAACAGTACTTACCCGTCCAGCTAGGACCCACTGGTGTGTTCCTGACAAGTCTATCACAGTGCAGTACTGAGTAGCTGTCGGCCCGGTCCGCCGTGAAAGATACAGCAAAACTGTTCAGTCGTATGTGGACCCTGGAGCAAAAAGCTCACCGGCCACCCCTGGAGCTATGGGGTATGTCGTGGACTGATCTCACGCAGAGCGAGGATCAGCACGCTCGATGGTCAGACTGGGAAGACTACGAGGATAGCAACTACCCAACCTGTTGCCCAGCCTACAGTTAATAGAAGAATCACAAAAATAATATAATAAAAGTTCAAAAAATAATAAAATATTTCTTCAAGAGACTAGCTCTTAAGAGAGCCACGTCCTCTCCTCTGCTAGGCAGAAAAAAACTGAGGCTGCTGGCTGCAGGTAGGAGGGTTATGTCTGGAGGGACCGCCCTCTGGGTGGGGCTGTTCAGCTCTGGTAATGGAATGTATGTTAAAACATTTAACAATCTGCCTAGTCTTCTCCTATGAGCAGGAACATAACCCACTTTGTCAAGATTGAAGATGCTGTGTCAGTCCATGGACAGTAAGAGAAATTCTGTTTGGGTACAGTGTAGCATGACCATGCAATTGTCATTTAAACAGCGACAGCACTGAAAGCTGAAAATTGGCTTGGGCAGGAAGGGGGAAAGGGGTGTAAGTGCCTGGTATTGAAGTGGTTAAAAAAAATAAAAAATCTAACATCTTCTGGTACTGAATACATTGTCCATCTTTCAATATACATGGAATTTGGCAACACTCGATTATGTTTGGTAACAAGTGTACATCCATGGAACTTCAGATATATGGAGAGGTCTGAAATACAGCAATAACCACTTCAGCTATGGAAGGTTTACCCACTTCATGACCAGGCCATTTTTTTCTATTCAGCACTACGCTACTTTAACCAGATGAACAGGGGTATTGAGAAAGAGACTGAAAAACAATAGTGGCTGTGCTCGGAGCTTACTGCTCCTTCAAAAGCCTCTTTGAAGGAGCAGTGAGCTCTGAGCGCATAACCTCTCTTCCTAAATACCCCTGTCCATCCGGTGATGTAATTCCCACCGCGTTCCACGCTGGTTTCTCTTTCTGGTGGCCACAGGATGTCTATGGAGCCTGCAACTGGGTGAATTATCCCTGTGGACGGCGCTATACCGAAGAACCGATTGGGACAGAACCCTCCCCTCCTACCTCTATCACTGAGCCTGTTACCTAATTCCACAATTCCTACTCCCCATTGACCAGATCCCGGCGGTACCCGCAGGTCAGAGGATCCAAAGCTGATATCTACATATGTTGAAGGCAACATATTCCTTTTATCCTGTAAGTGTTATTTTATTAAAAGTTCCCCCCTGTGATATTGCACTTAATGGAGCATCACTTTACACTCATCCCACAGACTACCTAACCTCAAGCATTAATTTTATTATTCCTTCTGAACTGGCCACTGTTGCTGGTATCCAAGCACTGTTATTATTGAATTTAACTAGCTACTGTTGCTGGCACGCACCTCTTACACCTGAACTTTTAAACTCTTTTACCTGCAGTACAAGTTATTGACTGTTTTTATAGTGTTCCGAAAGGGCATTACTTACCACATTAATTGT
Organism: Rana muscosa; assembly: GCA_029206835.1. NCBI lineage: Eukaryota > Metazoa > Chordata > Amphibia > Anura > Ranidae > Rana > Rana muscosa. The sequence continues at coordinate 24,970,500 of CM055123.1, read as the reverse complement.
AAGCAAGGTGTGAAAGCCATACTAGTTTAAATAAAATGTATATATTTGATGGTCATTAACTAGTTATTACATAGTTTTGCTTACTACTCTTGCTCTATGCCTATAGGTCTTAGCCTTTTACCTTTGTGCAAAGCTTTTGGAGTCTGAGGGCCAAAGAAACCATGTCAGGAAGAATGGAACCGAACAGATGTGTGCGCTCCGCCTCTTCCATTACCTGCACAAGAACAAAGAGAAAAGCACACGGTTAATATTTTTAAAATATTTAAAACAGCTAAACAGGTTTTCAAAAAGGTCTAGGAAACAGAGTAATTTTATTATTTACGGGAATATAACCTGTTTATGAAGAAATTGGGTCTTTTTTTCTGAAAGAGGTTAAAACAAAATGGTTTTTGACAATCTATAATTTCTCTACAAATCTGATTCGGTCTTCCACGTTGCTGTATTGTAAAGAGAAAATCTGGCCTCGGACACTTTCATAAAAAAGATCCATTCACATACTGTAGTAATCGACTTAGTAGTTTTGTAACCTATACTAGCTGGTTGTAATAGTCATGTAGTTCTTTACTGACATTTATGGATATCTAACTCAAGCAGAGCATGGCATTTATTTAGTGCTCATAAGTGAAATGGAGAGAAGGAGAGAGCAAAGACTGACAACATCATTTTAATTACATGATATCAGGTTGGTAGCAGCAAAGAGGAAGACAACTTCCATTCCGGTATTTGCAGATAGGCTATTTCGTATACCATGACACATCAAAAAAAAAAAAAAAAAAAGGAGGGGAATACAGATTAACATCCAAGATCAAGTCTTTAGCTTCTAAATAAGCATGTTCTTCCAGTGGAATTTCACTTTTATAATTTATGTCCTGGAACGGACTATAACAGATCTCCATCTCCTATGCCTTATTTATCTCTATAGGAAAAATAAGTTTCATACACGATTAATACACACAAAAAAAAAAAAAAAACACATGCCAAATGCCAAAAATTACCAATGGTGTCACGTTACTGATCAAGAGTACTTTCTAAATCGTGTTACATTAGCTGAGAAAGTGTAGAAGAGCAAGTAATTTGCATATACTTGGACAAGTAATAATAAAAAAAAATGTATACACTGCTTCCAATTACTGGAAGAAAACCTGCAAGGACCAAGCATTCCAGAAAGCAGACAACTTAAAGGGTAAGTTCACCTTTACAGAAAACTCTGTAAGGTGAACTTACACAGCGATAGGAGAGGAGATATAACAGCGATATACGAATACCTCAATGGTAATTCTAGCATGGGTAAAAAACTAGGGTTGTCCCGATACCGAACATTTGTGCGAGTACTTGTACTCGCACAAATGCTCCCGATGCCTGACCCGATACTTGGTCGGCGGCGAGTGGACACAGTGGGTGGAGAGGGCGGGCGGAGTCAGTAGGCGGATTGGCTGCCTCGGTGGGCAGAGCGGGAAAGAGGATGAGCGGATTCAGTGGGCGGGGAGGGCGGCCGGCGTCAGTGGGCGGGCGGAGTCAGTAGGCGGATCGAGCCGCCTCGGTGGGCGGAGCGGGAGAGAGGATGAGTGGATTTAGTGGGCGGGGAGGGCGGCCGGCGTCAGTAGGCGGATTGGGCGGGTGGCATCAGTGGGCGGAGCGGTCACCATCAGCTTGGACATCCCGACGCCCATCTTGGCACACCCTGCACTTGGCCACAGTAAGCCAGCAGCTGACATCTTGTTACATAGTTCGGGCTGGGTGAAACAAGATGTCTGCTGATACTTACTGATGCCGAGTGCAAGGTGTACCAAGATGGGCGCTGCAGCATAGCATTTCCTCATGTCGTTAATTGCTGCATTTCAGTGCCAGCCACCTGTCCGTGCCATCAGTGCCCATAAGATCCGCCCATCAGTGCCATCTAACCGTGCAAGTCACCCATCACTGCCCATAACTGCCGCCAATCAGTGCCAGCCACCTGTCAGTGTCATCAGTGCCCATAAGTTCCGCCCATCAGTGCCACCTGTCAGTGCCGCCCATCAGTGCCAGTGCCCATAGGTGCCACCTATCAGTCCCCATCAGTCAGTCCCCATCAGTCAAACTGTCACATGGCATTAAAAAAAAAGTATCGGTAATTGGTATCGGCGAGTACATGAAAAAAAGTATCGGTACTTGTACTCGGTCCTAAAAAAAGTGGTATCGGGACAACCCTAGAAAATCTGTAAGGTGGCCTTACACTGGACCCCCTCCCCACTTGATCCTGCTCTGTAACTGATTGCTGCGATGCCCCGATGTCAGACACCGAAAAAACGCTTCACCGCACTGGGTGATTTTAATTCCGGGCTGCTTTCTCTCCTGGCTTCAGATTGGTCAGCGCTGTACATGTGATGTAGCTGATCAATTAGAATCCCTGTAATCTGTACTGGCTTAGCGATACGGACACAAGATTAAGCCACAGGGGTGTCAAATCCCCGGACCAGTGCAGCAGCTTTTTGGGGACTGACATATATCCCACCCTTACTTTATCCAAAATGAACAAATTAAAGTTTTGCCTATCGTTCGACTTTAACATTAAAAAGGTTGTGTAAACCCTTGCGGTTTTTCACCTTAATGTATTTTATGCATTAAGGTGAACAACCTTCTGTAGTGCAGCAGCCCCCCAGACACCCCCTTTTACTTACCTGAACCCGATTGTTCCATCGACGGGGATGAGCACAGCAGCTCCAGCCGCTGTCTCGGGTCCTCAATGGATAGATTGATAGCAGCGCAGTCATTGTCTCCCGCTGCTGTCAATCAAATCCAGTGGCGCAGAAGCCGGGCACGGGGCCGAGTCCTGCTGTCTGTGTCAATGGACGCAGCAGCAGGACTCGTGAGCATGCCCGCACGAGCGTTTTCCTGTAGAATGCTGGTCTCTAAGGGGGCACTCAATGCGGGGAGGAGCCAGGAGCGACGCTGGGGGACTGTGTACAACCCTTGCACAGAGGCAAGTAGAACACATTTGTGATTTAAAAAAAAAAAAATTACCTTTACAACCCCTTTAACTGCATAGGGGGTTCTCTATTGTCAGAGTGGTAAGGATGTGGAACTCCCTACCACAATCAGTAGTGTCAATAGGAAGGGTCAATACAGTCAAAAAATCAGATGGGCATCTTTGTGAATGCAATATACAAGAATATGGGAAATGGTATGGATGGATGGACACACACACACACACGTTGAACTTGATGGTCTAGTGACTTTATTCAACTATACCAACTATGTAACCAGTGTCTACCTAACCATGATCACTATAAAATTAGCCAGGGACCACCTCCACCCAATGGTCAGAAACCCAAGAAGACAAACACTGTGCTCGGCAACTCAAGCCGGAAAATGTGAAAAATGTTCTAAAAAAAGATGATCCACTGTCTTATTTTATATTTACAATATCCTAACTGCAGCAACCTGGTAATGTAAAGCTATCATTTAACTGAACATGTTTTCCAGTCTATTATTGCATGAATGAAATTTACAGATACTTTCCCCCCCCCCCTCCCCCAAGAAAAATAAAATAAATAAAAAATTCAAAAGGATCCATGAAAAATATACTGAATCACACAGTACTGCTAGCTGTCAGGATAAGTAATAGCTTGTATGACTGGATCCTGACATCAAGCTTTTGTATGTGACATATGAATAGGAGGCTGTCATGCTTTATTGCATGTGTATAGCATTCATCAAAATGTATAATGTGACCCTGGTTATAGAAAGAAGCTACCTTACTAAAGGCCTTGTTACTGAACTCTCTGCTAAATGATACAAGACAAATATAACCAATAAAGTGGTTATTTTGTAATAATTGCTACTAAGAAAAATAAGATAAAAAAAATAAATTAAAAAAATAAAACTTAAAAAAAAAATAGGATTTTTTACTCACCGTAAAATCCTTTTCTCTGAGTCCATGGACCGACACAGCTTCTCTATTGACAAAGTGGGTATTATCCGTTAATTAGGAGTGACTAGGCAGAAAAACTTGTAAAAAGTGTTGCATCACACCTTCTACAGTACCGCCCAGGGGGCGGACCCTCTGGGTATACCCTCTCAGTCTGCATCTTCGCAGATCAGTTCGTCAAAAAGCAGTACAAACTTAACCACTTCGCATCTCAGGACGTCCGTGGGACGTCCTTGACTTTCAGCCGGGATATCTGAATAATGCCTGCAGCTACAGGCATCATTCAGATATCGTTTTTTAGAGCCGGCGATTCTCTGTACCGTAAGAACGATCATAGCGGCTGTTCCGCCGCTTGATCGTTCTTACAGGCGGCGAGAGGGGACGTCCCCCCCCCCTCCCGCCGCCCTCCGGTGCTTCTACCGACTCACCTGAGCGATCGGTGAGTCGGTGACAGGATCCGCCGGCCCCGGCTTCTAACCATAGAGATTTCCGGCGGACCAGATGGTCGCCGGAGTCTCTATGATCGTTCGGAGGCCGGGCGCGATGTTATGATGTCACGCCCGGCCTCTGCATTAAAAAAAAACGGCGCCGCTTCGGCTAGAAAGCGGTGATCGTTTTTTATTTTTTTTTATTTCAGGCTTCTCAGCCTAGAGTTGAGATGTGGGGTCTTATTGACCCCATATCTCACTGTAAAGAGGACCTGTCATGCTTATTCCTATTACAAGGGATGTTTACATTCCTTGTAATAGGAATAAAAGTGATTTTTTTTTTTTTTTTTCTAACTGTCAAAGTAAAAAGTTAAAAGTAAAATTAACAATAAATAATAATAAAAAAAAAATGTAAAGCGCCCCTGTCCCCGGTAGCTCGTACGCAGAAGCGAACGCATACGTAAGTCCCGCCCACATATGAAAACGGTGTTCAGAACACACATGTGAGGTATCGTAGCGAACGTTAGAGCGAGAGCAATAATTCTAGCCCTAGACCTCCTCTGTAACTCAAAACATGTGATCAGTAAAAAAATGTAAAGCGTCGCCCATGAGGATTTTTAAGTACCGAAGTTTGGCGCCTTTCCACGAGCGTGTACAATTTTGAAGGGTGACATGTTGGGTATCTATTTACTCGGCGTAACATCGTCTTTCACATTATGCAAAAAAATTGGGCTAACTTTAATGTTTTAATATTTTTTAATTCATGAAACCGTTTTTATTCCAAAAAAAATGCGTTTGAAAAATTATTGCGCAAATACGGTGCGAGATAAAAAGTTTCAATGACCGCCATTGTATTCTCTAGGGTCTTTGCTAAAAAAATATATATAGTGTTTGGGGGTTATATGTAATTTTCTAGCAAAAAAATGTGGCTTTTTACATGTAGGAGCGAAGTGTCAGAATTGGCCCGGATGCAAAGTGGTTAAAAGGAGGGGTGGGTGCTGTGTCGGTCCATGGACTCAGAGAAAAGGATTTTACGGTGAGTAAAAAATTCTATTTACTCTTTCGTCCATGGACCGACACAGCTACTCTATTGACAAAGTGGGACGTCCCAAAGCAGTGTCAGAGAAAAAATGAGGGGTGGTAACAGCATAAAAATAAACTTCACCCCAAACACAAAACAGCACTCCTCCAACGGAGGAGTTGCAACTCTAAACAGCCGCTTGCAAAACCTTGCGGCCAAAAGAGGCATCCGAAGATGCACCTACATCAATTTTGTAGAATTTTGTGAAAGTGTGAGCGGACGACCAAGTCGCCGCTTTACATAATTGGGAAACAGACGCTTGATGTCGGAAAGCCCAAGAGGCACCTATTGCCCTGGTCGAATGCGCCGTGACAGGAAAGGGGGGCGCCTGACCCTTTAAGGCGTAAGCCTGGATTACTATCTGTCGGATCCACCTAGAGATGGTGGCCGATGAGACTGCTTGGCCCTTCTTGGGACCAGCCACCGAAACAAACAGTGAGTCTGACTTCCGGAACAGGGAAGTAGCAGATAGGTATACTCTCAAAGCTCGGACAACGTCCAAGGAATGCAACGCCGACTCCTTAGGAATCGACGGCTGAGGACACAAGGATGGAGGTACAATGTCTTCGTTGAGATGAAAAGCCGAAACGACTTTCGGAAGAAAGGAAGGCTACGGCCGCAGCACCACCTTATCCTTGTGGAAAATCAAATAGGGAGCCTTGCAGGACAAGGCTGCCAGCTCAGAGACTCGTCTAACTGACGTAACAGCCACCAAAAAGACCACTTTCTGAGAAAGTGTCAACAGGGGAATATCTCTAATATTCTCAAACGGTGCCTTCTGAAGCACCGAGAGGACCAGGTTCAAGTCCCACGGAGGTAACGGGGGACGGACCGGAGGGGCCACCTGTCGGACCCCCTGCACAAATGTACTCACGAGAGAGTGAGTCACCAGGGGTCGCTGAAAAAAGACAGCCAGGGCAGATCCCTTAAATCGTACTTAGGGCAAGCCCTTGGTCCACCCCATGCTGTAAAAACAGCAGGATTCTGGAAACCAAATAGGTACGCGGATGCCATTTCATTTCCTCACACCTGGAGATGTAGGCCCTCCAAGTGCGGTGATAGACCTTCCTAGAGGACGGTTTTCGAGCACTTCTCATAGTAGAGATTACTGAGTCTGACAGGCCCCGGTCTCTCAGTACCTGGTTCTCAACAGCCATGCCGTTAAAGCCAATGACTGTAAAGCAGGATGGAATATGGGACCTTGCGATAGCAGGTCCTTCCGTAGTGGTAGGCGCCAGGGGACGTCTGCTACCAGACGTACTAGATCGTCGTACCAAGGACGCTGAGGCCAATCTGGAGCGATTAGAATCATTGGAATTCCCTCTGCCTCCACTCTGCGGAGCAGAAGAGGAAGAAGCCTTAAGGGAGGGAAGGCATAGATTAGCCGATACTGAACCCACGATGCTACCAACGCGTCCGTTGCGTCTGCCCATGGGTCTCTTGACCGGGCCACAAATCTCAATACCTTCCGATTGAGTCGGGAAGCCAGAAGATCTACGTCTGGTGTGCCCCATCTTTGGCAGAGGCGTTGGAACACCTCCGGGTGTAAGGACCATTCTCCCTGGTCCAGCATCTGGCAGCTCAGGTAGTCTGCCTGCCAGTTTTCCACACCCGGAATGTACACGGCCGACAGTGCCGGTACGCTCCTCTCTGCCCACTTCAGGATGCGAGCGATCTCCGATGCTGCAGCTGAGCTTCTTGTTCCTCCTTGATGATTGACATATGCCACTGCTGTGGCGTTGTCTGACTGGATCCTGACTGGACGCCCTTGCAGTCTCTGAGACCATTTGAAGAGGCACAGCTTGATCGCCCGGATCTCCAGGACATTGATCGGCAGGAGGGCTTCCTCTGGGGTCCAGCGACCCTGCGCCGACTGGACACCCCAGACTCCCCCCCAACCTGTAAGGCTGGCGTCCGTCGTGATCACTATCCAGTAAACCGGAAGAAATGACCTCCCGGCCATTAGAGCCGGTGCTGTCAGCCACCATACCAGGGATCTCCTGACTATGTGGCTCACTCGGATTTGATAATCCAGAGATGATGGACATCTGTTCCATCTGGACAGAACTTCCTTCTGTAACACTCGAGTGTGGTATTGAGCATATGGAACCGCCTCGAAGGAGGCTACCCTGAGGCCCAACACTCGCATGCAAAAAACGGAGTGACGACCAATTCCTGGAAGTCAGCTGCCGTACTGCAGCCCGGAGGGTCTGCAACTTCTCCACAGGGAGGAATACCTTTGCCTCTGAAGAATCCAGAATCAACCCCAGGTACCGTAGGCGTTGAGTGGGCACCAATACTGACTTTTGCGTGTTTAGTATCCAACCACAGTCTCGAAGAGTCCGACAGGTAATGGACACGCTTACCTCTAATTCTGAGCTTGAAGGGGCCTTCAGCAGAAGGTCGTATAAGTAGCCTGTGATAGCGATACCCCGCTGTCTTAGAAGTGCCAGAATCGGAGCGAGTACCTTGGTGAACGTCCTGGGTGCTGAGGCAAGGCCCAACGGGAGGGCCACAAACTGGTAGTGGTCCTTCCCGATAGCAAATCGCAGAAACCTCTGGTGTCTGGAGTATATGGGGACATGCAGGTATGCGTCCTTGATGTCCAAGGAGGCCAGAAAGTCCCCCGGATGGAGAGCCGTGACTACAGATCGAACCGATTCCATCCGAAAACTTTGTACCTTCACAAAGCAATTGAGGGCTCTGAGATCCAAGCTTGGACGAACCCCCTCCTTCTTCGGCACAATGAACAGATTTGAGTAAAAACCCCGTTCCAGTTCTGGAACTGGAATAACTACCCCGCGTTCCAGTAGACCCTGGACCGCCCCATACAGGGCCTCCCGACGGGTCGGTAGTAGCTGGAGATTGGAGGTGTTGAATCTGTCCGGTGGACAAGAGAGAAACTCTATCTTGTAGCCTGAGGAGATTACTTCGCAAACCCACCTGTCGGAGATTAGTACTGTCCACTGAGTCGCGAATTTGCGAAGACGTCTCCCCACCCGAGAGCTGGGTGGGGGTGGACCTTCATGCGGACGCAAATTTGTCCGCAGGCTTATTGGGTATGCGGGACCAGGGACGCTTTTGTCCTTGGGCAGGCGCTTTATCGGCCTGGGGTCTTTTCCCTGTCGCCCTAGGGGGACGAAAAAACCACTTGTGTGCAGTAAAGGAGGGCCCTTGCCCTTGGCGTGGCCCCTTACCCTTGCTAATTTGGGGAAGCAAAGTGCTTTTACTTCCTGTGGCATCCTTGATGATGTCATCCAGAGAAGCCCCAAAAAGTCTGTCGCCCTTAAAAGGCAGATCCAACAGGGCTTTCTTGGAAGTCTGGTCCGCAGACCAGCCTTTTAGCCAGATCAGGCGGCGTATTGCTACTGCATAAACCGAAGTTTTAGACAGCAGGGGAATAGTATTCATGTCTGACTCGCAGACAAACCTAAGGCCCTGGACCAACAGGTCGGCCAATGTTATCTCATCAGGAGGAGCATCTCGCTCCTTAACCCCTGGAGTAGCAATCTTGCCCATTCAGTAAGTGTGTGAGACACTAGGGCCCCGCCAATGCCGGGCGTACTGCCGAGCCTACCACTGAGTATAGGTAGCAAGCGAGTGCTTCAGCCTTCTTATCCACAGGGTCCTAGAAAACAGGAGCCCCTTCTACAGGAATTGTGGTGGCTCTATTAAGTCTAGACACCGGAGGGTCCACTATAGGGGGGAGAGGTCCATTTCTTCAGAAAACTCTCCTCAAAAGGGGTACCGTACCGCAAACCTCTTTGGGGCTGTAAAGACCCTCAGTGGGTTCTCCCATTCCTTGTATAAGAGTTTATCAAAAGACACACAAGGGAACACCTTAGCAGTGCGGGCAGGTCTATGAAACCCAAGTGGACCGGAGTCTCTGCTGCTTCTGCAGTATTTTCCAATTTTAGCATATCCCGCACTGCAGTAATAAGGTCAGATACCAAAGCCGTCTCGCGTACTGACCTGGACTTGGAGTCATTCTCACTGTCCGGTCACTGTCTGCAGTCTCTGATGCATCAGAATCTGGGCCCCGAGCCGTAGCTGGACCTGGTTCTGCACCAGAATTATCCCCAGAAGCTTGCAGGGGATGGGGCGTTTACTACCCCCTGTATTCCCGTGTGCTGCTTCCACCCTGGCAGCAAACGCCTCTAGGATTGCAGTCATAGCGTTCATAGACACCTCAGGGGCACCAGCTGCTAAATCTGGTGTTTCAGGGGAGAAGACATCTGGCTCAGATGCCATGCTGACCACACGCTGACACTCACAGGGCTCCAGGCAAGATATCAATAGGCCACCCTCCTGTGCTGCAGAGAGGCCGGGTCACCCAGAGGACTCACCACCCTGGATAGGTACTGCTATGCTGCGCCTGTGATGCTGTCCCCCTACTGCTGTGTCAGCCTGCTTCTTTTATCAGCACTTCCTGTGTGAATTTTCGCGCCAGTGTAATGCACCCTAGAGGCCGGAGGTTCTCAAAAAATGGTTGCCAAAAACGTCTGTATGGAAGATAATGTGGGCTCTAAGAAAATGGCCGCCGACAGAAGATAGAGGTCAAGCAGCCATAGCCCACAAAAAGATGGCCGCCGAACGGCAATATCTGCATACAAGGTGGACAAACATGGCCGCCGATCAGCTGATAGGGGCCAGTGGGTGTGGCCGAACCACAGGAAGATGGCCGCCGGGCAGTCACAAGAGGCCAAACTTGGCATGGACCACCTCAAAATGGCCGCCGACAGCATGGAGGAGGAAGGACACAAACACAGGTAAGAAAAAATGACATTTCTTTTAAATGTTAGTTACAGCCAGCCCCGCTCCAGTGGGACCCCCTAGGTGACCCCCAGCACCCAGCAACCTTTAGCTAGAAGCCCAGGGAGGAGGGAAAGGCAGGGAGAGAGGGAAGAAAGGGGCCACAACCACTTACTTGATCTCTCCAGGAATGTCCAGCTAAATCACCCAGCCGAGGCAGGGGAGTTTTACTTACCTATCCTGCATGTATTCTGCTGGAACACATTCCAAACAGATCATCTTCCGCGCACGGAAGGTGACTGTTGGCCAGGCATGCTGTGATTGGACCCAGAAGGGACGATCATATGTATGCCCTGGAGCATGACGCTCACCGGACAGGCTGCTGCGACTCGGCCGTAAGGTCAGCCGAAGCTGAGCGGTCCGATGCAAGCCTTGGAGCGTAAGCTCACCGGCCAGGCTGCTGCGACTCGGCCGTAAGGTCAGCCGAAGCTGAGCGTCCCGATGCAGGCCCTGGAGCGCAAGCTCACCGGCCACCCGTGGAGCGACGGGCATGTCGTGGAAAACCCAGCGTGTAGCTAGGGTCGGCACACGCTCGATGGCCGAAACTGGGGAGATTACAAGGATCGAGGATCCAGCCTGTCACCCAGTCGGCAGTTGATCGAAGATCGCAGGAAACAACAAATGTAGCAAAAAAAATAAAAATATATATATATATATATTATATATATATATATATATATATATATATATATATATATATTTTCCCCGGACCAATGGGCCCGAAGGGAGCCATGTCCTACTCCTTGCTAGACAGAAAAAAACTGATCTGCGAAGATGCAGACTGAGAGGGTATACCCAGAGGGTCCGCCCCCTGGGCGGTACTGTAGAAGGTGTGATGCAACACTTTTTACAAGTTTTTCTGCCTAGTCACTCCTAATTAACGGATAATACCCACTTTGTCAATAGAGAAGCTGTGTCGGTCCATGGACGAAAGAGTAATAGGATTTTTGTACTCACCGTAAAATCCTTTTCTCTGAGTTCTTGGATGAACAGCTTCAATCTTGACAAGTGGGTATTAGCCTTCATTTAGGAGTGACTAGGCAGAAAAAGTGTTAACTTCAGAGTTGAACAGCCCCACCCAGGGGGCGGTCCTACTGGCTATATCCCCTCAGCCTGCACTAAGCAGATCAGTTTGTCAAAAAGCAGTACAAACTTAAAAACGAGGGGTGGGTGCCGTGTCCATCCATGAACTCAGAGAAAAGGATTTTATGGTGAGTACAAAAATCCTATTTACTCTTTCGTTCATGGATGGACACAGCTTCAATCTTGACAAGTGGGACGTCTCAAAGCAGTGTCAAAAACGAGGGGTGGGAGCAGCATTAAAACAACTTCACCCCAAAACAAAAAACAGAGCTCCTCAACTGAGGATTTGCAACTCTAAACAGCCGCCTGCAATACCTTGCGGCCGAAAGAAGCTTCCGAAGATGCACACACAAAAACTTGTAAAGTCTAGTGTAAGTGTGAACGGACGACCAAGTCGCCGCCTTACACACCTGGGAAACAGACACTTGATGCTCTCAGAGCTCGGACAGCTTCCAAGAAATACAACGTCGTCTCCTTAGGATTCGACGGATGAGGACACAAGGATGGCAGTACAATGTCTTCCTTAGATGGAAGGTCAAAACAACCTTAGGAAGAAAAGAAGGCTGCGGACGCAGCACCATCCTATGCTTGTGGAAGATCAGATAGGGAGCCTTGCCCGACAAGGCTGCCAGCTCAGAAACTCGTCTTAACTTCAAGAGGCACCTCATGCCCTGGTCGAATGCGCCGGGAAAGGGAGGCGCCTGACCCTTCATGGCGTAAGCCTGATCATGATCTGTCGGATCCACCTAGAGATGGTGACCGACGAGACCGCTGGGCCCTACTTGGGACCAGTCACCAAAACAAACAGTGAATCTGGACTCCGGAACGGAGCAGTACCAGACAAGCATACTCTCAGAGTTCAGACAACGTCCAAGGAATGCAATGTCGTCTCCCTAGGATTCGACGGATGAGGACACAAGGATGGCAGTACAATGTCTTCCTTGAGATGGAAGGTCGAAACACGACCTTAGGAAGAAAAGAAGGCTGCGGACGCAGCAACACCTTATCCTTGTGGAAGATCAGATAGGGAGGCTTGCATGACAAGGCTTCCCACTCAGAAACCTGTCTTAACTGGCATAACAGCCACCAAAAGGACCACTTTCCGAAAAAGTGTCAACAAGGGAACTCCCTGATGTTCTCAAATGGTGGTTTCCAAGGCACCTAGAGGCCATGCCGTTAAAGCCATTGACTGTAAGCAGGATGGCATATGAGACCCTGCGACAGCAGGTCCTCTCGTAGCGGTAGACGCCAAAAGGACGTCAGCTACACAAGCCCCAAGGAGGTAGTGGAGGGTGGACCGGAGGGGCCGCCTGCCGAACCCTCTGTACAAACATTCTCACTAGAGAGTGAATCACCAGGGGTTGCTATAAAAGGACAGCAAGGGCAGATACCTGCCCCCTAATTGTACTTAAAGCAAAATTTTTGGCCCGTTCCCTGCTGAAAGAACAGCAGGACCCTGGAACCAAATAAGTACGTGGATGCCACCTCATTTCCTTAAAAAAAGGATATGTAGGTCTTCCAAGTGCGATGGTAAATCTTCCTTGGGGATGATTTCCAAACACTCTTCATGGCAGAGATCACAGAGAGTCTGACAGACCCAAGTCTCTTAGCACCTGGCTTTCAAGCCATGCCATTAAGCCAGTGACTGTAAATACAGGATGGCGTATGGGACCTTGGGACATCAGGTCCTTTCTTAGTGGCAGATGCCAAAAGACGTCTGCTACCAGACGCACTAGATCGGCATACTAAGGACGCCGAGGCCAATACAGAGCAATTGGGACCATTGGAACCCTCTCTGCCTCCAGTCTGCGAAGCAGATGAGGAAGGAGCTTCAGAGGAGGAAAGGCATAGATTAGCCGGTACTGGCTCCACGGTGCTATCAACGCAGCTGTTGTGTTTGCCCATGGGTCCCTTAACCTGGCCACAAACCTCAATACCTTCTGATTGAGTCGAGAAGCCAGGAGATATACGACTGGCGTGCCTCCCCTCTGGCAAAGGAGCCAAACTGCCTCCGGGTGTAGAGACCATTCTCCTTGGTCCAGCATCTGACAACTCAGGTAGTCCGCCTGCCAGTTTCCCACAACCAGAATGTATACGTCGACAGGCCTGGTACGCTCCCTTAAGAGGTGAGCAACCTACGATACTGCAGCAGAGCTGCTTGTTCCCCCTTGATGATTGACATACGCCACCACTGTGGTGTTTGTCTGACTGGATTCTGACTCAACGCCTCTGTAGCCTCAGACCATGTGGAGAGGCAAAGCCAGATCGCCCGGAGTTCCAGGACAAAGATCGGCAAGTGGGATTCCTCCAGAGGCCAGCGACCGAGGTTGACTGAGCTCCCAATACTCCTGTCCAACCGGGAAGACAGGCGTCCGCCGTGACCACCATCCAGTAAAAAGGAAGGAACGACTTCCCGGACAGAAGTGATGTCGGCCACCAACTAGGGAGGCCCTGACTAGGTGGCTCACCCGGATTTTGACAATCCAGGGATGAAGGGCACTTGACCCTCTGGACAGAATTACCTTCTGTAACACTTGCGTGTGAAATAGTGCATATGGTACCGTCTCGAAGGAGACTACCATGAGGCCCAGGACTCGCCTGAAAAAGTGGCGTGACAACCATCTTTGGGATGTCAACTCGCGCACCGCGGCCCGGAGGGTCTGCAACTTTCCCATAGGGAGCAAAAAACTTTTGCCAAAATCAACCCCAGATACACTAGGAGTTGAGACGGTACCGATACTGACTTCTGAGTGTTCAGCACCCAACCAAGGATCAGAGGGTCTGACAGGTTATAGACATGCTCACCTCTAATTTTGAGTTGGAAGTGGCCCTCAGAAGAAGATCGTCCAAGTTGCCCATGATGGCGATGCCATGCTGTATTAGTAGGGCCAGAATCGGGGCAAGCACCTTGGTGAACACTCTTGGTGCCGATGCCAGGCCAAAGGGGAGCGCCACCATTGGTAGTGGTCTTCCCCGGGCCGCCAAACGCAGACACCTGATGCCTGGTGCATATGGGGACATGCAAGCCTGCGTCCTTGAAGACCAAGGATGCCGGAAATCCCCTGGATGGAGGGCCGTGACAACAGAGCGTCTTCAGCACTACCAACAGATTAGAGTAGAACTCGTTCCTGTACTGAGACAGGAAGGACCACCCTGCGTATCAGTAGGTCTTGAACCGCCCCATATAGGACTTCCCGACGAGTCGGCTGAAGCTGGTGGTTTAGAGGGAAAAAAAATCTGTTGTTCAGTAGGCAAGCAAGGTTGGGCTTGCGAAACCAGGGACACTTCTGTCCCTCAGCAGGCGCTTAATCGGCCTGGGGTCATTTACTTGCCGCACTAGGCGGACGAAAGAACTGGTTGTGCGCGGTGAAGGAGAGCCCTAGCCTATGGCGTGGCTCCTTACCCCTTTTTGGATTGCGGGAGCAGCAAGCTCTTACCTCCTGTGGCATCCTTAATGATGTCATCCAGAGAGGCTCCAAAAAGACTGTCACCCTTAAGGGGCAGGTCCAATAAGGCCTTCTTGGAAGTTTTTTGGTCCGTAGACCAGCACTTAGCCAAACCAGGTGGCATAACACCACCGCATAAACCGAGGCTCTGGACAGCAAGGGGATAGTATCCATGTCTGACTCGCAGACAAACTTAAGGCCCTGTACCAACTGGTCAGCCAAAGCTACCTCTCGTCCGGAGGAGTAGCATCTTTACCCACTCAGTAGGTGTCCGAGACACCAAAGCCCCAGCCATTGCTGGACAAACCGCTGAGCCCACTATAGGTAGCGAGCGATTGCCTCAGCCTTCTTGTCCGCAGGGTCCTTGAAGACAGGAGCCCCTTCCACTGGACTCGTGGTTACTTGGTTAAGTCTGGACACAGGGGGGGTCTACTATCGGGGGGGAGAGGTCCATTTTTTTCAGGAAACTCTCCTAAAAGGGTTACCAGACCGCCAAATTTTTTGGGGCCGAAAAAGAAAACCTTCAGTGGTTTTCCCCCCTCCTTGTATAAAAGTTTATCAAGATAAGACCATACAAGGAAACACCTTGGCAGTGCGGGCCGGCTTACGGAACCCAAAGGGAACCGCCGTCACTGTTGCAGAATTCCCCAACTTCAGCGTAACCCGCACTGCAGTGATAGATACCAAGCCTTTTCGCGTGCTGACCCAGACCTGGAGTCATCCTCACTGTCCAACTGGTCACAGTCCGCAACCGCTGATGCATCAGAATCAGGGCCATGAGCCACAGCTGGGCCTGGCTCTGCATCAGAATTATCCCCAGAAGATGGCGGGGGAGGGGGCGCTTCCTACCCCACCCCCCTTGTTCCCCTGAGCCGCTTACACCTAGGCAACAAAAGGTCTCCAGAATCGCCGACATAGCGTCCACGGATATAGCAGGGGCACCAGTTGCCAACTCAGGTGTTCCAGGGGAAAAAAAATGTCTGCTGACCCACGCGCCTGACACCCATAGGGACTCCAGGCAAGGCATCACAGCCCACCCTCCTAGCTGCTACAGAGATGCAGGGTCTCCCAGAGGACTCACCACCCTTAGGACGGTCACAGTTACTGCTGATCGTCTGCTCTCGCCAGTGATGGTCTCCCATAGCTGCCTGTGTCAGTCTGATCCTCCGTCAGCGTGTGTCTGTCTATCGCGCGCCTGTGAATGCACCCTAGAGGCCAAAGACTTCCACAAAATGGCCACGAGCGGCCGTACTGAAGAACGGCGTGAACCACAAGAAAATGATCGCCGAGCAGTCGACAGAGGCCAAAGTGGGCGCAGACCACAAGAAAATGGCCGCTGAGCGGCGGTAGATGCACACAGGTGTGGACCACAAGAAAATGGCCGCTGAGCGGTAGACAGGCCAAAACATGCGGGGACCACAAGAAAATGGCCACCGACAGCATGGAGGGAGAAACACACAGGTAAGCAGCAAAAATTGACATTTCCAATGATAGCATACAGCGTAGTTCACGCTCCAGATGGAGCCCCCCAGGTGACCCCCAGCACCCAGCCTTAGCTTGCAGAGCCCAGGGAGGAGGGAAGGCAGGGAGAGAGGAAAGAAAGGGCAAAACCACTTACTTTATCTTTCCAGGAATGTCCAGCAAAGTCCTCCTGCCGAAGCAGGGGAAGCTACTTACCCTTCCTGCGTGGATTATGCTGGAAGACATTCCGGACAGACCATCTACCGCGCAGTTACGGAGGTGACTGTCGGCCCGGCATGCTGTGATTGAGCCATAGAGACCGATCATTATGCATGTCCTGGAGCATAAAGCTCACCGGCCACCCGTGGAGCGACGGGCATGTCGTGGAAAACCCAGCGCGTGGCTAGGGTCGGCACACGCTCGATGGCCGAAACTGGGGAGACTACAAGGATCTGGGATCCAGCCTGTCACCCAGTCGGCAGTTAATCGAAGATCGCAGGAACAAAAAAAAAAAATGTAGAAAAAAAGCCCCCGGACCAATGGGCCCAAAGGGAGCCATGTCCTTCTCCTATACTAGGCAGAAAAAAAATTATCTGCTTAGTGCAGGCTGAGGGGATATAGCCAGTAGGACCGCCCCCTGGGTGGGGCTGTTCAGCTCTGAAGTCGTTAACACTTTTTCTGCCTAGTCACTCCTAAATGAAGGCCAATACCCACTTGTCAAGATTGAAGCTGTGTCCGTCCATGAACGAAAGAGTAAATTATATTGTCACTGATTCCTAGAAGATCACTATTATGCTAAAACAGAAATAATAATCAAAAAGGTTAGCACCAATTAGAGCAGGAAGATGCAGCACAGAAGTGCCTTGGCATATACTTGCAAAAGGTAGGCAACATTTTAACAAGCAACCGATTAAGTGCTGTTTACTGGCCAGTAGGATGAGTCACTGAGACAAGAAAAGACTAGTTTTGTTCATTGTGCTAAAATCTTATTCTTCCATGTCTAAGGCCCCTTTCACACTGGGGCGTCCGCGGCTTCAAAACGCTGCTTTACCGCTGAATGAATGAATGAATGGACTTGCTTTTTGCAGCCAGTGTCTGGCTGGTGCGATCATTTACCCCATAGGATCTCGACACGCTTGGGACACACATTCATACACATATATACTTGGCCAATTTGGACAAGATCCAATTAACCTACCGGCATGTCTTTGGAGTGTGGGAGGAAACCGGAGTACCTGGAGGAAACCCACGCAGACAAAAAGGGAGAACATGCAAGCTCCCATTGTATTTGCAGGGGTATTCGGCCACTAGCGGGGCGCTTTTAACCCCCGCTAGCGGCCAAAAAAGGGTTAAAACCACCCGTATAGCCGCGGTGCCCATTGATTTCAATGGGCAGGAGCGGTATACACACCGCTCCAAAGATGCTGCTAGCAGGACTTTTTTTTTACCGTCCTGCTAGCGCACCGCTCCTGTGTGAAAGCCCTCGGGGCTTTCACACTGGAGAGACAGCAGCGGCTCTTTCAGGGCACTTTGCAGGCGCCATTTTTAGCGTTATAGTGCCTGCAAAGCGCCCCCGTGTGAAAGGGGTCTCAAGCTCTACAAAGCTAAAAAGGACCAAAGGAGACTACTCAAAACGTAACTATATGAGATATGTGCACCAAGCTTTATCATATCTTACTGAAGGAGAGGTGTAATCAGATTTTACCAGGCTGTCCAATCTAGTAACCAGCAGGTGTTAAAAAAAAAAAGAAAAAAAGGAGATAGAGAAAGGAGATATTACTAGATGAGCTCAAGGAAAAATGTAGGGAATTTTCTTCAAATTAAAGCGGAGTTCAACCAGTGCTGGTGACCCCCTGACATCTGACATGCCACGTTTGGTATGTCATTTCTTGGGGGGGGGGGGGTGGGTACCCAGTTTTTACAGGCACTCGGTTCCCACTTCCTCTTCTAGCACCAGAAGGAAGTTCACCTCTCTCCCCTCCCTCCCTCCCTGCAATCTTCTGGGACATGTCACAGCTCGCAGCGCAGCTCGCGCATGTGCAGAGCGCCGGCGCCGCAGAGAGGGAGAGGAGCGAGGCTTCCTGCACCTGCATCGCTGGACCGTGGGCAGGAGTGTCTGATTATTAGGGTGGAAGTCCGCTTTAATTAAAAAGCATTTGACACCTTTGGGTCACTGGTCCATACAAAGAGTTCAAGGAATACAATGAGAATAAGACACCTACAAAAAGGGACATAAATTCAGGTTATGCACACTCAGTATTCCAGTCTGATTTTAAGCTGCTGTAGTAATGCCTAAAGCTGACTGCAGGTTTAGAACAACAGTTCCTTAAAGCGGAGTTCCACCCAAAAATGAAACTTCCGCTTTTTGGAATCCTCCCCCCCTCCAGTGTCACATTTGGCACCTTTCAGGGGGGAGGAGGGAGCAGATACCTGTGTAATACAGGTATTTGCTCCCACTTCCAGGCATAGATCACTGCGGTGACCTACGCCACGTCTGGCGCCTACTCCGTCGCCCCCGCTGTCTTCTGGGAGACACACAGGTCCCAGAAGACAGCAGGGACCAGTGGGATCACGCATGCGCATTAGGGAACCAGGAAGTGAAGCCACAAGGCTTCACTTCCTGATTCCCTTATCGAAGATGGCAGCGGCAGCACCCGAGACACGAGGGACAAATTGGCTTCGGGACCCGACATCGCGGGCACCCAGGACAGGCAAGTGTCCATATATTAAAAGTCAGCAGCTGCAGTATTTGTAGCTGCTGACTTTTAATATTTTTTTTCCCGGCGGAACTTTGCTTTAATAAAAGGGAATGTTGTGAGGATTTTATTGGTGAACCAAACTGCACTGTGTGTAACAGCTAGTAGTTTCTTGACCACAGGCATATTTTTCATAAATACTTCAATATACTATTTCATAAAGTTGCATTTTTGTCTAACTTTGTACTTATCCCATAATGTTTAAAAACCCAATACATACTGTATGCTATTATATACACAAACATGCCTTGAGAAATACCTGGAGGATACCTGTACCTTTAAGGGTTCAAAAATGTCCATCACTGTATTAACAGATGCTGGAATAAATATTGCTATAAGTAATGACCCTGTGTCAGCATACACTGCTCCTCTGAAGGTAACGATCAAGCTTACTTGACAGTCTAAACAAGATGAGGATACGGCACTGTCCACTATTGAAAAAAGAAAAAAAAGAATAAAAAACCCTCTGCTTGACAGCTCATCAAATCGTACAAAACTAACACAAGACGCATGATCCCGGACAGACCTATCCATCACATCACAAGAAGGAATAATCAAGATTGAAAATGCCGACTGCATGCAAAAATAAAAAAAATAAAAAATCAGTTTAGTATCAAGATATTTTATTTCAATCCCTCTGCTTCTTGACCGAGTTACAATAATTTATTTCAAAATATTAATGTATCCTTCAGCCACTAAGCAGAGATTCTGAACACTACCTTTTACAGATGAAAGATTTGGATGTGTTTCCTAAACATACTTAAGGCACTGGGTTATTCTGATACCAACACTGGTTTAAGAATAGCAGAAAATAGCAGAAAGCATCCTTCTTAAAGGCTAATTCCACCTTTGCAACATGTTACATCCCTATTTACAATGTAACATGTTGCTAAGCAAACAACCCCACATCCCCAAAATGCCCCCCTTATGACATGTGGGGGTTCTTCTACCACGCATCAGACATCACTTTTAAAATCGGAGCAGCTGTGTGGGGCTTCGCCTGCACAGATTTGACATTCATTGAGGCTGGGTTCACACTAGTGCGACACGACAGCCGTCCTACTTTGGATCCGACTTTGCCCCGCGACATGAAGCCGACATATGTCCGACTTTCAATGAACGGGGATCCGACTTGGATCCCCGCCAATAGCAGGCACTGTGTTTGGTATGAATCTTGAGGGGAAACTCCAGGCCAAATTTTAAATAAAAAACCGGCATGGGTTCCCCCTCCAGGAGCATACCAGGCCCTTGGGTCTGGTCTGGATTTGAAGGGGAACCCCTACGCCGAAAAAACGGAGTGGGGGTCCCCCCCAAAATCCAAACCAGACCCTTATCCGAGCACGCAACCTGGCAGGCCGCAGGGGAAGAGGGGGGGACGAGAGAGCGGCCCCCCCTCCCTCCTGAACCGTACCAGGCCGCATGCCCTCAACATGGGGGTGGGTGCTTCGGGGCAGGGGGGCGACCTGCGGCCCCCCCACCCCAAAGCACCCTGTCCCCATGTTGATGAGGACAGGGCCTCTTCCCGACAACCCTGGCCGTTGGTTGTCAGGATCTGCGGGCGGGGGGCTTATCGGAATCCGGGAACCTCTTAATAAGGGGGCCCCCAGATCCCGGCCCCCCACCCAATGTGAATGAGTATGGGGTACATCGTACCCCTACCCATTCACCTGGTGGGAAAAAATGTCAATAAAATCACAACACAGCTTTTTAAATAAATTTATTGCACAGCTCCGGGGGTCTCCGCGCTCTCCGGTTCTTTCTTCTGCCGGGCCTCCGCTAACTTCTTCCAGCTCTTTTGCTAGCGGGGCCCGGTCTTCTCCGTCGCCTTCTTCTTCCAGCTCTTTTGCTAGCGGAGGCCTGGTCTTCCCGTCGTCTTGTCCGGCTCTCCGTTGTCCTTCTGCCGGCCCCTCCACTATCTTCTTCCAGCTCTTTTGCTAGTGGAGGGGCCGATCTTTCCGTCACCGTCTTCTTCTCTCTTCTCCTCCTCGATGTTGACTCGTCGCTTCCTCCCGCTCTAATGCTGGGTGTTCGCTCCGCTCCGAATTAATATAGGCTTCTCATGACGTCACAGTCACATGCTCCGGGTGGCCCCCGGAGCATGTGACGTCATGAGAAGCCTATATCAATCAGCGCGCGCACCGCAACACCCAGCATTAGAGCGGGAGGAAGCGACGTGTCAACATCGAGAAGGAGAAGAGAGAAGGAGAAGAGAGAAGAAGACGGCGACGGGAAGACCGGCCCCTCCACTAGCAAAAGAGCTGGAAGAAGATAGTGGAGGGGCCGGCAGAAGGACAACGGAGAGCCGGACAAGACGACAGGAAGACCGGGCCTCCGCTAGAAAAAGAGCTGGAAGAAGATAGCGGAGGCCCAGCGGAAGAAAGAACCGGAGAGCGCGGAGACCCCCGGAGCTGTGCAATAAATTAACTTAAAAATCTGTGTTGTGTTTTTATTGACATTTTTTCCCACCAGGTGAATGGGTAGGGGTACGATGTACCCCATACTCATTCACATAGGGTGGGGGGCCGGGATCTGGGGGCCCCCTTATTAAAGGGGGCTCCCGGATTCAGATAAGCCCCCCGCCCGCAGACCCCGACAACCAATGGCCAGGGTTGTCGGGAAGAGGCCCTGTCCTCATCAACATGGGGACAGGGTGCTTTGGGGTGGGGGGGCCGCAGGTCGCCCCCCTGCCCGGAAGCACCCACCCCCCCATGTTGAGGGCATGCGGCCTGGTACAGTTCAGGAGGGAGGGGGGCTGCTCTCTCGACCCCCCCTCTTCCCCTGCGGCCTGCCAGGTTGCGTGCTCGGATAAGGGTCTGGTTTGGATTTTGGGGGGGACCCCCACGCTGTTTTTTCGGCGTAGGGGGTTCCCCTTCAAATCCAGACCAGACCCAAGGGCTGGTATGTTCCTGGAGGGGAACCCATTCCGGTTTTTTATTTAAAATTTGGCCTGGAGTTCCCCCTCAAGAGCAGCAGAGCACAAGTCGCATGCCAAAGTCGGATCATGCAAGACTGCGGTCTGACTTTGATCCGACTTCAATGATAGTCAATGGGCATTAGTCGGATCAAAGTCGGACCGAAGTAGTACAGGGAGCATTTTCAAAGTCGGACCGACATGTGTCGGACCAGTTAAGACGGCTCCCATAGGGAAACATTGATTTTCACACATCATGCGACATGAGCTCCCAATGTCGGAGCGTTTGTCGCCCCAGTGTGAACCCAGCCTTACAGATATCTGTGAACTTTTACAAGTCCTCTCCACCACTGCGGCAGATGGACTTGTAGTTCTCAATGAAATACAAGTGCAACCATCACCACACTCGTAGTCCATTGATACTTTCTCCAGCTCTGCAACTGAAAGCCCGTACCTAGGAGATAGAGCTAGAGATCTTCATGGGCCTGGCATTGCACCACTAATCGTGGGTGCAATGCTTTGCAATGCTTTGTGAAAAACAAATACACATTGTTTTCCTGCAAAAATATGTGCATTTATTATGGTTTTAAAAGTGGTCTTCCTCCCCTCGACTAAATAAGGGATGAGTAGGGGGGAGGCCCTAGCACAGTAGATTGTCATTTGTTGATATAAAATTGCAACTTTAGATCTATACTGACTGAACATACGTTTCTATTACAAACAGGGCCGAACTGGCCATAGGGGCTGCAAGTCCTAGCTGGGCTGCTCTTTGAGCCCGCGCCACTCACCCAGCCTCTTCGCCGTCGCCCGGCTGCTAGTTCAGCTCAGCCATCGGCGCCGAGGAGACAGAAACATGCAAGGGGAGGAGCTCTGAGACTGAACGTATAGCGAAGCCGTCTGTGCCGGGGTGCGTGACCACAAAGGGGGAGGAGCTAGATGAGACACCTCCGCAGCCGCACGTATAGTTCAGCTGTCTATGCTGGGGGCGTGACCACGAAGGGGGAGGAGCTAGAGGAGACACCTGCTGCAGACACCTTGGAGCCAGATCATAGATAACCTGAGTGAAGCCCCCCTGTAACCTGAGATAATGAAAAGAGAATAGCTGGATAGTTGCACTCCAAATATTCACCTTTATTCAAAAAGTATAAAATCAAGGCATCAAGGGTGGGTACAGACTAACTGCACTGCCGCTGACATGTTTCACACCAGACACAGTGCTTAGTAACTCGTGCCCTCCACCTTCCCCCGTGCTCTCCACATCCCCCTGCTCTCCCCCAGTGTTCTCCAGCCCACCAGTGTTGTCCACCTCCCCCAGTGCTCTTTACCCCCCTAGTGCTCTCCAGCCACCCCAGTGTTGTCCGCCTCCCCTGTGCTCTTCACCGCTTCCCCCTTGTACTCTCCACCCTCCCTGTGCTCTCCGCCCCACCCCGTGTTTTTGCTTCCCCCTGTGCTCTCCGGCCCCCCTGTACTCTCCTCTTTCTCCCTGTGTTCACTGCCTCTCCCCTGTGCTTTTGCCCCACTCATGTTCTCAAGGTTCCTTAATGTGCTCTCCACCCCCCCCTTCATGCTCATTCCCAGTCCTCCTCGCCCCCCTCCCCCCACACCTCTGCTGGGTACCTCCCTCCCCTCTCCCGGGCTGATTACAGACCTGTTTCCAGGCCAATTGTCCTTGGCGAAGACTGAGGCAGTGTCATTAGCCCCCCCCCCATTCAACATTTATCCCTACTCCCTTTTCCTCACCCCCCCCTCCTAATCACACACTCCCCCTTTATCCTCCCCTACACACTCTTCTTCAATTCCTAATGTTTTGTATTGTTTTTTTCCTGTAACTCAATAACTGCTACTGGGTAGCTTCTGATGAGACATTCATACTATAGTTGGACTTCCTATAACAGACCCAGCTTATACATAACAACCCTAGAATAAAACAGACCCAGTACCCCAGTATTACCCATCTTGACATGAGTAAGATGCTCCTTTTTCCACAATACAATGGGCCCTTCTGTCTTAAATAGGTCCAGTTTGAACATTAAGGTTCTTGGTTGTTTACAATGTTAAATTCAGCACGTTTGATAAATATTTCCTACTATGTACCTTATGTTACCTATTTTGTATTAAAGTACCTTATAAGTGTCATATATTGTATTGCTCACTTACTTTATTTCCAATAAAACTTATTTTGAAAAAGAAAAAAAAAGAAAAAGTATAAAAGTGGTCTTAACTAATGCAATCAACAAATACACAAATTCTAAAGCCATTATATTATCATAAGATATATGCACCGATTTAAAAAAAATAGGTAGTAATGGTAAATTCAATAGAACAGATTGTGCAAACAATCTAATTCATGAAAAATCCTCAGAAAATACTATTTTCTTAACCCATACCCAATCTCCCAGTTTGTTTCCTTCCTGCTGCTCCAGACTGCTAGTCTCAGATCTAGAGTGAAATTTGGTGTCACTTCTGTGTTGATCATGGTTGTCATTGCTGGAGGCTCCGATATGAGGAAGTAAAGCCCTGCTTCTAGCAAGATGGTTGCCTTTACACAGTGACACAGTTCAAAACAAAAAGCATGGTAAATCCGTAATGGGGAAAGATCAGCTGCAGGAAGACCACTGGCAATAATACGGGTGACCTTCACCTTCTACCTGCCAAAGCTTATGGAGTTCTGCTTCTTTTTTTTTTGGTCAAAGATTATGGACTTCTGCTCCTTTTAAAAAAAACATGTTCTGAGGTGCACAGATCCTATTGATGACATGATTGACACATTGCTATGAGGAAAAAGAAGACTCCTTGTGCAGCCCCCTTTCTGGAGCTGCAGTCAGTAAAGTATAACTAGGTAGCATGGAAGACATGGGCACAGTATACAGACAAGAAAGATGTGTCCATGGGCATGGCATTCTGTAATCCCCACTGTAGGAGCATGCCGTTTGATGACAACACTGCAGGCTATGAAGCCAAGGCTTAGCTTGCCAACAGGAGGCTCATTCTAAAGTACTGTTCCTCACAGGAGCACCATGTAAACAATGAAGCACATTATGTAAAAAAAAAAAAAATTAACTGGCGCAACCTATTAACACTGATGCATGCTTCCCCAGATACATGTGTTTGAGGGTTTACATACAATATGTTTTGCAGACCTTTACATATTAAACAAAAGGCAAAATACCTAAATAATAGTATAGGTACAACATGTGGATGCATCTCACAAAGCAAGGATGATATATTGTATTATAACAATAATAATGTATCGTCCCATTCTGTGGTCAAAGTGTGTATGCATCATACCAAGACTCAAGCCTCGTACACACGACCGAGAATCTCGTCAAGAAAAAAACACGTCGTTTTTCTTGGCAAGATTCTTGGACAAGAAACTTGTCCCGGCCGAGTGTACACACGCTCCTTTCAAAGAACCCGCGGTTCTTTGAATGGAGCGAACGTGGTGACGTAATCGACTACGACGAGCGTGCGCTCGTCACATTCGATGTCGTCGCCGCCATCTTGCTACACCCTACCTATGCCTAGGAAGCTACCGCGCATGCGTCAAAATCATTTTGAGCATGCGCGGGCTTCCCGGAGGACAGGTAAGTGTACACACACACTTTTCTCGTCGAGAAACATGCTGACAAGAATCTCGACGAGAAAATAGAGAGCAGGTTCTCTATTTTTCTCGTCGAGATTCTTGTCGGTTTTCTTGACGAGAAACATGATAGCTGCGTACACACGACCGATTTACTCGGCAAGAAAGCTCTGCCAGCAAGTTTCTTGCTGGTTCTTGCCGAGAAACTTGGTCGTGTGTACGAGGCTTCAAACATGTACCAATAGTTCTTTCTTAAACAACAATTAATTGCTGGAAAATAAAAGACATTGTGCTGATGCAAAGTTTTGTGTTCCCAGAAGGTCTCTGGATATTTTAAACAGCAAAGCAGAACTCTGGCTTTGAAATACTATAAAAAATAAATAAAATTAATGACTCTGCATGTTAACACTAATGGGGAACTGCAGCCAACAATCTTATAGAGTTCCAGCTCTTTCCTCCAAAGAAAAACAGGACACTGCTGCTGCAATTAAATAATAAAAA
Source organism: Rana muscosa (assembly GCA_029206835.1). Lineage (NCBI taxonomy): Eukaryota > Metazoa > Chordata > Amphibia > Anura > Ranidae > Rana > Rana muscosa. The sequence continues at coordinate 24,944,534 of CM055123.1, read as the reverse complement.
ATAAATAAAAAATATCAGCAAATGTGTTATGCTAAACACAAGGTTATCTTCTGAAATTCAGTTTTCACAAACTCACAATAAAAAGGTATCATTGAAAACTACAAGACACCAGGTATCCATATAGCCGATTGTCATTACAAGATATTTTTTATACTGCATTATGCTTCTCGCATCACATATTGGGCACCTTTATTAATGTGGGCCTCTGTTTGAATGGCTCAGGCTATTGGGACAATCAGAAACGCCATGTAAAGCATCCAATGTACCTCATCCTTAAAGCGGTATTAAACCCAAAACCAAAAAGGTAATATATTGCAGCTTACCAATCATTAGATGTGGTGGCTGCATTCCTTTTCTGTTTTAAAAAAAAAAAAATTGCTAGATGAGCTAGCAGATTTAAATACACTAACAAAGTCAAACCAAACTCCGGCTAACACTTTATATTGATTGGGACATGTAAATCTGAAAACATCCATATCTAAAAAGGGACAAAAATGAATTAAAGGGTTTGTAAACCCTCGTGTTTTTTTTACCTTAATGCATCCTATGCATTAAGGTGAAAAAACACCTGGCAGTCACCGACACCCCAGCCCCCCCCCCCCGTTTTACTTACCTGAGCCCCTTCATCTCTTCGGCGGGGACGCACCTTCTCTCTCTCTACGGGTCCCAGCTCTTGATTGGATTGATAGCAGCGCTGGCATTGGCTCCCACTGCTGTCAATCAAATCCAATGACGCAAGCGCCGGGGGGCGGGGCTGAGTCCGGCATTCGTGTCTGTGGATGGCAAATGCTGGACTCGGGAGCGCGCTCGCAAGGTAACCCCCTCGGGAGAGCGCTTCTCCTAGAGGGTTATCTAATGCAGGGGAGGAACCGCGAGAGCCGCGGGGGACCCCAGAAGAGGATGTTCGGGGCCACTCTGTGCAAAACGAGCTGCACAGTGGAGGTAAGTATGACTTTATTTATAAAAAAAAAAAACAAAAAAAAAACCGATCCTTTACAAGCACTAACTTTTTTATCCTGACTTCATACGCATTCCACTACTAGATCATTTCATTCCCTCAAAAAGTGCTACAGCAACATGTCGCATCACTTAACCAAAAACAATCACTTAAAAGCAGACAGTGTCAAGTCATGCAATCCACTATATATTGGCTACTTTTTTTTTTTTTTTTAACCCCTCATTAAAAAGCAACAGCTAAATACTCCACAAACTCCTAGAGCAGTGGTTCTCAACTCCTGTCCTCAGGACCCACTAACAGGCCAGATTTTAAGTATTACCTTGGGGAGATGCAGACTAGAATACTGCAATCCCTGAGCAGCAAATTATATCACCTGTGATGTATTTCAGTTATCTTGCAAACCTGGCCTGTTGGTGGGCCCTGAGGACTGGAGTTGAGAACCACTGCCTTAGAGGAAGGAAAACCTGCCCTGTAATCTGAGTGGACTCGTAGATTTTAGCAGTTATGTTTCCTACAGAAAATGTTACTGCTTGTTCCCCAAATGTGAAAAAAAAAAAAAAAAAAAACCCTGACATTTTCTTCCCACGACACAAACACAGGACCATTTACATGATCAATCATGCCATATTATTTAAAGCTAAAAACTTCAGCCTTCCCAGTTGTACAGGCTCCTCCCCTGTATTGAAATTGCTTGTTCTGATTCCACTGCATCTTGTGAGTTTTTTTAAAGTGTGCATTAGAAGTTGCAGCAGGTCAGATACAGCCCACCTCATTTCCTGGGTGAAGGATATCCAGCATCATCGAGCTCTTTGCTCCCCAGCCTGACTGTCCCTGGCCTGATCTGTCTATTTATTGGATTTCAGTTAGAGGCTCTGCATCAAATGCACGCATCACCTAGGGCAGTCTGCTCTCTGCCTTGTTGTAACTGCATTGCATAAGGAACCACAGTGACCCAGTGATGATGTCACTGGGTCTAAAATAAAATGTCATTAACCACTTCCAGCCCGGCCTATAGCAGAATGACAGCTGGGCGGTGGTTGCGTTATCCTGACTGGACACCACATGACGTCCAGTAAAATAAGCCTGGGGGCACACAACACAGCGGTCAGTGGTGTGGTGTGTCACTATGACACACCGCAACTCTGATGAGGGAAAAGAGCCTATGGCGTAGGCTCTTTACCACTTGATCAGCTGTAACCAATCACAGCTGATCACAGCAACGGTAAACGGCTTTCCTCAATTCGCGCTGACAGAGAGAGCCAATCTGCGGCTCTCCTGTCAGGAGGGGGGTCTGCGCTGATAATCGGCGCATTGATTATCAGCGCAGCCCCCATCAGAGGTGCCCACCAGATCTACCAATCAGTGCCCATCGGCTGCCAGTCAATGCTGTCTGTCAGAGCCCATCAGTGCCGCCTATCAGTGCTCATCAATTCTATATATCAATGCCCATCAGGGCAGTCTCATCAGTGAAGGAAAAAACTTTTATAACAGAAATGAAAATATAATTTTTTTTTTTTTCAAAAACTTCAGTCTTTTTAAGTTTGTTTAGCAAAAAATAAAAACCCCAGAGGTGATCAAATACCACCACAAGAAAACTCTATTTGTGGGAAGAAAATTTTGTCTGAGTACAGTGTTTCATGTCCGCGCAATTGTCATTCAAAGTGTGACAGCGCTGAAAGCTGAAAAATGTCCTGGGCAAGTGGGCAGGAAGGGGGGGGGGGGGGAAGTGCCTGGTATTGAAGTGGTTAAAAGTAGAAAAGGTTTATTTAAAAAGTTCATGAGCACTTTGATTAAGGGCTCTTTCACACGGGACGGATCAGTCATGATCCGCCCCGTGAAGCTCCGCTTGCTCAGCGGGGATCGCTCAGTTGATCCCCGCTGAGTCGGCGGACCCTATGGGGAGATCGGATGAACACGGACTGTCTGTCCGTGTTCATCCGATCCGCCGACGGAAGGAATAGGGTTTTCCTCCGTCACACTTTGGCGGAGTGGAGCGGATGTCAGCGGACGTGTCACCGCTGACATCCGTGGCTCCATAGGGCTACATGGAGCGTCCATCCAGGTCCGCCTAAAAAAACTGACAGGCGGACCTGAACGGACCCTCCGTGTGAAAGGGGCCTATGGGGGAAAGGTGGAACCATGAAATGCAAAATATAAGCAGATTAAACGTTGGCTTTAGGAGGTCAAGGCCTCTTGCTTTATTATAAACTGAACACATCATTTCTTATTTTAGGTCTTTGTGCAGGCCACCAAAACAAATATCCCCTCTGCTTTACAAGAAATCCCTCTGTGGCATACTGTGATCTGCTACTTAATGTTATCAATGAGTAAAACACACCACAATACTACACTGCCAGACTCAAAACAAAAAAACAAGAAGATCTGTCATAGACTAGGATGGCTGCAATACAGCCAGCATCCATTCATCAAGCTTATCTAATTGAGCGGGACATAACCTTAGCTCTCAGATCAATCATGTTTACCTCATGTGTTCTCATGAAGGACAGAAGATTATTGGATGGAATTCTGGGTAGTGTGCTTAAAAAACCGGTAATAACAAAAAGAAGAAGATGTAAAAGTACCGTATATACTCGAGTATAAGCCGACCCGTATATAAGCCGAGGCACCTAATTTTACCACAAAAAAACTGGGAAAACTTATTGACTCGAGTATAAGCCTAGGGTGTCCATCTGCATGCCTCACTGTGCCTCACTGTGTCCATGTGCATGTCTCACTGTGTCCATGCCTCACTGTGCCTATGACTAGACTGACGTTTAACATAGGAGTTTATGGAAGGGATGCCCGTCTTTGAAAAATCAGGGCTCCCCGGCCGTAGGTCCTCCAGACAACAAACTTTGCACATTGGTAGAGGAGAAATGGAGCTACATGTGTGCCTAGTTTCGGGTCCAAGGGTCCTACGACCGGCCGGTACCGGGTCCCCAAAGTCACAGGAGAAATGACCGTTTAACACGGGAGTCTATGGAAGGGGTGCCCGGCTTTGAAAAATCGGTGCTCCCGGGCTGTGGGTCCCCCGGACAACAAACTTTGCACATTTGTAGAGGAAGAGTGGGGCTACATGTATGCCAAGTTTGAGGTCCAGGGGACCTACGGCTGTCCGGTACTGGGTCTCCAAATTCCAGGAGATCAGGCGCAAAAAGGTGACTCGAGTATAAGCCGAGGGGGGCATTTTCAGCACAAAAAAAATGTGCTGAAAAACTCGGCTTATACTCGAGTATATACGGTAACCAACAAATTAAATCCTTTTTTTTGTTTTGAATTGAAACCTCTGTCATATTTTAAATGCTGTGTCCCCCCCCACTAGGATTTTCCCTCCTTTCCTGTTTCCTCCAACACTAGTCATCTGGACAGGAAGTAAGGGGAATCTTTCCCACTGGGATGCACTCAGGAGGTAAACATCTCCACAGGGAAAACAGTCCACACAAAGAAAGAAGCAGCAAACATACCCCCACAGAGAAAACTGGGGGAAATCACTAACTCCAAGACAACAACAAAGGATGAACTTCAAATGTACCACAAAGAAAAGGACAAACTAAAAAAAACAACAAAAAAACTAACAAACAACAAATCTACTAAAATATCAAAGTGTCACTAAACTCACATGGACTATGACTTTAACCCTTTTACTGCCACCGACGTATGTCATTAATCTGACAAGCCAACTGTTGGATTTCAGGTGGAAGCGATCCAATGGCTGTATGACCACCCAATAACTTCCATAGAACTCTGACACATATAATCTTTGCTCAATTAGCTTTAGTGGAGTGCAGGGGAGATATCAGGGGTCTACTGGTCCCCTATGTAATAGCAATACAATTACAGTAAAGTGTTACTAAACTCACAACAGTAAAATCAGTCTGTATATGCAGTAAAGAATGCTTGTTATACTCACTGTGGAACCTAAGGGGTTAATCCTCCACATTGTGTAAAAAGGTAGTTTCATCCCATCTTCTCTGATCCTCCCCTTTTACTATCCCCAATCCATCTCCTGATAGAACAGAGCCTTGGGGTCATCCTGCACATGCTCAGTTTGGTGCGTTTTGCTAGAGGTTTTTTTTTTCACCTTTTAGGAGGGTGCAGCACAGAGCCAATTAGCAATTGCCCAGACAGGGGGTCAGGGGTCATGCAACCTGATGGGACAGTCAGAGTAGAATGAAAACTCCTCCAACAAACTTTAACCACACACTGATGGAAGTCACAAGGCCGATATATATACTGCTAATGAGAAAGAGTATTTAGCCGTTTAGATTTACTAAAATAATTGCATTTCCATTTTCTGTGTACTGTGGTTTAGTAATAGTTAAATTCACATGATCATACACCAAAACCCTAATTCAAAGACAAAAAAATGATCATCATTGACCTCATTCCCTTGGAGGAACCAATGAGCAGACTTGTAAACTCAACAATTGTCCAAAAAAAAAAAAAAAAGGAAGAGATTAAACCAAAATTACTGTGATCTATAGAAACACTTAACATACCAAAATATGCTTGGCGCAAAACTGAAAAACAATGGCTAAAAATGACGGACTACTCATAGGTTCCTCTCCAGATAGAATCACAAATAATTCCAAAACAGGGTTACAATAATGAAATAAAATGATTCTGCAGGAATATATAATCAAGTGGAACACACACAGCATAAATAAATATTGCGTATTGTAAAATTTTGGGGCGGGTTCATCAATGATGCCATTTATTTAAATATATTGGCACTCTTGGCTTTTGGATCATTTAGAGCAGATCCATTAGGAGTAATCCCCAAACATGTGATTAAATAAACATGCAGTCATCGAAGCACACTCCAAAATGTTCTATTGAAAAACCCAAAAGGGCATTCAGTAGCAGACATCACAATGAGGTATCACTCCTTAAGATGTGAATGCACATTGGTCAAGAAACAGACCACAATGGAGAGTAATGCGGCATACACACGATCGTTTTTCATGCCATTTTTTTAACCGACGTTTTTTTTCATGTTTCCTCTCAAGCCTGTCTTGCATCCACACGATCATTAAAAAAAATGCTTGAGCAAAGCGCAGTGACGTACAACACGTACGACGGCACTATAAAGGGGAAGTTCCGTTCGAATGGCGCCACCCTTCATGTTAATAAACTTTGTTGAGCGGCGATTCGCGCTTTTCAGCCTCGTGCTTTTCAGTCCGTTACAGCGTGACGAATGTGCTATCTCCATTACGAACGCTAGTTTTACCAGAATGAGCGCTCCCGTCTCATACTTGATTCTGAGCATGCGCTTTTTTTTCCCCTCGTAAAAGCATACACACTATCGTTTTCCACGTCGTTAAAAAAAATGACATGAAAAACGACGTGAAAAAAATAGAGCATGTTCGAAATTTTTAATGCCCGTTTTTCACGCCGTTAAAAATGCTCTGAAGCATACACACGATCGGTTTTAATGGCCATTTTTAAAAATGGCATTTTTAGCGGCATGAAAAACGATCGTGTGTACGCCGCATTGGAGCTCCAGAACAACTGCTCTAGCTAGTTTTAATTTTCCAAAGTTTTTGTAATTTCTAGTCGGTTTCTGGATTGGACTATGTCAGCCATTAAGGGCATGGTTTGTTCCAGACACTGGGGACCAGTGTCAAACCACCAGGGGGAGAGTGTAGCGGGTATGTGCTTTTCTATTTGAATCTGGTGGGTCTCGTAGCAGGTGGGGGAACTTCCCATATCATATTCATATGCTTTGGGGTGTGCAGCTTCTCTCCTATATGTGTTTTTTCCATTTGATATATCGCCTGGGTGGTTAAACACCCTCTTTCCTCTATTTCCCCCTCCTTTAACACATGAGAGCTAGAGGTATGAGCTGTGTTGTTTTCCAATATTCTGTATGTTGTAGATCTAACACTTCCTATTTCTAAACCCCATGTGGATCAGCTGAATAACACCACAAAGCACCTCAAAAGACACCACAATGGGTGTTGCTCAGCCAAATCCAGTCTTTTGATTCCATTTCAAAAGCTGGGCTATGTAACACAATAGTCAGCAGAGCAGCCCGTGGCTGGGCACCCTTTGAGGTGTTCAGCTTTGTTATTTGAGCAGTTGACCAGGAAGTATTCCAAGTGGGAAGACTTTACCAAACAGTTGTAGGCAGGCACATGGACAGGCTTTCCTCATGCCAGGGTTCACCAAACTTACTAAACAATGGGTCAGTTTATTGCCCTTCAGACTTTGTGGGGGGGGGGGGGGGGTCGGACAGTGGGAGTAAACAACTCCCATCACTGGTGCCCCATCATTGGTGCCTATTGTTGGTGTCATCGGGAGGAACGGTGCCTCATCGTTGATGTCATTGGTAGGAATTGGCTCCATCCTTGGTATCATTGGGAGTGGATGTGCCCTTTTCCTGGTAACAGAAAGCAAAGGGCCACATCCGACCCCTGGCTGTAGTTTGGAGTCCACTGCTCTATTTGATCGTTGAAAACCTCCTAAAACAAACAAACAGATCCTCTACAAAATGCACAATTTGATACATAGTCTAAGCTGCTGTGACTTCCCTCATACCTCAGTTTAGTTTCCTTCTAACCTAGTAAAAGTTCAAACTGTATCAAAGTCACAATTCCTAGAAACAACTCAGTAAGCCAAGTTGTGTTTTTTTTTTAAGTAACAAACATGTTATACTTCCGTACAGAGCAGCCCGGATCCTCCTCTTCTCGGGTCCCTCTTTGCTGCTCCTAGCCCCTCTCTTTTTTGAGTGCCCCCTCAGCCAGCAGCTTGCTACAGGGGGCATCCAAGCCGAGTCAGAGCTCCGTGTATCCATTCAGACACGGAACCCGACTTGGCCCCGCCCCCTCTCCCCTCATTGGCTGACTAACTTTGACAGCCGCGGGAGCCAATGGCACCGCTACGCTTTCTCAGCCAATCAGGAGGAACGCCCTGGGTGGCTGAGGGGATCATGGACATCGCTGGAGAGAGAAGGGACTCAGGTAGGTAATTGGGGGGTGCTGCTACACACTGAACGTTTATCTTAATGCACAGAATGCATTAACATAAAAAACCTTCTGCCTTTACAACTCCTTTAACAGCATTACAGGAAAAGTGCAAACATTTCTGGTGTTCTTCTCCACCTATAAGTGTTCAAAAGTAGAGTGCTTTCATGGTGCTGCTTTGGGAGAAAGTAAAGCTTCATTCATTCAGAAATGAAATTAATTGACAGCGGTGCACTACAGGGCCCAAAAATTATACCAGCAGCTCTCTTAGCTGGGGGCATCACTACATTTATAGCTTCAGATAATAATTTCATAGATCTATAAAATGGCACCAAGGAACACAGCAATCTCAGAACATGCTTTAAATAAATAAAAATAAAAAAAGTCTAGCATGATGACCCCTATTTATAGAACTATATTGTGATTAACAGTAATTGCACACAGTGGCCTTGCAATCTACACAGGAATAGACAAACCCAATACAGGCAAAGCCATAATGTAATCACTATTGAACCCAAAGCTTTCAAAATGATTGCTTCCTATTGATCCACATGGCTCATAGGAACCACATTAGAGGCATGGACATTTATCTAATATTGTTGAGAGCTATATGCAACGTGCAGAACAAGAAAAAATCTAATACAATTTCTAATGCAGAATAGGAGGTACAGGAAATTAAGTTATCAATTGTTTCTTTAAAATATACCTTGAGGAAATGTGTATATAATATGACCACAAACATCTTTTAACAACAGAATTTTCAATTTTTGGCAGAGTAGATGGTTTTCTGGGTCAAATGTGCCAGTTATTTGTGTGGTGATGCACATGGATACTAAAGGGATACTAAACAGACACTGTTTAAATGACATTATCCCCTCTATTTCTGTATATGGATGATGGCACTGTATTTTAAATGAAAAAAACAAAAAAACATCCAATACCTTTTTCCTAATCGATATACAGCTGTCACATACATAACCCAGATCTTTACCAGCCTGTCTGCAGGGGAACATAAGCAGGAGGAGCTTCTAGTCCTCTGCTGCTGGTGACAATTGAAAAAAAAACAAACACAGCCTTTGGAATACGGAGGAAAAATAAATAAAATCAAAAACATTTTTTAAATTGGCATACAAATACAGTGCATTAAAAAGGTATTCAAACCCCTTGAAATTTTACACCTTTGGTCACTAAAAAAAGTAAATGTATTTTGTTGAGATTTTATGTGATAGACCAACACAAAGAAGCACATAATTGTGAAATAAAAAGAAAATGATAAATGCTTTTCAATTTTTTTTACAAATAGATGTATGAAAAGTGTGGCGTGCATTTGTATTCAGCCCTCCTGAGTCAATACTTTGTAGAACCACCTTTCACTGCAGTTACAGCTGCAAGTCTTTTTGGGGATGTCTCTACCAGCTTTGCACATCTAGAGAGCGATATTTTTGCCCATTCTTCTTTGCAAAATAACTCAAGCTCTGTCAGATTGGATGGAGAGCATCTGTACACAGCAATTTTCAAGTCTTGCCACAGATTCTCAATTGGATTTAGGTCTGGACTTTGACTGGGCCATTCTAACACATAAATATGCTTTGATTTAAACCATTCCATTGTAGCTCTGGCTGCATGTTTAGGGTTGTTGTCCTGCTGGAAGGTGAACCTCTGTCCCAGTCTCATGTCTGTTGCAGACTAACAGGTGTTCTTCTAATTTTGCCCTGTATTTGGCTCCATCCATCTCCCCATCAACTCTGACCAACGTCCCTGTCCCTGCTAAAGAAAATGATCCCCACAACATGATGCTGCCACCACCATGTTTCATGGTGGGGATGGTGTGTTCAGGGTGATGTGCAGTGTTAGTTTTCCTCCACACATAGCGTTTTGCTTTTTCCATCTGACCAGAGCACCTTCTTCCACATATTTGCTGTGTCCCCCACATAGCTTCTCGCAAACTAAAAATTAGACTTCTTATGGCTTTCTTCTTGCCACTCTTCCATAAAGGGCAGATTTGTGGAGTGCACACCTATAAATTGTCCTGTGGACAGATTCTCCCACCTGAGCTGTGGGTTTCTGCAGCTCCTCAGGAGTTACCATGGGCCTCTTTGGCTGCTTCTCTGATAAATGCTCTCCTTGCCCGGCCTGTCAGTTTAGGCAGACAACCATGTCTTGGTGAGTTTGCAATTGTGTTTTTCGCTTTCCATTGTCGGATGATGAATTGAACAGTGCTCCGTGAGAAGTTTAAAGCTTGGGATATTTTTTTTATAACCTAACCCCGTTTTAAACTTCTCCACAACTTTATCCCTGACCATTCTGGTGTGTTCCTTGGCCTTCATGATGTGGTTTGTTCACTATAGTTCAACAAACCTCTGAGGGCTTCACAGAACAGCTGTATTTATACTGAGATTAAATTACACAAAAGTAGACTCTATTTACTAATTAGGTGACTTCTGAAGGTAATTGGTTCCACTAGCTTCTATAGTTAGGGGCAGAGTAAAGAGGGCTGAATACAAATGCACGTCACACTTTTCAGATATTTATTTGTAAAAAAAAATTGAAAAGCATTTATCATTTTCCTTCCACTTCACAATTATGTGCCACTTTGTGTTGGTCAATCACATAATGTCCCAATAAAATACATTTACGTTTTGTGTTGCAACATGACAAAATGTGGAAAATTTCAAGGGGGTATGAATACTTTTTCAAGGCACTGTATATATTTGAAAGCAAATCTTTATTATTTAGTGGAAATAACATGGTGTGGGAAGATTTCTGCCATTTCTGTGTCACACCCCTCAAGCCTGTCTTGGAATAAAAGGGAGGTGAAGCCTCCTTCAATCTACATCTAATATCATGCCCCCACTGTATTTAGATGGGTAGGGGGAATGGAGGAGGGAGGGAGTGAGCGGTCAGTTACCACTGTGTATACACCCACATGTGACTATTGTCGCAAGGGCTGCTCAAATGTGATAAAAAAGAAACGTCAGCATAGAAACTCACTGAAAACTGAGCATGTGCAGAGTTGCCACCACAGCTGCAAAATTCCTAGCTGAATTGGGGACTTGGACAGAAGGGAGAGATGGAGAACAGCAGGATAAACCAGGTTGTTTGCAGAATACAGAAAATGAATAGTGACTGAGTAAGTATGAACAGCATGTAATACACCATTTATTGATAGTTTTTTATGATGTGGGTTTAGTGACACCAAACCTAAAACTCAAGATTTTACTTCACAATGTTTGCAACTCCCTGAATGGGACTACCAATGCCCATCTGTCACTTTATACCACCCATCTGGTTGCAACATTACAAGATTACACGGGTGTCTCTTGGACTGGATAGTTTTTTCTTGGCGGTGGATATTGTGGAAGGAGGGGAGGGAAGAAAGATTTTTTGCTTTTGGGGGCAGTATCAAATACTCCTTACCCCTGCAGACTGGGTTGTATACAACACATTCCTGTCCCCTGCACGGCACTCGGATGCCCACAGTCTTTCACAGTCCTTACAACGCTTCTGATTGGAATAATATTTCCAGGGCAGGTGGCAAGATTAGGGAGGCCACAAGGCTGGAAAGAAAAACATTTCTTTCTTAACCCAGCCACCTCACAGAAGCAAAAAGCCCACAAGGAAGCCCATGAGTAAAGAACCTACCCAAGTGAATGGTTGGGGTAGGACGGGCAGCATAGCACGCTAGGTAACTGAAGATGCCATCACTCAACAGATGCAAAGATTCAGCAGGCAAACAGTAAAAGGGTAGGTTGCCTGTAGTAAATAGCTGGATTTGGGTGACATAGGCATTTAAAAAATAAAATAATAATTAAACTGCACAGGAAGTAAGGCAGGCCATAGATGGTGAGCTTTCCATGATTGCAGGAAAGAAAATCGCTCAATTTCCCCCATCAACCTCGTCAGTGTTGATGGGGGGGGGGAAGTTAAGCGATTTTCTTTCTTCCAACAATGGAAAGCTCACCATCTATGGCCTGCCTTACTTCCTGTGCAGTGCAATTGAACCCACTTATAGAGAAGCTTAGAGCCTATCCTCCTAGGTGAAGAATGAATACCGATTGAATGCCTTCAAATGTGGAGCCCTTGAAATGCAAATTCGTCCCCTCCCTAAGGCTGGCCATAGACGATGTAATTTTCTTCCTGCAACCACAGGTTAATGTTGATGGGGGAATCCCTCCTAGGGAGCTATTGTGTTCTCCTAGTACATCGGCCTGGGAGGGGTCCCTGCCTGGAGAGCACAGTGATTATTGCGAACGGCTATAGCTGCTGGCAATAATCACATGACAAAAATCCGAAATGCTGGTTGTACCAAAGCCGATCAATGGATTGACTTGGTTACATTCAGCCTGCCCATAGATGTTCCCTGCTGAACTGGCCAAGATTAGAACCATCTATGGCCGGCTTAAGTTATGTAGCTAGAGATGCTCTAAGACTTGTACACGGTAGGTGCGGCTAAGATGGGTGCATGACATCTCTAAAATTCGCCCCTTTCTAACCGTTGTGACCACTAAACAACTTATTCACTCCTTCGTTATCTCTCGCCTTGACTATTCTAACTCTCTCCTTATTGGCCTACCTCTCTACAAGCTAACCCCTCTTCAGTTTATCATGAATGCCGCTGCCAGACTCATCCACCTTACCAACCGTTCAGTGTCCGCCACTCCTCTCTGCCAATCCCTCTACTGGCTTCCCATTGCCTAACAAATAAAATTCAAACACTAACAACATACAAAGCCAATCAAAATTCTGCTACATCACTAATGTTATTTCCAAATATCACCAAAACCGTCCTCTTCGCTCCTCCCAAGACCTTCTGCTTTCTAGCTACCTTGTCTCCTCCTCCCATGCTCGTCTCCAGGACTTCTCCAGAGCCTCTCCCATCCTCTGGAACTCACTACCCCATTCTGTTCGGCTAGCTCCTACTCTGTCCACTTTTAGGCAATCCCTGAAAACTCATCTCGTCAGGGTGGCTTATCCTGCCTCCAGCCAACAACCCGAATCTTCTACTCCCCTCATCAGTTCATCCCTCACAGTCCCTACTTTTTTGTTTTTCACCAGCCACTCCCTCTTAGATTGTGAGCTCGCAGGAGCAGGGCTCCTCTAACCCTCTTGTTTTGAATTGTATTGTTAGTGTAGTGTCTCTCTACATTGTAAAGCGCTGCGCAAACTGTTGGCACTATATAAATCCTGTATAATAATAATGACGACAGAATGCTATACACAGAGCAGGAAGTGTCCATCTGAGCACCTTAGTCACTCTGGAATATGATTGAAGGCATGTGCAGGCAAAAACTGGTGTCTGATTGTTTCTCCTAATGCTGGGTGCTCATTATTATTATTATAATACAGGCTATATAGCGTCAACAGTTTACGCAGTGCTTTACAATTAGAAGGGGGACAGTACAATTACAATACAGTTCAATACAGAAGGGATAGGAGAGCCCTGCTCATGGAGCTTGTGCATAGTTCTATTACAGGTTCAAGTAAGGCCTCATGCCCACGGGCGTTTTTTCAGCCGCGTTTTTGAGCGTTTTTTCAAGCTTAAAAACGCCTGTCCATGTTAGTCTATAGCTTCATGCCCACCTAGGCGTTTTTGAGCTGTAAAGAGCATAGGCGTTTGTAAGCTGTAAAAAAAACCCAGGGCCAGTGCATTCCTCAGCGTCAGAATTAGGCAGAAAAAAACGAAAACGCGAGCGCCATAAAACGCGCAAAAACGCGCAAAAAACGCGCACTAACGCGCGGTCGCGTTTTTAGCTCCGACTTTTTTCAAAAAAAATAAAAAAATAAATAAATATTTACAATAACATGGACAGGCGTTTTTAAGCTGTAAAAAACGCAGCTGTAAAAACGTCCGTGGGCATGAGGCCTTAAAGTTATGTCAAAACACGGTAAATTAGTACCAAGTGCCTTGATCATTTACCAACATAATATCTCATGCAAGAAAAATATTATGACTTAAAAAGGATGCAAGGATGCTTTGACACAGTCTCAATAAAAAGGTAATAAGCAGTTTCTGGGTTATTGTTATGCAAGAACCTACCAATATTTCACTGTATATGAATTGCACCTCTTACTTCAAACATTATTTCTATAGTATAACATAAAAAACATAAGAGGCTTTGTTGAATTATTCCCCTAATAATCTAATCAGCTTGCCCTGTCATGCAACCAAAAATACATTATAATGTTATTAGACTACACATGGTTTATGTTTGGCTGGAGTGTGCATTTATTAACTAGTCTGGAAAGAGAAAAGCAAACAAGAGTTACTTTTTAGCATTTAAGGGGAAGAAAACACAATACCTTCACACAAAATTCGACCAAAGCAGTGAAGTCCCATTTTTTGGAATATGTCAAATTATATGCCAAAATTGCTGCCTGCAAATAGAGAAGATACAAAAGTATTTAAATGTTACGAATGAAATTGTACACTTGCGCCATCTGCAGGTTTCTAGAACAGCAACACTGAAAGACAAAATTGGACAGATTCATATTTTGCATTGCCAGTAATATGCAATTCAAATGTGCATTTTAATATGTGTTACTGCAAATGTATTAGTACATGCCTGATTCATTCAAATGGCACCCTAATGCACGCATACAAAAAAGAAAAATAATCATGCTATGCTATAGGGCAGCTCAGAGGATGCGTTGTGGATTATGCATATCAACAGATGAAAAATCTTCTTTGAACATTTACAAAATATAAAAATATAATCAATATATTTATTGGTACAAAAATAAAGTAATTAAAAATTATTAAAAGGATGTAAAATTATGGACTTTCTAGTACGAAACGTCTGCCTTGGGTTATGTGTTCTGACAGATTGTAATAAAGTTATTCTAGACTCAGGAACTTAGTCAGTTTAGGTGAAATAAAACTTCTGCAGGTGTTTTGTTTCCAGACCCAACCTACTTTGTTTTATCCATTACAGTATCTGTGTCTGTCAAAACAGACTCTTGTTCCTAGATCAAGCTCCTCAACATTCCTGCTATGCTCTGTAAACCTAGAAGACTGGAGTGTTCCTAGGCACGGTCATGCGTGTAAAGTACTCTATTGCTTCTCATTACATGTTCTGGACAGCAAGTGGTTATACCAGTATCATGGCTGCAGCAGTTTTTTTTTTTTTTTCACCCGGCGATCGGATGTCAGGTAAAAGCAATCCAGGCAGTTTTGCAGCCATCCAATCACGTTTACAGCACTTGAAACAGCCTTTTTCAACCAGGGTGCCTTGGCAAAATCACTGCCTAAAAAGCTGTATAAAAGCCAGTGGTTGGATCAAGCCTACAACCAATGATACCATCAGTTAATAAGGAGGCCATCGGGCAACTGCCAAGTATCCTTGCCTGCCCCTCCCCTGCCAGCACTGGAGCCATATTAGCGGAGTGAGGGAGAAAACTGAGGAAAAATAGAAACAATCAAATGCTACTCTCAGTACCAGTGTGCAAAGGTGTATTTTCTTTGGAAGAATAAATCACCTCCAACGTTGGGTGTCCTACGTGTGTGGATGTTGCTGCGTTACATAAAACTATTAGTTTTAGTCTTTTACATTTATAATGGAGGGCCTTTAGTTTAGTAATTTTAAACGGTGTCTTGACTGAGAAAAGGTGGAAAAACACTAACTTGGAAGACCCCCTTTCAGTCGCCACCTGAGGTGGTTCCCAGGCTCTCCTGGTCCATCAGGGAAGCATGTAACTGCTGTAAGCAGTCGGGACAGCTGCCCACAGAGGAGATGGAGGAATATCAGTTCCTCCATCTCCTCTGTAACAAATGATTTATGAAGCTACAAGGATTTTATCACTTCCAGTTTCAAAGCAGTCATTTCATGGCTGTTACAGCCAGGGAAGCAGATGATTGAACACAATCTGTGTTTGACCAGCTTTCTTGAAGGAGAGGGGAGACATCATGGGTCCAATAGAGTACCTGTCACTGCCCAAAGCTATAAAATTAGATGAGGAAAAAAAAAGTGTCCGCCCCGAGCATATACACAATAGCAAATGCACACGTAAGTCCAGCACACACAATCACAGTGTAAACTGTGATTGCACCACATGTGAGGTATCGCCGTATCAGAGTGAGAGCAAAAATTCTAGGGCCAAAATCCACAATTAACTCTAAATTGATAACCTGTAAAGGCATTTAAAAGCGTAATCTATGGGCAATTTTAGATCGAATAGTTTGTCGCCATGTCACAGGCGTGTGCAGTTTTAAATCTGGACAGGATAAGGCCTTGTACACACAGTACAAAAATCAGACGGGAAAAGTCATAAGGCAAGCTGTCTGCAGATTTTTGGATCGTTAGTATGGTGAATTCGACAGACGATTTGACTTTTACGTCAGACAAAAGCTGGATGTGCAGGCTATAAAATTTCTGTTGGATGCAAAATCAACATCGGATTTTCGGATGGTCAGTACAGAAATCGTCACACAAAAGTCAAAAGTACAAACACGCATGCTCGGAATCAAGGAACGAGCCGGAAGAATTTGGCCTTGTAAACCACCGTTCGTAATCTGGAATTAACATTCGAGACGCGGCAATTGATGAAATGTCGAAATGCAGTGCACATTCTCATCTTCTTTAATGGGATAATAATGAAGCTGCTTTGCTGGCGATACTGATGTAGGTATGCCAAATGTATTTTAACCACTTAAGGACAGCCTAACGCCGATAAACATTGGCAAAATGGTACGGCTGGGCATAAGCACGTACAGGTACGTCCCCTTTAAGATACCCAGCCGTGGGTCGCGTGCTCGCGACCTGGTCATGAGGTTCCGTGACCACGCCCGCGGGACCCGCAGACACGATCGCCACCGGTGTCCCGCGATCGGGTCACAGAGCTGAAGAACGGGGAGAGGCAAGTGTAAACAAGCCTTTCCTCGTTCTTCCTAGTGAGTGTCACTGATCGTCTGTTCTCTGTCATAGGGAACGACGATCAGTGACGTCACACGCCAAGCCACGCCCCCACACAGTAAGAATCACTCATTAGGTCACACTTAACCTCTTCAGCAACCCCTACAGGTTAACCCCTTCACTGTCAGTGTCATTCTCACAGTAATCAGTGCATTTTTATAGCACTGATCGCTGTAAAAAATTACAATGGTCCCAAAATGGTGTCAAAAGTGTCCGATGTGTCCGCCATAATGTCGCAGTCACGATAAAAATAGCTGATCGCCGCCATTACTAGTAAAAAATAATAATAAAAATGCCATAAAACTATCCCCTATTTTGTAGACGCTATAACTTTTGCGCAAACCAATCAAACGCTTATTGCGATTTTTTATTACCAAAAATATGTAGAAGAATACGTATCGGCCTAAACTGAGGAAAAAATATGTTTTTATATATTTTTTGGGGATATTTATTATAGCAAAAAGTAAAAAATATAGAATTTTTTTCAAAATTGTCGCTCTATTTTTGTTTATAGCGCAAAAAATTAAAACCGCAGAGGTGATCAAATACCACCAAAAGAAAGCTCTATTTGTGTGGGAAAAAAGGACATCAATTTTGTTTGGGAGCCACGTGGCACGACCGCGCAATTGTTAGTTAAAGCGACGCAGTGCCGAATCGCAAAAAGGGGCCTGGTCCTTTAGCAACAAAATGGTCCGGGGCTTAAGTGGTTAAAAGTCATTTGTTTTGTACGATCTGAAAATCGCGAATCAACGCTCACCAAACTTCTACTAACGTGAAATTAGCAGAAGGGGCCCAAAGGGTGGTGCTTCAGAAATGAACTTCCTCTTTATACTCATAGTACGTCACTACGTTCGTGTTTGTCAAACGCCAATTTGCGGATAGTATGCTAGACAAAATCCTGCACACGCGCTTTTGACAAAAATCGGTCGTCCAACAATCAAACCATGTGTACGAGGCCTTAGTATCTATTTACTCCACACACCACCGCTTATATTTTTCTCGTTCAATATCTTTCTTTTTATATATAAGAGAACATACAAGAAAAATAAAAGATAATGCAAAATTGGGCAAAAGATGCCCAACACAATTGGTAAAAAAAAGTGTAAAGTATGACAACCAGCCATAGACAGACATACATATGGATAAATCAAGGAGAAGCATAAAACAGAACTGCGTGTGTGCATTGTATTAACAAGAGAACGCTCCTTTTCCTATTTGCAGGGTCTGGTCATGATTTATAGTAAAAGTATAAAACCATATGCATCCAGATATGAGGGAAAAAAATAAAATGGGAAAAAAAGGAAAGGAGGAGATGAAAGGTGAACAAAGAAAAGATAACATGGAGAAGAAAAGAGAAGACCAGACCTAGTAGAGATCTACAATGGAATGCAACGATGATCAGAGTTCATCATAAAATCATAATCCATGATGCATTACGCTTGGTATAAGTCAGAAAATCCGCGGATGGGGTCATTGGGTTGGGGCAAGGGATTCTATTAATTTGCAGATATTTCCTCTCACTTCCCATTTTGGCTATGGGACAGGAAGTGAAGGTACATCTCCCCAATGGGATGTAGATGTATAGATGGCAAAAAAAAACTGACGGGTTATAACCCTCTAAAAAAAAAAAGAAGTTTTTCTTTTTAGGACTTTTCTCTCACTTCTAGCCAATTAAAAAAAAAAGGTAAGTTTTTCTTCTGGCTCATTTAGGTCTTCGCTTAGCACATGAGCTGCTATCCAGAATTGCCAGCAGCCTGAAGATGGTCAAAATAAAAGTATCCATATTTACCAAAATACAAAGAAACTTTTCCAATACTGAACACAAAACAAAGAAATTATATAAAAAAACATTAAATTTAATTTGTTTTGATAAAATAATTTTAAATAAAAATGTCACCATTTTCAGGGTCCATTTACACTGGTGCATTGTGGCAATGGGCGTTTACTCAAGTTTTAACATGCTATTGTAATTTGCATCCATGCATCTGCCCAACCACAGTACATTACGGTGCCACCAATGGTGAGCAGCAACCCGAATGCCCTGTGCGGTAGCAGTCAACAGACTGAAGTGCACCACAAAACCTGTGTTGTTGTGTACTGCCCAAAAAATTAAAATAGGATTTTTGTACTCACCGTAAAATCCTTTTCTCTGAAGTTCATTGATGGACACAGCTCATTTATTCTTGACCTTAGGGTTATATTGCCTCCTATCAGGAGAGGACTAGGCAGAACATGTAAAACATGTAACAGCAAAGCTGAACAGTACTGCCCAGGGGGCGGTCCTACTGTCTCCTCACACTGCATCCAGCAGCTCAGTTCGTCAAAAAGCAGTACAAACATAATAGGAGGGGTGGGTGCTGTGTCCGTTAATGAACTTCAGAGAAAAGGATTTTACGGTGAGTACAAAAATCCTATTTTCTCTTTCGGTCATTGACGGACACAGCTCCGAATCTTGACCTTAGGGACGTCCCAAAGCAGTGTCAAAAAAACGAGGGGTGGGAACAGCAAACAAACAAACTCCACTCAGAACAACCAGAGCTCCTCAACGGAGGATTTGCAACCTTAAACAGCCGCCTGCAAAACCTTGTGGCCGAAGGAAGCATCCGCAGATGCACTCACATCAACCTTGTAAAATTTTGTGAAAGTGTGAACGGACGACCATGCCGCCGCCTTACACACCGGGAAAACAGATGCCTGATGTCGGAAAGCCCAGGAGGCAACTACTGCCCTGGTCGAAGGCGCCGTGACAGGAAAGGGAGGCGCCCGCCATTTTAGGGCATAAGCTTGAATCACGATCTGTCTGATCCACCGAGAAATGGTGGCCGACGAAACTGCCAGGCCCTTCTTTGGAGCAACCACCGACACAAACAGTGAGTCTGACCTCCAAAACGGAGCCGTAGCAGACAGATACACCCGCAGAGCTCGGACCACATCCAAGGAATGTAAAGAAACCTCTTTGGGGTGCGACGGCCGAAGACACAAGGATGGAAGCACAATGTCCTCATTTAGATGAAAAGCCGAGACAACCTTAGGAAGAAACGAAGGCTGCGGGCGTAGCACCACCTAATCCTTGTGGAGGATCAAGTAGGGAGACTTGCAAGACAAGGCCGCCAACTCAGAAACCCTCCTGGCAGATGTAATAGCCACTAGAAAAGCTACTTTCTGAGAGAGTGTCAACAGGGGAACCTCTCTAATGTTCTCAAACGGTGGTTTCTGAAGAACCAAAAGCACCAGATTCAAATCCCACAGAGGCAGCGGTGGCCGAACCGGAGGGGCCACATGTCGAACCCCTTGTACAAATGTACTCACCAGTGAATGAGCCGCTAAGGAACATTGAAAAAAGGACAGCTAAGGCTGATATCTGTCCCTTAATGGTGCTTAAGGCAAGTTTTTGATCAACTCCACGCTGCAAAAACAGCAGGATCCTCATACATACAGATGTAGGCCTTCCACATGCGATGATAAATCTTCTGAGAAGAGGACTTCCGTGCCCTCAGCATAGTGGAAATAACTGAATCCGACAGGCCTCGGTTCCTTAGCACCTGATTTTCAACAGCCATGCCGTTAAAGCCAGCGACTGTAAAGCAGGATAAAGTATAGGACCTTGCGACAGAAGGTCCTCTCGCATCGGCAGTCGCCAAGGAACATCCGCCACCAGGCAAACTAATTCGGCGTACCAGGGGCGCCGAGGCCAATCCGGGGCAATTAGAATCATCGGAACCCCCTCGGTCTCTACTTTGCGAAGCAGACGAGGAAGAAGTTTTAGCGGGGGGAAAGCATAAATTAGCCGATACTGTCCCCACGAAACCACCAACACGTCTGTCGTGCCCGCCCAGGGATCTTTGGACCTGGCCACGAACCTCAACACCTTCCGATTGAGTCGAGAAGCCAGGAGCCGAAACACATCCGGGTGTAGCAACCATTCTCCTTGGTCCAGCATCTGACGACTTAGGTAGTCTGCTTGGCAGTTTTCTATGCCCGGAATGTATACAGCCGATAGAGCCGACACGCTCCGCTCTGCCCAACGCAGGATGTGAGCGACCTCCAATGCTGCAGCCGAGCTTCTTGTTCCTCCTTGTTGGTTGACATGGATCCTGACTGGGCGTCCCTGCAGCCTCTGTGACCATGTGGAGAGGAACCGCCTGATCGCCCAAAGTTTCAGCACATTGATCGGCAGGCGGGATTTTTCCTGTGTCCAGCGACCCTGTGTCGACTGTACGCCCCAAACTCCCCCCCCCAACCTGTCAGGCTGGCGTCTGTCTTGATCACCGTCCAGTGAAACGTAAGGAACGACTTCCCGGACTGAAGGGCCGGAAATCTCAGCCACCAGATCATTGGGTGACTTTGATAAAGAAGTTTTACACTTCAAAACGCGTCAGCCGTTAGTGCGCCCCATCACGGTCTCCTTGATCGGTCGAAGTGTGGTTTGGGTTCACATGCTGCAGCTTCCAAGGCACGGTTTGTACAATGCGAACTTTTGTACTAGTTTTGTGAGTACCTTTTCATTGCTTTCATTAAAAAAAAAAAAATCTTAAACGATATCACACCAGGCTGGTGCGCCCTTGTTTTTTCCTTTTTCTTCATTTGCTACTAGGACACCCCTATCCACGAAGGGCAGCAAGGCTGGTGCTTTCGTTGTAGACTATTGAATGGTCGATGGTCATCTCGTGCGAAGGATTGTTTGTTGTTTTTCTGCCATTTTAAAATACCAGATCAGGGAATCCCTGACCAACCAGCTCACCGGGATTTGACAATCCAGGGACAACGGAGATTTGTCCCATTTTGACAGGATCTCCTTTTGCAAGACTCGAGTGTGGAATTGAGCATACGGTACTGCCTCAAAAGGTAGCTACCATGAGACCCAGGACTTGCATGCAAAAGCACAGCGACGACCACCTGCGGGATGCCAACAGCTTCACCACAGCCTGAAGAGTCTGCAACGCCTCTGAGGAGTCCAGAATCAAGCCCAGGTATTCCAGGCGCTGAGTCTGCACCAACACCGACTTCTGGAGGTTCAGTACCCAACCAAACTCCCGAAGAGTCTGACTGGCGATCGCCACATCCTCCTCTAATTCTGAGGCAGAAGCTGCTCTCAGAAGAAGGTCGTCCAGGTAGCCCACGATTGCGATCCCCCATTGCCTCAACAAGGCTAGAATCAGGGCGACGCCAGGCCAAAAGGGAGAGCTACAAATTGGTAGTGATCGTCCCTGACTGCAAACCACAGAAATCTCTGATGCCTGACGCATACAGGGACATACAAGTATGCGTCCTTGATGTCCAAGGACGCCAGAAAATCCCCCGGATGGAGTGCAGCGACCACAGAGCGAACTGATTCCCTCCTGAACCTTCGTACTTTTACAAAGGCGTTGAGGGCCTTGAGATTCAAGATTGGACGGACCCCTTCCTTATTTGGGACTACAAACAGATTGGAGTAGAATCCCTAAAACCTTTCTGGCGGCGGCAAAGGTACAATTACCCTGTGCATCAGCAGGTCCTGCACTGCCCCAAACAGGGTGTTCCGACGAGCCGGAAGAAGATGAAGGTTGGAGGGAAAAAAAAAAATCTGTTTGGTGGTCAAGAAAGAAACTATCTTGTACCCCAATGAAACCACTTCGCAAACCCACTGGTCGGAAAGCAGGGAGGTCCACCGAGCTGCAAACTCGCGAAGGCGACCCCTCACCCGAGAGTCGGGCGGGGGCAAACCTTCATGCCATCGCAGATTTGTTTTCAGGCTTGTTTGGCTTGCGAAACCAGGGACGCTTTTGTCCCTCAGCTGGCCCCTTGTCGGCCTGGGAACCCTTACCTGCGGGCCCGCGCGGACGGAAAAAAACGCTTCTGAGCAGGAAAGGAGGGCCCTGACCTACGGCCTGGCTCCTTACCTTTTCTGGATTGTGGGAGCAGCGTGCTCTTACCCCCAGTGACATTTTTAATAATGTCATCCAGCGAGGCTCCAAATAGCCTCTCTCCCTGGAAGGGCAAATCTGCCATAGCCTTCTCGGAAGTTTAGTCCGCGGACCAGCATTTTAGCCAAATCAGGCGACATAGAACCACAGCAGATACTGAGGCTCTGGAAAGCAAGGGAGCTGTATCTAAGGCCGCATCGCAGACATACTTAAGGCCATGCACCAACTGGTCTGCCAGTTCCACGCAGACCGGGGAAGCCTGTTGCTCTACCAACTCGTGGTGCAACAATTTTGCCCATTCGGTAAGTGTCTGTGACACCAGGGCCGTGGCCAACACTGGCCGCAATGCTGACCCCACTACCGTGAACATGGACCGGGCCACCGCCTCGGCCCTCCTGTCTGCAGGGTCCTTAAAAGCAGGGGTCCCCTCCACCGGAATCGTGGTTACCTTGTTTAACCTGGATACCGGGGGGTCCACAATCGGGGGAGATGTCCATTTTTTCAGGAAACTCTCCTCAAAGGGGTAACGGACCGCCATGTGTTTTGGGACTGAAAAGGCCCGCTGCGGTCTATCCCATTCTTTGTACCAAAATAAGTTAGGTAGGGAAACACCTTAGCAGTGCGGGCCGGCTTGTGGGACCCAAAAGGGACTCGCACCTCAGTAGATGCCCCTGCCGTATCCTCCAATTTTAGGGTCTCCCGCACTGCGGTGATAAGTGCTCCAACAAGCACCTTTTCCTGTACTGACCCGGACACGGAGTCATCCTCACTATCCGAATGGTCCTGGTCCGCATCCTCTGACACGTCAGAACAGGGGCCGTGTGCCACAGCAAGACCTGAGTCTGAATCAGAGCTTTCCCCAGAAGATGGTGGGGGGAGGGGGCGTTTTTTACCCCCGTTGCGCCCGCACGCCGCTTCCACCCTGGCAACAAAGGACTCCAGGACCACCGACAAAGCGTCCATAGGCACCAGTTGCTACCACAGGGATGTCTGGGGAAGAAGCGCCAGCTTCTGACGCCATGCTGACCCACACTCGCCTGACACCCGTTAGGGACTAAAGAGGAATGGTACACAAAAGGTCCACCCTCCTAGCTGCTACAGACGGAGAGGCCCCCCAGAGGACTCACCACCCTGACCCAGGTACTCCACAGCGCTGCAGTCCGCTCTCTCTCTCCTGCACTGCCTGTGTCTGAGATGCTCTGTGCTGTTCGTGCCGTTCAGAAAGATATTCCCAGCGCTAGAGGCCAAAATTAAGCTGGGGCAACAAGAAAATGGCCGCCGGCCACAACAGCAAAACGAGCGCGGGCTACAAGAAAATGGCCGCCGAGTTCCGCCAAAATGGCCGCCCGTGAGGTAAATGATAAAGGCCGCAAACACGCGGAGGCATCCCCAATGGACAGACCAAGAACACCCCACTAAGG
The DNA here is from genome assembly GCA_029206835.1 of Rana muscosa. Classification (NCBI taxonomy): domain Eukaryota; kingdom Metazoa; phylum Chordata; class Amphibia; order Anura; family Ranidae; genus Rana; species Rana muscosa. Next base: position 24,920,378 of record CM055123.1, on the reverse strand, counting down.
AGAGCGGACCCCAAACACCCAGTGCAGCCCCCCAGCCAGGACTTGGATCCCCCCCGTCAGGTACACAGCAGGCCCAACCAACACAGATGCATGGGGAGGAGGGAAGGGACAGGGAGAGAAGAAAGGGAGAGTGAGAGATCCCCTAGTCGACCTCCCCAGGAATGCCCAGCTGCTCCATCCTGCCAAAACAGGTGGAACCCTACTTACCCGTCCTGCAGGGACTGCTGGACACATTCCGGACAGACCCATCACCCGAGCGGTACAGGGTGGCTGTCGGCCATGGCACACTGACTCAGACAGCAGTAGCCTGGTCATATGTGTGCCCCGGAGCATATAGCTCACCGGCCACCCCTGGAGCAAACTGGGCATGTCGTGGCCGACCCAGCGCGTAGCTAAAGGTCTGCTCACGCTCGATGGCCGGGCTGGGGAGACTACCAGGATCTATATTATCCAGCCTGCCACCCAGCCAGCTGTTGATAGTAGATCTCAGGATCAAAAAAGTTGAAGAAAAAAAAAAAGAAAAAAATCTCCAGGACCAAATGGTCCCAACCGGGAGCCAGGTCCTTCTCCTATGCTAGACAGAAAAAAACTGAGCTGCTGGATCCAGTGTGAGGGTTTATAGCCAGTAGGACCGCCCCCTGGGCGGTACTGTTCAGCTTTGCTGTTACATGTTTTACATGTTCTGCCTAGTCCTATCCTGATAGGAGGCAATATAACCCTAAGGTCAAGATTAAAAGGAGCTGTGTCCGTCAATAAACGAAAGAGAAAGTAATGTTTTCAGATGTTGGCTGCCATTCAGATCATTGCTTCACTACCTAGTGACTCACTGACTTTGAACAAGCATTCATGAGTTCAGCTTTAGTAAACTTGCTGCTGTATGCTTGTTTAGGTAAAATGACCCACTAGGTAATAAAGCCAGGATTATAATGAAAGTTCTGGAAGCTACACTAATCAAATCAGTAGGGTCAGCGCTCATATACCTAACTTCACAGTATTAAGCATTAAAGTATAACTAAAAACGCAAAACTTTTTTTTGGGGATAGAGTGGAGAGGGGTTAGAACACCTGTCAGATTTTATTGCTGTCTGTGCCCCCGTTAAGGAGATTCACCCTCTCTATTTATTCTGTTTACTATTATCATTGAAAGTGAAAGTAAAAGAAAATCTCAAATTTTGGGTTGTCCCCAAAAAAGTAATGGCGTGGAAATCTTCCAATGACAAATAGTTCTGGTGACCTGGGGGTCCCCAAGGAATTCCCATCATTTACAAGGATTTCCTCTCACTTTCTGTTTCACTATGGAACAGGAAGTAAAGCGAAATCTCTGCAGTGGGACACAGATGGCGAAAATAAATCTGACAGGGGTTATAACCCTCCCTTACGCTACCCAAAAAAAGAAAAGAAAGAAAATTACAAGTTTTGACTATAGTTCTATTTTAAGTAGTAAAAAGCGACAGCCCCAGTCACACCTTCAGGTCATGTGGGTTTTTTATGTTGCCCTTCAAAGATGACTCAATGATTTTCCATCGGCTTCCTAACGTCTTCACACCATTCTGCAGAATTTAAAAGAAAACAATTACTATATACATACTACTTTTTAAAAAACTTAAAAAAGGTAATTGGATTCCACAACTTCTCACATGGTCTTCTACTGGATACATATTGTTTTTTGAGCAGGGCATCTTCACGTGTATGCTGTCCCATGTGTCCACAAAGGAAGATGGATGGGGCATAGGCACCACATTGTCCTGCAACGTGTCAACCTGAAAAATAAAAAATAAAAATCAGGAAAAAATTTGAAAGGACAAAAACTAATTTGCTTGCTTTGGCAGATAAGGGTGTTGAATGGCAGGTGCTCTCCCACTGCTGGTCACTATTAACCCAAAGTATTGCTCTTTACCTTTATCAAATACCTCAATTTACAATACTAAATGGAACGACAAACATCAAACGATGTTGGCTAGTATGTATTGCCAAAGTATTCCAGTAATAGATGTTAGTTTTTAACTTCAGAAAATTCGAATGTTTTTGATATGGGAGTTTTTGGCAATTTAGTGGACATAAAGTCAGACATAATTAAAAATCCAGCCAAAGATGGCTTATTGTAGGGCAGTCTGTGTAGAAATACAGTATCTGTGAACAGGTGGTTAAACCAAATCAAAGATAGACAGTGTATCCAGTTTGATGTACAGGAGACTGAAAGCAGAGAAAAAACAAAACAAAAAACACAGTTTAAGCTATAAGGCTGCTGACTGCCTTTACAAAATGACATATAAAACAGTTAAAAAAAAAATAGAAGGGTTGCACTGATGCCGATACTAGGCATTTTCACAAGTATCGGTACTCGCAAAAATGCTCTGATACCGGAAACCGATACCGGAAGTGTCGTAATCTTGGGAGAGGACCACCTAATCCTCCCCTCCAGACAGTGCCATCCCCGCCTACTGCTCCCAGTGACATCGCTAGGGGCTGCCGATTCTGACAAAACACCGGGCTGCGTGTCCTAACAGCCCACCAGCCTTGTCTCCGCAGTCCGCACTGCACACCTCCCTCCTCCAGCTCTGACTCACGACCACACAGAACGCTGTGTACCAGCTCTCCCTGGCTGGATGCTGAGGCAGAGAAAGGAGGGGCTCTGAATGAAGACACTGTATGGTGATATCCTGTTGCACTGAGCAGCGGGGTTCTCTCCCTTCCTCCATGTGCTGTCCGGCCAGCTCCGCTCCCACGCTATATCTCTTGTACCATACAGCCTCTGGCTGTCTCCTATACCATGCCTGCAGCCTCTGGCTGTCTCCTGCAGCATGCCTGCAGCCTCTGGCTGTCTCCTGTACCATGCCTGCAGCCTCTGGCTGTCTCCTGTACCATGCCTGCAGCCTCTGGCTGTCTCCTGTACCATGCCTGCAGCCTCTGGCTGTCTCCTGTACCATGCCTGCTGTCACTTCTGCCGGTTGCCTCCTCCTTCCCTACACCAGCTCTTACCTCTGCCCCCATGTCTCCCAAAAACCCTATCCCCATCCTCTTCCCCCCCCAGTGATCACAGCCTTTTCCATCCCAACTCTCCCAACCCACAATCCTATTTCACCCCACCATCAACTACCTTGCCCTCACTTATTCTCTATTCCCACCCTGACCTCCCCCAACTCCTTAACAACAACAACCACTGCCCACCTCCCAAACCACCCAAACCACCCCTCTTTCTAGACGATAGGTATCGGTAATTGGTATCGGCGAGTACCTGCAAAAAAGAATCGGTACTCGTACTCGGTGTTAAAAAAATTGTATCGGTGCACCCCTAAAAAAATATATATAATATTATATTATATACACACACACACACACACACACTTTTACCTGTCTTCTGTACCAAAGAGGGCAACATCATGGCCCTGCCATCAAAATTGTGTGAACAAAGAGTAAACCTAATCCTGCAAGAAAATGCTCCAGCACTGCAAAGGATCACGTCTATCAAAGGATTTATTTTTAATTTTTTTAAACAGTTATGTAGCATTGCTGATCTAATGGGCATTCTTTTTCTTTTTTTTTTTTACCAGACAAGGATCATTTTCAGTAGGTCAGTCAGTGTGTTCTATTGGGCAGGAAGCCCTAAGTGTATTTGCGCTTTGCCTATGCAGGGTGAAGCAACAGGTGCGTGTTAAAAGTGGTTGTAAACCCTTACATATACCCAGTGAAGTGACTAGCCTCAGGTGAAACACAGAAACAAATCCTAATGCATAAATTGTACCTTTTTATGCAGTATCTATTAGCTGTAGCAGGTGAGGGGCAGGGGTGCACAGTTAGAGCAGAGTTTTAGAAAAATCTGAATGAGGGAATAGATACACCCCCCTGTACATACTGTGATCGAGAAATATACCCAACTGAGGCTGTCAGTCACCTGCTGTGTGCTGGAGGGGGAGCAGGCTGTCTCCCGGGAGGCTGTGGAGTCATCTTCAGACTATTATCAGTGACTCATGCAGATAGGGGGAAGAGAATTCAGAGAGATATGACACTTGATGCTTTGGCTTGAGGCTAATACACCCAATAGACGGATATGCTTTGTTTATTTCATGTGCATAAGGGCAGAGGTTTACAACCACTAAGCAAAAGCCTATACTTACTTACCTTACCTTCGTTCCACTGCTGTTCGAACTTAAAAAATAAAATAAAAATAAACCCTCTGCAAACGTAAAGTCAGAGGGTTGAGGACTTTCTTCTCAATCCTATGTGAAAGTGCTGTTCCCATGCAGGCACTTGCCAAGCACCATAAATGTCACTTGGGAGGAAGGGGTGCGAGGCAAATGTTCTCTTATATTCAGTAATACCAGCCATTTCTCTTCATTGCCTAAAGTGAACAGAAACAGCAGAGCAATAAGGAGAGGTAAATATAAGCAGCAGGGACCAGCACCAGGTGACCCTATTGCTCTGGCCTCAATAGCCAATCTTATTTTACCAAGCCCAAACCTCAGAACACATATACAAGATTATAAACACCAGTTCTGAAAATACTTTTGCAACAAAACAATGCAATAAAATATCTGGCAAAGTGAAATGATCCCCTCCCAAGAGTCAGTAAAATGTTTGGTTTACAGTTAAAAACTCTTACCCTTACGGTGATAGTGTGGTTAACAGAAGGCATCAATGGTGGTTGATAATTGTGACACACTGGCATTCTGTTCATCTCTTCCAGTGGTGTCCCCAGCCATGTTATGTCAGAGAATGAGCCTTGATTATCTTTTCTGTTTTAAAGACAAATTAAAGCTGATAAAGAGCAGTCAAATAGAATTTAGTAGGCCTAATTTCACATGAACAGAATACCACATATGTATATAATTTCATGCTTTTAGTAAATACTAACAGGAAATAATCCTCACACAGATAAAAATTGGTAGCACAGTAACCGGGAATACATGAGATTTAATAATTAAGCAAAGTACACAAAAACTTGCAAGGCCAATAGGAATTTTTTTCCAGGGATCATTTTCCGATTTCCATAGAAAAGGAAATCATCCCTTTAAAAGTATTTTCATTTCATCTGAATATCAGTGAGGAATGTGCATGACCTGGATCAGAATATCCAGATCTATCAGTCACAAAAAAGTGCAGCGCTCGTCTTCAATAAAGTGCATAAATAAATATCTGAAAACAGTGTAAAAATCATCTATACATAATTTACGTGAGCCCAGCTTTTCTTTTAAACATATATACAGTCCATCCGTAAATTATACAATGTCCGTAACAAAAGTGCAGTCCCATACACCAGAAACTTTTCAGTAATTGCCTCTGATCACCCCAGTGCCCTTCACCCCACCTATGGGTGTCTTCTCACCTGCTTGAATGGACCTCACTAATTACAAGGGGTCTATATGTGTTTTGTAGTATTATAAGTGGCACCGCTCCCACTGGCTGTATACTCCAAATCCGTGGCTCTCAGCGTGGTGTCAATCATATAGGAGGCAAGAGGAAAGAATCTTAGTGCAAATCGCTAATATAAAAAGTATTTATGGTGGGGACCACGATGGAGGCTTGAGTCCCGAGCTCCGCTCCACTGCACAGAGCCAGGGCAACCACAAGCGACTGTCCGACCCCGGATACGACCGCACTGCGGGGGAGGGGGAAGGACTCAGGATCATGTCCAAGAAGCGGGCATGTCCAAGAAGCGTTACAAGCGGCCTGCACATCCGCCGACTGACTTTTTTTTAACAACGCGGCCATGCACAAGGCCCAAGATGGCGCCGGGAGCAAGGGTAATGTAACATCCCGCTCCCACGCTGCATTAGCACAACTTTTGGCTCACAGGCCAGAGGATCACCAGGCCGCACTCTCCACAGACTGCACCAGGGAAGCCATGGACACCTTGCCCTCGCCAGACACTCCGTCCTCAGAGCAACACATGGATAGAGGTAAGAGGCTGGCATCCTCCCCTGCCCTCTCCCACAGTAAAGAACCCCAGCCCAAAAAGCAATTGCGGGCTAACCTGGCCACTGACACAGAGCACACTCCAGCTCTAGCAGCCATTCCTGCATCAGATAATCCTGTGACAGAGGCAATGCTAAAATCCATGCTACTCACACTGCAAAGAGACCTGCACAGGGAACTGCAAAATATCAGTCTCCCAGATACATGACAGGGTAGACTGCTTGGAAGAGAGAGGGCTGACGTGCCGGAGGAAAATATGCATGACCATGTAAAAGCGCATAACGAGCTATTAGACGCACATGATCATCATGCAACTGAAATACAACATATTAAGCTGAAATTCGCGGATTTAGAATACCGCTTTAGAAGAAACAATATCAAATCAGAAGCATAGAACCTAATTTTCTCGGCTCATCGTAGTCTTTTACGTCACTGCGTTCTTGGCAGTCAAAAGTTCACGAACTTGTGTGACCGTGTGTATACAAGGCAGGCTTGAGCGAAATTCCGCCGGAAAAACCATCCAACTTTTTTCCGACGGGAATTCCGCTCGTGTGTACAGGGCATCACATTCTACTGTTCAGTGATCTCTCAAAGGCAACTATGGAGATGCGCAGAGCCTCAACTCCGATCACTGCTATCCTCCAAGAGCGGAAAATCACCTACAAGTGGGGCTTTCCTACTAAATTGTTGGTTACCTACCAAAAACAAATAATTCCCATTCTCACACCCAAAGAGGGGTACAAAAAAATAGGATTTTTATAACAGCTTACCTGTAAAATCCTTTTCTTGGAGTACATCACGGGACACAGAGCGACATAGTCATTACTAATGGGTTATATAGATACCTTCAGGTGCTGGCACTGGCAACTTCCAAAACCGGAAGTACCCTCCCCTATATAAGCCCCTCCCATCCGGGAGCACCTCAGTTTTGTAGCAAAGCAATAAGTGTCCCTAAAGAGGGGCGGGAGCTCTGTGTCCCGTGATGTACTCCAAGAAAAGGATTTTACAGGTAAGCTGTTATAAAAATCCTATTTTCTTTCTCGTACATCACGGGACACAGAGCGACATAGTCATTACTAATGGGATGTCCTAAAGCAATGCCCAACGAGGGGGGGGATACACCATACATAAGCTGAGCGCTATCAGACATGAGGATCTTTTGCAGCCTGCAACACACTGCGCCCAAAGGCGACATCCTCCTGACTTCTAACGTCCACCTGGTAGAACCTAGTAAACGTGTGTACTGAAGACCATGTTGCAGCCTTACAGATTTAAGCCAGGGAGGCCTGGTGATGCGCTGCCCATGAAGTTCCAACTGCTCTCGTGGAGTGCGCTCTAACTTTGAACGGAGGCGGTCTCCTTCTCAAGCCATAGGCTTGCATAATGACCTGTCGAATCCACTTGGCTAAAGTAGATTTTGATGCTGCCTGACCCTTTCTGGGGCCTTCCGGCAGAATAAACAAAGTATCCGTTCTGCGAATCTGAGCAGTGGCTTTTAGATAAGCTTTAACTGCTCTTACTACATCCAAAGAATGCAATAACTTTTCCTCTACCGAAGTAGGTTTGGGGAAAAAAGAAGGAAGAACCACATCTTGGTTCAAATGAAACCTCGATACCACCTTAGGAAGAAAGGCTGGATGAGGACGTAACACTACTCTGTCCTTATGGATAACCAGATATGGCTCCTTACAGGACATAGCTGCTAATTCCGACACTCTTTTAGCCAAACAAATGGCTACTAGAAAAATCAATTTCCTGGTGAAAAGAACCAAAGAAATATGCTGTAATGGTTCAAATGGTTGTTTCTGTAGAACCGACAGAACCAGGTTTAGATCCCATGGACATATGGGAATATTAACCGGAGGACTAATACGCATCACTCCTTGTATAAAGGCTTTGACTAGTGAATGCGAAGCCAAGGGCCTTTGAAAAAATATTGACAAGGCCGAAATCTGACCCTTGATAGTACTCAAGGCAAGCTTCCTATCTACAGCCCATTGTAGGAAGTCCAGAATCCTACCAATTACGTATTTTCGTGGATGCCATTTCTTGGCCTCACACCAGGCGATGTACGCCTTCCAGATTCTATAGTCGATCTGCCTGGATACCGGCTTCCTGGCATTGATCATGGTAGATACCACAGGATTAGAGAGACCTCTCTTTTTTAGAATGTGGGCTTCAATAGCCAGGCCGTCAAACCTAGGGCTGGTAAGGAAGGGTGGTATATCAGTCCTTGCGAAAGCAGGTCTGGACGATGTGGGAGGGTCCAAGGACTCCCCACAGACATCTTTACAATCTCCGCGTACCATGCTCTTCGGGGCCACGCTGGAGCCACCAGAATCACTGGTTTCTTTTCTACCCTGATTCTGCGGAGTAATCGAGGTAACAATTGTGGCGGTGGGAATGCATATATCAGCTTGAACTGATCCCAAGGAAACACTAGGGCATCCGAGCCGCAAGCTAGGGGATCCCTTGTCCAAGAGACAAACCTGTCCACTTTTGCGTTGAATCTGGATGCTAGCAGATCTACATCCGGTGTTCCCCACCGCTGACATATTGTCCGGAAAACCTCGGGATGAAGGGACCATTCCCCTGGGCATAATTGTTGGCGACTTAGAAAGTCCGCCTTCCAATTCTCCACTCCTGGAATGAATACCGCAGATATGGCTGGGACATATCTTTCTGCCCATTTCAGGATGCAATTTACTTCCCTCTGGGCTGCACGACTCCTGGTGCCACCCTGATGATTGATATATGCCACTGCCGTGGCATTGTCCGATTGAATTCTGACAGGGGACCCTTGGAGTTTGGATGTCCATGCTACTAGGGCATACCGGGCTGCTCGTATCTCTAAGAGATTGATGGGCAGGGCCTTTTCTGCATCCGACCATCTGCCCTGGAGAGACCATTGCTCCAGTACTGCTCCCCAGCCTATAAGGCTGGCATCTGTAGTGACCACCTTCCAAGAAATCGGACTGAAGGATTTCCCTCTTTCCAGATTCTGGGGAACCAACCACCAGCGGAGGCTCTTGCGAACGGAAGGGGACAAGGACATTGGTAAGTCTAGGGCCTGAACTTTTTTGTTCCAGGCTGACAGTATGGCCCTTTGCAAATTCCTTGAATGGAATTGACCGTAGGGTACTGCTTCGAATGATGCCACTATTTTTCCCAGCAGCCTCATGCACAGGCGTATGGATGGCTGTCTTTTTGTACCCACTAAGTGGATCAAATCTTTCAAAGACGACCCCTTTTCTTGAGGCAAGAAAATTTTTCTCTGGTCTGAATCCAGCCTTAGCCCCAAGTATTCCAGACTTTTGACTGGTTTTAGGGCTGACTTGTCTCGGTTGATAATCCAACCGTGATATTCCAGATACTTGATTGTCTCGTGAACAACCACTTCTAGTTTTTCCACTGAGTGGTCTATCAGCAACAAGTCGTCTAGATATGCCATTATCGTTACACCTCGTGTTCTTAGATTGGCCAATAATGGGGCCAGAATTTTTGTGAACACTCGTGGTGCTGTGGCCAGACCGAAGGGTAAGGCTCTGAACTGAAAATGGCGCCCTTCTACCGCAAAGCGTAGAAATTTTTGGTGGGCTGGAAAGATGGGAATGTGCAAATAAGCATCTTTGATGTCGATCGAGGCTAACCATTCCTCCCCTTGTAGGGCAGTGGCCACCGATCGGATCGACTCCATCCGGAAAGTCCTGATATGTAGGAATTTGTTTAGCCCTTTTAGATTTAATATGGGCCTCACGTCCCCGTTTGGCTTCGGGACTGTAAAGAGGTTTGAGTAAAACCCGAACCCCCATTCTTCCAGGGGAACCTCTATAATTACTGCTTGGAGCAATAATTGTTCTAGTGCCAACAGGAGGGATCCTCTCTTCTGGGGATCCCTTGGCACGTTTGACCTTATAAAGTGGGAAGGAGGGGAGTCTTTTAACTCCAATTTGTATCCCAGACTTACTGCGGAGAGCACCCATCTGTCTCTGATCGTGTCCCGCCAGGTCTCTGTGAACAACTGAAGTCTTCCCCCCACCCGATTGAGTGGGGGCAACCCTTCATGCATTTGACTTTGGGGGAGGTTTTGTACCTCTCCTGCTCCAGGGCTTCTTGTTACCCTGCAATTGTCCCTGATTTTTACCTCCGGGATTCGACCGAGGAGGCCGTCGGAACTGTTTCACAGCCGATGTCCTAGGGACTGGAGAAGCAGGCCTCTTAAAAGAGGGACCTCTAACTCTGTTTTTAACCGGCAAAAGTGTACTTTTACCGCTGGAAATTCTATGGATATATTTGTCCAGGTCTTCCCCGAATAAGCGTTTACCATGAAATGGGAAGCTGACCAGCAATTTTTTACAGGGAGCTTCAGCAGACCAGTTTTTGAGCCATAAAAGCCTGCGCATATGTACTACAGACAGCGTAAGGCGGGAGGCCTGATGGATTGAATCCTTTATAGCGTCCACCGCAAAGCATAAGGCTCTAGGTAGATCAGCTAGGGCAAGAGCCTGCTGATCTGGCAAGTCCCTTAAGACCTGTTTCAACTGATCCTTCACTGCTTGGCAGACCCCAATAGCTGCCACTGCTGGTTGTGTCACCAAGCCTGCTGTAGCAAAAGCAGATTTTAATAAGGACTCCAATTTTTTATCTATTGGGTCCTTGAACATTTGGACATTATCCACTGGACATGTCAGTGATTTATTCACACAAGAGATGGCTGCGTCCACTGTAGGGACCCTCCATTTTTTGATGAACTTATCCTCCATGGGATAGACCACTTGAAATCTCTTGGGAGGAGTAAATATTTTATCAGGATGCTCCCAATCCTGGTAAATGAGCCCTTCCAGTAAAGGATGGATCGGAAAGGAACAAACAGTCTGGGGAGCTCTTAGCGACCCCAACGAGGAGACAGAAGTGGATGATGGCTCCGCAAGGGGCATTTTAAATGCTGATCGGACCATATTAGTCAGGGACTGAACCCATAATCTTTCAGCATGTGATGCTGAGAATGGCTCTTCCACTGTTGATTCCTCTACAACAGAATCGACCTCATCCTGATCCCCTTCAGGTAGGTCGATCCCTGTATGGGACTGTTGCTCCGTTAACAGGCACTCTGAGGGAGGAGACGGAGATCGAGCGCTTTTTTCCTGTGACAGGGAAGCAGCGATCAATGCTGACAATCTCTCTTCCAGCCCTCCCAGAGCTGAGGAAAAAACCTCCTCTGTTACATACACAGGAGCAGGTGAACTGAGGACAGCCACAGTACCAGGTACTCCTGAGGGTGCTCTACGGTCACTAACCTCTGATTCTTCAGGGGAGATTGGTGCAGCCAAAGCATGCCCAAGATCCTCAGAGCCCGATGGAGACCCCCTATGCTTCCTGGGATTTTTAGTCCCGGAGTTTTTAGACTGCATATTCCTAAGCCCAAAGCTGAGGTATTCCAGCCGAAATACACCACTTACTGACAATAGTCTAGCACAAATGCTGCTATAAAAACAGTTGGTGTCTACTAATGTGCCTTTCTATGGGGATGCCTGCATCAACCGCTTGCTGTATGCCTTTTTTAAATGTTGCCAGCTCTGTCTCTGCACTCCATAGCCAGCTTACAACACATAATTGTGGTTTTTAACATGCTGGGACGCCCGCACATGCGCAGAAGCGCTGCGGCGCGCACAGAGCGTCATCCCCCAAGCTCCGCCCCCTTTCCCAGCTCACCCCTATATATAGAGGCGCGTGCACGCGCACGCGCGCGGCCACGTGCGCCTTCGGCGCTAATTTTGAAAAGGGAAACTAGGGACAAGAGCCAGGGCCCCTTTTGCCGCAGGCCGGGGGATGGACGAGCATTGCAACATGGCAGAGGAAGCAGTTTCCCACAAGAGAACTCACCATCTGCCTGGACTTGCTCTGATGAAAAGAAACTAGTCCACATGACAAGAAACGTTCCACAGCGGCCTCTAGTGGATTAACACAGGTACCGCAGTCTATTATATATATTTTTGTTTTCTTGACCACTATTAAAATTATTACATTTTTTAGTAGTTACAGGCATGCATAATATTTAGCGGGAATACCGTTAGGTAACAGGCAGAAAGACATATTAGGCTTGGGGGTCCCCTCAATAGAACCAAGTTCCTGAGGGGCCCCCACTTACCTTTTCCCCGCCGCAGGACTCTGTTTGGCCACAGAAGCTCAAACTTCACCTATCACGGCAGGCATTGTAATTAAACCTTCAGGGACCGGGTTCCCAAGGATTCCACTCCCCTGGACCTGTATAGCACCCTGCACAGAAAACATCTTGGTCGTGGGTATGACCAGAGCTCTGGATCCCAGGGTCCAGCTCTCCCAAGAGAAGCATTACAGGCAAAACCTTGCTCTTCTCCGCAAGGCCCGGGTACCGACCGTTTAGCTATGAAGCTTTTTTGGTCGGATCCGGAATAGCTTACTGAGGCCCAAAAGAACCTGTACGCAAGCTCAGTGAAAAACACATGTTTCTTCTTGGCCAACACCTTAGACACTGGCAAAAAACTGAGGTGCTCCCGGATGGGAGGGGCTTATATAGGGGAGGGTACTTCCGGTTTTGGAAGTTGCCAGTGCCAGCACCTGAAGGTATCTATATAACCCATTAGTAATGACTATGTCGCTCTGTGTCCCGTGATGTACGAGAAAGAAAGGAGGACTCAACAACCTTGGGCAACTAATCTCCACATCAGGGGTACACCCATTCCCATATCTGAAACATACGACATCCCTGCTACGTCATTCTTCTTATACCTCAGAATCTGATCGATACTTTCTAAAAACTGATCGTACAGATAAGGACTCGCCATTAGTAACTATCATAAAATTCTACCATACCCCTGCTCCAACAGTTACAGGAATCTCACTGGCATACAAACTCCTTACTATGCCTCCCACAGACCAATCCTCAACTTCAATTTCTGGTCAGCACTCAGACATTGCGCCCCCCCCCCCCCCACACTGTGGCACCAGGCCCTAACCCTTCCCCTTCGCATGTCCCACTGCACCTCCCATTGGGAATCCGCACAAAAACTTTCACAAGCGGTAATCTACCCCAACCAGGCTGGCTGCAATATACCCCTTAACATCTCCTCAATGCTGGAGAAGTTGCCACGAGCTAGGCACTCTATGCCATATCTGGTGGGACTGCCCCAATATCAAAAGATACTGGTAGGAAGTATCTACCTTCATCTCTTCTGTATGCAAGGTTTCTTTCCCATTAACCCCACTGGATCTCCTTCTGGATTTGTCGATTCCCAGGTGGCCTTGACAACTCAAAATGCTGGCAACTCATATACTGATAGCCGCCCGTCTAGCACTTGCAAAAAAAATGGAAAACAAAACAACACAACCACCCACCATATTGGATCTTATAAACACTACTGAAAACACATTTTCAATTGGAGTTCTCTTTCGCTAAAGACAACTTGACCACCACCTCTATCGAAACTGGGCACCGTGGATTACAGATCAACGAAGCGTAATTCTATAAAAGTGCAAGCTCCATACAGAACTGAACTCACTGTCCTCCCAATTCTAAAACCAAGGAACTAATACAACATCTTAAGCCAAACACGTACCTATTGCTTATACCCCCTAGATATCAACAATGTTACACTGTTAATACCCTTGTATTTATCCAATGACACGATCGGTATCATCACCATATTACTTAGCATGCATGATCCTACGAGTTTTATTTTTTGCAATGTTTGACCATATAAAAGTTTTCCAATCTGTACAAGGCAAGCACAACTATTAAAACGTCGCTGGCTGTCCGAGCTGCCTCCCACCCCATGGCACAGCTAGTTCCCCAGTTGGGGTGCCCGGGTGTGGGAGCAGCATTGACACCAAGCAAGTAGGATAGGGTGACCAGACATCCCCGGTTTCCGGGTACAGTCCCCGGATTGAGGACACTGTCCCCGGACCAAGTCTGTCGCTGGATTGGATTTTAACAGGGGCTGGGGCAATTTCAAAGACAGTTTGTGCAGAATAAAAAAAAAATATTAATTCTGAATTACACACCCCCACCGCTCCTACTAGCTTGAGGGGGTGTATTTTTTCCATTATCTGTGCCCCTTTGTGATGATCATGTGCTGGTCGGAGCGGAGGCAATATATTTCTTCAGTTTCGGGTGCATGCCCATTCAGCTCCGCTCGCATGTTTTTCTGCCTTGGCTCAAGTCCCGGCCAGCCACTTGCCTGCTGATCTCCTTGCCTTCCCTGGTGGAGTGATCTTCCTCCGCTCCCCACCCAGTAGTAGCCGGGGCCAGAGAGTAAGACTTGGCAGGCTGTGAGGCGGGCGGCGACGAGCAGAGAGTCGCTATATATATATATATATATATATATATATATATATATATATATATATATATACACACACACACACACATACCATATATACTCGAGTATAAGCCGAGTTTTTAAGCACAATTTTTTGTGCTGAAAATGCCCCCCTCGGCTTATACTCGAGTCCCTTTTTGCGCCTGATCTCCCGGACTTTAGGGAGCCGGTACCGGCCGGTCGTAGATCCTCTGGACCCCAAACTTGTCACACATGTAGCCTCACTCTTCCTCTACAAGTGTGCAAAGTTTCTTGTCCGGGGGACCTACTGCCCGGGAGCACCGATTTTTCAAAACCGGGCACCCCTTCTATAGACTCCCATGTTAAAACGGTAATTTCTCTGGTGACTTTGGGGACCCGGTACCGGCCGGTCGTAGATCCTCTGGACCCCAAACTTGTCACACATGTAGCCTCACTCTTCCTCTACAAGTTTGCAAAGTTTCTTGTCCGGGGGACCTACAGTCGGGGAGCACCGATTTTTCAAAGCTGGGCATCCCTTCCATATACTACCATGTTAAACGTCAGTCTAGTCATGGACACAGTGAGGCAAAGTGAGGCACACCCTAGGCTTATACTCGAGTCAATAAGTTTTCCCAGTTTTTGTGGTAAAATTAGGTGCCTCGGCTTATATTCGGGTCGGCTTATACTCGAGTATATACAGTATATATATTTCCCCGGGTTTCATTTTAAAAATCTGGTCACCTTAAAGTAGGAATAACATCACATTAGTGTTAAATTTTCAGCGCAACTGTTATATCAATGTAACCTACTAAGTAAATCTCTATAGTACGCTATAATGATCAACAAGAGATGTATATGATTTCTTATACTTTTTCATCTTTCTGTACTGAGATACTTTTTATCAATTGTGAAAATTTCAATAAAAACTATGTATTTCCATATAAAAAATCCACTCACATATCAGAAGTAAAAACCAAGCATTTCCCAATTCAATCCTCTGCATACGTATCCTGAACCTTTGAGAAAGCCCATTGGGCGCTACGCATGAGGTGGGCGGTGATGTAATTACGCCGGGACTACCGTAGGTGGAGCGGTGTATGCAGAGCATTGTATTGGGAAATGCTTGTTTTTTTTACTTTTTTTAAAGTGAGTGGATTTTTTTAAAGGAAATAAATACTTTTTATTAGCGATTTGAACTAAGGTTCTTTCCCCTTGCCTCCTATATGATTGACACCACACTGAGAGCCACGGATTTGAAGTAATACAGCCAGTGGGAGCACTTCTAACACTTAGAACACTGCAAAGCACATATAGACCTCCTTTAGTTAGGTCCATTCAAGCAGGTGAGAAGAGATGAGGTGAAGGGCACTGTGGTTATCAGAGGCAATTACCAAAGAGTTTCTGGTGTATGGGACTGCACTTTTGTTACGGATATCATTTATTGATGAACTGTATATACATAAAAGAAAAGATGGACTCACGTAAATTTATGATATATAGCTGATTTTTACACGGTTTTCAGATATTTATTTATGCACTATAATTTGAATGCACTCTATTGAAGGAGAGCGCTGCACTTTTTTGTGACTATATATTTATTGCATTTTGTACAGGTGGTTGGATGCATAGTGGTGCTAGCTGCTTCCTATAGTATATAGCGTCGAGTAATAGGTGGTTTATACACAGGGATAGCACAAAGTTTTTTTCACATTTACAGATCTCCTATTGCTTCTCTCTGCCAGAATGCAGCCAGCCAAACTGAGGACAGAGAACACAGTGGTGAAAAAAACAGCAGAAGGAATTATTTTATTTATTCTAATGTGTCTGACAGATCAAAACAGTACAGCATATACTTTATGTCAAACTGGAACTAAAGTCCTAATTTAAAAAGATGCAAGCAGACAGGTTTTTATTGCAGGAAAGACATGAAGTGTCATGTCTGCAATAAAATAAACCTACACGCTTGCTCGCAGTCTTTAGATGTACGCTATGCTGTGCGTGTGTAGCTCAGTTATACAGTCCCGAGTGCCGGGATTACTGCACTCCTGCAAATCGGTGACATCGTTCCACACTGAGCAAAGAAGACAGCCGCATCCTGGCACCTGGAAGAAACTGGGTAGAAGATGCCCACGAGGGACATTGGACCATTGAAGGTGAGGCAAGTATTGAGGACTGTAGTTCCACTTTAAGAAAAAAGTCTTCAAAAAGAGAGAAATATAATTTCATATAAAAGTACACATATTATACCAGCCAGGACCCCTGACTTAAAGTATCCCACTCTCCTCCAGCCCAGATGTATACTTATCTGACTGTCACAGCCTGCCACAAAGTTGACATGACATGGTCAAAATCCTTTCTGCTGTTAGGTGCACCTGTGCAGTCATTCCCCATAGGCTTCTATGATAACCTGCTACGTGTCCAGAGCAGCCTCTTTCAACCGTTTTGCCCCAGATAAACCCCTAAAATAATTTCCAGGTCTCAGGGAACACCTGTTTAGATTAGGCCATTGGAAAAATGCCCCTTACGTTGGTGGTAGTAAATGGGAAGACACCCCCCACTTTACCGGGGTGGACAAGACAATCTTGTGGTCATGCCACTGGCTCTGTCAAGTAGGGTTGGACCTTGAACTATGCAGATGGGAGGTTAGTTAGCCAGAGCCTTGGCAGATGATCCCATAAGTCTTTTGGAATCAACTACACCAGTGCGCCCAGTGGATAAGATTTTGCAAGCAGGATGTCAATAAATTGGCCATTTGGCAGGAGAGGATGGGTTACTTTAGTTCAGGTAGGCTAGGCAGGCAGGATACATGTACTGTATGTGATCATGCATTTATCCTTTATACGGATTAGCAGAGTTTCAGAGTTGCCAGACACACCATGTACTGTACTGTACAGTGTAGGTTTTTTGAGGGGCCAACTAAACACAAAACTAAATTTCATGGTAAAGCAAAACCACCAAAATAATGTAATTCTGTTAAGCAATTGTGTAGTGTAGACACCTCCACCAGTGAGCATAACAAAATCAAACACCTCTGCAGACTAGACAATTTGACAGGCTCGCTTTAAAGGAGACATCTGGGGTCCTTAAAAGACTGCATGTCTCCTCTGTGCTCCACTGAATTTAGCTGCAGATCGCATTGCATTACATCCTTTGCCAGCCATGCTGGCCGGGGACACCGAGAGGTGGACCTGGAAGTGATGTCAAACACATCACTTTACGGGTCAAGACCAAGGAGGGGAGGAAGGCAGAAGTGAATCTGCTAAGCTCCTACCTCCACTACCCGGCAGCACCCGCTATGCTGGTACCTGGCGGGTGGGCACGTTATTAAGTGGAAGAAAATCGGATAGCAGAACAACTGCCAGAATGCTTCCACTTGACAGGCAGGAGTCTGCTTGTCCGATTTACACACAAACCCTGTGGCTGCAGCCACCAAAGATGTGTGTAAAAAACCCCCGCTGTCAGGTTCGTATGACGTGCAGACGTGGTAGCGAAAGGGTTAAAAGCAGAAGTCTGAGCTAACCACATATTGTCTAAATCCAGGAGCCAAGCATGGTCATACTTTAAAAGACAAGCATGGGAATTAAAAAAAAACAAACATACATACCCTATACCGCATCATTGGCGCGATTCTGCAGCTGTCCCATGTCAGCTCAAAGCCCAAAAACTGAACAATCACATGACTGCCGACTGCTCCATTCTTGGGGGAGAACGGAGATTGGTTACTGGAGTGCCAGCCTGGGAAGAAAGTGGGCGCAGCAGGATTCGATTTTCACCAGCACATTGAGAGATGGAGCCAGCTGTCAATCAGGCAGCTGGGTGGATCCCGACACTATGATTGGAACCCTTCCAGAGCCCGGAATGCCATGTCGACTGACAGTGGGCAATAGCCTGCTATAATCGGACTCTAGGTAACAGAAGTGCAAAATTAAGTGCACCCCTGCAACACAAAAGAGCAGTATGGCCAAAAAAACTTTGGACATACTTCTCCTAATATTTGTATCCTTTTGTGCATATCCATATCTCTGCAGTAACCCAGCATAACAAAACATCTGCACTTTCACACTGGGGCGGTTTTTTTTAGGCGCTTTAGCGCTAAAAAAAGCGAATGTAAATCGCCTGAAAGAAGCCTCATCTGCAATCCCTATGTGAAAGCCAGAGTGCTTTCACACTGAGGCGCTGCACTGGCAGGGCATCAAAAAAAGTCCTGCAAGCAGCTTTGCAGTGCTTTAGGAGCAGTGAATACACCACTCCTAAAGCGCCCCTGCCCATTGAAATCAATGGTGAAGCGCCTTGGCAGCGGCGCTTTTAACCCTTTATTCGGCCACTAGCGGGGGGGTTTAAAGCGCCCCGCTAACGCTCGAAAAACGCTGGTAAAGCACTGCTAGTTTTAGTGGCGCTTTACCAGCGTTTTTCGGGCACTGGCAGTGTGAAAGGGCTCTTTGACTTGGTACAGGAGTTTCCCGTAATAGGACTGGTTACTGCTGGCAGGATGACTGTTCTTGTATCAGTTTCCCTGTAGTATGTGGATCTGTTAGGTCCCCTCTGAAAGTTCTGCCCTCTGCACAAGCTATGTACACACATGGCAAACAAACATGAGGTCACCACTACCAAATACTTTTACAGGGTAATATCTGGGCATTTGGTGCACACAAAACAGATATACAACATTCATGGCCATTGAGGAACATATTTATATAAAAGGTTTAGAGCTCTGAGTTTGGCTTTAAGCCTCTACAGACAGCGATTAACAGGAAATGTCTTTTGGCACAAATTGCAGTGTGTATGGACAGAAAGATGTGGTCATTACTAGTTACAAGCCAACTACTAATAATCAGGATTCTGAAAAACAATGCAGGGAAATCCTACTTGCATCTGGTTCTTCACTTATTAGATGATCGCTCAAATAGTGGCCTAATAAATTATGTTAGAAGCTAGAATGTAAAGCTATATATAGGTTTTGGCAAATATGGCAGATAAAGGATTAGCAAAAATGTATTGCATTTGGAAGCTCCGACATTTTAGGGGGTGGGGGTCAATTTGTAAAACATTTTGGGGTTGAGGTAAAGTGGTTGTAAACATCAAAACTGAAATAGGAACAAAGCTTATACCTCTACTGTGTGTGCGTTTCTCAATCCAGAGTACCAAGTGTCATTTCTGTCTGCTGCTTTGTTCCTTTGCTATCAGCATGAATAATTTGACAAGTTTTCCTGACACTAAGAGGAAAAAAAGGTGACAGGGAGGGAACTCCAGCAGATTAACAGCCTCAGCTCTGTTCCCTGTCAGGAGGGAAGTGTGCCCCTTCCCTCCAATCAGCTCTCGGAGCTCTCCTCACTGAACTCTGCAGAGTGTAATTTCACCTCCCCACCCCTTTTTTTCTGACAGCTCAAAGTTTATAAATTCTGCACATTGAAGAAGAGAAGTAGAGAAGAGAAGATGGCAAACAAACAGGTACAACTTATGTAGGAGGATTTGGGCAGCCTCGCTGCACAAATACACTATATTACCAAAGGTATTGGGACGCCTGTCTTTTCACACATTATGGCATCCCAGTCTCAAGCCTCGTACACACGGCCGGTTTTCTCAGCAAGAAAACTGCTGGGAGAGCTTTTTGCAGAGAAAACCGGTCATGTGTATGGTTTCTCGTAGGGAAAACTGCCGGGAATCTCGACGCGAAAAATAGAAAACCTGATCTCTATTTTCTCGTCGGCCTGTTTCCCGACGAGAAAACCGTGCGCGTGTACGAGGCTACATGCTTACCTGTCCCCAGGTAAGCCTGCGCATGCTCGATGAGACTTCGACGCATGCACGGTAGCTTAAAAGGGTAGTGCAGGGTGAAGCAAGATGGCAGCGACGGCATCGAATGTGACGAGCGATTGCTCGTCGTAGTCGATGACGCCACCGCGCTCTTGCCATTCAAAAGAACGGCGGTTCTTTTGAATGCCCGTCTGTATGCACGGCTTAGCAAGAAAAGCTTGTCAGGAAAACCAACAATTTTTTCCTGATGGGATTCCCGGCCGTGTGTACAGGGCTTCAGTCTGTAGGGTTCAATATTAAGTTAGCCTACCCATTGCAGCTATAACAGTGTCAACTCTTCTGGGAAGGCTGTCCACAAGGTTTAGGAATGTGTCTATGGGAATGTTTGACCTTTCTTACAGAAGCGCATTTGTGAGGTCAGGCACTGATGTGGACAAGAAGGCCTGGCTCTCAGTCTCTGTTCTAATTTATCCCAAAGGTGTTCTATCGGGTTGAGGTCAGGACTCTGTGCAAGCCAATCAAGTTCCTCCACCCCAAACTCGCTCACAGGTCTTTATGGACACCCATAGACACACTCCTAAACCTTGTAGACAGCCTTCCCAGAAGAGTTGAAGCGGTTATAGCTGCAAAGGGTGGGCCAACTCAATATTGAACCACAAGGACTAAGACTGGGACATCATTAAAGTTCATATGCGTGTAAAGGCAGGTGTCCCAATACTTTCAGCAAAATAGTATATATATTGGTAAACCTGCACTTCCGGGTATCGGGCGCGCGCCACCGGTGGCCGGCTCCTGCTGGGATTTTACACAGCTGGAGCTGATCAGCAGGTCCCGCGGACCCGATGTCTGCCAGCACCAGCTGATCGTTCTGTACACAGGCAGATTGCCGTTCTGTCAGTACAGAAAACACGGATCCTTTGTTTCTGTAAAGCAGGAACACTGATCCACGCCCACCACCAGTAAAAAGCACCTCCCCCACTGCACTGAAATATTAGCAGAAAAGTTAACCCCTTCCCTGCCAGTGTTATTGCATATTTTTAGCACGGATCACTGTAAAAGTGTCACCAGTTCCCAAAAAAGCGTCAAAAGTGTCAGTTCAGTGTCAGATTTGTCCGCCTCAATATCGCTGTCCCGCTATAAGTCGCTGATAGCTGCCATCACTAGTAAAAAAAAAAAAAAAATTATCCCATAGTTTGTAGACGTTATAACTTTTGCGCAAACCAATCAATATACGCTTATGGGGATTTTTATTTTTTTTTACCAAAAAAGGCGTTTGAAAAATTATTGCGCAAATACTATGCAAGATTAAAAAGTTGCAATGACCGCCATTTTATTCCCTAGGGTGTCTGCTAAAAAAAAATATATAATGTTTGGGGGTTCTGATTAATTTTCTAGCAAAAAAAATTTATGATTTTTACATGAAGGAGAGAAGTGTCAGAATAGGCCCAGTGGAGAAGTGGTTAAAGCAGAAAGTGGAAAATATTTTTCTTTTCAAAATTGTGGTTGGTTCTTGGTTTATAGCGCAAAAAAAACCAAAAAAACACAGAGGTGATCGAATACCACCGAAAGAAAGCTCTATTTGTGGGTAAAAAAAATTATATAAATATTTTTTGGGTACAGCGTCGCACAACCGCGCAATTGTCAGTTAAAGTAACACAGTGCCATATCGCAAAAAATAGCCTGGTCAAATTATTTTAACCCTCGCTGCAGTATATAGTAAGGAAAAAAAGATGAGCATGTTTATTGCTGTATAAGCTGCCTGACTCTGTTAGGCTAGATTCACAATAATGCATATTGCGATTGATGCGTTTTTCCGCCACGTTTTGCTGTACATTTTTTTAACACGCTTTTCAAAGCGTTTTTCGGGAAGTTTGTTGTTAGCGGGAGGCGTTTGTCATCATGCAGGTGAAAAACCCAAAACGCAGCGGAAACACATCAAGAACACATAAAAAACTCAACAATTGCATTTTTTGATGCGGTTCAAATGAAGTCTACGGAAGCAAAAATGCAAACTGCTGCGGGTAAAAAAAAAAAAAAAAAAAAAAAAAAAAAAAAAAAAGCCCCTGACCCTTTCCAAAAAACGTACCTCCTGATAACACACAGATGTGAACAGGACCCATAGGAAATCATGTTAAACTGACTGTAGTGCGTTTCTACAAACTGCAATACACACTATAAAAAAGCTTAGGTGTAAACCAAGCCTTATAGTAAAAAGATAGAAGTGCCACTTTCATTTATCTATAAGTGTATTACTACTGAGAACCAGACAGTAAAGTCATCCCATCCAATAGTGCTCATATACTACATGAGATTTCTGCTACAGTCACCGTCCACATTTAAAGTGGAAGTCCATGCAAACACTAAAATCCCTGCATCTATAGACACCACAGATCTATTACTAACCTCTCTATCCCTGTAAAGAAAAAAAATAAACATACCTTTTTGGAAGCCGATCTGATCCGATCTCCAGCGGCGGAAGCTCTGCAGAGGACACGGCCGACAACTGCTGTGAAATGAATGGGAAGCAACGTCACCCATAGACTTACTATGGGGCTTCCATTGTCGTTCGCCTCAGTGTGGGATCGGGTCAGAGCGGGTCACATCGGCTTCCATAAAAAGGTATGTATACAAATTTTTTTCCTTTACAGGGATAGAGAGGTTAGTGTTAGATCCGTGGTGTCTATAGATGGAGGGATTTTAGTTTTTGCACGGACTTCCACTTTAAGTTGTTGTAAACCTCAGACATGAAATAGCTAAAAAAAAACAGGGTGGATTTGATTTAAAGCAAGTTGATTTAAATCACTATTTAACCACTTCAGCCCTGGAGGATTTGGCTGCCCAATGACAGGCCATTTTTTGCGTTTCGGCACTGGTCTTTCTTTTTATTTTTTAGTAATGGTGACGATCTGCTATTTTTATCTTAACTGCGACATTATGGCGGACACATCGGACACTTTTGACACTATTTTGGGACCATTGTCATTTATACAGCGACCAGTGCTATAAAAATGCACTGATTACTGTGTAAATAAAATGACACTGGCAGTGAAGGAGTTAACCAGTAGGGGGCAAGGTAGGGGTTAAGTGTGTCCTAGGGAGTGATTCTAACTGTGAGGGGGCTGGGCTACCAGTGACACGACATTGATCACTGCTCCCGATCACAGGGAGCAGTAGATCAGTGTCCTGTCACTAGGCAGAACAGGGAAATGCCTCGTTTACAAAGGCATCTCCCCGTTCTGCCGCTCCGTGACACGATCGCGGGACACCGGCAGACATAGAGTCTGCGGGTCCCGTGGGCATGGCGGGCGTCCGCACTGCGGGCTTTTAAAAGCAACGTACCTGTACGTTGCTATGCCCACAGGAGCCATTCTGCTGACGTATATATGCATTACGCGGTCGGCAAGTGGTTAAATGGCTAGTGAAAAGGTTTGATTTAAATCATAATTTTTAAAGAACAACTGTCAATTCTGTCCTGCAGCAGCTCCTCCTCTGACCCGCTGTTGACTCACCGACAGTCCCATTCACTTAAATGGTGATGCGGCAGTGACACAACAAGGTGAGGGACATGGCAGCAGCCGTTCAGTGGATGACCGCTACCTGGCGCTGCCATAATTGTTATAAAGTGACACGTGCGCTTTAAATGTAAGGACTTATTCTTGCAGGTAGTTAGAATCTTTAATACTTGCAAGCAAAATGAAGGTTTCCCATTTAGAATAATAAGCTGTCAGGTTAGTAAACCAACACAAAACAAAAAACTATTTAGGGGGCACACCCTAAAATGCGTTTAAATTAGTTAGGTTAGTAAACCAGCTATATCGGAACCGATTCAATCATACAGTTTTTAGTGTACAGTGCCTTGCGAAAGTATTCGGCCCCCTTGAACTTTTCATCCTTTTGCCACATTTCAGGCTTCAAACATAAAGATATAACATTTAAATTTTTTGTGAAGAATCACCAACAAGTGGGACACAATTGTGAAGTGGAACGAAATCTATTGGATACTTGAAACTTTTTTAGCAAATAAAAAGCTGAAAAGTGGTGCATGCAAAATTATTCGGCACCTTTACTTTCAGTGCAGCAAACTCACTCCAGAAGTTCAGCGAGGATCTCTTAGGGTCCTTTCACACGGGGCGGATCCGTGCAGATCCGCCCCGTGAAGCTCCGCTTGCTCAGCGGGGATCGCTCCGTTGATCCCCGCTGAGCCGACGGATGACTGGGCGGTCCCCGCACACTGTGCAGGGACCGCCCTGTCAGAGCGCCGCTCTCCCCTATGGGGAATCGGATGACGACGGACCGTAGAGTCCGTTGTCATCCGATCCGCTCCGCCGACGGAAGGAAAAATAGGGTTTTCCTCCGTCACACTTTGGCGGAGTGGAGCGGATGTCAGCGGACATGTCTCCGCTGACATCCGTGCTTCCATAGGGCTACATGGAGGATCCGTTTCAGGTCCGCCTAAAAAAACTGACAGGCGGACCTGAACAGACCTCCGTGTGAAAGAGCCCTTAATGATCCAATGTTGTCCTAAGGCTGGGTTCACACTAGTGCGACACGACATCTGTCCTACTTTGGATCCGACTTTGCCCTGCGACATGAAGCCGACATATGTCCGACTTTCAATGAACGGGGATCCGACTTGGATCCCCGCCAATATCAGGCACTGTGTTTGGTATGAATCTTGAAGGGGAACTCCAGGCCAAATTTTAAATTAAAAAAACGGCGTGGGTTCCCCCTCCAGGAGCATACCAGGCCCTTGGGTCTGGTCTGGATTTGAAGGGGCGCCCCTACACCGAAAAAACGGCGTGGGGGTCCCCCTCAGGATCCAAACCAGACCCTTATCCGAGCACGCAACCTGGCAGGCCGCAGAGGAAGAGGGGGGGACGAGAGAGCGGCCCCCCTCCCTCCTGAACCGTACCAGGCCGCATGCCCTCAACATGGGGGGGTTTGGTGCTCTGGGGCAGGGGGGCGACCTGCGGCCCCCCCCACCCCAGAGCACCCTGCCCCCATGTTGATGAGGACAGGGCCTCTTCCCGACAACCCTGGCCGTTGGTTGTCGGGGTCTGCGGGCGGGGGGCTTATCGGAATCCGGGAGCCCCCTTCAATAAGGGGCCCCCGGATCCCGGCCCCCCCACCCTATGTGAATGAGTATGGGGTACATCGTACCTCTACCCATTCACCTGGTGGAAAAAAATTGCAATAAAAAAACACTACACAGGTTTTCAAAGTAATTTATTGCACAGCTCCGGGGGTCTTCGGTGTCGTCTCCCGCTCTCCGGTTCTTTCTTCCGCCGGGCCTCCGCTAACTTCTTTTTAGCTCTCTTGCTAACAGAGGCCCGGTCTTCCCGTTGTCTCGTCCGGCTCTCCGTTGTTCTTCTGCCGGCCCCTCCACTAACTTCTTGGTAGCTCTTTCGCTAGTGGAGGGGCCGGGCTTCCCGTCGCCGTCGGCTTCTTCTTCCCTCTTCTCCTCCTCGATGTTGACGCGTCGCTTCCTCCCGCTGTAATACTGGCTGTCCGCTCCGCTCCGCATTAATATAGGCTTCTCATGACGTCACAGTCACATGTTCCCATGACGTCACAGTCACATGCTCCGGGGCCATGTGCCCTGGAACATGTGACTGTGACGTCATGAGAAGCCTATATTAATGCGGAGCGGAGCGGAGAGCCAGTATTACAGCGGGAGGAAGCGACGCGTCAACATCGAGGAGGAGAAGAGGGAAGAAGAAGCCGACGGCGACGGGAAGCCCGGCCCCTCCACTAGCGAAAGAGCTAAAGAAGTTAGTGGAGGGGCCGGCAGAAGGACAACGGAGAGCCGGACGAGACAACGGGAAGACCGGGCCTCTGTTAGCAAGAGAGCTAAAAAGAAGTTAGCGGAGGCCCGGCGGAAGAAAGAACCGGAGAGCGGGAGACGACACCGGAGACTCCCGAAGTCGGAAAAGACCCCCGGAAGTCGGAAGAGACCCGCGGAGCTGTGTAATAAATTACTTTGAAAACCCGTGTAGTGTTTTTTTATTGCAATTTTTTTCCACCAGGTGAATGGGTAGGGGTACGATGTACCCCATACTCATTCACATAGGGTGGGGGGGCCGGGGGCCCCCTTATTGAAGGGGGCTCCCGGATTCCGATAAGCCCCCCGCCCGCAGACCCCGACAACCAACGGCCAGGGTTGTCGGGAAGAGGCCCTGTCCTCATCACCATGGGGACAGGGTGCTCTGGGGTGGGGGGGCCGCAGGTCGCCCCCCTGCCCCAGAGCACCAAACCCCCCATGTTGAGGGCATGTGGCCTGGTACGGTTCAGGAGGGAGGGGGCCGCTCTCTCGTCCCCCCCTCTTCCCCTGCGGCCGGCCAGGTTGTGTGCTCGGATAAGGGTCTGGTTTGGATTTTGGGGGGACCCCCACGCCGTTTTTTCGGCGTAGGGGCGCCCCTTCAAATCCAGACCAGACCCAAGGGCCTGGTATGCCCCTGGAGGGGAACCCACGCCGGTTTTTTATTTAAAATTTGGCCTGGAGTTCCCCCTCAAGAGCAGTACAGCACAAGTCGCATGCCAAAGTCGGACCATACAAGACTGCGGTCCGACTTTGATCCGACTTCAATGATAGTCAATAGGCTGAAGTCGGATCAAAGTCGGACCAAAGTAGTACAGGGAGCATTTTCAAAGTCGGACCGACATGTGTCGGACCAGTTAGGACGGCTCCCATAGGGGAAACATTGATTTTCACATGTCATGCGACATGAGCTCCCAATGTCGGAGCGTTTGTCGCCCCAGTGTGAACCAGGCCTAAATGACTGATGGTGATAAAAAGAATCCACCTGTGTGTAATCAAGTCTCTGTATAAATGCACCTGCTCTGTGATAGTCTCAGGGTTCTGTTGAAAGCGCAGAGAGCATCATGAAGACCAAGGAACACACCAGGCAGGTCCGTAATACTGTTGTGGAGAAGTTTAAAGCCGGATTTGGATACAAAAAGATTTCCCAAGCTTTAAACATCCCAAGGAGCACTGTGCAAGCGATCATTTTGAAATTGAAGGAGTATCAGACCACTGCAAATCTACCAAGACCTGGCTGTCCCTCTAAACTTTCAGCTCAGACAAGGAGAAGACTGATCAGAGATGCAGCCAAGAGGCCCATGATCACTCTGGATGAACTGCAGAGAACTACAGCTGAGGTGGGAGAGTCTGTCCACAGGACAACAATCAGTCTTACACTGCACAAATCTGGCCTTTATGGAAGAGTGGCAAGAAGAAAGCCATTTCTCAAAGATATCCATAAAAAGTCTCATCTAAAGTTTGCCACAAGCCACCTGGGAGACACACCAAACATGTGGAAGAAGGTGCTCTGGTCCGATGAAACCAAAATCAAACTTTTTGGCCACAATGCAAAACGATATGTTTGGCGTAAAAGCAACACAGCTCATCACCCTCAACACACCATCCCCACTGTCAAACATGGTGGTGGCAGCATCATGGTTTGGGCCTGCTTTTCTTCAGCAGGGACAGGGAAGATGGTTAAAATTGAGGGGAAGATGGATGCAGCCAAATACAGGACCATTCTGGATGAAAACCTGTTGGAGTCTGCAAAAGACCTGAGACTGGGACGGAGATTTATCTTCCAACAAGACAATGATCCCAAACATACAGCAAAATCTACAAAGGAATGGTTCACAAATAAACGTATCCAGGTGTTAGAATGGCCAAGTCAAAGTCCAGACCTGAATCCAATCGAGAATCTGTGGAAAGAGCTGAAAACTGCTGTTCACAAACGCTCTCCATCCAACCTCACTGAGCTCGAGCTGTTTTGCAAGGAAGAATGGGTAAGAATTTCAGTCTCTCGATGTGCAAAACTGATAGAGACATACCCCAAGCGACTTGCAGCTGTAATCGCAGCAAACGGTGGCTCTACAAAGTATTAACGCAAGGGGGCCGAATAATTTTGCACGCCCCACTTTTCATTTTTTTCTTAGTTAAAAAAGTTTCAAAAATCCAATAGATTTTGTTCCACTTCACAATTGTGTCCCACTTGTTGGTGATTCTTCACAAAAAATTAAAATTTTATATCTTTATGTTTGAAGCCTGAAATGTGGCAAAAGGATGAAAAGTTCAAGGGGGCCGAATACTTTCGCAAGGCACTGTGCATAGATTTGCAAAACAATGGAATAAAGGAATATTCCTTAACTTTTGTTTTATCTCATGGTTACTGTGAAATTGTGTGAATGCATCAATGCAGTGCATGTTATATCAGCTTGCAGAGCTTGGATTAATTGAATGAGTTTACCAAAAATGTAAATATTGCAGAATATACAGCCTCATGCTACATAACTAAGCTCCATTTCATGCTGAATAAACTAAATTATTAATGTATCTTAAATAGAAAACCATCTTTAGATGTATTTTAAGAAAATTATTTTGAAGTAAAAATCTATTTGATAAAAAAAAAGAAAAAATCTAATTTTTTATTTTTTTTTCAAATCATTGATTTATATTCTCCCTGGCAACAAAGCATATCCCTCTATAGTGTTTACTTGTCTCAATCCAGCGCACTAAGTGTAATTTCTCTCCGCTGCCTCCTACTTTCTGAATGAATCCCTTCTGACAAGTTTTTCTGACACCAAGGGATAAAAGGTGAAGAGAAGGGAGCCTGTGAATGACAGACTCAGCTTTGTTCCTGTGTGCTGTTTAAATATTGGGGGGAGGGGGGTCACTTCCCTCCAATCAGTTCTCCCTGAGCTCTGAAACAAAACTTCCTCACATGCTCACTTTTCCCTGATGCAGTAGCTTTGAGCTCAGTGTTTGGGAGCTCACTCCTATGATACAAGAGGTGAGCAGTAATAACTAGGCCTCACTTAACAACATCCTGGGAGTATTCCAGTCAGGCTCCAGGAGGTATGTAAAATGACCACCTAGAGCAAGGGCATTATTCAACTTAAGTCAGAGCTGCACAGCTTGTCATTATCTATATGCCACTTATCTGTGTGAACATACAGTGACTGCATGCACAGGCAGACAAGGTCAATGCAGAATAAGAAACGTACTGCCTACTTCTGAAAGTATTTGATCTATGTTGTTTTCAGGCCATATGCTGGCCTATTTTTGGCAGTGCAGGGTCTCAAAGGCCCTCTGAACCATCTTCACAAATTTTATATCAGATGCTGCCAAGTCTGATTTAAACTAAACTAACAAGGTTCCACCGAGACATCCGTAAGGGTTCAGAGCCAGGAAAATTCTATCTGCAGAAAGTAACACCACCAGTATACATGCAGTTACATCTAACCATGTCTGCTTTTGGTGCACACGTCATAACATTTCATTTTGAAAGCAGCAAGTTTAGGTATCTGGACTTGTAGCACACAAAAAAGGATGTACCCAATACCCTAGTGGCTCACTAAGAATTAGGAGGTCGACCGATATGGGTTTTTCTCTGGCCGATGCCGATATTTAGAAATTTTTGTGGCCGATTTAAAAAACCTCACCCACGCCACTCCTTCCTGCTTGCTCCCGTCACTCTAGTACATACTTGATGTCCTCTGTACAGATGGCACTGGTTTGGAACTGGCAGGTGGCACTGGCTGGCACTGGTTGGCATTGGCAGGTGGCACTGGTTTGGAACTGACAGATGGGACTATTGGCACTGGCAGGTGGCACTAGCAAGTGGCACTGATTGGCACTAGCAGGTGGCACTGGTTTGGAACTGACAGATGTCACTGGCAAGTGGCACTGATTGGCGGTGTCGGGTGGCACTGGCTGGCGGTACTGACAGATGGCACTGGCAGGTTTCACACTGACCAAAGTGTAACTGTAAGGCTCCATGTACACTGAAGCTGATAAACTGCAGTTTATTGGCGTTTTTTTAAAAAGCCCATTAACTGCACTCTATGTTAGCCTATGTGTTCATGTACACAACGTTTTTTAGCGCTAATGAGCAGTGGAGTTAGTGGGCTTTTTTCTGAACGCTGAAAAATGCAAAACAATGCAAAACGCTATTAAACGCTCAAAAACGCAGGTCACCAGCGGTTTTTTTGATTCATTGAAAAAAAAAAAAATGAAAAAAAAAAAAAAAAAAAAAGCTAAAAAACGCTAGTAAAAAACGCTGATAAAACCCGTATCAGCCACTGACAGCTGAAAATGTAAAAAAAAAAAACCCTGCCAATTATTAAGTTGTTAAGGAGAGGGGCTGCTGCGTCCCTAACAACCGATGACTCATTCAGCTATTAGTGGGGTTCCCTATTAACAGTTGAAGTGTTAGGCCTCATGCTCACGGACGTTTTTACAGCCGCGTTTTTGAGCATTTTTTTACAGCTTAAAAACGCCTGTCCATGTTATTGTATACATTTTTGAACGTATTTTTTAAGAAAAAAAAAAAAAACGTCGGAGCTCAAAAACGCAATTGGAGTCGGGCAATGTTTATCAACAACATTGCTCATCTGCTGAAACATGAAGATAAAAAGAAACATTGTTTTTTGTATCTTTATCTACAGATAAAAAAGGGATGACATTTGTTAAGTCAGTTTAACCACTTAAGCCCCGGACCATTATGCAGCTTAAGGACCAGAGGTGTTTTCAGAATTTGGCACTGCGCTGCTTTAACTTGAAATTGTGCGGACATGCAAAGTTGTACCCAAACAAAATTTGCGTCCTTTTCTTCCCACAAATAGAGCTTTCTTTTAATGGTATTTGATTGCCTCTGCGATTTTTTTTTTGCGATATAAACGGAAAAAGACTGAAAATTTTGAAAAAAAAAATGATATTTTCTACTTTTTGTTATAAAAAAAATCAAATAAAGTCAATTTTAGTCATACATTTAGGCCAAAATGTATTCAGCCACATGTCTTTAGTAAAAAAAATGTCAATAAGCGTATATTTATTGGTTTGCGCAAAAGTTATAGAGTTTACAAACTAGGGTACATTTTCTGAAATTTACACAGCTTTAAATTTATGACTGCCTATCTCATTTCTTGAGGTGCTAAAATGACAGGGCCGTACAAAACCCCTCCAAATGACCCCATTTTTGAAAGAAGACACCCCAAGGAAATTGCTAAGAGGCATGTTGAGCCCATTGAATATTTTTGTTTTTTGTCTCAAGTGATTGAATAATGACTAAAAAAAAAAAAATTACAAAAAGTTGTCACTAAATGATATATTGCTCACACATGCCATGGTTATATGTGGAATTGCACCCCAAAATACATTTTGCTGCTTCTCCTGAGTACGGGGATACCACATGTGTGGGACTTTTTAGGAGCCTAGCCGCGTACGGGACCCCGAAAACCAAGCACCGCCTTCAGGATTTCTAAGGGCGCAAATTTTTGATTTCACTCCTCACTACCTATCACAGTCTCGAAGGCCATAAAAATGCCAAAATAGCACAAAACCCCCCCAAATGACCTTATTTTGGAAAATAGACACCCCAAGCTATTTGCTGAGAGGCATGGTGAGTATTTTACAGCTCTCATTTGTTTTTGAAAATGAAGCAAAGAAAATATTTTTTTTATTTTTTTTCAATTTTCAAAACTTTGTGACAAAAAGTGAGATCTGCAAAATACTCACCATACCTCTCAGCAAATAGCTTGGGGTGTCTACTTTCCAAAATGGGGTCATTTAGGGGGGGGGGTTTAACCACTTAAGCCCCGGACCATTTGGTAGCTAGAGGACCAGAGGTGAATTCAGAATTTTGCACTGCGCTGCTTTAACTGTAAATTGTGCGGACATGCAATGTTGTACCCAAACGAAATTTGCGTCCTTTTCTTCCCACAAATAGAGCTTTCTTTTAATGGTATTTGATTGCCTCTGCGATTTTTATTTTTTGCGATATAAACGGAAAAAGACCGAAAATTTTGAAAAAAAAATGATATTTTCTACTTTTTGTTATAATAAAAATCGAATAAACTCAATTGTAGTCAT
Source organism: Rana muscosa (assembly GCA_029206835.1). Classification (NCBI taxonomy): domain Eukaryota; kingdom Metazoa; phylum Chordata; class Amphibia; order Anura; family Ranidae; genus Rana; species Rana muscosa. Next base: position 24,888,507 of record CM055123.1, on the reverse strand, counting down.
ACATTTAGGCCAAAATGTATTCAGCCACATGTCTTTAGTAAAAAAAATGTCAATAAGCGTATATTTATTGGTTTGCGCAAAAGTTATAGAGTTTACAAACTAGGGTACATTTTCTGAAATTTACACAGCTTTAAATTTATGACTGCCTATCTCATTTCTTGAGGTGCTAAAATGACAGGGCAGTACAAAACCCCCCCCAAATGACCCCATTTTGGAAAGTAGACACCCCAAGGAAATTGCTGAGAGGCATGTTGAGCCCATTGAATTTTTTATTTTTTTGTCCCAAGTGATTGAATGACTAAAAAAAAAAAAAAAAAAAAAAAATTACAAAAAGTTGTCACTAAATGATATTTCTTTTTCGTACATCACGGGACACAGAGCGACTTAGTCATTACTAATGGGTTATATAGATTACCTTCAGGTGTTGGCACTGGCCAATTCCAAACCGGAAGTACCCTCCCCTATATAAGCCCCTCCCATCCGGGAGCACCTCAGTTTTTTGCCAGTGTCTAAGGTGTTGGCCAAAGAGTAACATGTGTTTTCCTGGGCTTGCGTACAGGTTCTTTTGGGCCTTAGTAAGCTGTTCCGGATCCCACCAAAAAAGCTTCATAGCTAAACGGTCGGTACCTGGGCCTTGCAGCAGAAGAGCAAGGTTTTGCCTGTAATGCCTCTCTTAGGAGGGCTGGACCCTGGGATCCAGAGCTCTGGTCATACCCACGACCAAGATGTTGTCTGTGCAGGGTGCTATACAGGTCCAGGGGAGTGGAATCCTTGGGAACCCGGTCCCTGAAGGTTTAATTACAATGCCAGCCGTGATAGGTGAAGTTTGGACTTCTGTGGACCAAACAAAGTCCTGCGGCGGGGATCAGGTAAGTGGGAGCCCCCAGGAACTTGGTTCTATTGGGGGACCCCCAAGCCTAATTTGTCTTTCTGTCTGTTACCTAACGGTATTCCCGCTAATATCTGTGTATGCCTGTAACTACTGAAAATGTAAAATTTTAATAGTAGTCAAGAAAAAAAAAAAAAAAAAAAGGGGACCGCGGTACCTGTGTTAAACCACTAGAGGCCGCTGTAGTCCATTTTTCTTGTCATGTGGATCTTTGGTTTTCTCAAGTCAAAAGATCCAGGCAGTTGGTAAGTTTCTCTGTGGGAATCCACTTCCTCTGCCCTGTTGCTGCGCTCATCCACCGCACAGGCCCTCCGGCAAAAAGGGCCCTGGCTCCTAGTCCCTGTTTGATTTCGAAAAGGGCGCCAATGGCGCGCGGGCGCGTGCACGCGCCTCCTATGAAAAAAAAGGGGCGGGGCGGGTGGATGACGCTCGATGCGCGCCGCGGCGCTTCTGCGCATGTGCAGGCGTCCCAGCATGGTTAAAAGACACAGTACAAGTGTCAGCTGGATGCAAACAGAGCTAGCAACAAACAGTGGCACACAGAGGCGGTTGATGCAGGCATCCCCATAGAAAGGCACTTTAGTGGACACCAGCTGGTATATAGCAGCAACTGTGTTAGACTATTACCAGCAAAAATTGGTGTATGACGACGGGAATACCTCAGCTTTGTGCTTATAGGATATGTCGTCCAGACGCTCCGGAAATAGGTCTTCCAGGAAGCCAAAGGGGTCTCCATCGGGCTCTGAGGATATTGGGCATGCTTGTACTGCACCAATCTCCCCTGAGAATTCAGAGGTCAGTAGCCGTAGAAACCCCGCAGGAATGCCTGGTGCTGCGGCTGTCCCCAGTCCACCTGCTCCTGTATATATAACAGAGGAGGTTTTAGCCTCAACTCTGGGAGGATTGGAAGAGAGATTAACAGCATTGATCGCTGCTTCCCTGTCACAGGAAAAGCGCGTCCGATCTCCGTCTCCTCCTTCAGAGTGCCTGTTAGTGGAGGAACAGCCCCACACAGAGATCGACCTACCTGAAGGGGATCAGGATGAGGTTGATTCAGTTATGGAGGAATCAACAGTGGAAGAACCTTTCTCAGCATCTCAGGCTGAAAGATTATGGGTTCAGTCTCTGACTAATATGGTCCGATCAGCATTTAAAATGCCTCTGGCGGAACCACCATCCACTACGGTTTCCTCGCTGGGGTCGCTAAAAGCTCCCCAGGCTGTCTGTTCCTTCCCAATCCACCCTTTATTAGAAGGGCTTATTTACCAGGATTGGGAGCATCCTGATAAAATATTTGCTCCCCCCAAGAGATTTCCGGTGATCTATCCCATGGAGGATAAGTTCATAAAAAAATGGAGGGTCCCTACAGTGGACGCAGCCATCTCTTCTGTTAACAAATCACTGACATGTCCAGTAGATAATGTTCCAATGTTCAAAGACCCAATAGATAAAAAATTGGAGTCTTTACTAAAATCTGCTTTCTCTACAGCAAGCATGGTGACACAACCTGCGGTAGCAGCGATTGGAGTCTGCCAAGCAGTGAAAGATCAGTTGAAACAAGTCTTAAGGGACTTACCAGATCAGCAGGCTCTTGCCCTAGCTGACCTGCCTAGAGCCTTGTGTTGCGGTGGACGCCATAAAGGATACAATCCAACAGGCCTCCCGCTTTACGCTGTCTATAGTACATATGCGTAGGCTTCTGTGGCTCAAAAACTGGTCTGCTGAAGCTCCCTGTAAAAAACTGCTGGTTAGCTTCCCATTTCATGGAGAACGCTTATTTGGAGAAGATCTGGACAAATATATCCAGAAAATTTCTGCCGGTAAAAGTTCACTCTTACCGGTTAAGAACAAGGGTAGAAGTCCTTCTTTTAAGAGGCCTACTTCTCCAGTCCCTGGCACATCGGCTGTGAAACAGTTCCGACGGCCTCCGCGGTCAAATCCAGGGGGCAGAAATCAGAGACAATCACAGGGTAACAAGAAACCCTGGGTCAAGAGAGGTACAAAACCTCCCCCTAAGTCATGAAGGGTTGCCCCCACTCAGTCGGGTGAGGGGAAGACTTCAGTGGTTCACAGAGACCTGGCGGGACACCATCAGAGATGGGTGATCTCCGCAGTAAGTCTGGGATACAGGCTGGAGTTAAAAGACATTCCTCCTGCCCATTTTATAAGGTCAAACGTGCCAAGCGATCCCCAGAAGAGTGGATCCCTCCTTCTGGCACTAGAGCAACTATTGCCCCAAGGGTAATCATGAGGTTCCCTTGAAAGAAAACGGGTTCGGGTTTTACTCGAACCTTGTCACAGTCCCCAAACCAAATGGGGACATGAGGCCCATATTAAATATAAAAGGGCTAAACAAGTTCCTACATATCAGGACTTTTTCGGATGGAGTCGATCCGATCGGTGGCCACCGCCCTACAAGGGCAGGAATGGTTAGCCTCGATCGACATAAGGGATGCTTATTTGCATATTCCCATCTGTCCGGCCCACCAGAAATTTCTTGGCTTTGCAGTAGAAGGGCGCCATTTTCAGTTCAGAGCCTTACCTTTCGGTCTGGCCACGGCACCACGAGTGTTCACAAAAATTCTGGCCCTACAATTGGCCAAACTAGGAACACAAGGTGTAACGATAATGGCATATCTAGACGACTTGTTGCTGATAGACCACTCAGTGAAAAAAACTAGAAGTGGTCGTTCACAAGATAATCAAGTATCTGGAATCTCACGGTTGCATTATCAACCGAGACAAGTCAGCCCTAAAACCAGTCAAAAGCCTGGAATACTTGGGGGCTAAGACTGGATTCAAATCAGAGAAAGATTTTCTTACCTCCAGAGAAGGTGTCGTCTTTGAAAGATTTGACCCACTTAGTGGGTGCAAAAAAGAAAAACCATCCATACGCCTGTGTATAAGGCTGCTGGGAAAAATGGTGGCTTCATTCGAAGCGGTACCCTACGGTCAATTCCATTCAAGGAACTTGCAGAGGGCCATACTGTCAGCCTGGAACAAAAAAGTTCAGGCTTTAGACTTACCAATGTCCCTGTCCCCTTCCGTTCGCACCATTGGTGGTTGGTGCCCCAGAATCTGGGAAGGGAAACCCTTCAGTCCGGTTTCTTGGAAGGTGGTCACTACAGTTGCCAGCCTCATAGGCTGGGGGGCAGTACTGGAGCAATGGTCTCTCCAGGGCAAGTGGTCAGAAGCAGAGAAGGCCCTGCCCACCAATTTCTTAGAGATACGAGCAGCCCGGTATGCCCTAGTAGCATGGACATCCAAACTCCAAGGGTCACCTGTCAGAATTCAATCAGACAATGCCACAGCAGTGGCATATATCAATCTCCAGGGTGGCACCAGGAGTCGTGCAGCCCAGAGGGAAGCGAATTGCATCCTGGAATGGGCAGAAAGGTATGTCACAGCCATATCCGCGGTTTTCATCCCAGGAGTGGAAAATTGGAGAGCGGACTTTTTAAGTCGCCAGCAATTATGCCCGGGGGAATGGTCTCTTCACCCCGAGGTTTTCCAGGCAATATGCCAGCGGTGGGGAACACCGGATGTAGATCTGCTAGCATCCAGATTCAACGCAAAGGTGGACAGATTTGTGTCTCGCACAAAGGATCCCCTAGCTTGCGGTTCGGATGCCCTAGTGTTCCCTTGGGATCAGTTCAAGCTGATATATGCATTCCCACCACGATTAATCCGCAGAATCAGGGTAGAAAAGAAACCAGTGATTCTGGTGGCTCCAGCGTGGCCCCGAAGGGCATGGTACGCGGAGATTGTAAAAATGTCAGTGGGAAGTCCTTGGACCCTCCCACATCGTCCGGACCTGCTTTCGCAAGGACCGATATACTACCCTTCCTTACCAGCCCTAGGTTTGACGGCCTGGCTATAGAAGCCCACATTCTAAAAAAGAGAGGGCTCTCTAATCCTGTGGTATCTACCATGATCAATGCCAGGAAGCCGGTATCCAGGCAGATCTATTATAGGATCTAGAAGGCGTACATCACGTGGGGTGAGGCCAGGAAATGGCATCCACGTAAGTACGTAATAGGTAGGATTCTGGACTTCCTACAGTGGGCTGTACATAGGAAGCTTGCCTTGAGTACTATCAAGGGTCAGACGGCCTTGTCAATATTTTTTTTTCAAAGGCCCTTGGCTTTGCATTCATTAGTCAAAGCTTTCATACAAGGAGTGATGCGTTTTAGCCCTCCGGTTAGTATTCCCATATGTCCATGGGACTTAAACCTGGTTCTGTCGGTTCTACAGAAACAACCATTTGAACCATTGCGGCACATTTTCTTGGTTCTTCTCACCAGGAAATTGATTTTCTTAGTAGCCATTTGTTCGGCTAAAAGAGTATCGGAATTAGCCGCCTTGTCCTGTAAGGAGCCATATCTGGTTATCCATAAGGACAGAGTAGTGTTACGTCCTCATCCAGCCTTCTTCCTAAGGTGGTATCGAGGTTCCATTTGAACCAAGATGTGGTTCTTCCTTCCTTTTTCCCCAAACCTAGTTCGGTAGAGGAAAAGTTATTGCATTCTTTGGATGTAGTAAGAGCAGTTAAAGCTTATCTTAAAGCCACTGCTCAGATTCGTAGAACGGATACTTTGTTTGTTCTGCTGGAAGGCCCCAGAAAGGGTCAGGCAGCATCAAAAATCTACTTTAGCCAAGTGGATTCGACAGGTCATAATACAAGCCTATGGCTTGAAAAGGAGACCGCCTCCGTTCAAAGTTAGGGCGCACTCCACAAGAGCAGTTGGAACTTCATGGGCAGTGCATCACCAAGCCTCCCTGGCTCAAGTCTGTAAGGCCACAACATGGTCCTTAGTACACACGTTTACTAGATTCTACCAGGTAGACGTCAGAAGTCAGGAGGATGTCGCCTTTGGGCGCAGTGTGTTGCAGGCCGCTAAAGAGCCTCATGCCTGATGGCGCCCAGCTTATGTATCCCTCCCCTCATTTGGCATTGCTTTGTGGGACGTCCCATTAGTAATGACTAAGTCGCTCTGTGTCCCGTGATGTACGAAAAAGAAAAAGGGATTTTTATAACAGCTTACCTGTAAAATCCTTTTCTTGGAGTACATCACGGGACACAGAGCTCCCACCCCTCTTTTTGGGACACTTATTGCTTGGCTACAAAACTGAGGTGCTCCCGGATGGGAGGGGCTTATATAGGGGAGGGTACTTCCGGTTTGGAATTGGCCAGTGCCAACACCTGAAGGTAATCTATATAACCCATTAGTAATGACTAAGTCGCTCTGTGTCCCGTGATGTACTCCAAGAAAAGGATTTTACAGGTAAGCTGTTATAAAAATCCCTTTATTGCTCACACATGCCATGGTTATATGTGGAATTTCACCCCAAAATACATGTTGCTGCTTCTCCTGAGTACGGGGATACCACATGTGTGGGACTTTTTGGGAGCCTAGCCGCGTACGGGACCCCGGAAACCAAGCACCGCCTTCAGGATTTCTAAGGGCGCAAATTTTTGATTTCACTCCTCACTACCTATCACAGTTTCGAAGGCCATAAAATGCCAAAATAGCACAAAACCCCCCCAAATGACCCCATTTTAGAAAGTAGACACCCCAAGGAAATTGCTGAGAGGCCTGTTGAGCCCACTGAATATAATTTTTTTGTCCCAAGTGATTGAATAATGACAAAAAAAAAAAATACAAAAAGTTGTCACTAAATGATATATTGCTCACACATGCCATGGTTATATGTGGAATTACACCCCAAAATACATTTTTCTGCTTCTCCTGAGTACGGGGATACCACATGTGTGGGACTTTTTAGGAGCCTAGCCGCGTACGGGACCCCGAAAACCAAGCACCGCCTTCAGGATTTCTAGGCACAAATTTTTGATTTCACTCCTCACTACCTATCACAGTTTCGAAGGCCATAAAATGCCAAAATCGCACAAAACCCCCCCAAATGACCCCATTTTGGAATATAGACACCCCAAGCTATTTGCTGAGAGGAATGGCGAGTATTTTACAGCTCTCATTTGTTTTTGAAAATTAAGAAAGAAAATATATATATATATATTTTTTTTTTTTCAATTTTCAAAACTTTGTGACAAAAAGCGAGATCTGCAAAATACTCACAATACCTCTCAGCAAATAGCTTGGGGTGTCTACTTTCCAAAATTGGGTCATTTGGGGGGGTTTTGTGCTATCTGGGCATTCCATGGCCTCCGAAACTGTGATAGGCAGTGAGAAGTGAAATCAAAAATTTACACCCTTAGAAAGCCTGAAGGCGGTGCTTGGTTTTTGGGGTCCCGTACGTGGCTAGGCTCCCAAAAAGTCTCACACATGTGGTATCCCCGTACTCAGGAGAAGCAACAGAATGTATTTTGGGGTGTAATTCCACATATGCCCATGACATGTTTGAGCAATATATCATTTAGTGACAACTTTGTGCAAAAAAAAAAAAAAATTGTCGTTTTTCCGCAACTTGTGTCAACATATAAAATATTCCATGGACTCGACATGCCTCTCAGTATATAGCTTGGGGTGTCTACTTTCCAAAATGGGGTCATTTGGGGGGGGTTTTGAACTGTTCTGGCATTTTATACACAACATTAGGAAGCTTACATCCACTCTTCTAACCACTTGAAGACAAAGCCCTTTTTGACACTTTTTGTTTACGCGAAAACATTTTTTTTTTTGCAAGAAAATTATGTTGAACCCCCAAACATTATATATATTTTTAAAGCAAAGGCCCTACAGATTAAAATGGTGGGTGTTGCATTTTTTTTTCTACACAGTATTTGCGCAGCGATTTTTCAAACGCATTTTTTGGGTTAAAAAATACACTTTTTTTAATTTTAATGCACTAAAACACACTATATTGCCCAAATGTTTGATGAAATAAAAAAGATGATCTTAGGCCGAGTACATAGATACCAAACACGACATGCTTTAAAATTTCGCACAAACGCGCATTGGCGACAAACTACATACATTTTTAAAAGCCTTTAAAAGCCTTTACAGGTTACCCCAGTAGATTTACAGAGGAGGTCTACTGCTAAAATGATTGCCCTCCATCTGATACCTCACATGCATGGTGCAATTGCTGTTTACATATGACGCCAGACCGACGCTTGCGTTCGCCATTGGGCAAGAGCAGGGCAGGACAGGGGTGCTTTTTTTTTTTTTATTATTAATTTTGCTTTTTTATTTTATTTTTAAATTGTTTCTTCCAAGTATATTTTTTTTTTTATCATTTTTATTGTTATCTCAGGGAATGTAAATATCCCCTATGATAGCAATAGGTAGTGACAGGTACTCTTTTTTTGAAAAAACTGGGGTCTTCTAGACCCTAGATTTTTCCTCTGCCCTCAAAGCATCTGACCACACCAAGATCGGTGTGATAAAATGCTTTCCCAATTTCCCAATGGCGCTTTTTATATCCGGGGGGGCATTCCCTCCCACTGCTTGTAAAAGCAGTCCAGAGGCTAATTAGCCGCTAGGATTGCTTTTACATGAAAGCCGGCCGCAGGCTGAAAAGAATGATACCAAGATGATACCTAAACCCGCAGGCATCATTCTGGTATAACCATTCAAAGTCCAGCAACATACCAGTCCGTTGCTGGTCCTTGTTGGACGTGTATTGTAATCTTTTTTTTCATGCAGCCTGTTGGCTGAACGACAAAAAAGAGATTGATCGGTGGGTATGCCCACCATTAGAATGCCTCCCTTCATCCACCCACTTCTAATGATGGGCATACATGCACCATTTATATATGCCGAAGCATGGGGGCATCCTCCCGCAAAAGTTAAGCCGCACGCACATGGTCGGACTTTTCCACGGGCATGCCTCAGTCTGAATTTTGACCGTATGTACGCGGCATTAAGAGCAAAATCGCTCCTCCGCCCCTGCTGCCCCCATGCTTCGGCATATATGCCCTTTTTTTTTTTTAACTGTGGTGGTGAAATCACCTCCTACAGCACTGGAGTCGCAGGGATCAGGCCTGTCTCTGCGAACGCTGCAGTTATGTGTGTTGTGTTTTGTGACAGTGATCGATCGATACTGCACTTGGGTGGCCTGGGCTGGACGGAGGGGCAAAACGCAGGTGCTAGCAGGTATCTGGGCTGCGTTTTTGGGAACCCTAAACTGCTGGGGACGCTAGTATAGATCTGATCAGATATTGATCTGTTCAGATACTACACCACTAAGGGAGGTGTATGCTTCACGCGTGGGCGTTAGCGTTACTGGCACTAACATGACGCTGCCTGGGGTGCGACGCAGACCCTCTCTGACGCTAAAACCTAATGATATCACCCGCCGGGCGATCAGGGGGTTAAACCTTTATTGGGTTATATACGGCTGGTGCCCTGACACTATAAAAAGCAAACTACCTAACCAGCGTCACCCGTAACACTTATGGTGATCACTGGTGAAAGGGTTAACTAGGGGCAATCAGGGGGTTAAACTTTTATTAGGTAATATATGGGGGTACCTGACGGGGAACCTAAATAACAAAATAACTAACTGGCTAACCAGTGTCACCAGTAACAGTTATACAGTGATCACTGGTGAAAGGGTTAACTAGGGGCAATTAGGGGGTTAAAACCTTTATTAGATAATATATGGGGGTACCTGACGCTATAAAAACCTGCGGCGAACCTAAAAAAAAAATAACTGGCTACCTATCGGCATCACCGACACTAAGACAGCGATCAGAAAAACGATCGCTTAGTGACACTGGCAAAAGGGTGTGAAAGGGTTAGCTGGGGGGGTGGTGATCAGGTGGTTAAACCTTTATTAGGGGGGGTTAGGGGGCTACACTGGACCTAAAAACACTCTGCCCTGACACTTTTACAGTCACAAATGTCACTGATTGCAGTGATCAGTAAATAAATGGTCACTGCAATCAGTGACACTGGAGGCTGGGGGGTGATCTGGGGGTGTCTGGGGGGGCGATCATGTGCCTATGTGTCCTGGTGTCAGTGTGCTCTTTAGTGCACTAACCTGATGTCTTCTCTCAACGGCGCTCGGTATATGTGAGCGTCGCAGGAGAGATGACATCACTTCCTCCTGCCTGTGTAAACATTACACAGGCAGAGGAAGCTTTTCATTCGCCGGGAGTGATCGCGAGGGGTGGCCAAGAAAAGAATGGCTGTCCCCTCATCACAGATCGCTCCCGGAACGATGCCGACAGCTCACTGTACAGAAGGGGGGTCCGATGGGACCCCCCCCAACTATACGAAGGCAGGCACATACAGGTACATGATTGTGCCTGCCCGTGCCATTCTGCCGACGTATATATACAGTGAGCGGTCGTTAAGTGGTTAAAGCAACCTGTCAAGGAAAAAAATATATTTTTTGTGTTTTTGTTTATTAAATGTTACTCTGTTTAACCCCTATTAATCCTTAATTAACTTCTTATTCTCCTCCATTTAATTATAATTTTTCCAGCTGATTTTTTATTTACTTTTATAAAATATTATTGAAACTTTTTTCTGCTTTTTCGTTTATATTTTTACACCTTAAGGCCCCATGCACACAGGGCGTTTTTGCAGCTGCTAACAGCAGCGTAAGACGTTTTTTTTTACAGCTGCAAAACGCCCATCCATGTTACTCTATTGTGTCATGCACACATAGAGCTTTTATGAGCTCCAAGTGGCATAGGCGTTTTCCAGCTGCAAAAAAACCCAATTCCAGTGCGTTCTGGAGCTCCAGGTTCGAGCTGCAAAAACGCTGACGCTAATAAACGCGCATAAAATGCACAATAACGCCGCAATTTGCGTTTTTGAGCTCCGGGATTTTTTTTTTTTTTTTTTAAAAAGGTCAAAAAATGTTTACAAAACATGGACAGGCGTTTTTAAGCTGTAAAAAACGCGGCTGTAAAAACGCCCTGTGTGCATGGGGCCTTAACATATATTTACAAGTTTCACAGCGCAAAACGTAAAAAAAAAAATTTGTAAATAACTTTTTAATGCTTTGTATCGTTCCACTCAAAAAAATCTAAATTTCCCTACGATTTGTATGTCCAATAGCTTTGGACATACTCTTATATTATGCATTTTCTGAATTTCTGATGGTCTAGATTAGAAACCGTAGTCTAAAGCTAGAAAATCAGCATTCTCTTGTTCTATACTGACAACAGTCTGTTGAGCTGAATGTGGCAGCTCACAGGTACTTCCTTAAATCGTTGCTGGTCTCTGTGTAATAAATTCAGGAGAGCTCCAAGTAGCCCTGCCCCTGTTTGGCCATTGACTAGGTATGTCCCTTCTGGTAGTGACAAAACTAGGAAGACGGAGGACACTCCCAACAGCTGCACGGATTGACTAAACCCAAAAGCTGTGGGGATCAGCCAGGTATGGAAAATGCATACTCACATAAGTCCAAGCTGGACCAATGTAACCATGCAAAAAAATCCATATCTAAAAACTTCAGCTTTAGGCATTTTTAGACCACTAAAATGTATTATTGACACAATTTGTTGCCTTCTCCAACCTGATCTTTCTTTGGCATCCTTTCTAAAAAATTTGGGTGAGTGTGGAGGAGTACCTAGCTTATTCACTTAGCTTTAGATGAACTGTAGTGTTAAGTGCTAGAACATCACAAATTTCCTCTACTCTGGAGCTTTTACACTTCCTTAAAGCGGAGTTCCACCCAAAAGTGAATGCTCCGCTTATCTGCCACCTCCTCCTCCTCTCCCCCCCTCTGGTGCCACATTTGACACCTTTTAGAGAGGGGGGCAGGTACCCATTTTTGACAGGTACCCATCCTCACTTCCCACGGCGAGATCGAAAGTTCAGCCCCCCTCATCCTTCCCCCGCCGCCAGGCCATTCAGAAAGCGCTGTGCACATGCGCAGTAAGGAACCCGCTGTGAAACTGCAAGGCTTCACTGACGGTTTCCCCGACAGGCAATGGCAGCACCCAAGAGCCAATGGAAACATCTGCTAGGGTGCAGACTTCGCTGGATTCCAGAACAGGCAAGTATCCCAATATTAAAAGAACTCCGCTTTAAGAGGGAAGGCGGCATTCTAGGGTAAGACAATTTAAGTTGGCATTTAACTAATGCATGGTTCAAAAGTCAACATGTTCCTTTCTATTATAAGGAGAGGCTAGAACCTAAGGAATCAAAACAAGTCACCTATTCATTCATTAGTATAAGACTATAATGGATAATAAAGATACTTTATGCCAAGTTCAGTGTCTAGCCTATGAACATCTTTCATGGCAGCCATGCTCTTTGAATGTGCCTTGATGTTTGTAACTACAATAATGTGGAGGAAGTATGCGGAGTACCGGCTTCCTGATCGTTTGAAAATTATACATGAATGCATCAAACTTTTATTTTGCAGATTCTCACTGTGCAGATTTAGTTCTCCCAGTTCAGACTGCCTTTGGACTCTGCCGTGTTTACTTGATGACGCCATGTACTTTTGTAGTTTTTTTTTTTGCCACAAGGGACATCACAAAGAGGCGACCTCCCATGAAGTGTTAGTATTCTTCATATGAAAATAGTTAGTCTCTCAAATGAGCTACAAACAACCACTGGAGCAGTAACTTACACATCGTTGAAGGTACATTCAACTCTCTGAATTTCAAACCACTTCTTCCAAATTCCACGTTTCACTTCCAGGATGGCAAAGAACGAAAATCCACAGGGTGCAATATACCTCATCATCTGGCGAGGACATACATACAGTCACTGCAGTGTATCTCTGCTATTAACAGAGAAATCAATAACTGCAAAAGATTTGTCTATTCACTTATGTACACTGAAATTTTAAGTTGTCCCTAGACCGACAAAAGTGGCTATATTTATGCAATATCTATGGGACATTACCAGAAAGACCTTCGAGCATACCTAAAAGCAAAAACCTAATATTTTACATATTGCAGCTTACCCTTCCATAGATGTGGCTGCATTTGTTATTTTTTTTTCCTTCCACCTATATTTTCACCTAGTGAACCTGCCAATTAATGCAGGCATTGCCTACACTCCTACCAGTGCCGCCCTCTGAATTCCCAGGAGCCGCAACTACAGAGGAGACCTCAGCTATCAATGCACACTGTTAGTGTGTATTAAAAACACCACTGGGCAGATATACATTTTCCACAATATTGATTTGCAGGAGGAGCCCAGTTGAGAAACCCTGTGTTATGGATTTGCAGAGCAGTGCAGGGAAGCATACTGTTAATTACTGTGCTGTTCTCCACCACTCGTCCTCTTCTGTCTGTCCCAGGCTCTTCTATGTGATATCACCTGGGATGCATGAGAAGTGTGGATTAAGAGAAAAAGCATGGTATAACAGCAGCTTCCCTGCGCTGCTCTGCATGTGGAGGAAAGCTACTCTCTGTGTGCTTATCTCAAACTTGACCCACAACTGAGTAAATGTGCAGAAAAAAAAAAAGCAAGTCCAGGTTGCACATTAAAAAAAAAAAAAAAGGAGATTTTTTTTTATATTTTTTTATTTAATCCGGTCTGTTAATTTTTGTTATATCTACCATGTAATCTAGATCTACCATGATCTTTTCTGCAATTTGGCAGTACATGCACGATAAAGTCCCACTTTCTCCCATGTCAAAACACAATACCCTCAGCAGGAAGCTCATTGTACTAACATCACACGTTCAGTACTGTGAGATCCTCGCAAGCTCTTGTGCTTTTGTTCAGCCCTCTGGGTTGAACGGAAAAAAAAAAAAAAACGGTCAGTGTGTACCAGGCTTCAGTGAATATGCCATCACTACAGTGCATTTTGAGGTGTTGCATTAGGAAATAGTGCACCTACCTTTATTAGTTGTGTTTTGGTGCATGAGCAGCTCATTCAAATGAATGAGCTGCCTTATGTAACACATGTCACCACGTGACATAAGTATCAAGGCGTGTGCATTAAACGCAGCTCACAGATCTAGATGAGCCTCTAAAATCTATCTTTTAAATCTTGCATACTCCTTCCTCTGTATACTTCCTAAATAACTTTCAGGGACGAGAAACAACTTCACAGATTTTCCTACCCTGTCCTGACAGAATTTTCATAATTTTATTACTGTGAACATTTTCGCAAGAATATAGAGTCCTAAGCGGGGAGGACAAAGCCAGAAACTGCATCCAAGCAACAAGCGCAAACAGAAGCCTGTGAGTGGTTCAACTCTCCAGCACCTAACAAAAATATAGTGTTATCAATTTTGGGTGGATAGGTAGATAGAATTTCTGCATGCATGGCACTCATCAATCTTGACTGTATGAACTGTAGAATTTAACCGACACGTTACACTCTTGTTTTAACTAATAGAGCAAACATAGTGTCTACAACATGACTCGGCGCAGATCACAAAAATGAACCAGAATCTTAAAAAAACAAACAAACAACCCCCAAATACAATCATTCCAGACAGGCGACTGTTCTAAATTTTGGCACATATGCCAATTATTTCCGTTTAACTGTAACCTGACATATTGAATCACTCGTGGGGTTTTCACGCAAGTCGGCTAAACCAACAGTTAAATTTCTGCATTGCACGACTAGACATTTCAGTTCTGGGTGGATCCCGCCAAATTGAACTACTTTTTTTCTATTAATATCGATATTCCAGTTTCATTCACCTACTGTTACCTACTCCAGCTGTTACAAAGAGATTACACTAGTTGCTGGGTCGTTGGCTTACATTAACCCTTTCATGACTAAGCCCATTTCTGACATTTGGTGTTTACAAGTTAAAATGCCGATTTGTTTGCTAGAAAATTACTTAGAAACCCCAAACATTATATATATTTTTTTAGCAGAGAATCTAGAGAATAAAATGGCGATTGTTGCAATATTTTATATCACACAGTATTTGCGCAGCTGTGTTTTAAATGCAACTTTTTTGGAAAAATTAACTTTCATGAATTTTGAAAAAATTAAAAAGCAAAGTTAGTCCAATTTTTTTGTATAATGTGAAAGATGATGTTACGCCAAGTAAATAGATACCAAACATGTCATGCTTTACAATTGCCCGCACTCGTGGAATGGCGACAAACTACGGTACCTTAAAATCTCCATAGGCGACGCTTTATTTATTTTTTTACGGCTACTAGGTTAGAGTTACAGAGGAGGTCTATGGCTAGAATTATTGCTCTCGCTCTGACGATCGCGGCGATACCTCACATGTGTAATTTGAACGCCGTTTTCATATGCGGGCGCGACTTCCGTATGCGTTTTCTTTGCCGTGCGAGCTCGCGGGGACAGGGGCGCTTTAAAAATTTTTTGTTTTATTATTATTTATTTTTATAATTAAAAATAGTGTTTTAAAAAAAAAAAAACTTTTGATCACTTTTATTGCTGTCACAAGGAATGTAAACATCCCTTGTGACAGTAATAAGTGGTGACAGGTACTCTTTATGGAGAGATCGGGGGTCTAAAAGACCCCCAATCCCTCCTTTGCACTTCAAAGTATTCAGATCACCGAAAACTGCGATTCTGAATACTGTGTACTTTATTAAATTCGGCGCCATTGGCAGCCGAGTAACCCGGACGTGACGTCATGACGTCGCTTCCGTGGTTACAGTGAAGAGACTAAATCCAAGCCGGCGGATCGTGGATCGGGTCTCCCGGTGGGACGGGAGGCCCGGTAAGAGCGGCGGAGGAAGGGGGATGTCCCCTCCCGCTCCTCCGGTATAACAACCGAGCGGCTTTTAGCCGCATCGGTGGTTATACCTAGAAAGCCAATCGCCGGCTCTAAACAACAGTACCAGGATGATGCCTGCAGCTGCAGGCATCATCCCGGTATAACCCCCGAAAGCCGAGGACGCATATATGCGTCCGCTCGGCGGGAAAGAGTTAAAGAAATTCCTTGACTTCCAAGTATCTGTGGTGTGTGTGGGCCAGGGGGCCACTGAACTGAGACAGAGAGATCTCTACTTGGGATTCTCATGAGTTCTAAGAAGCTAGTACGGTAAGTGATTAATGTTGGGTTCACGCTGCCACGGTGCAGCACTGCACACATCTTAACATGCATTGTCAGAAGACTGCCCATTCATTTTTTTAATGCAATGCCAACCCATCACAACCAAAACTTTTAACATGCATACACTTGTACAGCATATATGGGTTAAATATGTTTGTTGTAGTGCCTTTTAACACAGATAACTTGTGGTGCCTTGATGTGTGCCAGGGTGCCATTCAAAATCAATGTGCATTGTACTGCAACGCAAAATGTGAATCAGGCCTTGCAGCAAACCGTACTTAAAAAGCAGAATTACACCCTAAAAGTTCCACTTTAACACTTCTTTCCTTCTCCCACTTTTGTTTTTGTACATAGTTTTATTTTTCAGATTTTATGCTTTAAGTGCCTCTTGTGCCGATTATGGACTTGGCCAATCACAGACCTCTGTAGCTGCATGTATTGTGAAGTAATCTATTCCTCAAAAATAATAAAAAAACAGACTAAAGTAGGGTTTCTAACCCCCTTACAAGCACATGCTGTGGGTTTATATTAGAAGGCTGGCAGACTACCAAATGAGAGAGCTGTGATTTCAGTTATAGGAGGTGGAGGATTTATAGTTTTAAACAGTTTTTACCGGTTGCTCAGAAAATTTAATTACTTAAGTTTGCATAGTCGGGGCACAAGTTGACCTTTTAGTAAGAATCATTTGGCGAGCCTGGAGTTTGACAGCTACTACAATTTATGCTTCTAATAGAGAATATATATCTATCTCTCTCTATCACACAGTTAATTCTGTCCATTTTCTATATATACACAAACACACACACACACTTGCGGATGTGGGTAGCTTGGCTAGATAATGAGAACACCCTCTACCAGATGCAGGTATAGAAGGAATTCCTGTACGCCCAATTAGGATTCAGATGTTTAGGTCCATACACACTAAAATTTGAAGCCAACATATCTTCACACTTAACGTTTCCACATGTAAGTTTCTCTTGTTACATGGACAATGTATGATGATATTAGGTCTCTACAGAGTTTGGTCAGACGTGAAAACGGTTTACTCTTCCAGTGTGGTTTTGCAATAAAACGAAAAAAAGGAAAACCAGAGGCTCCTCAAGACATGCAATTTAGGTTTTTACCAACTTCAGCATAGCTATTGGTCTCCATCTATCCATTCACACACACACACACACACACACACACACACACACACACACACACAATAGCACCTATCATGATACGCAAAAGCTTGCAAGCAAGTTTTATCTTGACCCAAAATCACTTTGAACCTGCCAACAAGACTACAAGCATAATAAATCTATTCCAGTGGAATCACTTCCATTATCATGCTGTCAGTCCTATAAAAATAGACGACATGAAATACACTACCTTGCTTGTTCTTCCTTGCTCTCAGGAAAAAGATGACCAGACACTTTGGAAAATCTCTGGTTTGCGCTATTTTTTGCTTTACATTCATTGAAGCCTATACCGCCTGTTGCTCCACCTTTAGACATATCAGCAACTTCTTCCTTACAAGTCATGGGTTCTCCACTACTGTGTTTATTCACACTACAAGAATGATTTGATTCCGACTTGTTTTTCTCCTGGTCATGCTCTGGTTGAGGTATAGTGTCGTGGTCAGCCTTTGAACCAGAATTACTCTTTTTATTCCCTTCAGACATCTCTGGTTCACTTTCCATGCCTTCTGAAGATGGGATATCTTCAAACACATAAGGCTCCGTGTCTTGCAGACTTGCTACAGAGTCTCCACCACCTTGCTCTGAGAGTGGACTTTCAGGTACAATGTCTCCTAGGAAATTTTCTGATTCTCCTGAATTTGGAGATGTAGGGTTGCTAGTCAGGGGGCAGCTGGGAGAGGACTGTGTTGCCAAGTTGCTTTCATTGTCTAAATACAGCATGCCATTGCCTGGCAAAGATTCAGGCCCATTGTCATTTTCTGAACTATTTAAGTTATGATCTTCTGATTGATTTCCTGTAATGCTCTCCAAAACATGCTTTTCTTTGTTACCGCTTTGTTGGCAGACGCTGGTCTTTTCGTCTGAACTCATCTTTACGGATATGTGGCCGCTTTTAGTAAGACACCTGTATAACAATAAAACATTTAATAACTTAACCCTGCAATCCCATACATTTTCTCACATTGTGCAATACAATCATAAAGTGTGTCTTTACAAAAACAGACTTTAGCTAATTGTAAATAGTGGGCAGTGTTGGGTGTAATTTGGCATGCTTGCTTAGGTATTCATATTGAATTACATCAAGAGATCCAGAGTGCAGTCTGAGAAAAAAGAAAAGGAGGACTCCATGCTGTCCTTTATGCTTTTTTGGAATGGCTGCCTCATCAAGAACAGAACACAGGGGGTCTTGGAACCAATACCAAACATATAATGCTTAATTGCCATCATTTTTATGCCACTGTATTAAATGTAATATAAGCAATCATCTCTAAGTACTTTATTTAATCATTGCTGTTCAGAGGTCAGATTACATTTTCCAGGTATTCTGTCCTTAAGGAAAGTTCTGAGGGAGGCGTTTTTAGTACTCTGCTGAAATATGGATCCAAGTCTGCACAGCGCTAATTGGTGCTGTGCCAGGTCACGTGACGTTAAAAAAGGCTTCAGAATAGAGAGTTAAAATAATTAATAGCAAATATTTTTTGAAGATTTATACAAATCTGTTTTCAAAACAAGATATTTTTGCAATAACATGGGGTACATGGAGTTTAAAGTGGTTGTAAACCTTTACATATATTCTTACTGACCTCAGGTGATGGTGATACACAGAAATGAAACAAACCCTCCCACATAAGTATCTGTTTATCTGTAGTCTTCTCTTCTCCACAGCCATTTAAAGTCCAGAATTTATAAAAGCTTGCATTAGATGTCAGAAAAAAGGGGGCAGAAAAAAGGGGGCAGAGTGTTAAAATAGAGCTCTTCTCGCTGAGCTTGCAGAGTTTTAAGAGCGGATTGGAGGGGAGAGACACACCTCCCTTCACACAGGACCCAGGAACAGAGCTGAGGCCGTCAACCACAAGCTGTGTGCTGGAGATCCCCTCCTGTCACTTTTTTTCTCTTAGCATCAGGAAAAATTGTTAGAAGTGACTCACGTTGATAGCAGAGGATCAAAGAAGCAGACAAAAAATACACTTAGTGCTCTTAATTGAGACACATACACACTATAGGGGATTTGCTTTGATCATATTTTATGCCAGAGGTTTACAACCACTTGACTGACAATAGCTTTCACTTTGTTCTTGTTCAAATATTTTATTGAATAAAAAAAAAAAAAAAAAAGGAGGAACAAGTACAAAATTGTTACAAAGGCAGTACAAGGAATTAGTAAAACATTGCACTCAAGGAGAGGATGTGTCAATAGGGTAGGTTACTAGGAAGTACATCGTAAAGTGCAAAACAAGCACAGGAGTGCCAACAGGGGTGATCAACAGCACCATAAATGAGAAAGACCCTAGTGGCCGGAGTCAGAAGCATACATGGAAGTACATCCAGATACCAAAAGAAATGGTAAAACAGTATATATGAAGACACATATACCCATACAGAACCAAGCATCAGGCTGGCAGAGTGATAAAAGTAACAGGACAGTGGGCCTGAGACCAATGAGAAATGCGTCTTAGCCCAGATGTAGGGATCTACCTGTAAAAAAGTAAAAGGAAAAAGAAGAAAGAGGAAACCGAATTTAAGAACATGATAGAAAAAGGGGGGGGGGGTACAGGGAGGGGGGGGGGGGAAGAAAAAAAAAAAAAAAGGAGAAAAAAGGCAGAGGATCAGTCAGAAGCGGATGATCGATGTGGATGAATCGCATATCAAGGCAGCAACTTAAGCCCTGTACACACGATCGGATTTCCTATGGATTTTAAACCGATGGATTTTTCCATCGGAAATCCGATGAAGCCGACTTCCATCAGTCTTGCCTCCACACCATCAGTCAAAAAACCGACCGTCCCAAACGCTGCGACGCAAAACACTCCGAAGAGTTCAATGCTTCTGAGCATGCGTGGGTTTTTTCTCCGATGGAGTTCCCCACAGACGATCGGAATTTGCCACTGTTTTTTTTCCCCCATCGGTGAAATTTAAAACGTTCTTTTTTTATAAAATACAAATATCATATCAGAAAAAACTAGAACATATAGTCCATATGATAAACAGCGCTAGTAAAGGATAAGTGTCCAAAAGCACATAAAGCACTTGAGTGATGACTATGCAACAGTCTAACTAAGAGTGAAGTTTCTTCTGTGGATACGGTCTGTAGTGCACCCTACACCAAATCCCAAATCTTCACCACGAGTGAGGCACGCTCCCCCTCTGGGGTACAAACTCACCACAAAGATGAAAAAGATAAGCCTTTTAATCTGTAGGTAGTCTCACTCCAACTTCGGTCATCTGTTCTTTTTTTTATACCGATATAAAAAAGACCGATGGGGCCCATACACGATCGGTTTGTCCGATGAAACACAGGGCTTAAGACTCAAAGTTAGGAGGTAAATAAAGCTTTCACTTTGTTCACACTTTGGCAGAACCTCCTCCAGATGTCTTTTAATTACAGGCTGTTTAATGCCAATCCTGCGAGATTTGAAAAGATCCAAAAAATAAAAAAAGGGGGGGGGGGGGGAGAAGAAGTAGTAGTGTAAATTTCTTCTGGAGATACTAAAGGAATAATAAAAGGAGGTCTCTACAGTTAGATCACCATAAAGATTAGATTGGGGCCATATTTTTACCCAAAAAATAAATGTATTTATACATATGTATTGGATGTATTACAGCAGCAGTCAGCTATGAAAACACAAACTGGCCAATAGACTGGTGTATTTCTCTGCAAGCAGTTAGCCAGGGATTTGCACCCATAATGTTCTGCTGGATTGAGTAACAATCATAACATTTTAGGACACCATAACCATTTGAAGACTGTTTAGCACAGTAAACCAAACCTGTGTTCTTTCTTTGGTTTCTGCAGACTGCCATCAGGACTGTATGTGTTCTTGGTAATATGGAGATGGACAGTCTTGTTGATGCAAAAATGTCAACAGCACATGTTCACACAGGCAGTGGCCAACACCAATAGGATGTTACTTGCAGGAGAGACAGTGCCACAGAACCAGCTGGTAATTAAACACCGACACGCATGAGCTACTCCACAAAGCACACTGTGGAACAAATCACACTAACAGAACAGCTCCACATTCTATCTTGGAAAAAAAAAAGGTGCTGAACACCCGATTCCAACTTTGACCTCTAGCATACCATCATGTAAATACTGCACTTACAGTATATGGTGCTCTGAAAATCATCATTGATTGTATCTTGTGGTAAGTATCTGGAGCTTCTCTAATACCCTAGTGTTCTAAATTTCTGAATCACTCAGACATTTTCACATTTGTCATTGCAATGGATACTTCTATTCATCAAGGTGGGATTAAACTGATTGGAAATACAGTCATTACAACATTTGTCTTTCAAGTAACTGTTCAAAACATTATATTCAAAGAATCCATCATTTTCAGCAATTACAGCTTTGCAGGGATTTTGGATGTCCTTCAAGCTATTCAGGGAAATCTTCACTCCACTCCTTCTGCGTCTCTTCCCAGAGGTCCAATTGACATGTAGGATAATTTACTCTGACTGTACGATGAAGCTCTTACCACAGGGGTGTACTAGGTTTGAGAACTGTCAATAATAAAACACCAGCCTATCAAAAGGCAGTACTGTGGCTTCCTGTATCTTGGCCAAAGAGCTTTTTCAGAAATTAGAGATATGCTTTGGATCATCTGCATTATGAAATCTGTACCAATCATCCTCTGATCATAAGAAGGGACAGTGCATTCACCTTTCTTTGTACTCTGTAGAATCTCCCACTTTACAAGCGTTGAAGCAGCCCCATATCTTTACCTTTATTCTGTATTTAGGATTAAAGAAGCCGTTTATCTCTTAAGGCTGTCTGCTTCAGATCCAGTTCACCTTTTTCTCTCAAGACAGTAGAAATCTCCCGAGGAAATCTAATGAGGAAAGCTGTTGGGCCTGCATCACGTGTTCCTATTGGAAAAATCTCACCAAAAATGACCTTTTTTTGTTGCCGGGGGGTGCCTGAAATCTGACTTGTACCATAGGCAGACTTCTGAGAAGATTGGTGAACAAATCACACAAAGCAGGAAATGATGTTTCTGGGGAGTGGTCAGTACACACTCTGAACAGAAAAACTCCATGTAGCCATATTGCATTGCCTCAAAACTAGACTTGGGGAGCACCTAGAAACATGGGATAAAGTACTACAGGTAGTTTGTCCCACAAGGGGTAGAACAGGGTAAAAAGTTGTAATGATAGTTCTTTACACATGAGCCAAGAACATATATAAGAAGCACAATGTATGTGTGACGCATCATCACCCCTTGATCCGTTGATATAGTCCTGGTGTCTTTCAATAAACCTGATGGATGGATTTTGGTGTGCAGCTATTTTTTTCTATTTGGTCTACCATTAGGATACTAGAAAAAATTACTGTTGAAATTACTTTTGAAATCATATGTGAATAATAAAATTATAAATCAGTAATTTTAAGTAACAATAACCTTAAGGCCTCATGCCCACGGACGTTTTTACAGCCACTTTTATGAGCGTTTTGTCAGGTCACCTGTGGCCAGATGCACACCGTAGGGGGTCGGGAGTGCACCACAAGGTAGTGAACCCTATGGCTAACTGCTGCGGATGGGATACTGGGTGGTTGTGGAAAGCAGGACCAGAGGAACACAACCGGGATCCACAGGGAGCTAGAGCCCAGGTTCCCCAGGGCACGGAGTCTAAGACCCAGCAGGTTTTCACCAGAGCCTCTAGTGGTGAGGATGTTAAGCTGCAGCTAGGTCCAGGTCGCGGCCCCTAGAGTCCCCTAGCTCGCCCCGTAGGGTAAGGAGGAAAGAGGGGAAGCAGCAGCACAGGATACAAGAATAGTGAGGGGGAAAAGCCAAGGTCTGGGCAACAAGCAGACAAAGGATAAACGAAGGACAAGCCGAAGGTCAAGGTCACAAGCAGACAGGGATAGTCGGGAACAAGCCAATATCTTAACACAGAGACAGACGTAGCACACGGCAGGCAGGAACCCAAACACACAATGCTTAAACAAACACGTTGATCAGCACGGCTGGCTTGCAGTGCACAGGTTAATATAGTGTTCCCTGATAGGGCCTGGGGTGGAGCCAGGCTGAGAGGAGAGATTATAAAAGCAGCCAGGTGAGGAGAGTCTGGCCTCTAAGGTGAACACAAGAGGAGGAAGGTAAGCTGACAGACAAACATTACTGCATATCCATGACACGTTTTTTGCAGCTTAAAAACGCCTCTCCATGTTAGCCTATGGCCTCATGCCCACCATAACGTTCATGAGCTGTAAATGGCATAGGTGTTTTTAAGCTGCAAAAAATAGGATTTTTATAACAGCTTACCTGTAAAAATCCTTTTCTTGGAGTACATCACGGGACACAGAGCGGCATAGTAATTACTATGTGGGTTATAGAGCTTACCTTCAGGTGATGGACACTGGCACGCCCAAGACAGGAAGTCCCCTCCCCTATATAACCCCTCCCATACCGGGAGTACCTCAGTTTTGTAGCAAAGCAATAAGTGTCCCCAAAAGAGGGGTGGGAGCTCTGTGTCCCGTGATGTACGCCAAGAAAAGGATTTTACAGGTAAGCCGTTATAAAAATCCTATTTTCTTTCTCGTACATCACGGGACACAGAGCGGCATAGTAATTACTATGTGGGAAGTCCCAAAGCAATGCCCAAATGAGGGGGGGACACCATAAGCTGGGCGCCATCAGACAAGAGGATCAATTGCAGCCTGCAGCACCCTGCGCCCAAAAGCGACATCCTCCTGACTTCTTACATCCACCTGGTAAAACCTAGTGAATGTGTGTACCAAAGACCAAGCTGCGGCCTTACAGATCTGAGCCATAGAGGCCTGGTGATGCACTGCCCATGAAGTACCAACCGCTCTCGTAGAGTGCGCCCTAACTTTGAACGGAGGCAATCTTCTTTTCAAGCCATAGGCCTGAACAATGACCTGTCAAATCCATTTAGCCAAAGTGTATTTCGAAGCTGCCTGACCCTTTCTGGGGCCTTCCGGCAGAATAAATAAAGCATCCGTTTTCCGAATCTGAGCAGTGGCTCGCAGATAGGCCTTAACTGCTCTTACTACATCTAAGGAATGTAATAACGTTTCTACTACTGAGGTAGGCTTAGGAAAAAAGGAAGGAAGAACCACATCTTGGTTCAAGTGAAACCTTGTTACCACCTTGGGAAGAAAGGTTGGATGAAGACGTAGAACTACTTTATCCTTGTGGATAACCAAGTATGGCTCCCTACAGGACATGGCGGCTAATTCCGACACTCTTCTGACCGAAGACATGGCTACCAAAAAAATCTATTTTCTGGTGAGGAGTACTAAGGGAATGTGCCGTAGGGGTTCAAATGGTTGCTTCTGAAGAACTGAAAGTACCAAGTTTAGGTCCCAAGGACATATGGGAGCTTTAACCGGTGGATTAATGCGAGTCACCCTTTGCAAAAAAGACTTAAGAGAATGGGAAGCCAGGGGCCTTTGAAAGAGTATTGACAAGGCTGAAACCTGACCCTTAATTGTACTTGAGGCTAATCTCCTGTCTACAGCCCACTGCAGGAAGTCCAGAACTCTGCCTATAATGTACCTACGTGGATGCCATTTCCTGGCCTCACACCAAGCAACGTAGATTTTCCAAACTCTATAGTAAATATGCCTGGATACCGGCTTCCTGGCATTGATCATAGTAGCTACCACAGAGTTAGAGAGACCTCTCCTTTAGAATGTGGGATTCAATAGCCAGGCCGTCAAACCCAGAGTTAGTAAGGAAGGGTGGTATATCGGTCCTTGCGAAAGCAGGTCCGGGCGACGTGGAAGGGTCCAAGGATCCCCCACAGACAATTTTACAATCTCCGCGTACCAGGATCTTCGAGGCCACGCTGGAGCCACCAGTATTACTGGTTTCTTTTCCAACCTGATCCTGCGGAGGAGTCGAGGTAACAACTGTAGCGGCGGGAATGCGTATAACAGTTTGAACTGCTTCCACGGGCACACCAGGGCATCCGAGCCGCAAGCGAGGGGGTCCCTTGTCCGAGACACAAATCTGTCCAGCTTTGCGTTGAATCTGGATGCTAGTAGATCTATGTCCGGTGTTCCCCACCATTTACATATTGCTCGAAAAATGTCGGGATGAAGGGACCATTCCCCTAATTGTTGGCGAAGAAGTCCGCTTTCCAATTTTCCACTCCTGGAATGTATACAGCTGATATGCATGGAACATTCCTTTCCGCCCACTTCATGATGTGATTCACTTCTTTCTGGGCTGCACAACTCCTGGTGCCCCCCTGGTGATTGACATATGCCACTGTTGTGGCATTGTCCGATTGAATCCTGACAGGGGCCCCCTGAAGCTTGGATGTCCATGTTTTTAGGGCATACCGAGCCGCGCGAATTTCCAAAAGGTTGATGGCTAGGGATTTTTCTGCATCTGACCATCTCCCTTGAAGAAACCATTGCCCCAGCACTGCCCCCCAGCCTACAAGACTGGCGTCTGTAGTGACTACCTTCCAGGAAATCAGACTGAAGGATTTCCCCTTTTGCAGATTTTGGGGAACCAACCACCAACAGAGACTTTTCCGAACTGAAGGAGTGAGGGGCATTGGAAGGTCCAGGGCCTGAACCTTCTTGTTCCATGCTGAAAGTATGGCCTTTTGCAATTTCCTTGAGTGGAACTGGGCATATGGTACAGCTTCGAACTAAGCTACCATCTTCCCCAGCAGCCGCATGCACAGGCGTATGGACGGCTGTCTTTTTGTACAAACCAGGTGGATTAAGTCCCTCAAAGAGGACATCTTTCCTTCGGGTAAGAAGATTTTCTTCTGGTCTGAGTCTATACGTAGCCCCAAGTATTCCAGACTTCTTACTGGATGTAAGGCTGACTTGTTCACATTGATGATCCAACCGTGAGACTCTAGATACCTGATCGTGTCCTGGATCACTAACTTTAGCCTGGCAGCTGAGTGATCTATCAATAATAGGTCGTCTAGGTATGCCATAAATCGATACCCCTTGGGTTCTTAGATCGGCCAACAGAGGGGCCAGAACTTTTGTGAACACCCGTGGTGCCGTGGCTAGACCAAAAGGTAATGCCACGAATTGAAAATGGTGCCCTTCTACCGCAAAGCGTAGAAATCTTTGATGACTCGGAAAAATGGGAACGTGCAGATAGGCATCTTTGATGTCTATGGAAGCTAACCACTCTCCTCCTTGCAGGGTAGTGGCTACTGACCGTATTGATTCCATCCGAAAAGACCGGATGTTCAGGAATTTGTTTAAACCTTTGAGGTCCAATATGGGTCTTACGTCCCCGTTTGGCTTCGGCACTGTGAATAGATTGGAGTAAAATACCAAACCTCGTTCCTTCACGGGAACCTCCACAATCACTCCTTGGAGCAACAGTTGATCTAACGCCAAAAGGAGAGAACCTCTTTTCAAACGGGTCTTTTGCCACATTTGACCACATAAAGTGGGGGGGAGGGACTCCTTTAACTCCAATTTGTATCCCAGAGTTACTGTGGAGAGCACCCATTTGTCTCTGATCGTCCTTCTCCAAGTCTCTGCGAATAACTGAAGTCTTCCCCCCACCCGCTTGAGTGGGGGCAGCCCTTCATAGGACCGATTTGGAGGCCGGTTTTGTACCTCTACGGTTCCAGGTTTTTTTATTTCCCTGTGCCTGTCCCCAAGTTTTACCCCCGGGATCTGATCGGGGAGGCCGTCGGAACTGCTTAGAGGCAGATATCCCAGGGACTGGAGAGGTAGGCCTCTTAAAGGAGGGACCTCTAAACCTCTTCTTGACCGGCAGAAAGGTACTTTTACCGCTGGAAATCTTGTGAATATATTTATCCAGGTCTTTGCCAAAAAGGCGCTCGCCATGGAACGGGAAACTAGCTAGAAGCTTTTTACAGGGAGTCTCAGCCGACCAGTTCTTGAGCCAAAGAAGCCTCCGCCTGTGAACCAGCGATAGCGTAAGGCGGGAGGCCTGATGGATCGAATCCTTGATGGCATCAACCGCAAAGCATAATGCTCTAGGCAAATCAGCCAAATCATGAGCCTGCTGATCTGGAAGATCCCTTAAGACCAGCTTCATCTGATCCTTCACAGCTTGGCAAACACCAATAGCTGCCAACGCTGGCTGTGCTACAGCCCCAGCAGTAGAAAAAGCAGACTTTAGTAAGGATTCCAACTTCTTATCTATTGGATCTTTGAACATTTGAACATTATCCACTGGACATGTCAATGATTTGTTCACACAGGAGATGGCCGCATCAACTGTGGGCAAACTCCATTTTCGGGTAAACTTCTCCTCCATAGGATAAATCACTGAGAACCTTTTAGGAGTAGCAAATAGCTTATCAGGATGTTCCCAATCTTGATAGATAAGTCCTTTCAGTAAACGGATGGACTGGAAAAGAACAATTAGCCTGTGGAGCTTTTAAAGACCCCAGCGAGGAGACAGAAGTAGCCGATGGTTCAGAAAGAGGCAATTTAAAGGCCGATCGAACCATGTCCGTTAAGGACTGGACCAATAATCTCTCAGCTTGTGACGCTGAGAATGGTTCCTCCACTGTCGACTCTTCGGAGGCAGAGTCATCCTCAGCCTGATCCCCCTCAGGCAAGTCAATCCCTTCATGGGACTGTTGTTCTGCTAATACCCAGACGGAGGAGACGGAGATCTGGCGAGTTTTATCTCTGGAAGAGAAGAAGCGATTAAAGCCGCCAATCTTTGCTCCAATCCTCCCAGAGCTGAGGCAAAAGCCTCCTCTGTTACATACACAGGAGCAGGTGGACTGAGGGCAGCCGCAGCACCTAGCACTCCAGAGGGCTCCTTACGGGTACTAACCTCTGATTTATCAGGGGAGGCTGGTGCAACAGGAGCATGCCCCAGGTCCTCAGAGCCCGATGGAGACCCTTTTTGCTTCCTAAGACTTTTCGTCCCACAGCCCTTGGACGGCATTATTCCTAAGTCCAAAGCTGAGGTTTTTAATAGCCAAATACACCACTTTACTGATTGTAGTCTAACACAATTGCTGCTACATAAATCAGTTGGTGCCTACTAATGTCTCCTTCTAGGGGGATGCCTGTATCACCGCCTGCTGTATGCCTTTGTTAGTTACCACCAAAAAAAAAAAAAAAAAAAACTCTTGCTCTGTCCACTCCACAGCCATCTGTACACAATACTGCGTTTTTAAAAAAGGCCAAGACGCCCGCGCATGCGCAGATGCGCGCACGGAGCGTCATCCACCAAGCCCCACCCCCTTCCGGCCCACCTCTTATATATTAAGTGTGTGTGCGCGTGCACGTATGCGCCATCGGCGCTGCACATGGAAGTCAGCAACAGGGAGCCAGGAGCTGGATTTATACAGAGAGTGCAGGATGACAGAGCTATGGTGAGTATGACAAAAAAATATGCAGCTTCTCTCTAGTGAGAGCTCCTATCTGCCTGGACTTTACACTGCAAGAGGAACAGCCCAAAGACATCCTACAGCGGCCTCTACTGGCTAAAACAGGTACAGCACTGATGTCTTGAATCCTATGTGAAACAAATTTCAGGATTAGTAATTAGGCAAATATAGACCAGCGGAAATAACTGTTAGGTAACAGGCAGAAAACACACATTAGGACCGAAGGTCCCCGCAGAACCAAGTCCCACAGGGATCTCCACTTAGCTTATCCACGCCGCAGGACTCTGTTTGGCACAGAAGCCCAAACTTCGCCCCTCACGGCGGGCAATGTCAGCAGACCTTCAGGGACTGGGGTCCCAAGGATCACCACTCCCCTGGACCTGTATAGCACCCTGCCAGAAAACATCTTTGTTTTGGGTATGACCAGAGTACTGGATCCCAGGGTCCAGCCCTCCTAAGAGAGGCATTACAGGCAAAACCTCGTTCTTCTTTGCCGAGGCCCGGGTACTGACCGTTTGGCTATGAAGCACTTTGGACGGATCCGGAATAGCTTGCTTAGGCCCAAATGAGCCTATACACAAGCCCAGATGAATACATGTTTAACCGTGACCAACACCTTAGACACTGGCAAAAAAAACTGAGGTACTCCCGGTATGGGAGGGGTTATATAGGGGAGGGGACTTCCTGTCTTGGGCGTGCCAGTGTCCATCACCTGAAGGTAAGCTCTATAACCCACATAGTAATTACTATGCCGCTCTGTGTCCCGTGATGTACGAGAAAGAAAAAACCCAGGACCAGTGCGTTCTGAAGCTCCAGCGTTAGAGTTGTAAAGACGTCAGACGCCAGCAAAAAGGTATTAAACGCGATTTAACAAGGCTTGACGCTGTGTTAAGCCTCCTCCGGCTTTTCTTTCTCTATTCCAAATCAATGGTTCCCTATGGGAGCCCATTGATTTGAATAGAGGTCGCACCAGAAGTCGGATCAAGATGATCCAACTTGCGGGGCGACTTGTGTGCTGAGAATCTTGAAGGGGAACCCCCGCGAAAAAATTATTTGCGCGAGGTTCCCCACAAGAGCGATACCAGGCCCTTCGGTCTGGTATGGGTCTTGAGGGGAACCCCCAACCCAAAAAAATATATAAAAAATGGCGTAGGGGTTCCCCCAGGATCCATACCAGACCCTTATCTGAGCATGCAGCGCGGCAGGTCAGGAAAGGGGGGTGAGCGAGCACCTGCCCTCCTAGACCATACCAAGCCACATGCCCTCAACGTGGGTGCTTTGGGGCAGGGGGGGCACTGCGCCCCCCACCCCAAAACACCTTGTTCCTATGTTGAGAACAAGGGCCTCTTCCCAACAACCCTGGCCGTTGGTTGTAGGGGTTTGCGGGGGTGCTTATCGGAATCTCGGAGCCCCTTTTAATAAGGGGGCCCCCAGATCCCTGCCCCCCACCCTATGTGAATGAGTATGGGGTACATCGTACCCCTACCCATTCACCTGGGGGCAAAAAAGTGTCAATAAAAAAACAAACACACTAGACAGGTTTTTAAAGTAATTTATTAGGCAGCTCCGGGTGTCTTCTTCCGACTTCATTTTTTTCATTTTCGCAGGGGTTCCCCCTTCAAGATTCTCAGCACACGAGTCGCCCCGCAAGTCGGATCATCTTGATCCAACTTCTGGTGCGACCTCTATTCAAATCAATGGGCTCCCATAGGGAACCATTGATTTGGAATAGAGAAAGGAAAAAAAAAAAAAAAAACACGGCTAAAAGCTAGTGCGGTGAAACGTGCATTGAATTCAATGCAAAACACAGAAGAAAAAAAAAAATTGCGTTAAAAAACGCCGCTTTTTTCCTGGTATCTGTACTAGCTTCACAGCCCATTTTTTAAAACGTCCGTGGGCATGAGGCCTTAGAAACTGTTACATCTGGTTATGTTTAATTTTTTTACTGGCATCACGATTTAAAAAGAGAAAAAAAGACAACAAAAAAGGGATTCTAAACATTTGAACGCTACTGTACAGAAAAAGTAATTTGGAGGGGGGCATATTTTCCCCCCCCGTTTTTCCTACATGATACCTTAACAAAAAAAAAAAAAAAACACACAACAGGTTAGAGGGCAAACAACAAATTTCTAAAACTAAAAGTTTTAAATGTCCTCCAAGTGCATATACTGTAAATGCAAGTTTGAGGTTTTACAGTGCCATTAGGAAAACTACAGGGAAAAAACACAACGTAGACCCTCATGTTCAGAATCTAGCGCAGGCATATCTTGTCTGTTCTGCTGCATTTTATAGTGGTGATCACAGAATCGGAAAGGCCAGAGCTGAGGGCAAGCTGAAGCCATATGTAAATCTGACATTGCCAAAGGCTTCCATAATTAATCACATAATTACGGAGAGGCCAGGAGGCATGGGTGCCTGTGTCACAGGCTGACAACAGGACCTTATGAACCTGCAAAATTGGACCACATAGCTGCTGGACATATTTGGTCTGAAGTGGCATCCTTGTGCTCAGCGCAAGTCGTTGGCAAAGCTCTTAAAGTGATTCTTATGAGTAAATGGGCATTTTCTTCCCATGGCTCTGAAAGCGTCCTTGTTGGCTTGTCTAATCCAAAGAGCAATAGAATTTTGTTCAGGCTTGTTGTCCTTTCTTGTTGTCAGCATGCTAAACAAAAAAAGGGCTTATTAAACTTAAAGATCATTTGACATCTAAAATATGGATTTTTTTCTTCAAAAAGAAGGCAACGCAATATCTGGTTTGATTGATGCATCTAGCTGAAGTAACAGCCACTAGAAGAGCTGCCACTAAAGAAATACATTTTGGAGAAACCATAGGTTCAAAAGGAGCTCTGATCAATCCCAGTACTACCAGCGAGAGACCCTCACATAGAAAAAGGGTTTCAGACACTGGTCTGGATTTTGAGCTTTAAAAAACCTGACAAGCAGAGGTTTTGCAGCTAATCTTTTTTTCTCAAAGACACCCCATGCTGACAACTGGGCTTTGAGTGCACCAACAGCAAGACCTTGATCCACACCATCCTGAAGATATTCCAAATACGATGGAAGGCCAAACACCTCTTCTGGTACCAGGAAAAAAAAAAGTCCTGCCATAAAGAGCTCTGGTGACTTTTTACCTACTGCTAAAGCTTCACTACTTGGACTGAAAGACCAATCAGAATCAAAGTGGTATTCTTCTTCAGGACCAGCGGTAGAAGTTTAAAAGGAGAAAATGCATAGCAAAGTAAAGTGCTAATGCATCTATTCCGAGAGCATATGCCAGTCTGTTCCAAGAAAAGAAAGTTCCTACTTGTGAGTTTGACAGGCTGGCAAGCAGATCTATCTGTGGGGCACCCAATGTCCCTGTTATCACAAGGAAGATTTCCCGATTTTAAATCTATTCCGAATACTGAACCTGGTGATGATTCAAGAAGCCATGCTAGCTACAAAACAGAGGGTCCCTTTGAGGTGGATTGCTAAAAGAGACAGAATTTGCATTTCCATCCAGGTGGCAATAGGGTTTACCAGAAGGTATAAATAAAGAAAAGCTGAAAGTGTCCCCTACCTGTTTAGCTTTGTCACTCTGATAACATAGTTTCACAGAATCTGGAGATGTTGACTGCTTAGGTCCTAAAGTAAGATCTGCAGTGCGGCCCATACAACTGTAAACTGTCTCCAAGAGAATTTTAAAGAACTTTATAGACTTGCCCTTGGACCAACAGCCTTGGGCTACTTTCCCAGCCATATCGTCTCCACAGACCCAGATACTTGCATCATTCGTGCATTTTATGGAAATCTGGAAAGACCAAAGAAAGCCTCTGATATTAGGTCTTCCCCTCCCACCTAAGATATTGTTTCACTCTGAGGGAGGACAATCAAGGCAGCCCACAGATGACAACCAGCATTTTGAATGAAAAAATACCCAGTTCCCCTAGCCACATCCTCCCTGCTGTGTCCATGTATTCTGACAGTGGAGAGAGAGACAGCCTGCATCAGCATTTCATTTCCTCAAAAAGATGAAAAAAAAAAAAAGCCCAAGGCGAAATCTCTTCTCGTTTCACTAGTAGGCACTTCCTCCGAGACGTCAGATGAGGAACAGCGTCTTCAACTTCTTCTTCCTTCTCCTGAGAGGAGGTGGCAACTGAACTGAAGTTCCAGCTTTAAGAGAACGTGCACGTACCACTCTGAATAGCTGAGATGCACACCATTCACTTGTCACGGAACTAAACTTCTACATGAAAGCAGAAACTTCACACACTGCCAGCTTCAGAACACACTCATAACAAAAAGGCTTTGCATGCATACATTACAGCTGCCCCAGCTTTAATTAACTAGAGGCAGCAGGTAGACTAGCAATGGTTCAGAAGGAAGGCTCCACAGACAAAAGCTACCCATAAAAAGAAGAGAAGACAGCAGTACAACAAAAAGCAAAATGCAACTTCCAGGGAAGGAAAATTCCAAGGAACACAATGTACCCCCTAACCACCACGAAATTATTATAGCAGCCCAAGTAACATATCCCCTGTGCCACTTAGACATCCTGTTCCTCTGTATTTTGGATGGTAGCAGCAAATCCCCCACGCCATCTAGCCCAGAGGTGTGCCATTCAGAGCCGCCAGAAGAGACTTTGAGCTATTCAAACCCATGGGCTGGGATGCATGCCACCTCCAAAAGCTCTGACCAAAAGATAACAAGCACCAAGATGCCACCAGAAAACACCACAGGGGTGTCTCAAAAAACACAAGAGGAAGAAGATTGCTCCACAGCCGAGGGGATTCAGAAGTCACCCTTCTACAATGACAAATCAGGCTAGATACTAAAAAAGGAAAAAAGGGGAACCCTCTGATCAAGACAAAGCATACGGGTCATCAACAGTATGACCGCTGACCCAATGGCCATCCAGCCAAGACAAGAAAATAACAAAACGTGCTGCTCCTGGACAGTAGGAAACACAACCTAAGAACCAATCATCTCTCAGACTGCTGTCCAGTAAGATGAGGTGGAAATGTGTTTCTCTTATTTTTTTCCCCCTCAAGGGTGGAGCAGCGAGGGTTTCAAATAATAGGATTTTTATAACAGCTTACCTGTAAAATCCTTTTCTTGGAGTACATCACGGGACACAGAGCGGCATAGTAATTACTATGTGGGTTATAGAGCTTACCTTCAGGTGGACACTGGCACACCCAAGATAGGAAGTCCCCTCCCTATATAACCCCTCCCATATCGGGAGTACCTCAGTTTTGTAGCAAAGCAATAAGTGTCCCCAAAAGAGGGGTGGGAGCTCTGTGTCCCGTGATGTACTCCAAGAAAAGGATTTTACAGGTAAGCTGTTATAAAAATCCTATTTTCTTTATCGTACATCACGGGACAAAGAGCGGCATAGTAATTACTATGTGGGATGTCCCAAAGCAATGCCAAAATGAGGGGAGGGAGACACCATAACAAGCTGGGCGTCATCAGGCATGAAGATCTATACTGCAGCCTGCAGCACACTACGCCCAAAGGCGATATCCTCATAACCTCTTACATCCACCTTATAAAATTTTGTGAAAGTGTGGACTGAAGACCAAGTTGCGGCCTTACAGATTTGAGCCAAGGAGGCCTGGTGATGCACTGCCCAAGAAGCACCAACCGCTCTAGTAGAGTGTGCTGTAATTTTAAATGGAGGCACCTTCTTTCTCAGACCATAGGCTTAAATAATAACCTGCCGAATCCACTTAGAAATAGTCGATTTCGACGCTGCCTGGCCCCTTCTGGGGCCGTCTGGCAGAATAAATAAAACATCAGTTTTTCGAATCATAGCAGTAGCTTCAAGATAGGCTTTAACTGCTCTTACTACATCCAAAGAATGTAATAATTTCTCTTCCACCGAACTAGGTTTGGGAAAAAAGGAAGGAAGAACCATATCTTGGTTCAAATGAAAACTTGACATGACCTTCGGAAGAAAGGCTGGATGTGTACGTAAAACCACTCCATCCTTATGGATAATCAAATATGGCTCCTTGCAAGATAAAGCTTCTAATTCCGATACCCTCCTGGCTGAGGATATAGCTACCAAGAACACTAATTTCCTGGTGAGGAGCACTAAAGGAATGTGGAGTAATGGTTCAAAAGGTTGTCTTTGAAGAACTGATAGAACCAAGTTTAAGTCCCATGGACATATGGGAGACCTCACTGGTGGGTTGATACGAGTCACACCCTGCAAGAAGGTTTTTACTAGCGAATGTGTAGCTAGTGGCCTTTGAAAAAATATCAATAAGGCCGAAACCTGTCCCTTAATAGTACTTAAGGCTAGGTTTTTGACAACAGCCCACTGTAGGAAGTCAAGTATTCTGCCTATGACGTACTTCCGAGGATGCCATTTCTTGGCTTCACACCATGTCACATACGCCTTCCAAACTCTATAATATATACGTCTAGATACTGGCTTTCTAGCATTGATTATCGTAGACACCACTGTGTTAGAGAGACCTCTCTCTCTTAGAATGTGGGATTCAATAGCCAGACCGTTAAATTTAGAGTTTGTAAAGAAGGGTGGTATATCGGACCCTGCGTGAGCAGGTCTGGCCGAAGCAGAAGGGTCCAAGGCTTGCCTACAGACATTCTTACAATTTCCGCGTACCAGGATCTCCGAGGCCATGCTGGGGCTACCAGAATCACCGGCCTCCTTTCCATCCTGACTCTGCGGAGGAGTCGAGGTAGAAGCTGCAGCGGAGGGAACGCATATATTAGTGCAAACTGATCCCACGGGAACACCAGCGCATCCGATCCGCAAGCGAGCGGGTCTCTCGTCCTGGACACAAAGCTGTTCAATTTCTTGTTAAACCTGGATGCGAATAGATCTACATCTGGTGTCCCCCATCTCTGACATATTGTCTGAAAAATGTCAGGGTGAAGAGACCATTCCCCTGGGGATAACTGCTGCCGACTCAGGAAGTCTGCTTTCCAATTCTCTATTCCTGGAATAAAGATAGTGGATATGCATGGGACATGTTTTTCTGCCCATATCAGGATATGATTCACCTCCTTCTGGGCCGCACCGCTCTTGGTGCCCCCTTGGTGATTGATGTATGCCACAGCTGTGGCATTGTCTGATTGGATCCTGACAGGAGACCCATGTAGCTTGGAAGTCCATGCTTCCAGGGCCAAACGTGCCGCCCGAATTTCCAGCAGGTTGATGGGCAAGGTCTTCTCGATATTCGACCACTTTCCCTGGAGTGAACATTGCTCCAGTACTGCCCCCCAGCCTAGAAGGCTGGCATCCGTAGTTACTACCCTCCAAGAGATTGGAATGAACGACTTTCCCCTTTTGTAAATTTTGGGGTACCAACCACCAACATAGACTCCTGCGTACTGACGACACCAGGGACATTGGGAAGTCTAGGGCTTGAACCTTTTTGTTCCAGGCAGGTAGGATGGCGTTCTTCAATTTCCTTGAATGGAATTGAGCATACGGAACTGCTTCGAATGAGGCCACCATCTTTCCCAGCAACCGTATGCAAAGACGAATGGATGGCTGTCTCTTTGCACAGATCGCTTGAATTAGTTCTCTTAAGGAAGAGATTTTTGCCTGAGGCACAAAAACCTCTCTTTGGTCTGTGTCTATGAGTAAGCCTAAATATTCGAGTCTTCTTGCTGGCTGCAAGGCCGACTTGTCTAGATTTAGGACCCAGCCCCGGGATTCCAGGTATTGTACCGTGTTGTGTACAGCAACCCTTAGGTTGGAAGCCGACTGTTCTATTATCAATAGATCGTCCAGGTAGGCCCTTATAGATATTCCCCGAGTTCTTAAGTCAGCCAACAGAGGGGCCAAGATCTTTGTGAACACTCGCGGAGCCGTGACCAACCCGAAGGGTAGCGCCACAAACTGATAATGGAGCTGTTCCACCGCAAAGCGTAGAAGCTTTTGATGACTGGGGAATATAGGAACATGTAAATAAGCGTCCCTGATATCGATGGACGCCAACCATTCTCCCCCTTGTAGGGAGACGGCTATTGACCAAATTCCTTACGGAACAATTTGACGATTAGGAATTTGTTTAGACCTTTGAGATCTAGTATGGGTCTTACATCTCCGTTGGGCTTTGGAACGGTAAAGAGGTTTGAGTAAAATCCCAACCTCTGTTCCTTTACCGGAACCTCCACAATTACCCCTTGGGATAATAGTCGGTCTAACGCCGAAAGGAGAGATCTTCTCCTTACAGGGTCTTTTGAGACTTTCGATGTTCTAAACCGAGGAGGAGGAAATTCCTGTAACTCCAACTTGTATCCCAGGGATACCGTGGAGAGAGCCCATCTGTCCCGGATCGTCTCTCACCAAGCCCCTGAAAACAACAGAAGTCTTCCCCCCCACTCGTCTGAGAGGGGGCGACCCTTCATAAGGCCGACTTGGGGGCTGGTTTAGTATTCCTTCGGTTCCAGGTTTTTTTTATTACCCTGTGGCTGTCCCTGAGCTCTCCCTCCAGGATTGGCTGAAGTTCCTGGGACTGGCGAGGTGGGCCGCTTGAAGGCAGGACCCCTGAATTTCCTTTTAAACAGGTAAAAGGGTACTCTTCCCACTGGAGATTTTCTGGATGTATTTATCCAAGTCCTCGCCAAATAACCGCTCCCCATGGAATGGAAATCCAGCCAGGAGCTTTTTACAGGGCGTCTCGGCTGACCAGTTTTTCAGCCCATAGGAGTCTACGCATGTGTACCAACACCAGCGTAAGGCGGGAGGCCTGATCAATTGAATCTTTAAATGGCGTCAACCGCAAAACATAAAGCCCTAGGTAGATCTGCTAAATCCTGCGCCTGCTGAACTGGCATGTCTTTTAAAGCCAGCTTCATCTGGTCTTTCAAAGCCTGACAGATGCCAATGGCTGCCACTGCAGGCTGAGTTACAGCACCAGCTGTAGAAAAAAGTCTTTAATAGGGTTTCCAACTTTTTATCTGTTGGATCTTTAAACATCTGTACATTGTCCACTGGACATGTCAGGGATTTGTTCACAGAGGAGATGGCAGCGTCCACAGTAGGAAGGCTCAATTTTTTGGTGAACATTTCCTCCATAGGATATACCACAGAAAACTTTTTGGGAGGAAGGAACAGTTTATCAGGATGTTCCCAATCCTTATAGATGAGATTTTCTAGCAATGGATGCATTGGAAAGGAACCATTAGCCTGCGGGGCTTTCAAAGAGCCCAATGAAGAAACCGATGTAGTTGCTGGTTCTGAAAGGGGCAGCTTGAAAGCTGACTGAACCATGTCTGTTAAAGACTGAACTAACAATCTTCCAGCCTGTGAGGCTGAAAACGGTTCCTCTAAAGTAGATTCCTCCGAGGCTGCATCATCCTCCTGATCCCCTGCAGGAAAATCAATTTCATCCTGAGACAATTGCTCTGCTGTTAGATACTCTAACGGTGGAGATGGAGATCTGGCGCGCTTTTTTCCCGGCAGGGAGGAAGCGATTAATGCCGCCAATCTTTGTTCTAAAGGTAAAAGCCTCCTCTGTTACATACACTGGAGCAGGTGAACTGAGGGCAGCCGCAGCACCTAGCATTCCTGATGGTTCCCCTCGGGTAACTACCTCTGATTAATCAGGGGAGGATATATTAGTAGGAGCAAGCCCCAGATCCTCAGAGCCCGATGGCGAACCCTTTAGCCTCCTAGGATTTTTACTCCCAGAACCCTTGGAAGGCATAGTCCTAGCTCAAGCTAAGGACTTACAGCCAAAAATGCACCCATTACTAGCTATAGTCTAGCGTACAAGCTTGCTATCAGAGCTAGTCAGGTGACTAAACTAATGTGCCTTGGGGATGCCTGTATCACCACCTGTAGCGTGCCCAATATAATATCAAAAATAAATGTCACCAAGGAGCTCTGCTGATGTGTCCGTCCTCTTACAGCATGTCTCGCAGAGGCTGTCTTTTTAAAGCAGAGGACGCCCGCACATGCGCAGAAGCGCGCCAATGCGTGCGCGTCAATGCGCGCGCCAGAAACGCTCCCTGGAAAGAATGGGGAGAGCAGGAGGAACATTTCCTCCATAGGCTTCCCACTGGGAGCTGCAGTTTTACATTGGAGCCTAGCTGACACTATAGAGGGAGACCACAGCACCATGTCTAACCACTTCAATACAGGGCTTTTTGTACCTATTCAATACCGGGCCTATTTTGGCACTTCTCTCCTACATGTACAAATCATCATTCTTTTGCTAGAAAATTACTCAGAACCCCCAAACATTATATATGTTTTTTTAGCAGACACCCTAGGGAATAAAATGACGGTCATTGCAACATTTTTTCTTGCACAATATTTGCGCAATAATTTTTCAAACGCCTTTTTTAACCACTTCTCCACCAAGGACGTCATATGACGTCCTTGACTTTGAGGTGGGATATCTGAATGATGCCTGCAGCTACAGGCATCATTCAGATATCATTCTGTCGGGCCGGCGATTCTCTGCACCATAAGAATGATCATAGCGGCAGTTCCGCCGCTTGATTGTTCTTATAGGCGGCGGGAGGGGACATCCCCCTCTCCCGCCGCCATCCGGTGCTTCTCCGGGCTCTCCCGTGCCATCGGGGGCCCGGAGAACGAATCGGCCGGCGCCGGATGAAGAGCATAGAGATTTCTGGTGACCAGATGTTCACCAGTCATCTCTAGGACTGTCGGAGGACCGGGCGCGACGTTGTGACGTCACGCCCGGTACCCGGAAGTAAACAAAGCCGCAATTGCGGCTGTCAGCATGGGATCGGTGAATTTTTTTTCACCGATCTCATGCATTTCAGCCTGGAGGAGAGATGTGGGGTCTTATTGACCCCGCATCTCTCAATAAAGAGGACCTGTCACACACATTCCTATTACAAGGGATGTTTACATTCCTTGTAATAGGAATAAAAGTGATCAAAAAAAAATATGTAAAAAAAAGTGTCAAAATAAAAAGAAAGTAGTAAAATAAAATGAAAAAAAAAAAATTTTTTAAAACGCCCCTGTCCCCGGTAGCTCGCGCTCAGAAGCGAACACGCATGCAAGTCCCGCCCACATATGAAAACGCCGTTCAAACCCCACATGTGAGGTATCGCCGCGTGCGGTAGAGTGCGAGCAACAATTCTAGTACTAGACCTCCTCTGTAACTCGAAAATAGTAACCTGTAAAAAAATTTAAAGCGTCGCCTATGGAGATTTTTAAGTACCGAAGTTTGGCGCCATTCCATGAGTGTGCGCAATTTCAAAGCATGACATGTTAGGTATCTATTTACTCGGCGTAACAGCATCTTTCATATTATACAAAAAAATTGGGCTAACTTTACTGTTTTGTTATTTTTTAATTTGTGAAACAGTTTTTTTTCCCAAAAAAAAGGCGTTTGAAAAGTTATTACGCGAATACCGTGCAAGATAAAAAGTTGCAATGACCACCATTTCATTCCCTAGGGTGTCTGCTAAAAAATATATATAATGTTTGGGGGTTCTGATTAATTTTCTAGCAAAACAATGATGATTTTTAC
The DNA here is from genome assembly GCA_029206835.1 of Rana muscosa. NCBI lineage: Eukaryota > Metazoa > Chordata > Amphibia > Anura > Ranidae > Rana > Rana muscosa. Next base: position 24,848,718 of record CM055123.1, on the reverse strand, counting down.
ATGAAGGAGAGAAGTGCCAGAATAGGCCCGGTGGAGAAGTGGTTAAAAAAAAAAAATGGTTTCATGAATTAAAAAATAACAAAAAACAGTAAAGTTAGCCCAATTTTTGGGGAAAGTATGAAAGATAAAGTTACGCCGAGTAAATAGATACCTAACATGTCACGCTTTAAAATTGCGCACACTCATGGAATGGCGCCAAACTTCGGTACTTAAAAATCTCCATAGGCGACACTAATTTTTTTTACAGGTTACCAGGTTAGATTTACAGAGGAGGTCTAGTGCTAGAATTGTTGCACGCGCTCTAACGCACGCGGCGATACCTCACATGCGTGGTTTGAACAGCGTTTACATATGTGGGCGACTTGTGTGTGCATTCGCTTCTGATCGCGAGCTACCAGGGACAGGGGCATTTTAATTTTTTTTTTTTTTTTATTATTATTATTTTTTTTTTAACTTATTTATTTCTTTTTTTACAATGATTTTACATTTATTTTTTTTTGATCACTTTTATTCCTATTACAAGGAATGTAAACATCCCTTGTAATAGGAATGTGTGTGACAGGTCCTCTTTATTGAGAGATGCGGGGTCAATAAGACCCCACATCTCTCCTCCAGGCTGGAAAGCATGAGATCAGTGACATTTTTTTCACTGATCTCATACTTACAGCCGCAATGGCGGCTTTGTTTACATTTGAGGACCCGGGCGTGACGTCATCACATCGCGCCCGGGCCTCCGACAATCATAGAGATGACTGGTGACCATCTGGTCCCCAGTCATCTCTATGCTCATCACGTGACCCCACCAACGACGCCGGAAGATTCGCTTCGGGTCCCCGATCGCACAGGGGAGTCCGGAGAAGCACCGGATGGCGGCGGGAGGGGGGTGTCCCCTCCCACCGCCTATAAGAACGATCAAGCGGTGGAACCGCCGCTATGATCGTTCTTATTGTGCACAGAATTGCCGGCACTTCAAAAGGATATCTGAATGATGCCTCTAGCTGCAGGCATCATTCAGATATCCCCCTACAAAGCCGAGGACGTCATATGACGTCCACCCAGGATGGGAGATCCCATCTGTGGACGTCATTTGACTATGGCTGGGTAGGGAAGTGGCTAAGAACGCTGTTTCCAGGTCCCCCTAGCAGGTATGGTAACATTTTTACAGATGGGTATTGCAGAGCTTGTACATAAAAGAATGCTCCTCCATCTGTCTAGGCATTACACTTATAGAAGATATGCCCAGCTATATAGACATTCTCAAGTATCTCCCTCCTGTGGCCAAACAGGGGTACTACGTAATGTCCAATAGAACCATAAGAAAATACATTTCAGGTTTATCAAAGATATTTTAGGCATCAGGTACAGTGGGAAATATACCATGTAGGTAAAATACAGGCAAACACATTAGTCTTGAAGGGTCCCTGCTGGACCAAGTTCATCAGGGACCCTCACTTACCTGTCCCCGCCGCAGAACCCTGTTCGGAACAGACAGCCCAAACTTTGCCCCTTTGGCGGGCAACGTCATTGGACCTTCAGGGACCGGGGTCCTACTGAAAGGAACACCACTCCCCTGGACCTGTAAAGCACCCTGCCAGAAAACCTCTTGGTATTGGGTCTGACCAGAGTACTGGATCCCAGGGTCCAGCCCTCCTAAGAGAGGCATTACAGGCCAAACCTCGTAGATGGTCCACATCTTCTTCCCCGAGGCCCGGATACCGTCCATTTTGGCATTGAGGCACTTTGGACGGATCCAGAATAGCTCGCCTTTAGGCCTCAAAGACCATACGCAGAGCTAACTTGAATACATGCTTAACCGTGACCAACACCTTTAGACACTGGCAACAAAACTGAGGTACTCCCGATATGGGAGGGGTTATATAGGGAGGGGACTTCCTGTCTTGGGTGTGCCAGTGTCCATCACCTGAAGGTAAGCTCTATAACCCACATAGTAATTACTATGCCGCTCTGTGTCCCGCGGTGTACGATAAAGAAAATAGTCCAGTTTTTACGGAGGTCTTTTCCTCTACTAGAGAGATTTCCAGTCACTTGCAGTCCCAGTGACTCGGGTGCCTTGAGCACAGAGAAATCACCCCAGTAGAGGTGCAAACAATAATATAAATCCAAAAGGGGTTTTAATCCTTCTCCACCCAACAAGAAAAGGTTGTTTTATTGACAACTTTAATCTCTGTTAAGAGAGATTGCAGTGAATACATGCAAGTTGACTTCAAACTATGTGAACACCTCAGGAATAAAGCTAAAACTTTATATGCGTTGAAGACAATTATCCCAACACTTTATAACAGACACAGCCATAAAGACCAAAATAGATATAACATTTTTTGCTAGATGATGGAAAGTTGAATCGCCTCACTGCTTTATCACCTTTTACATGCAACATAATTTCATTACATTTTACACAGAACAAGGTTACCCTCTTCTGCCAACTCCTCCACAGGAATAGCCCAGCAAGCGGAGGGTGACTACATTGTTAAATTAAGCCAACGCAAACATCTAAAAATAACAGTCATGCCTTAGCTTTGGTAGGGAAACCCAAAAGATATTTTATGCTGGTCTTCCAGCGACATACAGTATTTGTGTCCTAACCCACAATGGAAGGTTATCCTTTAAGAACTGTGTAAAAAAGCCCATACTGTAAAAGAAAAATACATTAAACTATGATATATACAGGAGTTGAACAAAAATATGAAAATACCAGGTAAAAACAAAATTGCTACCTAACACAGTGTTGGACACCGGTTGGCATTCAAGATGGCCTGAATTCTCCTGAGAATTGACAAATTTAAAAAAAAAAAAAAAAAAAAAAAAAAGTCTTGGATGGTATAGAATTGAATCTCATGCCACTCTTCATGCAAAAAAAAATTCCATTCCCTGTATAGATTCCGGAGGTGGAAAATGAGCCCAAACCTTGTTCTTCAAACTGGACCATAGTGGCTATAAGATATTGAGATCCAGCAACTGTCGTGCTTGGGGAAAGTGCGAGTCTTCATCTGCATGCTGGTCAAACCACAATTTGACAACACCAGCTGTGTGAATCGGAGCATTTTTGTCTTGGTAAATGGTACTGTCTTCAGGAAACTATTATAACCAGAAAAATAGTCTTGCACTGTTACTGTGCTTAAAAAGGTACTCAAAATTGTTGCAGCACTCTCACACCGTCAATATTAAAGTAAGTGTATGTATGTACAAATCAATTAGTTGTGCTACAAGTGGTCACTTATTGGTGCTCCACCACGTGATAGATGGACTCTTACCAGACACAGAGACCTCTGTTACCAGGTCTAAACACGCATCAGGGAGCCAACCACTCACTGTGGGTAAGGAAATAGGCTCCCTTCAGAGGACCCGCATGCCGGACGGATCATCAATAGAATCCTCCGGATCATTTAGCCAGTAAGATGCGAGTAAGAAAAATAAATGCGCTACCCAAAAAAATTTATAAAAAAAAACAAACACAAAAAACAAAACCCAAGCGAAGGAAGTGAAGCAGCAGCTACACAGGAATGTGACAAAATTCAAAAGGAGTGCGGATAATTATGTAGCGCTACATGTTAGTGTAGCATAAAAACACTAAAACAATATATACCTAAAAGGGTGTAACCCTATAAGTGTAGCATAAAAAACACTAAACAATATATACCCGGCAGGGTGTAAACATAAGTGAAGATCAGTCCACAAGATAATCAATATGTGCAAAAATTCAATGTGATATGATGTCCATCATAAATGAATAAAAATAACGTAATAAAGATGTCATGAGATTGAATGAACCATCCCAACAAAAATCTTCAGGTGAGTGATGCAATTCAAATGCGCTTACCAGAATCGTTGGACCCGACTGTCATACGACAACATGGGAGAAAAAGAAACCCTGGACTGCCGCACTCTGTATAGACAGTTATTTATTCCAAAATTTCAGGTAAAAAATCCAAATTCAAAATAAATCCATAAATCCAAAACAACAAATGCAGATAGTGTGCATGCAGGGAAGGGTGGCTAACGCGTTTCACGTCACGAATTGACGCTTACTCATAGCTAGGGTGTGTGGGAATCAATAGAGGTATAAATTAAAAATAAAGTAACTTTACACCAATCAGTACTGAAAGAACACAGCTGACTGGGATAACCTTATGTTTGATTCCGACACTCCCAAGAAAGGGTGAGGGGGGAAGGGAATAGCACTCTTTTGAAGACCATTCACAAAAATACAAAATTACAAAATGTGTATAAATTATAAACTAAACACTTAATGCTTAAACATAGACACACCAAAGTGTGTCTATATATTATTTAAAGTGAATGAATATGACAGTGATAAGTATGAATGTCAATTAATTAAGTTCAAAAAATGAACGGAAAAATCTTTTTAAATGAAAAAATAAATGAAAAGTGAAAATGTGAAAATGTTTTTTGGAGATGGTAAGCCATAGATGTAAATATATTCATGTATGTGAAATAATTATTATATGATATTCGTGTGAATTGAAATAATAATAATAGTGATTTACAAGTACTCCAAAAAACCATAATGATGAATTAATTAATAAATAATAAAATTTGAATGCACAAAATGTGCACAATACGTGCTACTGCCAAACAGACTGTGTGACAATTACATAGGGAAATGTGAAGAATGATAAATATGAATAAATAAATTAGAGGTCGACCGATATATCGGCTGGCCGATATATCGGCCGATATTTGGCCATTTTTGATAAATCGGCATCGGCCGATTTATTATCAAGATTAGGCCGATATTTCAGACTGACCTCCGCTCATTCTTCCTTCTCCACACTCAGCGGCTCTGGCTGCATCAAGCGCCGCGCTGAGTGTGTGAGCAGAGAGGAGAGAGAGACAGAGAGGAGCTGTCAGCTTGATGTCGGAGGTGGGCGGGACCCGGCCGGGGTGGGCGGGACCCGGCAGCTAAATTACACCAGCCAATGATTGGGCTGCTTTAGAAAGGGGGCGGGGCCACATACACGTAGCGACCCGCCCAGATACCATCCCATTAGCTGGTGTAATATAGCTGCTGGGTCCCGCCCACCCCGGCCCGGGTCCCGCCCACCCCGACATCGAGCTGACAGCTCCTCTCTGTCTCTCTCTCCTCTCTGCTCACACACTCAGCGCGGCGCTTGATGCAGCCAGAGCCGCTGAGTGTGTGAGCAGAAAGGAGAGAGAGAGAGGAGCTGTCAGCTCGATGTCGGGGTGGGCGGGACCCGGCCGGGGTGGGCGGGACCCAGCAGCTATATTACACCAGCTAATGGGATGGTATCTGGGCGGGTCGCTATGTGTATGTGGCCCCGCCCCCTTTCTAAAGCAGCCCAATCATTGGCTGATGTAATTTAGCTGCTGGGTCTGCAAAATCAGTGCAATCTGTCAGTGCCGCCAGCCAGTGCCACCGCCAGCCAGTGCCACCCGCCACCGCCAGCCACCGTCAGCACCACCCGCCACCGCCAGCCAGTGCCACCCGCCACCTCCAGCCAGTGCCACCCGCCACCGGCAGCCAGCGCCAGTCAACGCCACCCGCCACCGCCAGCCAGCACCACCCGCCGCCACCGCCAGCCAGCACCACCCACCGCCAGCCAGCGCCGCCCGCCACCGCCAGCCGGCGCCACCTGCCACCGCCAGCCAGCGCCAGCCACCGCCAGCCAGCGCCACCCGCCACCGCCAGCCAGCGCCACTGCCAATCAGTGCCATCTGTCCCAAACTAGTGCCATCTGTCAGTTCCAAACAAGTGCCACCTGCTAGTGCCAATCAGTGCCAGTCAGTGCCAATAGTGCCATCTGTCAGTTCCAAACCAGTGCCACCTGCCAGTGCCATCTGTCAGTTCCAAACCAGTGCCACCTGCTAGTGCCAATCAGTGGCACCTGCCAGTGCCAATAGTGCCATCTGTCAGTTCCAAACCAGCGCCATCTGCTAGTGCCAATCAGTGCCACCTGCCAGTGCTAATCAGTGCCTCCTGCCAGTTCCACACCAGTGCCACCTGCCAGTGCCACCTGCCAGTTCCAAACCAGTGCCACCTGCCAGTGCCAACTGTCAGTTCCAAACCAGCGCCATCTGCTAGTGCCAATCAGTGCCACCTGCCAGTTCCACACCAGTGCCACCTGCCAGTTCCAAACCAACGCCATCTGCTAGTGCCAATCAGTGCCACCTGCCAGTGCTAATCAGTGCCTCCTGCCAGTTCTACACCAGTGCCACCTGCCAGTTCCAAACCAGTGCCACCTGCCAGTGCCATCTGTACTGAGGACATCAAGTGTGTGCTAGAGTGACGGGAGTAAGCAGGAAGGAGTGGAGTGGGTGAGGGTTTTTTTTTTTTTTTTTTTTTTTTTTTAATCGGCCACACAAAAATCGGCCACAAAAATCGGCCATCGGCCGCCCAAATTTCTAAATATCGGCATCGGCATCGGCCAGCGAAAAACCCATATCGGTCGACCTCTAAAATAAATGATAAGTGATCATGAAGGAGATATATGTGTGTGTATAAAGTGTAAAGAAATGTCCATATATGAATGTCTATAAATGTGCTATATAACATAATATAATCCACCTTGTAATGGGTCAATGGATATAATACAATATGCCATAGAACAAAATAAACATGGATGAATGAATAAAATTTAAATATATATCATGTGTGAATATATGCATTTACCGGAGACACATGTCTCTCCTGTATGCACACATAAACCTTGGACTTTCAACTTTAAACATAAACATAAATAAGAAATGTGTAGTAAATGAGTATAAGAATGTGCAAAGATATGCACGATAATATACAATAAAATCATGCAAGGGGGTACATGAAAATGTGTGTAAGGAAATTCGGATGTTCAGATCCATATAGGAAAATGGTATTGAACCACACACAATGCTATCTAGCAGGATGACCATGCATCAAGTGTGCATGGTGGCCGGGCATATGCATAGACACTATGGTACCTAAGTACTGGAAGCCGATGCTCATAACCACGGAATTTCAAATATGTATTAAGAACGGAATTACTATTAGTTCGAGGACTGGTAGTTGATAATAGCTCGAAAATTGTCGTCATGGTGTATGGGCATTTATAAAGAAACAAAAATGTAAAAAATATAAAAAAATATATCAAAATATAATATCAAAAATTGAAAAAAATCAAAAGGATATTTTTATCCTATATAGATATATTACATTAGAGTTATGTCCATACAAACACGGCGACAAATGATTGGAGTAATTGGCCATCATTGATTTGAAAAAATGAAAATAAAAAATGTTTACAAATATGTGTTTACAAATATGTATACACAAAGAGAAGGTAGATGTAAACAGAGGTAGAACAGATACAATGATGCTTGGCCTCACAATGATTGATCTCCAAAAAACCTTCTGGAGGACAAGAAACACCAATGATACTCATTAGAAAAAAGGGACAGGACACTGTGCAGACAGGCTCATGTTTCAAGTCTAACGCACCAAAGGACAGGATATGTACTAAATTTGCAAAATTCCAATGCAATAAAGCACATCCTTGCAAATTATGCTATAAATCTCAAAAAAAGGGGTCCTCTGTGCGAAAGTCTTGAAAACAAGTTATGGGGAAAAAAAAAAAAAAAACGACAACGGATCGATTGAGCATAAGGTATCCCAAGCAGCTGTTCCACGGGGGTGTCAACGAGAATCCAGGAAAGGGTGGGGTATGCCTCATTGGCATCCAGATGACGTCAACCCAAGATAAGGCGGATGGGCCCGATGTTCCTCAGCCAAAGATTATTCTGGTATAGATAACCCAACTATGCTGTTGGTGAGGCAATCATGGGAATCCACCAAACATCCAAGAACAACCCGGTTCAGGCAAGCAACAACCCTAAATAGGGAAATGGAGACCAACTGGAGAGAACACAAGAAGTTAATCTTCCACAGAGTTATGTAAAGAGAAGAAAAAGTAGGGGATCCAATGGTGTATGAAAAAAAAAAAAAAAAAAAAAAAAGGAGGTTTTAATGATAAAAAAACAACATACAAGGTAAAAAAAGTGATCACAGTTCATAATTCTTTAAAAGCAATATGGGGAGTGGTGTACCTGGCCCAACGCGTTTCCTTCCAAGAAGGACTTCTACTGGGGCATCTACCTGCTCCCCAATATTGCTGTGTGTGTGTATATATATATATATATATATATATATATATATATATATACACACACACACACACACACACACATACACACACTAAAACATAGAAGGCCATAACTAATGACCAACCAATCAGACAGAATTTCATTAATAAAAAATATGTGATTGGACTAAAGCTGGTCACATGATAGACCCAAAATCCAATTCTCAACTCGCAGGCCAATCATTGGAAAGATATAAAGTCCTTCCCAGTTCAAAGTAAATTGAACTAGGAAGTGACCAACGATAACACATGGCAAACAGCCTATCAAAAAGCCTATCAAAAAGCCCGCGAAAATGCGGCCAATGCATCATGTGATCATCCCTGCCCAATCACCACCACTAAAGAAGGCTCAAAGGTCAGCAACAAAGTGTACTCTAAGCGTCCAATAATGTGGAAGGAGACAGAGGGGGGCACCTGATTGGATGCGAGTCCTACATGTGCCCATAACCTAACATCGCACACTGAGTCATCACAGCAATCCGGGCGTCAGCCAATGGTGCGCACGTGCGGCGATCATGTGACGTGAGTGACGTCACCTGCGCGGCGATCCTGTGACCCGAATTGTGCCACGCCCATCATGTCCAAATGACATGGAGAAAGCAGCGCCACCCCGCGGTGATCACGTGGTAAGAGTGGCGCCCAAGCCCTCACAGGAATAGTGTGGGAAGGTGCCATCTGACTCCCTAGTGTATGCAATAATGACCACTTCCGCTCCGCAGCACAAAGGTTGAACTGTAAGCAGAAGGGACACCACTGAACAATAAACATAATAATATGCAGCTTCCACTAACACATCAAACATAACAAAAACTTAAATCTAAAAGTTGATCATTCGAAAACGCACATCTTAAATAATAAAGACCTACATCAGAACACTGTATATTAAAAAGGAAGAGGCCTCGAGAAAATCTACAGTGCCACCCAGAGGAACAACAGTAGAAAACAACTAAGCAAACCAACAATAATAAAGGATGGTGAATACTATTGTAAATATAACCAGAAATGTATCTCACATCCCCCCTATCCAGACATAGGTCTGTAGTTGGCACAGGATTGAAGCAATGAGAAACGAGGGAAAAATTAGGAGGGGCGAATACCTCCCCAATAATAAAGGGCATTTAGGCTGAATTGATAAAGGAGTTAACATCCCACTCGACGTTCATACCGAACAGCGAGTAGGTACGCAACTCGAAAATCCAGTAAGTTTCCAAACGAGAAACCCCACGCACCCGGGATTCTCCTCTCCAGTGAGGAACAAACTGATCTATCACCCAAAATTGTGTCCCTCTAGGGTCACAATCATGGTATTGTGAATAGTGACGAGGGACGCTATGATTGGTTTTGCCTTTTTTAAATGTTAGCAATGTGTTCGTTAACACGGATGGAAAAGGTCCTAATAGTGCGTCCTATGTATTGCTTTTTGCAAGGACATGTCAAAAGGTAAACAATGCATTGAGTAGCGCAGGTGGTAAAGCGCTTCATTGGGTAAATACGCAAGGTGGCAGATGATTAAAAGGTATCACTCATGCGTTTGCCACTGATGTCATGCAAACACACATTGCACTTGCGGCAAGGGAAATATCCCTTTCATTCTTGAAAAAAACTAGACACTTTTTAGGTGGATCCATCACATTGGGGGTAATTTGGCCATGGATCGATCGTGCTCCTCTAAAAATCATACCTGCCCTTTCAAGGAAGCACGGATCCCAAAAATCTATCGTTTTGAAGTATCCCCCAGTGGCTTTTGAGGATCTCTTTAACCTGTCTAGATTAAACAGAGTAGGTGGTAAAGAAGGACTACCTAAACTTACTGTCCGTTGACTTTTTGGGGTGTACCTGTAGCAGTGAGTCTCGATCAATCCGCGAGATTCGGTCGATCTCACTGTTAAGGTCAACAGGCAAGCATCCTTTCTCCAAAAATCTCCCCTTAAAGATCGCAGATTGTGCAGTGTAATCTTCCACTCTAGTACAGTTTCTCCGTAAACGGAGAAACCGATTACGTGGCACAGATTTGAGCCACTGGGGGTGGTGGCAGCTGGCAACCGGAATGTAGCCATTTCGGTCGGTCGGCTTGAAATAAGTAGTAAATTCCAAACGGTGTTCAACTACCTTGATTTCTTAGGCCAAAAAATCCACAGGAAGTAAGGCTAGCCTCATGTGTATGCCTCGGTCATTGGAATTGAGTAAGGACATGAAATCATCCAGTGATTCCTGGTCGCCCTTCCATAGGAGGAGGATGTCGTCTATGTAGCGAGTCCAAAAGGACCAATTCAGGTCTCTTATAGGCATAGACGACATCCTCCTCCCATTTAGCCATGAATAGGTTGGGTCAAAAAAAAAAAAAATGTAAAAAAAAAAAACTCAATATCCAGAGACATTTTTTGACTTTCCCCCCCAAAAACACCTCTGTGTTGAATGATGGACACATGCATACAGGACTGTCCAACCCTTCACTATTTAATCCCCCTGGGACTATGGCACCATCCATTAATGTGTTTCGTAGTCTTGTACTACAAGATATGGATAAATTACCTCCTAAGAAAATTTACACCAACCCGAATATTAGAGCAGGATTGAAGCAACTCTGAGCGCAAAAACCTCATTATTCGTCCGGCCGACCAGGGCGGAGCCATTGTCGTGCTGAACAAAAGACGACTACATAAAAGGAAATGGATAGGATACTTGGGTATCCTAGTACATACAGTTGGATCCAGACGGATCCAACTTTACAATATAAGAGGGCTCTGACCTCGCTGGTTGAGGAGGGCTTCTCTCTAGGTATCCTTGACAAGAAGGAGAGGAGCTATCTTGTGCCCTTTGCACCCCGTATCCCTGCCATCTACTATCTCCCGAAGGTGCACAAAGACCCAGTCGATCCCCCTGGCCGGCCCATAGTCAGTGGGATCGACTCGGTCACAGCACGAATCGGAAAATATGTAGATTTCCATCTACAACCTCTGGTGCGACTGGTGCCTTCTTATTTGAAGGACACTGGCGACACCATTAGATTGCTGGAGTCGATTGTGTATGAAGATGGAATGATCCTAGTGATGGCAGATGTTGCCGCCTTATATACGTGCATTCCACACGATTTGGGTTTTGAGGCGGTAGAATATTACCTGTCCCGGAGCACCACCCTATCTCTCATCCAACGCAATTTCATCATGGACCTGCTTAGGTTCGCCGCGCAACACAACTGTTTCTGGTTCCAGAACCAGTTCTATTTGCAGACTAAGGGAGTGGCCATGGGGGCAAAAATTGCCCCCAGTTTGGCCAAACTATTCATGGCCAAATGGGAGGAGGATGTCGTCTATGCCTATAAAAGACCTGAATTGGTCCGTTGGGCTCGCTACATAGATGACATCCTCCTCCTATGGAAGGGCGACCGGGAATCACTAGATTATTTCATGTCCTTACTCAATTCCAATGACAGAGGCATACGCCTGAGCCATGAGGCTAGCCTTACCTCTGTGGATTTTTTGGACCTTGAAATCAAGGTAGTTGAACACCGTTTGGAACTTACTACTTATTTCAAGCCGACCGACCGGAATGGCTACATTCCGGTCGACAGCTGCCACCACCCCCAGTGGCTCAAAGCTGAGCCACATAGTCAGTTTCTCCGTAAATGGAGAAACTGTACTAGAGTGGAAGATTACACTGCACAATCTGCGATCTTTAAGGGGAGATTTTTGGAGAAAGGATGCTTGCCTGTTGACCTTAACAGTGAGATCGACCGAATCTCACGGATTGATTGAGACTCACTGCTACAGGTACACCCCAAAAAGACAACGGACACCAAGTTTAGGTGGTCCTTCTTTACTACCTACTCTGTTTAATCTAGACAGGTTAAAGAGATCCTCAAAAAACACTGGGGGGTACTTCAAAATGATAGATTTTTGGGACCCGTGCTACCTGAAAGGGCAGGTGTGATTTTTAGAGCACGATCGATCCAGGGCCAAATTGCCCCCAATGTGATGGATCCACCTAAAAGGGTCTAGTTTTTTTAGGAATGCAAGGGATATTTCCCTTGCCGCAAGTGAAATGTGTGTTCGCATAACATCAGTGGCAAACGCATAAGTGAAACCTTTTAATTATCTGCCACCTTGCGTATTTACCCAATGAAGCGCTTTACCACCTGCGCTACTCAATACATTGTTTACCTTTTGACATGTCCTTGCAAAAAGCAATACGTAGGACGAACTATTAGGACCTTTTCCATCCGTGTTAACGAACACATTGATCACATTAAAAGAACGCAAAACCAATCATAGCGTCACTATTCACAATACCATGATCGTGACCCTAGAGGGACACAATTTTTGGTGATAGATCAGTTTGTTCCTCACTGGAGAGATGAATCCCGGGTGCATGGGGTTTCTCGTTTAGAAACGTACTGGATTTTCGAGTTGCGTACCTACTCACTGTTCGGTATGAACGTCGAGTGGGACGTTAACTCCTTTATCAATTCAGCCTAAATGCCCTTTATTATTTGGGAGGTATTCGCACCTCCTAATTTTCCCTCGTTTCTTATTGCTTCAATCCTGTTCCAACTACAGACCTATATCAACCATTGTGCTCTGGAGCGGAAGTGGTCATTATTGCATACAATAGGGAGTCAGATGGCACCTTCCCACACTGTTCCTGTGAGGGCTAGGGCGCAACTCAAATAGCAAAGTATAGTTTACAGTAACACATAGAAACAGACTGCCGTCTCTTTTCTACCTGGCCAGTTTGGAATATTGCATTGCTCATTTATAGAGGCTTACCACGTGGTCGCCGTGGGGTGACGCCGCTCACGCTGCTTTCTCCATGTCATTTGGACATGATGGATGTGGCGCCATTCGGGTCACATGATCGCTGCACTTGCGCACCATTGGCTGATGCCCGGGTTGCCGTGATGACGCAGTGTGCGATGTTAGGTTATGGGCACATGTAGGACTCACATCCAATCAGGTGCCCCCCCGTCTCCTTCCACATTATTGGACGCTCAGTGTACGCTTTGTTGCTGACCTTTGAGCCTTCTTTAGTGGTGGTGATTGGGCAGGGATGATCACATGATACATTGGCCGCATTTTCGCTGGCTTTTTGATAGGCTGTTTGCCATGTGTTATCGTTAGTCACTTCCTAGTTCAATTTACTTTGAACTGGGAAGGACTTTATATCTTTCCAATGATTGGCCTGCGAGTTGAGAATTGGATTATGGGTCTATCATGTGACCAGCTTTAGTCCAATCACGTATGTTTTATTCATGAAGTTCTGTCTGATTGGTTGGTCATTAATTATGGCCTTCTATGCTTTAGCCTTGTGCTGTCCCAGTCCCTAGCTCCCTGCTTTTAGAAGTTCTTAGCAATAACCACACAGGCTTTGGCTCACCGCACAGAGATCACACTCCCCAGACTATCCACACAGATCTGGTTCCAGGTTGGAGCATCTCCCTTAGCATGCTGGGAGTTCTTGTAGAGGCCCTAATGAGCCCACTTACTTCAGCTGGGCTCATTAACTCTTCCCCTGCAAGACTCCCAGCACTCCCCCTAGTGGTATAAATCGGCATAAAGCCTGAATCTAGGACATATATACCTTCCATCCTGGATGAAACCTGGTGATTTTACCTGCCTGCTGTCACAATAAATAAATATATATATATATATATATATATATATATATATATATATATATATACACACACACACACATATATACATACACACATACATACATACATACATACACAGCAATATGGGGGGGATCAGGTAGAAGCCCCAGTAGAAGTCCTTCTTGGAACGAAGCGCGTCGGGCCAGGTACACCGCTCCCCATTATGCTTTTAAAGAATTATAAACTGTGATCACTTTTTTACCTTGTATGTTGGTTTTTATCATTAAAACCTCCTTTTTTTTTTACCTACACCATTGGAACCCATATTTTTCTTCTCTTTATATGACTGTGGAAGATAAGCTGTTTGAGTTCTCTCCAATTGGTCTCCATTACCCTATTTAGGGTTGTTGCTTGCCTGAACCGGGTTGTTCTTGGATGTGGATTCACCAACAGCATACAGTTGGGTTATCTATACCAGAATAATCTTTGGCTGAGGAACATCGGGCCCATCCGCCCTACCTTGGGTTGACGTCACCTGGATACCAATGAGGCATACCCCACCCTTTCCTGGATTCTCGTTGACACCCCCGTGGAACAGCCGCTTGGGATACCTTATGCTCGATCGATCCGTTGTCGTATGACAGTCGGGTCCAACTGTTCCGGTAAGCGCATTTGAATTACATCACTTACCTGAAGATTTTCGTTGGGATGGTTCATTCAATCTCATGATATCTTTATTACGTTATTTTTATTCATTTATGCTGGACATCATATCACATTGAATTTTTGCACACATTGATTATCTTGTGGACTGATCTTCACTTCTTATGTTTACACCCTGTCGGGTATATATTGGTTTAGTGTTTTTTATGCTACACTAACATGTAGCCAGTAAGATGCTAAAAAAAAAAAAAAACAATCATCAGCCAACCGTAAATGGAGAGAGGAACAAAAATCGCTCACTGCGCAATTTCCAAGACATGCATTCTTTTTTAAAACAGTATTATACTGACAGGTATGATAAAAACATAAGGCATTGAGTAAAAAAACGTCCTACAGCCCAGTGGGTGTGCCGACGTCACCTCCATGTCCTCCGCCCAACGTACGTTTTGTCGTAGAAGACGTCGTCACTGGGGCAACGGAGAAGACGTCTTCTACGACGAATGTACGTCGGGCGGAGGACATGGCGGTGACGTCAGAATGCCTGCCGCGGTGCAGGACAGTTCTATACTGAATGTCCGATGTTTTTATCATACTTATGAGTATAATACTGCTTTAATAAAGAATGCATGACTTAGAAATTGCGCAATGAGGGATTTGTTCCTCTCTTTATATACGCTTGGCTGATGACTGAGGTTTAACATCTTACTGGCTGAATGATCCGTAGATTCTACCGATGATCGATCCGGCATGCAGATCCTCTGAAGGGAGCCAATTTCCAAACCCACAGCGAAGGGTTGGCTCACTGATGCGTGGTCAGACCTGGTAACAGGGGTCTCTGTGTCTGGAAAGAGTGCATCTATCACATTATGGTGGAGCACCAACAAGTGATCATTTGTAGCACCATTTGGACAGAATAAGTATGTGTGCAGCACCAATTTCGTCACTGGCATAGGACTTGGGACTTTTTTTACTTTAAAATTACTAAATATTTCTTTATGCCACATTTGTGGATCTGGCACCTGAAGGAACTTTTCATATGTTAGCACTATAGATTTGGTTACTTTGTTTGCATATAATTATCAAGGACTGTATGTAGCCACATATGTGTATTTGCACTTATATGCACTTTAATAAGCGTGCTTAAAAAGTACCTTTAGAGCACCTTAACAGCACAAAACTATTTGTCTGGTTTTATGTGAGTATTGGCACTTTTAGGGAATTAACACACAGCGCAGATCACTCTCTTTTTTTGCTAAATTTTATATTAGGGAAATGTCTGCACCATGGGGTGAAAATGGTCAGAAAAAATTTGTACATAATTACTGGCAGCGACTCTACCTTTTAAGGTGATGATGGGAACTGCAGATCACCAAGATATGGCTGGCCAAAACAAGATAGCGCTGCCACCATGCTTTACTGTGCAATTCGCAGCCTGTTTAGGTGTGAACCGAGCCTGAATGTTATGCTTATGGAGCTCCCTCTGCTCAATTTTTGCATAGGCGGAAGCAATAGAATGTGAGGAAAGGGGGATAGCCCGTTTTAAGGCCCCACTTTCCCTCATTGGATGCAGGCAGTAGGGTATTTCAAACCTCCCGTTGAATGACTTTAATGTAGGGTTTTATGATCAGCAAAAAAAAAAAAAAAGAATGTTCTGGAGAGTCCTCTCTGATGAGTAATTTAAGGTCACCTGACCCCTCAGAACATTCCAGAAACTCTTAGGACTCCCTATTTAAGCAGGGGGGGGGGGGCTTTGCCAGAGGGCCATTTGAACAGCGCCACACTAATTTTGTTTACAGTTTTAAAGTATTGGATTAAAAAAGGGTATGAGGAGTTGTTACCAATAAACAAGGCCACAGCTGCTATTAATCCAGTTTGGAGTGTCTGGTTTATGCTGCCTACCATCCCTATTACATCATTTTCGCTTTTAACGCAAAACATGTCATCACTTTCACACCTGCAAATCATGTAGTGTTTTCATATTTTTGTCCAACACATACATACATATTTTATTTTGTTTTTTTCTGTAGAATACACAGCGCTTGTTTACGCGCCTATGTGCATAGGCACATTACAATTAATGGGCTGTATTTTAGCTCAGTAAAAAATAAAAAATAAGCTGTACTAAACTTTTTCAAGCTGCAGTGTGCAAGAAGCCATATACATACATACATACATACACACATATCCTGGTTACTAAAATGACATGCAACATAAGACTCTAATGGAGATTTTGCAAATACCTTTTATGCTCTTCTGCTCTTCTTCCTTTATATCCAAACCAGGAATGAATGGTTCTCTGTTTGAGAACTGTAAAGCACATAAAAATAGACCATTACACAAAAGTCAAACCATCCACATTTACATAGAAATTCTTCAAACAGAAACCTTTCTTTTTTATGAAATAATCACAAACTGTGGGAGTCTTCACACGGAATGAAAGTAACTTCAGCATACAAAAAGCGAAGGAAAAAGGCATTAAGGAAGTAAACCTTGTGCCAACAAACATATAACCTACAAGCAAAGGTCAAAGACATAATACAACTATAGGAGGAGTTCTGTTCTGAAACAAAAAGTAAAGAAAGACATCTTCTGAAGTTGCAAACGTATCCACCCAATTACTGACACATATGAATCACAAATGTTCAGAGAACAACTATATATAGATAAGGCACAGTATGAATCAAATTACCCCACAGTCACGGTTTATCTAGGACATGCCAGTAAATAAAGTTATGAGTCAACAGCCTTGTAATCTGCACAGATGATACTTTCACTTTTACATTTAGCTAGTTTATTTTGGGAATAAATTGGGTATCAAGGTAAAAAAAAAAAAATGGTATATCTGTATCATATACAGAATGTATTCGGGATGATCATACTAAAGCAGAACTCTACTCATACAGGTAAATATTTACCTGCCAAGAGATGGGCAATTCCAGTTCAACCTGTTTTGCTCTAATCAGACTTGTCACGTGACTGACAGCCCCATCGCCTATAACCGCCTATTTCCAGGATGTTTATTGCACAAGAATCAGGGTTACTTTTATCAGCTGAAAAGTTTGGCAACTCAAAAAACTGTGAAGCTAAACAGGAAAAGGTAGAATAGATTATTATGGGAGTGGGGGAATCCAAAATATGGTCTTAACAGGATTCTCAATCCTTTGGCACGTAGAGCAGCTTCCATGCAAGTATTTTTAACTGTGTAAGAAGACATTTGTATAACACAATCTGTGTGGAGGGAGAAAGGGGAAGGGGTTAGATCCAGACCCTCCAAGAAAAAAGTAAAATCAAAGAAAGAGCAAAAAAGTACAATAAATTAAAGTGGAAGCCCAGTCAAATCCTAACTATACATAAACCTGCTCCCACCCCCATTCTAAGCCTAATCTTACTACGCTGTAAAGGAAAGATGTCTATATTGAACTACTTTGAGGGTGGCTAGGTCCAGTCATCTGATTGGCTCCCATCACCGGCTTCAGGAGAGAGGGACAGCTGACAACAAATGCATCGCCCAGACTCTGTAGCCGTCTTTAGCAATCTCCTCACTGAAGTCGGCCGCTGGAAAGATCATGCGACCAGACCACCCTCAGCAAGCATATGTAAGTTACACATCTGTCCTGTTAGTAGTTAGAATAGGCGTGGGAGCAGGTTTAAATATAGTTACGATTTGACAGAACTTCTACTTTAAAAGCGGAGTTCCACCAAAAAATGGAACTTCCGTTTTTCGCATTCCTCCACCCATCCGTTGTCACATTTGGCACCTTTCAGGGAGGAGGGGGGGGGAGCAGATACCTTTCTAATACAGGTATTTGCTCCCACTTTTTGCGAAAAATTGCCGCAAAATCTGCAGCGATTTACGTCATGTTCAGACCCTCCTCCGTCCCCCCCCCCGCTGTATTCTGGGAGACACACAGGTCCCAGAAGACAGCAGGGACCACTGCTTTCAGGCACAGCGCTGCCTCGAGATCAGGCTCAGGCAAGAATGAGGGGGATGTGGCTAACCTTAACACAGAAGTTTTTTAATCTTAATGCAGATAAGTGCTTTAAGGTTAAAAAAAATATATATAAAATAAAATACACACACACTACTGCTTTTATC
Source organism: Rana muscosa (assembly GCA_029206835.1). Classification (NCBI taxonomy): domain Eukaryota; kingdom Metazoa; phylum Chordata; class Amphibia; order Anura; family Ranidae; genus Rana; species Rana muscosa. Next base: position 24,830,192 of record CM055123.1, on the reverse strand, counting down.
CCATAAACGTTCAGTTGTTTTTAGAAATAAGAGAAAAATTGTGAAGTACATCATTTAAAGTACTATCTGCCCCAAAAAAAATTATCAAGATTGGCTTCAAGTTGACTGCAAAACATAGCAGCAATTGTAAGACAATCCAGTACATGTCCAAAACCTGGGAAAAGTCCAGGGACTCAAGGTAAGGTTATATAGGTTTAGAGCAGAAGTAAAAGTTCTGCTGTTGTGATTGTAAAGGCAGAAGTTTTTTTTTTATAACTTAATGCATTATAAAAAAAGCCTTTTCTGTGCAGCAGCCCTCTCAACCCCCCTAATACTTACCAGAGCCCATCTCTACCCAGCGATGTGCACGAGTGCCTCGTCCATCTGGGACTCTCCCTTCTGATTGGCCAATGGCACCATTGCTGTGTCTCAGCTAATCAGGAGAGAGAGGGGGTGGAGCCGAACACCGGCTCCATCTCCGAATGGACACACAGAGCTGTGGCTTGAGTGCCCCCATAGCAAGCTGCTTGCTGTGGGGCCACTTGGGCAGAGAGGAGGGTCCAAGAATGCTTTTCTTTTTTTTTCTTTTCTTAAAAAATAACAAACACCTTCGTATCATCACTTTAACTGCAAGCAGGCAGGTTTTGTATTGCGGAACGGACATGCAATGTGCCTTCTGTAATAAAATACACTTGCCTGCCTGTTAGCATTTGCGCTTTGAACACACAGCTCAGCCTTCAGTGACCAGCCCAATCCCTGTGTGCCAAAATGACAGCCTCTTGCGCACACACAGGAGTGATGTCATCCCAAGCCAACCAATGAAGACAGCCAAAAAACCTGCGTGAGAGAGGGACAGGACCGTTGGAGGAAAAGTGAGCATCAGCTGCCCTTAGTTCTGCTTTAAGGTGCTGGGACTCAAGTGGTTAAGCCAGGGCTTGACAAATTTGCTTAGAATCTAGGAGCCAGCTAAAAAAGTTAGGAGCCAGGAACGCGCCCTGTCCCGCCGAGCTCGCGCGCAGAAGCGAACACATACGTGAGTAGCGCCCGCATATGAAAGTGGTGTTCAAACCACACGTGAGGTATCGCCGCGATCGGTAGAGCGAGAGCAATAATTCTAGCCCTAGACCTCCTCTAACTCAAAACATGCAACCTGTAGAATTTTTTAAACGTCGCCTATGGAGATTTTAAAGGGTAAAAGTTAGTCGCCATTCCACGAGCGGACGCAATTTTGAAGCGTGACATGTTGGGTATCAATTTACTCAGCGTAACATTATCTTTCACAATATAAAAAAAAATTGGGCTAACTTTACTGTTGTCTTATTTTTTTTTTATTTAAAAAAAAAGTGTATTTTTTCCCAAAAAAGTGCGCTTGTAAGACCGCTGTGCAAATACGGTGTGACAGAAAGTATTGCAACGACCGCCATTTTATTCTCTAGGGTGTTAGAATAAAAAATATATATAATGTTTGGGGGTTCTAATTAGAGGGAAGGAGATGGCAGGGAAAACAGACAGGGAAACTCCATTAGCATTGCTGGTTGTCATACCAACTGCCACCACAAGATGGCGCTAGTTTACAGAAGGAAGCATAGGCCTGCAGAAGGCCGCAAAGCCGCGGCCTCAATTACGCAGCGCGAAGGGGGGGGCACGGAGACACAGGATACCCCAGCTGTGCTGCCCCAGGTCACTAATTCTAGTCGCAATGGCGACCTGGCACCCGGGGTTTGTCGAGCCCTGGGTTAAGCCCCCTTACACTAACTGTCCACATCAAACTGGCTCATGGATCAGTGTATGTACTCAGAGACCTGGAGGGTTGCGACCAAAATCTGTCAAAAAAAAAAAGAAAAAAAAGAAGAAGGATAAACAGCAACATATACCCGGGACAATAAACTTTCAAACAAAAGTCTCCAGGTAAAACATGGCTCTGATATAAAGGCGCACTGGTTACTGCCTCCTAGTATTAGCAGTGGTTTTGCCTGCTAAATGCTACAGGTTGCATCCTTTTCACAATCACAACATGTGGCTCAGCAGTCAGGATGTGGCAAAACCATGGCTCAACCACCAATTTTCAATCAACCTTTCCTCTAGCCATGGTGTAAGCAGGGCCCGAAGGAAGCCTATTGTTTTCAGTAGGATTCTTTCACATCAGTATATTCTTCTGAGGCGTGTTAATAAAAATTTTTTAAAAAAAAATGGAACTTTGACAGTAGTATACAGATCAATCATTTACCCATAGAAGGGAATAGTTTTTTCTAAAGCAAATTTATGTATTGTACCATGAGAGCCCCATTTTTTCTTTTTTTTTGTACATTATAGTATAGGGATGTGGGTACAGACCTGGAGCTTAGTAATTTCGTCCTCATGAGAGAGGTTATAATAATGTTTGGTGATGTAAAAAAAAATGCTGCATGCTGTATTTTTGGTGCTTTGATGTACATATTTCAGAAATAATTAACACACATGTGAAACGCAACTAAATACTGCATCTAAGCTTAAAGAAAAGCTGTTATTTTCCACACATTCAGGACAGTCTCTTATGACCCCTTTCACAACGAGGCTGTTTTCAGGTGTTTTAGCGCTAGTAATAGCGCCTGAAAACAAACGCCTCCCATTCATTTCAGTGTGACTTTTCACACTGGGGAGGTGCGCTTACGGGTTGTTAGGTAAAGTCCTGCAAGCAGCATCTTTGGGGTGGTTTTGAAATGCATGGGAAGCGCTGCATCACGCGCTTTAACCCCCTTCTTTGGGGTTAAAAGCGCCCCGCTAGCGGCCGAAACAAGTAGCACTTTAGCGCTAACATGGCCACGGCCCCAGTGTGAAAGGGGTCTTAAAGTACATCCCCATACTAAATTTCCCTGCACTCCACCACTACTCTCTCGGTTCTCCTTGTTACTGTGAAAACTGTAATGAGTGACCACTGGCTGAACTACCCCCTTAGAAGCCCACGTGGCTGCCAAGGGGGCCCAGAATATGGGGGAGCCTGGGTGGGGCCCAAAGGACAAGGAGCAGTTGAGCACTTCGGCAGTTAAACTGGGCTGTCTAGGCCCCATACAGACCTTTGTAAGCGCGCTGCGACCGCTCACTCCATTGCTGTTGTCACTTGTAAACAGAGCTAGTAGAGGAAGTCTCCTATTGCTCACTTCCTCCACCAAGGCTCGGACAAATGACATCATATCATCTAATGCAGAGGACATGAGTAGTGGAAGACTTTCTCTGCTGGCTCTCTTAAAGGGGAGTTCCAGCCTTTTTTTTTTTTATGTTTATTAAAAGTCAGCAGCTACAAAAAGTGTAGCTGCTGGCTTTTAATAAACAGACACTTACCTGTTCCACGGTCCAGCGGCGCAGCCAAACAGAGCTTCGCTCCTCTCCCCCCCTTCTCCGCCGGCGCCTCCATTCCTACCGTGGGCACCCGGCAATGACAGCTTTCGGCTTCACGGCCGGGCACTGACTGCGCATGTGCGAGCGGCGCTGCGCAATCCACGTGTCCCAGGTGATCGCCTACAGGGAGGGGCCCGCCTTAGGCGATATGACGAGTCACCTAAGCGGGCCCTGGGCAGAAGGAGGAAGTGGGACAGTTAGTCCCACTCCTACTGAAGCCCCCACTCCCCCCCCCCCCTCCCCAAAAAAAAATGACATGCCAAATGTATGCCACAGTAAGCACAAGTTCCAATTTTGGGTGGAACTCCGCTTTAACAAGTAACAGCAGCAACCATGTGACCTGCCACAGCATGTGCAGATACTACTCTGACGGAGGTCTAGATTGGGTTGAAATCATTTGTTTGCATTTTGGACTGCAGGCAGCATCAGAAAAGTGGATAGAGAAAGGAAATGAGCAGCAATTTCAATTGAGGTAAAAAAATAAATCTGCTATACAACATTTTGGACCTCACTCTGCTATATATCATCATTCTGTACCACCTCATTCCATACGCCATGCTGTACATTCCCTATTCACCGAATCCCAGAATGCACACCAAACAAAGAGCCTTGTGCAGTAGACACCAACCCACTGGCATCCACAGCGTTTACTAAAACACCTTGCAGAAAAGGTGTCCTACATCAATAACTTCAAAAAGCGCTGAAAAAATAGCTCTTTTATTTGATCATCAAAAAGCCAGAATCACAGCCTAGAATCGGAAAAAAATAGGGATGTGTCAAGCCCACGCCAGCTTGTGTTTGTCTGGAAAAAGAGCTGGTGTGGGCTTGGAACATCCGAGTTTCTTAAGATATTTGCTGAGCTGCAGCCTTATTGTAATAAAATAACAAGGTTTGCCTTACCTGTAAAAAAACCCTTCTTGGAGTACATTACAGGACAAAAGAGGCCTCATTTTGAGAGTATTGGATTATGCTCCACCTTCAAGTGATTGGACATGCCAGATAGCAAAAGTTTCACAGCATAAAAACTCTACAGGAACAATCCACTTACCAGAACAAGAAAGGTCAGCGTCCACCGAAACCCAAACACCCCCCTGGTAAAAAACTTTGCCAGTGTATGAGCAGAAGACGAGTTGGCTGCCTTACAGACCTGGGAAACCGAAGCCTGATGTTGAGAAACGTAGGAAACACCAACACTAGTGAACTGGGTCTTCACAAGAAAGGGAGGAACCTTTTCAGGTCATATGCCGGAGTGATGATTTGTCAAATCATCACTTGCCCAGCAAGGATCGAGATGCAGCCTGTACCTTCTGGTAGCCACTAGGAAACACAAACAAAGCATCAGAAGGACAAATTAAGGCTGTGGCACATTAGCAAAGCCTTAACCACATTCAAGCAGTGGAAAGTAAACTCCTTGTTTTGAAGCCAAACAAAAATGAAGGCATACTATGTCTGGATTTAAATGAAACACCCAGAGCACCTTAGCCATAGAAGCAGTTTTGTGATCCCAAAAGTGATATGATCCACTTCAGCCCCGGACCATTTTGGCTGGTTAAAGACCAGGCCTCTTTTTGCGATTTCGGCACTGCGTCGCTTTAACTGACAATTGCGCGGTCGTGCGACGTGGCTCCCAAACAAAATTGACGTCCTTTTTTCCCCACGAATAGAGCTTTCTTTTGGTGGTATTTGATCACCTCTGCGGTTTTTTATTTTTTGTGCTATAAACAAAAATAGATTGACAATTTTGAAAAAAAAAATGCAATATTTTTAACTTTTTGCTATAATAAATATCCCCAAAAAATAAATAAAAAAACATTTTTTTCCCTCAGTTTAGGTTGATACGTATTCTTCTACATATTTTTGGTGTTTAAAAAATTAAAAAAAAAAAAATCGCAATAAGTGTCTATTGATTGGTTTGCGCAAAAGTTATAGCGTTTACAAAATAGGGGATAGTTTCATGGCATTTTTATAAATTTTTTTTTTTTTTACTAGTAATGGCGGCGATCAGTGATTTTTTTTTCATGACTGCGACATTATGGCGGACATATCAGACACTTTTGACACATTTTTGGGACCATTGTCATTTTCACAGCGGTTAGTGCTATAAAAATGCACCGAGTACTGTGTAAATTACACTGGCAGTGAAGGGGTTATCCACTAGGTGGCGCTGTAGGGGTTAAGTGTTCCCTGCATAGTGTTTCTTACTGTAGGGGGATGGGCTCTATGTCACATGACACCGATCTCCACTCGGAGTACACAGAGCCGAGATCCGTGTCATTGTCACTAGGCAGAGCGGGGAGATGCTTGTTTACACAAGCATCTCCCAGCTCTATACCTCCGTGAGACGATTGCGGGGATCCCCGCAGCGATAGAGTACGCGGGACCCACGGTCCGACTTACCAGGATGGCGGCAGGGTCGCAAGCGCGCCGCCGGCAGCGCACGCGACCACACGGACAGGCATTTAAAGGGGACGTACAGGTACGTTGATATGCCTGTCCATGCCATTATGCCGACGTAAATGTACAGGAGGCGGTCGGCAAGTGGTTAAAAAAAAAATTAAAAAAGGAAGTATACATAAACATACTGTACATGATCTAGTCTGCACCACATCACACCATATGCCATGCTGCACGTTTCTTATTCTACACTGCCATTTTTTGCTGTGGGGGCCTGCGATTTCTAGTTACTACCCTGGTAATGACATCTGTCAAAGTTATTTGTTTACATGGGTCACGGACAACAGGCACTGAAAGCAGTACTTGAACATGCTGTAGTGGCCCAGACTGTGAACCTCTTCCCCGTCCCTTTCAAAGTCCTTCTCCTGAACCTCGTACACACGACCGATTTTCTCGTCGTAAACAGTCAAGAAAAGTGCCGCGAGAGTTTTTTTGTCTAGAAAAACGTTCGTGTGTATGGTTTTACGACGAGAAACTTGACGAGAATCTCGACGAGAAAATAGAGAACCTGCTCTCTATTTTCTCGTCAGGAGTCCAGATTTCCTCGTCGTGTTTCTCGTCGGCCTGTTTTGTGACGAGAAAATGGTTCGTGTGTATGCTTTTACGACTCTTCCAAAAGTGCGCATGCTCACAAGCAACTATGAGACGGGAGCGCATCTTCTGGTAAAACAAGCCTTCATAATGGAGAGAGCACATTCGTCACGCTCATAAATATTTCATCGTTTAAATGTTCTGCATTGAATTCTTCGTTAGAATGTTACATTAATCAAAACGAGAGACCTTCTTTTGCTGCTGATATTCACACAGAGTTATGCCTTATTTTTAACCTTTTTCATGCTGCTCTTTATAAGATTTATGTGTATTATATCGTGCAAGTTTTTAGGAATAATTTAAATGGTTAGATTTTTCAAAATGATGTTAATTATAATTTCTCAATGTTTTGATAGCGATCTCCCATTTAATTTTCTAATCTATATTTTTAAAATTTCACACCATGTTTTTGAGCTAATCAGATTTAGTTATTCTTTTGGGGGGGTGATATCTGTGCCTTTTATTGTCAGTCAAATGTATCTGCTTACTCCAAAGCTTGTTTTTTTTTATTTAAAAATACACATAGTCAAGTATGAACTTAAACAAAAAACACATTTATTCATGTTTATAAATTAAATAAAGAGAAGGCAGCGCTGGAGAAGCTGCTGCCATTTGTGCATCCCAGGGACCCCAGAGCACACAGCAACCCTGTGTGGACACTAAAATTGGGAGCTTGAGAAGGCCCACATTTCAGAACACAATCTGATGCTGGCCTCCCAGAGGTCAGGAACAGCAGCAGGTGAGATATATGTCCCAAGTGTGTGGTACTACAACAGGCTGCCTTCTGTCCGACCAGTGCGACCACAATGAAGCAAGGCCATCACTTCCTCTTCTTCCTGGCAACCTTCCCTGCAGCCTTTACTGAAGCCTTCCTTCTTCGTTTAGCTGGAGGCTGGCCCACTGGAGGGGTACTCCTGTCAGGAGGAGGAGGTGGAGGTGTAGCAGAAGGGGGTGGGGCAGAAGAAGAAGGTGGAGGTGTAGCAGAAGGGGGTGGGGCAGAAGGTGGAGGTGTAGCAGAAGGGGGTGGGGCAGAAGGTGGAGGTGTAGCAGAAGGGGGTGGGGCAGAAGAAGAAGGTGGAGGTGTAGCAGAAGGGGGTGGGGCAGAAGGTGGAGGGGTAGCAGAAGGGGGTGGGGCAGAAGAGGAAGGTGGAGGTGGAGGTTGAGGTTGGGTCAGTTGGGCCACCTCACATATGGCGGTATTGGGGGTAATTTGCTCCATCACCCCCTTGTTGAGCAAGGTGATGAGCAGGGGTTCGCATAGGAGGCGTTGCTCCATGCTCATCACCTTGAACTTAGCCTCCACTAGGCCGGCAATGGCCTCTTCAGGGGATGTGGGCTCCTTGAGGGTGGCATGGGCCTCTTTAATAAGGGCCATTGCTGCCTCACTGGTGGTCCTGTCCCTCCTGCCTCTTTTGTGAAGCCTGATGGGAGGCACCTGGGATCTGGTGCTTCTCCTTTGCCCTGCCACCTCCTGTCTGCCACTGGGCCCTGCCACCTCCTGTCTGCCACTGGGCCCTGCCACCTCCTGGCTGCCACTGGGCCCTGCCACCTCCTGGCTGCCACTGGGCCCTGCCACCTCCTGGCTGCCACTGGGCCCTGCCACCTCCTGGCTGCCACTGGGCCCTTCCTCCTCCTGCCTGACAGTTTCCAGACCCTCCTCCTGGCTGATTTCATCCTGTGTATGAAAAAGAAACATAGTTTAATATGTTGGTTTAATCTTTGCATCAAACTTTGTAATCCTGATGGAAGCAATTAGAATGTAAATGCATAAATCCTTGCTTTAAATTTACCACTACATCAGCTTGACTATTTACCACACAATTAAGTGCAGAATAATGTCTACAGATCATGATTTCACTTGTTGAATACAAAATAATGTATGTTTCTCATCCTGACATATTTGGGAAACATTAAATTTTATCCCACTACATTTTCAGTTAATACTATACCTGGCTCCAGATGGCCAAATCAGGATCATCCAGGATGGCTGCCTCCTCTTGCTCCAGAGAAGGCTCAGGTTGGCTGCAGGGAAGTCTGGGGGGGAAGAGTGGAGAGTGATGGCCTTGGCTCAATGTGGTCATCCAGGAAGGACATCCTGCTGTAGTACCACAAAACCGGGACATAAACATCATCTGCTGCTGCTCCTGACCTCTGAGAAGCCAGCACCTTAGAGCGTTCAGTCCTGTAGGTACCTCTCAAGCTCCCAATTTTAGTGTCCACTTGTTTTGCTGTGGCTGTGGGCACCTTGGTATGCACAAATGGGAGCAGCTTCTCCAGCGCTGCTTTTCTCACCCCTTTTTTTTTTATGGATGGGGTTTTTGGTCTCCCACAGAGCCGGCAGCTCCCTTACCCGGTCAATAAATTCCGCCAGGAACTCTTTGTCGCTAATAAATACATTCATATTGTATCTGCAAGTAAAATAAATTATATTTAAATAATGTGAGGCAAACAGTCTAACCTCCTTCACATCCTAGTCACCATATATATCCTCCAACAATCTCAAGACAGTATAGGCCAACAATTTTAACAAGTCTCACAAAATCACATACCTTCGTTCGCACGTCCGTCACTTGAACTCCTCTCTCCGCACACCGAACGTACTATAGTCACATGTGTGTTTGCTATATACACACCACGCATGCGTCCAAATTCGAACACGTCGCTCCGCACACGTCGCCCGCCCATGACGTTCTAACTAACATCTTTTCCCCGCCCCTTCTCTTTCGGCGCGCAGACAGATATGGCGGAGTTACAGCAGGTGTCTGATAATTCCGCAACTAGCGAGGAGACAAGCCCGGAGACCGAGGACACGTCACGATCAAGGAGGAGATTCAAGGCATCGAATATGTCTTTGGCGGAGATGGCGGAGATGGTGGACATCTTGGTCAAGGCTGATTATGATGCCAAGCATGGGCCGTATAGCAAACCAAATAGAAGGAAGGCCAAAATCCTCACTAAAGTTGTGAAGAGTCTGAGGGCGAAGTTCGGGGTGAAACGCTCAAATGAGCAGCTCAGAAAGAGGTGGTCAGACCTCAAACTGAGGGAGCCAGACCAGTTGAGGAGCATAAAGAGGATGCTCGCTAAAAGTAAGTAAAATGACGACCTTTCTGCTATTAATCTTTTTAGAAACTGACTTTTTTTTTTTTTTAAAGCATATTGGACTCCCTTCCAAAATGTATTATTTTGAACTAGGTTGGGCACAGTAATCGTTCGTTACGTTACCGACACTTCGTTCGGCCACTATCCGTGGTTTTGGCTTATTTAAGACCCCCAAAAGTAATTAGACATCTGCCATTTTTGATCAAGTATTGTGGATAATTTTAAAGTCTAGATGATGTGTTTGTAAGGAGAATGAAATGCAAACTTTAATCAGTGTAAAGGAGAGGACACTCAGCAGCTGCTTCCACATCTGTACTTTGGAGCACTATAGTGTGGGCCACCAGACCCGCCTTTTTTGGGTGTCCCACACAGGTGCATCAGAGTTTATTTGTGGTGCCTCCATGTCCAAAAAATTACATCCAAATGTGAATAATAAACATATTTGGGGTCATAAAGAATGCATTTTTTTCTTTAAATTCCGCACAAACACACACTTGTACCCCACTTCCAAACAATTTAGCCTGTTTTAAGTTTAAAAATGAGATTTTTACAGTGTGATAAATAGACCTTTGGTTTTATTCTCATAGGGGAGAGAAGACTGGGAGGAGGACACTCCAGGGAGCACATGCACCCCACAACTTCCAAGCAACCCCAAACTCCCAAAGATCCACAACCGAAAGATGTGCAGGAAGTTGAGGTGGAGGAAGGAGAAGTGCAGGAAGGAGAGGTGGATGATGTTGTGGATCTGGTCACCACAACAGGTCAGTATCTGACACCACAGCTTAAGGTAAGCGAGGTAGGCCTGCAGAGTTTTATTAATTTTTTTTAATGGTTTTTAGGGGATGGAAATGTTGTGAAGGATAGCACACCGTTCTCTGCTGACAGTGCCCTCCGCCTCATCCAGCAAGTGATGGAATGTAGCACGGAACTGGACCTAATTAAACAAAGAATCCATGTGATGGAACAAACATTTAAAGACATTCTCGATGTTTTGGGGAGAATTCAATAAGCCATCCAAACACATTTGTTTTTACATGTTTGTTTTTATATTTTTACTAATTTTTTGAGTAACAAAGCAGCCAAAAATTGAATATGCACACAGTGTGTGAACATGTGCTATCTGCCATCAGGGGATATCCATGTACGTCTTTTGTGGGTGCAACCCCTTCCTCGTATCAAAAGTCGGTGAACTGAGGAAGGGGATGCACCCCCAAAACACATCCATTGATCACCCCTGATGGCAGATAGCACATGTTGACAATAGGGATCAGGATTGTAAACTTCCTATTTGCAAAAAAGTAAAAATGTGTGCATATTGAATTTTTGGCTGGGCAAGGGGTGGCAGGACCCCATATTAGGACGGGCACATAGAGACATAGTTTGTGTAACTGAATGTCTCAGATTGCTCAGAGGTATCCAATGTTGTCATTTTAGAAATGCAAGTGGTATTTTTGTATTTTCATAAGCCAAAATTTGACGGGTTGTGGTCAGGCCAACCCCAAAGTAAAACAAAAAAAAATGTGCAGAGAGTAAAATATTTGACCACAAACAACGTGTAGCTTCTTTTTATAATACTCTCTAAGCTTATTTGGTTCTTTTGTAAGGTAACATAGTGAAATTGGTTGTTATTTACTAAAGTAAAATACACTTGCCACTACAAATGCACAAAGACAAACTAGGAGACAGGAAAGAACAAATAATTAAAGGTTTAAACAAGATTTTTATTGGGATACTTAGACATAGGCTGGCATAGGAATTGCCCCCCTACCCGTGAAATACTCCATGTATTTGTCCCGAACCACACGGGCATTTTGGGGGGGCAAGCCAAGACGGGCAGATTCCAGGCCCGGAAGGGGATTTGCAGGGGAAAGTCCAGCCTCTGGCAAAACTGAGGCCATATATGAATTCGCTTTGCGGCAAAGAAAATTGTGTAGCACACAGCAGCATAACACTACATAGTTTATTTTGTAGTCCGCCAAGTGGATGGAAGTCATAAAAAGGCGGAACCGGCTGGCCATTATGCCGAAGGCATTTTCAACGACTCTTCGGGCCCTGGCCAGCCGGTAATTGAACACACTCTTCTCTGGGGTCAGGGTCCTCTGTGGAAATGGCCTCATAAGATGCCGTCCGAGTCCGAAGGCTTCATCAGCCAAGAAAACAAAGGGGAGTCCTTCAATATTCCCTGCATCCGGTGGCAATGCAAGGTCGTCACTCTGGAGACGGAGGGCAAACTCCGTCTGGATGAAGGATCCCCCATCGGACATCCGGCCATTCTTCCCTACATCAACATAGAGGAATTCATACCGTGCTGACACCACCGCCATCAGCACAATGCTATGAAACCCCTTGTAGTTGTAGTAGTAGGATCCAGAACGGGGTGGCGGCACGATGCGGACGTGCTTCCCGTCTATGGCACCACCGCAGTTGGGGAAGTCCCACCGCGTGGCAAACTCCGATGCCACAGTCTGCCATTCCTGTGGCTTTGAAGGAAGCTGTGGAGTGAAACAAGATGAAATAATATTAGAAAAACAAAGGCATACATTACAAGCAAATTCAAGACCAAAAAATTAGAGACCAACATCAATCTAATTATACGTTTATTAAGGTGTGTAAAAAAAGTATAATGGAAGGCTCATTTATCATATTCATCACCCCCTCTGATGGGCCATTACTAAATTATTTTGGGGGGGGGGGAGATGTGTTTGGCCACAGGATAGCATTGCAGTGGCGGTGCGTCCAGAGTGGGCGCTGGAGCACTGTCCCCTCTCTCCTGTGCCCATCACTCAGAACAATACATAGGTTCATGCGTTGCATGAACCTATGTATTGTCTATGCCGCACACTATTCAGGTGGATGGCCTCTTGTAAAGCGACCGACATATGATTAATTGCGTCATTTAGGGGGTTAAAATTGCAGAGCAGAAACAGGTATTAAAAAAGTCTTGCAAATTACAACCTGAGGGATGTAATTGGCTTCCTCAAAGAAAAATCGGGGACGCAAGGAGGGGGCATTCCTTGTGTAAACACTGACAGGCAGCTCTGGCAATCATGTTCACCAAGTCTGTTTAATGGTAACATGATTGGCTGATGCAACATGAAGGGAAGGAGAAGACATCAAGGACAGAAGAAGGATGGCGCTGACCACAAGAAGGTAAGTGCAGGGCTGGGGGGAAACTGGCTGCAATAGAGGGGACTAAATGGCTGCATTGGAGGGGACAACTGGGGGCGTTTATTAGGCAACAGAGCAAAAAAGGAGGAAGTTTATTTCCTAAATTGGGGTTGTAACCCCCCAACATTTGGAGCAACAGGCGCCCCTGCTGGAAAAGTTAGTGAGGGGAAATATTTAGGGAGGATAAAAAAGGGGCATTTAAAAACTTCCAGCATGCATGGGGACAAAGGGGACATTCTCAGCATATTACAATCATGGTAATTAGGAAAGGATGAAAGAAATACAATACATTAGCATACATGTAATACATAAAATGTGATGTGAAGGGAGAAAACTTACCCTAATATAGTCCTCCTGCAGGACTTGTATAATAGCAGAACAGGTGTCTGGGATTATGAGGCCCAGAGCCTGGGGGGAGATGCCTGTGGTGAACTTCAAGTCCTGAAGACTTCTCCCTGTCGCCAGGTAACGCAACGTGGCGATGAGCCTCTGCTCAGCACTGATGGCTTCCCGCATAACGGTGTCCTTCCTGGTAATATAGGGGGACACCAAAGCCAACAGTTCCTGAAAAACGGGGTCAGACATCCTCAGAAAATTCCTGTAGTCCTCAGGATTATTCTCGACGATCTCCCGCAGCAGAGGCATGTGGCAGAATTGGTCCCGCTGGAGCAACCAATTCTTGGTCCATGAACTCCTCCTCACACCATTCATGGACTGGTCTTGGTCCAAAACAAGCAGACCAACACCAAGCGCACGCACAGCACGAACTCGACGACGAGAACGTCCAGGCGACATGGCTAGGAAACGGTCGTCTAATCAGAACGTACAGAACAGAACGCACTTTAGAACAGCAAGGCCTATGAATAACGAACTGAAATTCAGAAACGAACAGGCAAGAACGCACTGTAAAACAGATACGACCTGCCTAGACGCCCTGAAAGTCAAGATACGAACCCACAAGCACAAACTGAACGGCAGAAAACGATCTGAAAAGTACGAAGACTGAAAAGCGCGAATCGTCTCTTCCCAAACTTTTACTTCACACGCGGTAACACGAGATCAGCAAAAGCAGCCCAAGGGGTGGCGCCAAGAAAAAAGATCTTCCCCTTTATAGTGCCGTCGTACGTGCTGGACGTGAGCGCAGAGAACCACAAGGAAATTGGGAAATGACAGTGTGTACGCATAGAAAGCTTGACGAGAAAATCGACAAGCTTAACAAGAATCTCGTCGAAAAAAACGACGTGTTTTTTACGACGAGAAAATCGGTCGTGTGTACGAGGCCTCAGTGTCATGGTTTGACCTTTATAACACCCACACAAACACATGATACATTTAACTGGAAGAGGCGGCTCTCTACCAGAAACTGTATGAAGCAAGGGATGCTTGTGGCCAGACTAGTGATTTAAAATTTCCAGAAACCTTGAAGCCATGAGAAAATAAAAAATAAAAATAAAAAAATAAAGTTTTTCCCAGAAAAAAAACAAAAAAAAATAAAAATAAAAAACATTTTCAGATAATTTTTATTTTATTTTTTTAAATCCAGTGTGGAGTAGTTTTACAAAATCAAAGTAATTTGTTATGATTACCATATATACTCGAGTATAAGCCGAGTTTATCAGCACATTTTTTTGTGCTGAAAATGCCCCCCTCGGCTTATACTCGAGTTACATTTTTTGCGCCTGATCTCCCGGACTTTGTGGACACATGTAGCCCCACTCTTTCTCTACAAGAGTGCAAAGTTTGTTGTCTGGGGGACTTACGGCCGGGGAGCACCAATTTTTCAAAGCCAGGCACCCCTTCCATAGACTCCTATGTTAAACGGTAATTTCTCCGGTGACTTTGGGGACCCGGTACCGGGCGGTCGTAGGTTCCCTGGACCCGAAACTTGGCACACATGTAGCCCCATTTCTTCTCTATAAAATGTGCAAAGGTTTTTGTCTGGGGGACCCACAGCCGGGGAGCAACAATTTTTCAAAGCCAGGCACCCCTTCCATAGACTCCCATGTTAAACGTCAGTCTAGTCATGGGCACAGTGAGGCATGGACACAGTGAGGCATGGACACAGTGAGGCATGGACACAGTGAGGCATGGACACAGTGAGGCATGGACACAGTGAGGCATGGACACAGTGAGGCATGGACACAGTGAGGCATGGACACAGTGAGGCATGGACACAGTGAGGCATGGACACAGTGAGGCATGGACATGGGCAAAGTGAGGAACAGTGATGCATGCAAATGGCCACCCTAGGCTTATACGCAAGTCAATACGTTTTCCCAGTTTTTTGTGGTAAAATTAGGTGCCTCGGCTTATATTCGGGTCTGCTTACACTCGAGTATATACGGTACATGTATTATGCATGAAATAAAAGTACAGCTTATTCAGCAAATAAGCTAAACTTGCTTTTTAAAAACGTGTGATGATCCAAAAGCAGCAGAAAGTGATTCTGGGATGAGAATTCTGGAGGGCAAAGCAACTCACACTTTCATTATGACCCTCATCATTTTTATTTAAACTTCATAAAGGCCCTTTTCACACTGGGGCGGGGAGGTGCGCTGGTGGTATAGCGGCGCTATTTTTAGCGCCGATATACCGTTGTTTTTACCGTGATATTCGGCCGCTAGCGGGGTGATTTTAACCCCCGCTCGAGACCAAAAAAGGGTCAATACCACCGGCAATGCGCCTCTGCAGAGGCGCATTGCCGGCGGTATTACCGCGGTTTCCCATAGGCAGCAGCGGAAAAGGAGCGGTAAACACACCGCTCCTTCACCGCTGCAAAGATGCGGCTAGCAGGACTTTTGGAGCGGTCCTTCAGGCTTTCACACTGAAGACTGCAGGGCACGGTTTTTTCAGGCAGTATAGCAGCGCTATTTTTAGTGCTAAACCACCTGAAAAATGTGTCAGTGTGAAAGGGGCCAAAGTATTTTTGTTTCAATGGTTTTTATTACAAGTTTGGGCACAGTGAGGCATGGGCACAGTGAGGCATGCACATGGGCACAGTGAGGCAAAGGGAGGCACGCAAATGGCCACCCATGACTGGGTTATTAATTTTCCTGGCTATGCACTCTTTCGGAGAGACAGGGTAAAAAGGAAAGGTGGCGGGGTCTGTCTCCATGTGAGAAGTGATCTCAAAGCGAGTGTGAAAGAGGACCTGGTTGATGGAGAGTGTGATGAGGCTGAAGCATTATGGGTGGAACTGCATACAGATGTGCGTAGTTCAAAGTTAATCATTGGAGTTTGTTATAGACCACCCAATGTTAATGAGGAGGTGGAGACTCAGCTCCTTGCACAGATAGAAAGGGCTGCAAGGACTGGGACGGTGATAATAATGGGGGATTTTAACTACCCAGAAATTGACTGGAGTAATGGCACTGCTGGGACAGTTAAAGGGCAAAAATGTAGAAGCCTATTGCAGGACAACTTTATGGTCCAGTTTATTGAGGCCCCAACTAGGAATGATGCTCTGTTGGACCTGGTAATCTTAAACCATGCAGAGCGTATTACTAATGTTCAGATAAAAGGAACACCTGGGTAGTAGTGACCATAACATGATTTCATTTGATGTTAGCTGTAAGCAAGAAATGCATACAGGAAAGTTTAAAAGGCTAAAAATAAAACCTATGTGGCTCACGGCCAAAGTTAAAAAAGCTAACTATAAACTATAAAGAAAAGAGCTTTTAAAAAATATAAAAATGAGGGAACACTAGTGTCGTTTAAATGTTACAAAGAATATAACAGGATATGTAAAAAGGAAATCAAGGATGCAAAAACTCAAAACGAACGACAGATTGCGAAAGATAGTAGGACAAACCCCCAAAAATTCTTCAAATATATTAATAGTAAAAAGGTCAGGTCTGCGCATGTAGGCCCTTTACAAAATAATCTAGAGTGGGTGACTGGGGACAAAGAGAAGGCTAATTTATTAAATACTTTCTTCAGCTCTGTGTATACAAAGGAGCATGGGGGAGCTCATGTCCAAAATGGGGGTGGTAGTGACACAGCCCCAAATCCACAATGGCTCAAAAGTGATATGGTCCAGAAATATTTAGATGGAATAAAGGTGGATAAAGCACCTGGACCAGATGGCATCCACCCACGGATCCTAAAAGAATTGAGCTCTGTAATTTCAAAGCCATTGTATCTAATTTTTAGGGACTCATTAATGACGGGAATAGTACCACTGGATTGGCGCAGGGCCAATGTGGTGCCTATATTTAAAAAGGGAACAAAGTCTTTACCAAGTAACTATAGACCTGTTAGTTTAACTTCCATAGTTGGGAAGATACTGGAGAGATTAATAAAAGACCACATAGACGAGTTCTTGCTGGAAAAATAGGATTTTTGTACTCACCGTAAAATCCATTTCTCTGACGTCCATGGACTGACACAGCTGGATACTGTAAACGTGTGGGTATATGTCCCTGCTCGCAGGAGAAGATCTAGGCAGAATGTTAGATGTTAAAACATTCTAGAACAAACCAGAGCTGAACAGCCCCGCCCAGGGGGGCGGTCCCTCCGGACATTACCCTCCCACCTGCAGCTAGCAGACCTCAGTTCGTAACAAAGCAGTGCAAACCTTAAAAGGAAGGGTGGGTGCTGTGTCAGTCCATGGACGTCCGAGAAATGGATTTTACGGTGAGTACAAAAATCCTATTTTCTCTTCTCGTCCATGGACTGACACAGCTGGATACTGTAAACGTGTGGGACGTCCCAAAGCAGTATCAGAAGGGTGGGAGCGGTAGCAAAGGAACAACCAAAACTTCACTCCAAACAAGCAGAGCTCCTCAACGGAGGAGTTGCGACATTTAACAGCGGCCTGCAATGCTTTGCGGCCGAAGGGAGCATCCGAAGATGCAGCCACATCAACCTTATAAAATCTTGAAAAAGGTATGAACGGACGACCAGGTCGTCGCCTTGCACACTTGTGCAACCGACGCTTGATGTCGGAAGGCCCAGGAAGCACCAATTGCCTTGGTAGAATGCGCCGCAACCAGAAAAGAGAGGCGCCCGCCCCTTAAGGGCATAGGCCTGTATGGCGGTCTGCTGATTCACCTAAAGACGGTGGCAGGCGACACCGCTCGGCCGTTTTGGACCAGACACAGATTTCCGAATGGAAACAGTAGCAGACAGGTACACTCGTAAGGCTTGTACCCATCTTAAATGTATGAAGCGCAAACTCTCAGGGATGCGATGGGTGAGGACACAAGGACGGAAGAACAATGTCCTTCTTAAGGTGAAAGGCCGAGACCATCCTTAGAAAATAAGGATGGTCGTGGGCGCAACACCAACATATCCTTATGGAGGACCAAGTAAGGCGACTTGCCGGACAAGGCCGCCAACTCAGACACCCATCTAACCGAAGTAATGGCCACTAAGAAGGCCAACTTCCGGGACAAGGTCAAGAGAGGAAATCTCTCTGATATTCTCAAAAGGATGCTCTTGGAGAACCGAGAAGCATCAAAATCAGATCCCAAGTAGGGAGAGGTGGCTTGACAGGAGGGGGGGGGGGGGATTAAATGGCGAACTCCCTGCACAAAAAGGTGCTAATCAAGAAATGGCCCGGTAGCGGTCGTTGAAAAAGACAGCCTGGGCCGAAATCCGACCCTCAAAAAAGGTATGCAAGGCCAGCTTTTGGGTCACAACATGCTGTAAAACAGCAAAATCCTGGGAACGGAATACATCCGAGGATGCCACTCAAGTTCCTCGCACATAGCGATGTAAGTCTTTCGGGTACGGTGAGATATCTTTCTGGAGGAAGATTCCTGTGTCAACAACATAGAAGAGATGACCGAATACGAGAGAACTCGGTCCTTCAGCACCTGGCTTTAAAACAGCCATGCCATTAAAGCCAAGGACTGTAAAGCAGGATGAAGTATGGGATCATGAGACAGAAGGTCCACCCCAATAGGCCGTCGCCAGGAATGTCTGCGACTAGCCGAAGTAGATCGGCGTACCAATGTCGCCGTTCAGGAGCACTGGAATGGCCTCAGCCCCTACTCTGCGAAGCCGGCGAGGCAACAACAGTAGCGGAGGGTAAGCATATATCAGGCTATACTGCCCCCAT
Organism: Rana muscosa; assembly: GCA_029206835.1. Classification (NCBI taxonomy): domain Eukaryota; kingdom Metazoa; phylum Chordata; class Amphibia; order Anura; family Ranidae; genus Rana; species Rana muscosa. The sequence continues at coordinate 24,811,462 of CM055123.1, read as the reverse complement.
GGGCTTCCAACGGGTCTGACGCGTCCGCCCAGGGGTCCCTGGACCTGACCACGATCTTGCCACCTTGCGAGTGAGTCGAGAGGCCATAAGGTCCACTTCCAGTGCCCCACCTCTGGTAAAGAAGGTGGAAACACCTCCGGATGCAAGGACCCTACAATGCACACGGCCGACAGGACCGTCTTGCAGCGAGATGTATGAAAATCCCAAAGAGACTCCGCAATGTATCGGAGAAGGGAGGCCCCAGTGTACAGGATGCCTCAAATGTTGGTCAATAAAGGCAACTTGACGGAACTGCCCTAGAAACTCGGTCAGAGGACTAGTACCTCAGCCTCCACAGGTGGCGCAAACCCACCCCGGGCACAGAGACCCTAAAAGGCTAAAGCAGTTGTAGTGCCCCTGCTAGACGACTGATGGATGAAGCAGAGGCTTTTGCCCAGTCATTGAGCTACAAAAAACGCCAGAGACGCAGCAACTAACGGGCGTAACGCTAACCTCAGCCTGGCGCACACAGTCCAAGCCAGCGCTTCTGATCACCACTGAAAGCAGGTGGAAAGTGATACCCCTGAAACCAGGGATCCTTGTGACAATGCTCCATCCAGCAGCTACCCATGGATAAGTGCTGATTGTACAAACACATAGTTTATACTATGTATTGCGTCAAACGCGCAAATAAAGAGTGTGGGAGGAAACCCACCCAGCCACAAAGAGCATAATACCACCATATACGGCGTATGTAGTTTAGTATGTGTGGATAAACCTATTAAACACGTATATACTGTGCCAGCGACAAAGGCGCGCACATCATCGGGGCTTGGACGTAAACCAGCCACGCAGATTGCGTACACAACCGTGTAGGTATGTTAGCCTGCGAATAAACAAATTTCACATGTTTATACTGTGCATAGCGCTGAGAATGCGCACACCATTGGAATGCAGGGGAGAAACCTGAGCACCCGGATGAAACCCATGCAGACTGCATACGCATACCGTGTATGGTATTATAGTATGTGTGCTAAACATTTTGCACAAGCCCATGTGTGCATAGCACCAAAGGTGCGCACACTGTTGGCGCGTGGGAGGAACCGAAGTACCCCACGCATACTCAGAGAATGCAATACCTACAGCTACTGTAAATGTATTTAGTGTAGTGTATAGACATAATGTGTATGTTTACACCGTGTATTGCACCAAAGGCATGCATGTCATGTAGCGTGGGCAGAAACCCACGCAGACTGCATACGCATACCGTGTAGGTATTATAGTGTGTGTGCTAAACATTTTGCACAAGCTCATGTGTGCATAGCACCGAAGGCGCGCACACCGTTGGCGCGTGGGAGGAACCGAAGTACCCCACGCATACTCAGAGAATGCAATACCTACAACTACTGTGAATGTATTTAGTGTAGTGTATAAACATAATGTGTATGTTTACATCGTGTATTGCACCAAAGGCATGCATGTCATGTAGCGTGGGCGGAAACCCACGCAGACTGCAAAGACATACCGGGTAGGTATGTTAGTATGTGGATATCCAAATCGCACAAATTTAGACTGTGCATAGCGCCGAAGCGCCCATACCAATGGATTGTGGGAGGGAACCGGAGTACCCGGAGGAAAACCACACAGACTGTATACACATACCGTGTAGGTATTATAGCATGCGTGATAAACATTGAACATGTTTAACTGTGCAGAAGGCCAAAGGCGCACATACCGTCAGCGCGTGGGAGGAAACCGGAACACTCGGAAGAACTCCACGCAGACAGCACACAGATACCGTGTAGGAATGATAGCATGTGAATCAACATATTGCACATGTTTATGCTGTGCATTTCCATTGGAGCGTGGGGGGAAACCGGAGTACCCGGCGGAACCCCACGCAAACAGTATACCCATACTGTAAACATGTATAGTATGTGCAATAAACATATTAAACATGTCTATACTGTGCAGAGAACCGAATACTGTGAATGTATCTTGAGTCGTGCATAAACATATTTTGTACGTTTATATCATGTATGGCACTGAAACACAGCATTGGAACGTGGGGACAGCCACGCAGACACAGAGACCAATAACACATACATACACTGTGAATGTATGCAGTGTAGAGGTATAGGATGAGTTTAAATTATGGCGCATAATCTTCTCTGTATCATTCCAACCTGCTTGACTGTGCTGCTGAAGCAGCATGCAGGTAACCTCTGATCCTCAGACCGTGTGTCTGTCAGAGCTCAAATCATTCCCCAGGAAATGGCGGGAAATGTTACCTCAGAATATCACACAGAAGGCTCACAAGGGACTAGATACATAAATGAATAAAGTCCTCCCTCATCCATGCTGCTCCTGAGGCAGCGTGAGGAAAACAGTGAGGAAACTGTAAAAGAAAAGCTTGTCACAGCAATTCCAGCTTGAGAGTGTGCCTCACATCAATGAGATCACTTACAAGCACCCTGTCATTCACTGACACAGAACTGGAGTCTTCCTCACAAGGGAATGTCCTGTTCATAAACATTAAATATTCAGAGGTAGGGTCCTGAGCATAGTAGCTAGGCCCATATCTGACTCAGAGCACCCCTTCAGTAAAGATTTTTGTGGGGGGGAGGGGGCTTATAGCTCCTTTTGCTCACACACCGCTTCCATTCTGACAGGAATGATTCCAGGACTGCTGACAACTGGTCCATAAGGACTGCAGGTGCAGGAAACATATGAACATGTTTAACTGTGCAGCACTGCCAGTTGCCCCAGGCAAGTGTGAAGAGCAGGTGTATCAGACTCCATAACGCCACCCTCTGAGACCTTATACACTATACAGTGAATATACAGTCCACCCACTGGCTACGCTGAGGCTGAGGAGGGGATACCCGGGAGGACTCACCAACCCCTTAAGGACCGCTCAGTCTGTGAGGAGATTGTGAGGGGATTCGCGCCACCGCCAGAAACAAATGCGCGGCGGCCACAAGAAAATGGCCGCCGGCCGCAGCTATAACTGCGCCACTGAACGCCAAGATGGCCACCGAGCGCGAAATTCAAAGCTCTAATGCGCCCCAATGGCGCACGCAATAACCACCTCAAACAGCGCCAATGGCGCACGCAATGATCACCTCACACACCAGAAAAAAATGCAGACATGAGCGCCCAGCCAGGCCAGAGTGACCCCCAAGCACCCCACAGCACAGCACCAGTACAGGGTGCAGAGAGCAGCATAACAGGGGGGAGACAGGGAGAAATCCCCACACACAGAAACACAGCCAGCATGTACTCACCTGCAGTAGGAGAGACTACTTACCCGTCCCTTTCAGGGACCCACTGGCTTGTTTCAGACAGACCTATCACAGAGTCGTACTACGTAGCTGTCGGCCCGGTCCACCGCGAGAGATACAGTCAGTCAAGTACTGTTCAATCTTGAAAGGACCGCGGGAGCATGAAAGCAACCCGGCCACCCCTGGAGCATGTCGTGAACTGAGTCTCACGCACACAAGGCGAGGATCAGCACGCTCGATGGTCGGACAGGGAAGACTACGAGGATACTAGTGTACCCAACCTGTTGCCCAGCCGACAGTTGATTGAAGGTCTCAAAAATAAAATAAAATTCCCAAAGGAATAAAATTTAAAAGTAAAATCTTCCAGGAGACTGGCTCCTGAGAGAGCCACGTCTTCTCCTTCTGCTAGGCAGAAAAAAAACTGAGGTCTGCTAGCTGCAGGTGGGAGGGAAATGTCCGGAGGGACAGCCCCCCTGGGCGGGGCTGTTCAGCTCTGGTTTGTTCTAGAATGTTTTAACATCTAACATTCTGCCTAGATCTTCTCCTGCGAGCAGGGACATATACCCACACGTTTACAGTATTTAGCTGTGTCAGTCCATGGACGATAAGAGAAAAACTATTTAAGCAACAGAAAGCATGGATTCATGAAAGACCGAAGTTGTCAGACAAACCCGATTTCTTTTTATAAAGACGTAAGTAAAACCTTGGACAGAGGGGTGGCGGTGGACATGGTATACTTGGATTTTGCAAAAACGTTCGATACAGTTCCGCACACACGGCTCATGTGTAAGGTAAAGTCTACAGGATTGGAAAGATCAGTTTGTAAATGGATAGAAAACTGGCTAAAAGACAGAATTCAGAAAGTCGTGGTTAATGATTCTTACTCTGAATGGTCTAACGTTATCAGTGGTGTACCCCAAGGTTCAGTGCTGGGACCCTTACTTTTTAATATCTTTATAAATTATATTGGGTCTGGGATCAAAAGTAACATTTCTGTCTTTTCAGATGACACCAAGCTATGCAGTGGAATAACGTCCTTACAGGATGTCGCCAATTTACAAACTGACCTCAATGCTCTGTCTAATTGGGCGACTATGTGGCAGATGAGGTTTAATGTTGATAAATGTAAAGTTATGCACTTGGGGGCTAAGAATATGAATGCATGATACATATTAGGGGGAGTACAACTGGGGGGATCCATAGTGGAGAAGGATCTGGGGGTTTTGGTAGATCATAAGCTCAATAATGGCATGCAATGCCAAGCTGCGGTTTCCAAAGCGAGCAAAGTCCTTTCTTGTAACTCCAGAGAGAGAGATATCATTTTGCCCCTGTTCAAATCATTAGCAAGACCTCATCTGGAATATGCAGTTCAGTTTTGGGCACCAGTTCTCAAAAAGGATATTGGGGAACTGGAGAAAGTGCAGAGAAGGGCAACCAAACTGATAAGAGGCATGGAGGAGCTCAGCTTCGAGGAAAGATTAGAGGAACTGAATTTATTCACTCTTGAGAAGAGGAGAATAAGGGGGGATATGATCAACATGTACAAATATATAAGGGGTCCATATAGTGAATTTGGTGTTGAGTTATTCACTTTACAGTCAACACAAAAGACAAGGCGGCACTCTTTACGTCTAGAGGAAAAAAGATTTCATCTCCAAATACGGAAAGGTTTCTTCACAGTAAGAGCTGTGAAAATGTGGAATAGACTCCCTGCAGAGGTGGATTCTGGCCAGCTCAGTAGATTGCTTTAAGAAAGGCCTGGATACTTTCCTAAATGTACACAATATAACTGAATACTAACATTTATAGGTAAAGTTAATCCAGGGTAAATCGGATTGCCTCTCGGGGAATCAGGAAGGAATTTTTTCCTCTGCTGTAGCAAATTGGATCATGCTCTGCTGGGGTTTTTTGCCTTCCTCTGGATCAACTGTGGGTATAGAATTGGGTATATGGGATTGTACGATTTTTTTTTTTTTTTTTATGGCTGAACTGGATGGACTTTGTCTTTTTTCAACCTGACTAACTATGTAAGTTTAAACCATCATACAGACGTTCATGTTCAAATAATTGTCATGAAATAGTTACAACAAGGATGCAGTATCCAATAAGATCAGTGTTCCCGACCCAGGGAACATCACTAAAACATAGTAATTAAGGATATAGCGTAGTTGGGAAGACTTTACTGTCTTCTGGTAGCATCCTACCAAAAACTTGCCACATGACATTACAGAGCTGATAGCAAGAAAATTAAGAAAAATAAAGGGGAGGAAAAAAAAAAGGGGGGGGGTTGGATCAGAAAAGAGTAGAGTTGGGTGTATCCCTTCACTCCGGGTTTCCCCTCACGAGCCTGCCAATCATGATCCATATCTTGTGTTTCACTATGGCAATATTGATTACAGGCGATTTCCATGCACGTGCAATGGTTATTTTAGCCGCGAAAAGAATGAAGAATATGTCAGTACGCAGATGTCTGAAGGATCTCCTTGGGGAGATCACCAAATAACCCCGTTTTGGCCCTAGGTATATTTTGTCCGGTCACGGAGTAGATTAGGTTGAACATTCTAATACAGAACCGTCGGACCTTCGGGCAAGACCACCAGACATGGTACATATCTCCTGCCTGTCCGCATCCCCGAAAGCATAGGGAGGAAGTACCAGGGTATATTTCTGCTAGCTTTGTAGGAACAAGGTACCAACGCGCTAACACTTTATAGTTCGCCTCCACCAATGAGGTGTTTAGTATGCCTTTGTGCACTATGGTCAACCATTTCATCCACACCTCCTCCTCAATTATCTCCCGTAGGTCCACCTCCCAAGCTGTTTGGTACCCTGATTGTTAAAACATGGTGTATAATTTCGTGATCCCTCCACGTGATTCTGGCTCTTTCACACATCTGTTGATGAAATGAGGATTGTTGAAAATTGGAGCCGCTGGCGAGTGGGGGGATTTTACGGGGTACAGTTTACATACTGTGTCCCACAAACGCAGGGAGTGGGACAAAATAGGGGTCAACACCGCCTGAGGTACCTTCGCAAAGAGCCAGATAAGGAGATCTAAGGGAATAATGGGGCTGGCCTGTGCCTCCAAGTGGACCCTGTCAGGTCTTTATCTTTCATTAAAAATTTGATACAACTGGACCAATAGTGACTCTATAGTATTGCAGAAAATGCGGAACTCCCAGTCCACCCCGCCATT